>JALGBA010004127.1:102500-1302500 GCA_023970755.1 Azemiops feae | reverse complement strand
TGCTTTAACCACTGCACCAAACTGTCTCTGCTAGATCTCCTCTGGCCTTTTAAAGACTTACACATAGCATATGCTTACGTTCAGCAGTGTGAACTTTGGTCAAGAGTTGAAAAGGAAAGGTGGGATCCATAATGAAAATTCCCCAGATAGTTTCAGCTTGAAATGACCATAATCAAAGAAATTTCAGTTTGGCAAAGTGTAGCATTGACATTTTTTCATGGCACATCTTTCTTGTATGAGAACAAGTAAAGATCATAACTGTTTTTTGCCTTTTGGCCCAGTCACCCTTGCCATATTAAACCCTCATGCTATACAAGTCTTGTGCCAAGGAGAAAAGTTCACAGGAGGCAGTGGTTAAATCAGCCAAATAAAGTACAGTGATAAAAAACATAAGCTCTGCTAGATCAGGCCAAGATCCATTTTAATCTGGCATTTTGCTATTCATTATGACCAACCAGATGCCACTGGGATTCTCATGGACAATTAACAGGTGTGAATGATATTTAAACTGATATAGGTGACTTAAGCCTCATGCACAATCTCTTAAAATATTAAGGTAGAAGTATAGAGACACTAAAATAATCTACTAGCATTTATAGCTTTTGAATGCTTTACTATATGAAATAAATCCCCATTGTCAAAGCACAGCTTCTCTCCCGTTTATCACCATATAGAGCATTGGTGGGACTGTTTAGGATGCCGCTGACGTGGTTTTGATGGCGTGGGGTTTTTAAAACCAATTGCCATCAGAAAGAACTATTCTCAAATTGTTCTCAATGGTTTCTTTTTGCTGCACTGTCCCATTATGATCTGAAAGTCCTATTTAGAAGGGCTTTTTTTTTTTTAACATAGCCAATTCTTTTTAACCACAATTTCAAAGACGAAGTTACAAGAACCTTCAACTTTTGGTTGCTTTTCAAAGACTGCCTCAGAGATTTTTGCTTCTGCTGTAAACTGTAAATTTAAACTCTCGTTGGCTCCTGCTGAGACATGACAGAAGCCCCCAAGCTTTGCAAAATAATAATAATAATAATAATAATAATAATAATAATAATAATAATAATAATAATAATAATAATAATAATAATAATAATAATAATAATAATAATAATAATAATAATAATCTGAAAAATACTGACAGGATAGGGCTTCTGTTTTTGGTTTTGTGTACATTGTGTCTGATTTTTTATTTTTTATTTTTATTTTTTTTGACTAAAGGAAACAATGTGTTTAAATCTTTATCCTTAACTATGAAGAAACAGAAATACCAGAAGATTTCCTGCTTGGCTATGAAATCACAAAGAGGCATTCTCAGGTTATTTTTACAAAGAAGTGAAGCTTTTAATTTAGTTATTTAAGTAATCAGGCAGCTACACTATGGCCCTTGGGAGAAGACAACATCTCAAGAATTGTGTGTGGGCATGTGCGTGTGTGCGTGTGCGTGCGTGTGTGTGTGTGTGTGAGAGAGAGAGAGAGAGAGAGACAGGAGGAGGAGGAGGAGGAGGAAGATTTTGTATCTTTCCTTAGTCTAAACTGGATCATTCCAGGATTTATTCATTTCTTTTATTGATTTCAAATGCTTTTTATTTTTATTCATTTATTGTATCCCACCTTTATTATTTGTATAAATAAGTCAAGGCAGTGAACATATCCAAACAATTTCCTAATAGTTATTCCCACAATAACAACCAATGTGAGTTGGGTTGGGCTGAGACAGAATGACTGGCCCAAAGTCACACAGCTGACTTTCATGGCTACAGTAGAACTTGAACTCACAGTCTCCTGCTTTCTGTCCTGGTGCCTAAACCACTAGACCAAATGGCTCTCGTTTATATCATTTTGATCTATACAAATCTAAATGGCTTGCAGGAGAAACATCACCAACAATATACAAATAAATGACTAAGTCCTTTAGACTCTGGCAGTCCCTGATAAAATCTGTGGCTAATCTATATTTGGGGTAGTATTGACTTCTTCTTTCCCATCGGTTCAAGTAAAGCACAGTGACTGAAGTGGGTTTGTGGGTTTATCAAAAATAAACCACTCACTGTATTTGAAACAAATGTTTGCATGCTGTTTTTCACATAGTGTTTATAAATTGTTTTTATGCAGGATGACACAGAGAAGGGGTTCAACCTGCCAAAGTACTTAAAAGAACTGTGAGTTTTGATTTTAATCATATTAAGATTTTCAACCATGATATTTTATATGCTGTAATTTTACAGCTTTCTTGTTTTTCATTTGCATAGTTTGTCTTATAAACAGTTATCCCAAAAAATCAAGTGGTAAAACAATGTTTAGATCTAATGTTTACAAAGCGATTACATGCCCTTCAAAGGAAGATATGAAGTGGAATATGTTCAAAGTCTATAGGTAAGAAACAGAACTGCGTAATATTCTTTTGTGCTCTTTTGGGTGGTCCCTCTAAAATTATTGCCCAGCTATAAATGTCGAAATATTTTCATGAACAAACACAACAATTGCCTTTTAAGTCAAACATGCACACAGAAACCTACATACACAGAGGGAAGGTTGAATTATCTGCTTCTTGAAGCTTACCATGGCCCAGAAGAGGTGCGCCATCTTGTGTCGGTTTTGAAGCACTGCCCATAAAAATAAATCTCTCCAAGGATTTTCACTTTTCTGATTCATATCAAAGAGGCTTGGGAACTTTCTTGCATTTGCCTTGTCCTAAATAAATCAACATTTTTTAAACCTAAGATGCCACAGCTGGCTTACTGTGAACAGGTAAATCTAAGATAAATCAGCTGAGGCTTTTACACAACAGTTTCACTAAACAGAAATTCTCTGTTCTTGAACAATCCTTGATTGGAACCCAGGTATACAATAAACTTATGCTATCCTTTTTTCCTGAATTTTTTGGGCATTCTCATTTCTGTTAAACAATTTCCTCCGAACAGGATGGGGGAAAAAACATTTTGGTAAAATCAGCATAGATATCTTGACATATATGATGCCTCTCCAGATGCCTATATTTATAGAGACAAGCCAGGTGCATCTGTATGTTTGATGGTTCTTTATATTGCAATGGCTCTCTAATATAATTGGGTATCAGTTGCAAATCTCACCCAGCATTTCTATCTGCACCAAAATTAACACACACACACACACACACACACACATCTCCCGGCTCTCTTAAAGTTGTTGTTCACAGGATTATGAGACCATTCATTTCATTAAATTAAAGACAATTGCTGTATTCTAAATAAATAGGAATGAATGGGTATCGGAACATCCTGTATGGGATATCATGTAAAGAAGTGGAAATTAACTGAAGGACCTAGATTTTTGGAACATTGGATTCTATTTTGGGCTGTCAAAAACAAAAGCAGTTTCCACCAGGCACTAATTTATTACTTTTATTAAAATTCCAACAAGTTTCCACAAGCATAGGCCTAACGGAGAACAAACTATTCTTCCATCTCTTATTTCAGGCACACACACACACATCCCAAAAATATTTCAGCACTGAAATTCAGAGGGATGATTCACAGGTTATTGTTTTCCACTAAAGATCTGGTAGCCACACACACACACACACCAGTAACAGTCTTGTAATGGATCTTTTTCTATAACTCAGAATAAGTCTTCCTGATACATTCTGTTCTCTGTATACTATTTTCAGCTTCACCTCAGAAGCAGTAGCTCAGGGGTCTTCAAACTTGGCCCTTTTATGATTTTGTGGACTTCAACTCCCAGAATTCCTCAGCCAGGCACGCTGGCTGAGGAATTCTGGGAGTTGAAGTCCACAAGTCATAAAAGGGCCAAGATTGAAGACCCCTGCAGTAGCTGAAAAAAAATGACAAGGGACTATGAGCAGCAAGGCAGGAAGGCAACAGAGTTCTGCTAGGGCTGGCAGAAAGGCACAGGTGACGTTTTCATCTGTACTTCCGATGGAAGTGTCATGGTACTTTTGGAAGCCTATTCAGGTTATGATACATTTTGTCAGTTCAGTTTTCCAATACCTGCCCAAATTCACCCAAAATCATTGAGTTGGGTGGGGTGCAATATAACTAGCCTTCTCGTGGTGCAACTGGACAATGTGACTTTGTCATGGCTAAACAGTCTACATATTCTGGCTAATGGGCCTCACAAGGATTTCCAAGCAAGAAGCAGCAGCATGAATACAACTTCTCTTTTCAGAACCAATGCTGTATTCTGTTACGCTGTACGAGATAAATTGAGTTGGGTGGCATATAAGTTCAATAAATTATTACTATTACTTCTCAGGGAGCTTGACACTAGAAGCTGGCCTTGAAGACAGGATTTCAAGGTCCCACTGGGACCGTTTCTACTGGGGTTCCTTTCAGTACACCACCCTACCATTACATACTTCTTGGTTCTGAAAGTATTTAAGTTATACCAAGTACCCTTAGAGTTATAAGAGACCTCAAAAGGCATTGTGTTCATCATTCATCACAACTTCTATTAAAACACTCACAGCTTTCTTCTTTCCTCCAGGCTTTTGGTCATGGTAAAAACCTCTGCAGGCATCATGTAGAAAATCTTTCAGTACCCGGGAAACTTCATGAAGAGTGAAGAGAGGGCAAGCATCCACCACTTCCTTGTGGTGTTGTCCACTCATTCCAGCCAAAGTAAGTCTGTTTTCTTCGTGCTTTTTAAGTAGAAGCATATAGAGGAGAGACTTTGGGGAAATGTTACAGTACAGGCTCTGAAGACGGCTGTATGTTAAGAAGTCATATATGTTGGCCCCATTATCAACAAACAATTTCACAAATTCTGGCTTATCATTCACCAGGGCATCCATCAACACTTCCTCTAAATCACATGACTAGAATAACAACAAATGCAAAAAAAAAAAGGCATCATTATTATATTGCTAGATATTACAGATAGGAACTATATCATCCTTTCCAACATATTATGATTCATGGAAACCAAAAGACTATAAGAAGTTGTTTTATACTGCAAATAATGCACTCTGAACTGAGCTGTAATTTGGACAAGTACAAGCATGTAAGAAAAAATAATTCTCTGTTCAACTGTCATTTTTCAATCCATCATACAAGTAAAAAAATGTTCAGTTAAAAAGCTTATGAACTGGACAGTACTAGCATACAAAAGTTGTATACTAATGATGCAACATGCAGAGAGCATTCCATATTGCAGGTAACTACACAGTCCTCAAGGCAATGTCTTACCCTGCACTTGAAAAAGCTCACTATGTGATTTATACTGTAAACACATTCACCCATAGATGATTAAGTTGAGGATTTGCGTCATTATCTGATTACATTAATTACATGGAGCAGCCTGTACCTCCTGGGTGAAATCCCCAAGCTGTATCAACTGGTATATCTAGCAAAATGGACTGGAGTCATCATGGAGAATTTCCCAGTGCATATCAAAGACATTAAAATGTGGGTGGACTCATTATGCATTAACTCCAGTTCATAGATTCCCAATTCAAAGTTTGGAAGCACATGATAGATCTATATTGCTGAAATTTCATAAAGAATTGAAAGACATATTTTAAAAAGAAGGAATCTACCTTCCACTCCACATCTCCATTGAATATCTCACTTTTAGCTATGTCCACTCTATTCCAGGCCACAGCCAGCTTGAGTTCATCGAGATATTCTTGAGCTTCCTGACTATGACTTTTACAAGCTGTTACAAAACATAAAATAGCAATAGATTCACGGTAGAGATTTGCTCAGAGTCCATAAATTCAGTGGTTTTATCTCAAGTAAGAATACACAACTTTATAGCCTCAATCTCTCAGGGAATTAATGTGCTTCAAATCTATGTTATATTGTACCTTTTTATCTGATTTATTTTTAAATGGTTTGCCCTACTGTTTCAGGTGGCCTTTATTTGCCAATTATGTCTTAGATCTGCCGGTTTAGCCTAAATACTTTAAAGTCTTTTCATGGGGCAGAGTTGGGTAGATGTTTAATTCTCTTAGGAAAAATTAATAATTTAATTAAATTAGAGAAGCAATCAGTTAATACAAGTAGTCTTCAACTTATGACCACAACTGAGCCCAATATTTATGTTACTAAATGAGAAATTTGTTAAGTGAGTTTTGCTCCATTTTACGACTTTTCTTGCCACATTTGTGGCAAGTGAATCACTGAAGTTGTTAAATTAGTGACACGGTTGTTAAGTGAATCTGGTTTCCCCATTGATTTTGCTTGTCAGAAGGTGGCAAAAGATGGTCACATGCAACTGTCATAAATGTGAGTCAGTTATCAAGCATCTGAATGTAAATCACATGACTATGGGGATGCTGCAACAGTCATAAGTCTGAAAAATGATCATAAGTCACTTTTTGCAGTGCCGTTGTAACTTCGAATAGTCACTAAGTGAATTCTTGTAAGTTGAGGACTCCCTGTATATAAAGGTGTTCAGGAAGAATTGTGCAATTTTTAATTTCAACTTTCTTGTTGTATGTGGATGATTTATATATTAAAAATGTGATTATACAGAAAAAAAGGTTATTCTTTTTAAAGAAAACACTGACCCAATCATGAGCATGTGCTTTTTCCCCGTTCCAAGTATGAATTTGTAGCACACATTGTCAAACATTATTTTTATGTTGCTACAACAAAAACCTATGGTATAACAGTCAGTCAGCTAATTAACCACTGCATGGAAGCATGCAAAGACTTGATGGCACATAATTAAGTAAATACGGCGATGCTCATAATTCTTTTTGAATATAAAAATGGCTATGTCACTTTCCCATCTCATTAATTGGTTTGCAATTAATGATTTTTAAAATAGTAGCTTAATATTTTTGAAGTTTAAATTGGAATTGGCTTGTGAATCAATGGATTTCTATCTTGGATTGTGTTCACGGTAAGAAATTCTGTACATAAAGCAAGTGAGATTCTTGTTTGTGTTTTAACAAACAAATAGCATTGATTAAAAGTATGTTACCTTTAACCAGGGCTTTCAAAATAACTGTATCCAATTCTTCTGAGCCTTCTTGTTCAAAGTCATGCATAGTTAGAAGCTGCTCCTGGGTGATAATGCTTTGGATCTAAAGGGTTAAAAGCAGACAACTGGTTTCCAACAGTTAAAATTACAGATTATTCATGCTTTGATTATATTACATGCCAAGGGTTATGAAAGGCAAAATAAAGCAAGCGATGGTCTCTGAGGCCCACTTAAAAGAAGAATAAATACTAGCCTTGTCTGGAAATACTCAGGGCGTGTAAATGAGCCAAGCTCTTTGAAGTTACTATAATTACTTCCAAAATTAGACTCTTTTAATATGTTCTGCTTAGAGCTACCTTTAAATCTAGTTCAGAAAACTGTTGCTCAGA
This sequence comes from Azemiops feae, assembly GCA_023970755.1. Lineage (NCBI taxonomy): Eukaryota > Metazoa > Chordata > Lepidosauria > Squamata > Viperidae > Azemiops > Azemiops feae. The sequence continues at coordinate 1,295,184 of JALGBA010004127.1, read as the reverse complement.
TGCTGGTAGGAGACAAGCTGTTAGTCTGCATAGCACTTAAATTGGCAATCAGCTAGATGAGCAAATTGATAATGGGCTAGGTTGCCTGATAGACTGCCTGTACCAATGATGCTGAACCTATGACATGTGTGTCAAAGGTGACACACCACAATATGATACACCAATGTTCACAAACACCTGACAACAGCTATTCTCTAAAGTATGCCTCACTCTCATGGGATTTTTGGATGCTGTGGAGGCTGCACAGCAATGGGACGGGCTGTCGTATAGCACCCAGACCCTCCCATATGGCAGAGAGGAAGGCCCTAGAGAGACCCCTATTTTTCTTTCTCACTTATTTTCAGGATGTTGATACTCAGCAGCATTTTAGCTTATGTTCTTTTAAGGCTTATATTTTACCTTAAATGGTGGTTTTATTGATATCTTTTATAATATGTATATTTCCTAAAATATGATGTCTTGGGCACATTTTTTTTTTCTTAAAAAGTCGTATATTTAGGAGAGAGCGGGTTGATTTGTGATAGACAGATAGACAGAAGACATAGAAGAAATGGAGGTGTTCCGTAAATATTTACAGTTCCTAAATGCATTTGATGCATTAAGAAATAAACTTACCATTTCGGTCCAATGAACAATGTCATTCCGAGAGAAATTTTCTGTGGGGAACTTCTGTTTTAGTTGTTTTTCTATGACCTGTGGCACCATTAAGTGTGGCTCATTCATCAGTGCAGCTAAAATATCAGCTATACCACCAGATCCAGCCAAGATGAGACAAGGGACAGAATTTTCCAGCCCCTTGCAAATTCGCTATTAAACCAAAAAAAAAAAAAAAAAACCAGGGTCATATATGTTCAGACAAAAGAAAACCACATAATTGTATACAGATCTACTCATTGAATTCAGTGGAACTTATATCAAGCCCACTCAGGTAATAGTGGGGTCTGATCTGCTCTGTAATTTGGATGGAAGACTAGGAAATTGCAAAGGTGCAGGCTAGACTGGAAGTTTTTAAAAATCCCAATGAAGTCAGTGGCAAACGATCTATGAAGTTCAGACCAAACATTAAATGAAGTAAATTTTAAAAGAAAAAGAAGGGCTTCCAGTGATAATCCCTGTTAGAACTTGGTATCCGTGGGAACCCTGTGCTGATGCTTAGCCAAGACTAACATTAAGTATACATAATATTTCCTGCACTCCATATTTAGACAGCTACCAGACAGCAGAGTTTGAATCAAGCTTATTTCTTCCTCTTCCTATTATTTCATTTAACTAAATAACTGAAAAATGTTCTGGTCATTTGTTTTGTGATGTTCCAACTGGACTTTATCCAGGAATTACGCAACTGTATTATTTATTTCACTTTTAAGCAGTCCTACCCACGTAAGCACCTGTTCTCAGAGGCCTCTGTTTCTTGCCCAGCACTAGAATCTTTTGCATAGTTAGAATTCTTATGGCAACAAAATTGTTCATGTCTTACCTCAAGAATGTGAGGTCTTCCATTCACAAGTAAGCAGACAACTGGGATTTCAATGCTACCTGTTCCTGAGTTAATATATAATATAAAATATGCAATAAATCTCTCAACTTTCAAAATATATATTTACTAATTAAGCTGATTATTTGCTTCTAGTTGGCCTTTGCCCAATATCATCTCTATTTGATCGTGCTACAAAATAGCAGAGGGATCTATACAATATTTGTAGGGATCACACATCACTCTAAGCTGTTGACTTTGGCTTAGTAAGAGAGAGTGAGAGAGAGAGTGAGAGAGAGAGAGAGAGAGAGAGAGAGAGAGAGAGAGAGAGAGAGAGAGAGTGATCCAAGCATCAGCAGTCATGAGCTCAACTAAGATTCAATGTTTAAGGATGCTCAATGTGCTGATGCTTAGCGAAAACCAAATTCATTAAGAAACTAATTGCATACTACTTGAAAACCATCTTTAAGGGAGGAAATGGCATTTTATGAAATGTCTAATATAAGCTTTTGCTTCTTATATGCTGCCAACAGATATATCTCATCCCTTCCTCTGTCCCTCCTTATCATTTTAGCTTCTTCAAACATATAAAACAGTTGCATTTTGCACGTGGATTACTGCATTGCCTCTCTTCTCTGTTATGAGCAAATAAGCATGAAGACTTACTGTACATGCTTATAGGCTATATGAGCACACACTCACAGAGTTACTGAATATTTTTCTAAAACAAAGAAATTATACAGGTACAGTTGCCAAATTTACATTATGAATTGGTCTTATTGATTTCATGATTGTGTTCTAAGTAAGGTAAATCTGACTCTGTCCCATCATTAAGCAACAATAAGCCCCTGAAAATGTCAAATACTCAAATGGTGACCAAAGGCAAATAAGGCCCTTTATTATTTTATTTTTATTTTATTTTATTTTATTATTATTTTTGTCCTACCTCCATAGCTGGTATGCTGCTCTGAAATATATTTCTCCAAGCTGAGCCGTAGCTTTGTTGTCCCATCTGGCTCACTCTCTTCCACCAAAATGAAATGGGAATGGTGGTTATCAAGGGAATACAAAGGCCCTTGGACTTTATTATCAGTTTTGTGGCTTATGAGAATTTCCTTCTATGAAAAAGAAGACATCACTTTTCACACAAAAGCAAATTGTTCTTCTGGACCATATCTGGTTAACGTGATTAAATTGTATATTGCACGTAATCATTTCTATCAAATCAAAGTCTACTTTACAAGATTCCAGAACGTTACATGTTCTTAGGTATCCATACTTTTACCACTGAAAAAAGGGCACCTTGACATTATCCAGAAGATCTCTATGCTGAATTTTCTCCCGGGAAGTTATTCCTATGGCAACTACTTTTACTGTAGATGAAGTACTTGTCAACATGTGGTCTTGAACTGCTTGCCCGATGTGTTTTGTTATTCCAATGTGCAGAGCACTTGTAAAAATCCAGGCACCTGAAATGATTCATTTTTCAGCCTTGATATTAGATAAACTTAAGAACTAAAGACATGTAACATTACCTAACCCAGGTTCAGGAATTAAATCTGGAGTTTAGGGCAGAGCTTCATCTAACAGGGATCATTCTATGGATAGACCAGTTTAATTCAAACCAAAGCAAGGTTCAGAAAAACAACTCTGTTCCCCCATAGGTTAACACAGGAAAACTGCAAATGGTTATGTAAGGAGAGAAAATGCTCCCAGAGGTAAAGATGTGTCAATCAATCAAAATTAAACCTTAAAACCTGGCTAAGATGTAGAGATAAGCAAAGCCTGGGAACCTCAAAATGAGCTGCTTGTTTCTAGGTATTCTACTTTGTTCTTTGCTCCCTCCCTCTCTCCCTCCCCCCTCCCCCTCCCCCTCCCTCTCCCTCTCCCTGTGTGTGTGTATTCAAGCCTGGAACAATAGCTGTGAGTGAAAATGTTGTAGGATTCATGTTCATTTCCCTTTTTCACTATCTCCCTTGTCTTCAGTTCTCAGCTCCTTAACTTTACTATATATAACAAGCAATTTGAATCTTTCTTCTCAGCAAAATTCTGAGAAGAATTTAGCCCATTACACATCTGTTATCTACAGAAGGGCAAGAAGAGTAAGAGGAAATTTCATCTCACTCCTCCAGAATAAAGATGCAGAGAGCAGAGATGGTCAGCACAACAAAGACGGTGAGAGGTTGTCATAATAGACAGTGGTTTAGGGATCCCCGTTTGATATAGCCATAGGGACTGACTCACCATATCCCCCATGTGTTTGCATGTACAAATAGTCACTTCCTTATAGGCTACACATCACTTTTCTCCAGCAGAGAATGAACTCTGCAGTTAAACTCATGTATCAAATGTCATTGAAATTGGTGCATAGGTCTTTAAATTAAGCTTCTTTATTTTTTTAAGTACCTGTAAATGAGATGCTCTGAGACAGAATGTGATGAAATATATTGCAATAAGTAGCTCCTCTGCTGGGAAACAACTTTTTTGTCAAGTTTCAGACAGATATGATCAAAGAGGCTGTACAAAAAGAGGTGCAAGAGAAATGAAGATGTTCCTTCCTGAATGTAGCAGAGCCGGCTGTTGGGGATTGCAGCACAGATATAAGGGACATATTTGTCAGTTTAGACAAGGATAGCTAAGAGAGAGACAGCTAAGAAATCTTCATATGGCTTCTCTGTTAAGAGACTGAATGAAGGAGGCAGAGTGGAATCGTGGATAGAATGATAAAATAGTAGTGTGCCCAAAGAGCTCACTACTATCTAAAATATGATGATTGGGGTGGAAAGTGGTGGCCTGATTATAAAAGTCACTCTACTTGGATCTTTCCACGTTATTTTTAAAAGAAATTATAAGCGTTTTAAGTGCAATAATCTAATAGGTTTGAGTTTTCTCAGAAAATTTAGCCAATTGAATCAACAAGAATTGAAAAGTTTGAAGGTTCTCAGTATATTTTAATATGTAAAGTCTTTCAGAAATTTGATCCTTTAGAGAGTCCTGTTGAACAAGATCATTTAAAAAAATGCTCTTTTTTTCAGGAAAAAAAAAACCAAACCTGTGCTTTGGGCAGCCTTAACCAATCCTTTCCTCAGTGTATCACGTAACCAAGGTTTCATCTGAAAGTGTTCTTCTTCTCCAACAAAAGAGACAACCAGATTGGGAGCAGGAAGGTTCCACTTGTTACTCATGAGGTCAAATATAACTCCAGGATGGATGGCACATGGAACCTTAAGAAACTATAATCAAGACAATAACATTCAGACAAAACACATGAAAAAACAATAGGATTGTATAAACCATAAGCCAGCTTCTGTCTAGACTAGACTAGACTAGACTAGACTAGACTAGACTAGACTAGACTAGACTAGAATAGAATAGACTAGACTAGAATAGACTAGAATAGAACAGAACAGAACAGAATAATAACTTTATTGTCACTTTGAATGTACACTAATCGGCATACATTAACATGAAATTTCGTTGCATACAGCTCTCAAAGGGTCACCACCTCTGATATACACTACATAAATATGACAAAAATAAATAAATACAGAATTATGCATATACCCACATATATTATATGACACAGAAACAACAGTCTAGTTCAGGTTATGTATACATGTGCATGACAAGAAAAACGAATCTTGCGAGTTTACCAGACGGATGGCATAGGGAACAAAACTATTGCAGAATTGGGTAGTCCTGCTAGAAATAGTTCAAAACCTCCTCCCAGAGGGAAGCAACAGAAACAGACCATAAAATGGGCGTGTGGGGTCTCTAAAAATGCTTTGAGCTCTAAGCACATAGTGCTTATAAGTAGCATCCTGAATACCAGGGAGCGAGTTTCCTATGATCTTCTCGGCTGTCCTTACCATTCTCTGTATGGGCTTTCTGTCTGAGGCACTGCTGCCACCAAACCAGACATTGATGCAGTTTCTTAAAATGCTTTCAATCGTGCCTCTGTAAAAAGTGGCTAGGACAGAAGGAGAAAGATGCGTTCTCCTCATCCGACACAGGAAATGCAGACACTGGTTTGCACGCTGTATCAATGTAATTAGTGGATTATGGGCATTTGTTATGGGCTTAGCTTCTAATATTTTGTTATCATTACTGTGAGACTAAAAAAACCCACTATTTTAAGTAAGAAGAACTCAGGAGCAACAGTACTATGTATCTACTTCATGCATTATCCTACCCCAGTGGTGGCGAACCTATGGCACAGGTGCCAGAGGCGGCACTCAGAGCCCTCTCTGTGGGCACGCGCGCTGTAACCCCTGTCCTAGGCCTTCAGCTGGGTTTTATAAAACCTTTTCACTTTAGGCCTCCGCCGCCGTGTGCAAAAAAAAAAGGTTCAATCAATCAGTCAATTTCAACTTCTCGCGGGAAAAAAAAGATCTTGCAAAGTTGGAATTGATTGATTGAACTTTTTAGTCCCACCCAGTCTGCCGTCACCACCGCAGCCATGCCACTGAATGGGCCCCGCCCTCCCAATTGGCCACATCCACCAATGGGCCACACCTACCCAATAGGCCACGGCCACCCGGCACCCGACGATACGTAGGTAGGTTTTGGGTTGCAGTTTGGGCACTCGGTCTCTAAAAGGTTCGCCATCACTGTCCTACCCCTTGAAAAAAATGGCAGACTCTATGGAAACCACTCTGATGGCTTCTAGTTATGTTGTCTTTTCAGTTTCCAGAATTCCCAAACTGCAAGGCCAAAGTCTGAGATCACACTGGCTGGGAATTCCAGGAGCTGATCCAACACATGCTGAATCAAACACCAGATTAAAGAAGGCACTCAGCTTGCTGTATCTGTAAACATCAAATAGCATATTATTTTTTTCATCAGTGTCCACATAGGTAATCATCTAAGAAAATAATTTCTTGCAAAATGATTTGATATTCCCTTTCTTTTGTGAGATTGCTACTGGATCTCAGTCTCTTCCATGAACAAGAGCACCCCGAATGAGCTTAAATCATGAGCATTGACACACATTATTGTTTAAGGGTCTCTTTTAGAAAGATTCAGTGACAATATAGAATAGCAATAATATTCTACTGAATATTGATTATGCTGAGAGGTTTTATGGTACCTTTCCCTGTTTCTTTCCAGTAGTCAAGAAGTCAATTTCTCCCATACAACATGGTAATTCCCTTCTACTTTCTTTTTCTTCATTACTGTACATTTTATTCTGTGTATTCTCCTTCTGGAGTGTGGTAGAAATATTGTCCTGACTTGATTCTCTGAAAAAAGAATGGGTTGAACTACTCATCTTTATACCAAATTGTAATTGAACTTTTTCAATACAGTAGTATTTTTTAAAAATGAATGTAATTGTAGGAACAATAACAATAGTTTCTAGATTATTGATCCAAGCTTGCATGGGATAGTGTAAGTGTGCTTAGCGTACTATTGAGCTTGGCTGAAATTTGGCAAAACTAAATGATATTGACTTTATCAGAAGTAGAGAATGCTACATGTGACACAAGTTGTAGGCTGGTAACCTAGTCTACTTTCTTTTTCTCTTGTCAAGCATTATGAGAAATTCTCAGTTAACCAAACCCATGATGTGCAGCAGACCTTGGTAGCTATTGATCCATTTGGTGACAACCACAGTGTACAGATGATTGGAAATTGAAAAGTAAGACGAATAAATGAAGTTAAAACGTGTGTGTGTGAAATTTATTTCTGACTAGTTTGTTATGTGATTATTGTCAGAGAAAAGCAAAAATAAGTTTAAGATAATAGGGATGGGGTACTTTTAAAATGTGCATGGTAACACAATTTCTTTCTTCCAGAACCCTACAGTCTTTTTCTGTATTTTGTTTACTGCAGTGTTTCTGAAAGTGAATTGCAAGATAGATGTATGTACTGATATGTGCAGAACTATAGCGTGTTGCTTTTTCTATTATATTCTCTCGAATCATTACAAAAAAACTTACACTTTATTCCTCAAGACCAACTGTTCATCTGAGATGCTTTCTCTTCTTTTAAAGGTTTGTAAAACAAACATGTAAGGAAAATGGAAAAGAAAAAAATCAAGTTGTAGCAGCATAAGATATTTTGGCAATTATAATTTCACACTATAAAAAGTATCTGGGTACCAGGGAAATGGACACCTGCAACGAAATAAGTTCCCTCTCCATGCAGTAAATTCCCCCTCCATGCAGGTTTTCATACCTTCCCCCCCCCACTCAAAAAAGTTTGGAGATCTAATGCGTATAGCTAATCTTCAGCAAAGATTCATGATACTAAAATAAGAAGTAGAGAGAGAAACTTTCCAATTATTTAATTATAGCAATTTTAATCCACTTTTTGTTAAATATATTCCCAAAGTGAAAAATTACTATGTACAGTCTCATGCATAAGTAATTGGCAATTCCTAAACCTGTCTGTCAACTCCTAAATCTCTCTCTCTGTGTCTATCATTTATCTATTCATCCATACATACATACATACATATAGACATGCATGCATGCAAACATACATAATCATGTACATCATGTGTAGCACTCCAAATGTCACTGAACTATATCTCCAATATTCCCACTGGCACTCAATGAGTGATGGTTCTGTAATTTCTGAAAGGTCATTGGCTTACTAATTTAGGCTTATAACAATTAAAATGCTGAATTATAACTCCCATCCTGTTCTTATTTATGTGCATGAGAACACAAATACATTAATAAATTGAATCCTGTGGCTCAGTCATACTAAACCTAATGTAAATGCCCTGAAATCAGTGTGAAGTACTTTTAACACTACTGAGAATCTTCTTTTAAGTCCCATTGATTTCATAGCTCTGTCTTGTAAAAGACTGTTTGGATCCAATCCCCTGAGAAGGAGGAATCTTGGCTGCTTTTCTTTAGCCCCCCACAATGTCAGCAGTTTGATCAACTCTTCAGTTGACTTAAACTATGTGCATGAATGTTGCTCCATAAGCGTCAACTTAATCTGATCTAACTCTCATTCTTTCATCTCTTCATCTCCCACTCCCCAACATCTCTTTCTTTGGACCATATATGCTTATAAAATGGTTAAGAATTATAATGGTATTTTGTAAAACTGAAGGCCTGAACAGAAGAAAGGAAAGGAAGCCAAAACTATGTGGATAAATCCCAGCCACATAGGTTTTTTTTTTTTTTAAAGTAAATTGTAGATAAATGAACCAAGAAGACTAGAAGAAGCCAAAGAAGATGACTAATTCTTATTATGAGGATTTATTGTAAACACATTTAAATAGTGTGGCCATCTATCGAGACTCTGAAATTTCAACACCAGGGCAATGGATTTCACTGTCTTCTGGGGAACTTTTAAGTTATGCCTTTAAATTATTCAAATAACCTAAACACCTTAAGCTTCCAATGATTGCCTTCCAAATGAGTAAGCCCCCCGGGAACTTTTTAGTGCTCTGAAAAGTAGGAAGGGTGGAACTGCATTTTAAGGCAGAGAGATGGATAATGTCATCTCTAGGTATATTCTAACATGTTTAGGTAAGTGTAAGGTATTGCACCGAGTTTTACTTAAAGATAAAATAGGAATAACTTGGCATTCTGCACAAATGACAGATGGTGGATTTTAATCACAAGCTTTATTTAAACACAAGCTAATGGATCCTTATTTATTTTTTTTGTAGATTGTATCAACATTTTTCCTCTCAAGGGAGAAATAAATCAACAGTGTTTCTGATTTATGAAACTAGAGATTACACAAATACACATGACCAAATAACTTGTTAAACATTTCTGAAAGATGTAAGTAAAATGACACTACTGTTCTTGGTAGGCAGGTTTATAAGTAGGCCTTTGAAAGAGCTTTGCCTTGTTCTTGTGTTGTTTTTCTCTTAAACTGATAGCTGTTGAGAGGCATAACATAATCCTTGCCCTATAGTTCACCCATGATCTGACTAGGCTTTGGTGATAACCATATGATTCAAAGCAAAGCAAATCACAAATGAACACAGTGAGATACAAGCTAAAATCAGAGCAAAAAAATGAAGCAGGATTTTCCACTAAGTCTATATGTTAACATTTACTAAGCAATGTTAATGTTAGCACATTGACTTAGGGGGAAGGGAAAACCACTGTCCTCTGGACCTGAATCTAAATGTTGATTTACCATCTTATATCTGAAGCAAAATTTATAGCCCTATAAATTATATGTATGGTATAGTTCACAATATAGATCATATTCTACAAATACCTATTTTCCACTCAAAAAACCCCAACAGTTTTGTGAGAAGATACAGCTCACATGAGCAATCCCAATATTAACACTGTTGTTTTCACTTTTCATTTGGTGTATTGCAGTATTCAAGAGCAGATAATAGGTGGCAGCACAGAACAGCACCTGGTAAGGTGCTGATAATAAGTCTATAAACGGAAAGTAAATTACTTTCTGTTTAATTTATATTAAAAAAAATGTTTTCCTCATGGCTGCATTTGTGTTTATTTCCCCTTTCCCCGAGTCAGCAAGAAAAATATGCCAATATAAATTGTACTGCCTTGATTGCTAAATCCTATTCTGCCTCAGTTAACAAGGCCGGTGAATTTTGTTGTTGTTAAAATTTTAATACAGAAGAAGTTAAAGAAAGTGATTGGTGGATTCTCATGGCTTTGTATGCCCTTCCACTAAATATCAGCAACCAGTGGGAAAAATATCAACTCTCTTTAAGGTAGAATGGGGCAAGACTGATAGATAGAATTTTGATGTAGAAAGTGTAAGGATAGGAGAAGGAAGATGTGCTTTTCTCATACGACGCAGAAAATACAGGCAATGCTGTGCCCACTTCACCAGTGTCTCGCTGTTGAGCGACCAAGCCAGCCTACTCGTTAGCAAATTCCTGGGTGTGCAGCTAACAAGTAGGCTGGCTTGGTCGCTCAACAGCGAGACACTGGTGAAGCGGGCACAGCAGGCCTGTATTTTCTGTGTCGCATGAGAAAAGCACATCTTCCTTCTCCTATCCTTACCACTTTTTACAGGGGGACGATCGAGAGCATCCTGTCATAGAGCATCACAGTCTGGTTTGGAAGCATCACTGCTTCAGACAGGAAGGCAGTGCAGAGAGTGGTGAGGACAGCCGAAAAGATCATTGGCAGTTCTCTCCCTCCCATCCAGGACATAGCACAGAAGCGTTGCTTGAGCAGGGTCCATAAGATTATCTGGGACACTACACATCCTCTTCATGACCTGTTTTCTTTGTTACCTTCAGGGAGGAGGCTTTGTGGTATCCGAAGCAGAACATCCAGATTCAGCCATAGTTTCATTTCATACAGCATTAACCTTGTGAACTCTCAAGCTTCCTCCTTCTGTTATATATTCAAGATGGACAGTGTTTAATATTTATTTGTTATGTATATGTAGGGGTGTGGGTTTATACATATGTTGCATATAGTATGTTTAGGTGTGTGTCATGTATGTGTTTCACTTTGAGAGCGGGCAACTAAATTTCATTTTTGATGTGTGCCGTTGTGCCCACAGTAAAAAAAATGACAATAAAGGCTATCTTATCTTATCTTATGAATGGCTATGCAGTGAGTATAGCCATCTCTCAAAACTTGCCCTAGGTTTTTTTTTTTTTTTGCATATGCTTTGTTCAAACGTATTCAGCATAGTTTTAGCATTATTGGGCAGGGTCTAGTGCTATTCTGGAATATTGCTAAACTCAGGACAGAGTAGTTATTACAACTGAACCTCCCCATCACCTGTGGATCAAACACTGGGCTTGCAGCTGATCCATATAGACTCAGGGCTTTTTTTTCTCATAGAATGCTCAGAACGGAGTTCCGGCACCTTTTTTGGATCGAACCTTGTAGGATAGGCAAAGTGGGTTGTATGAGATATGTGAGTTCCGGCACCTTTTTTTTTTTTTTTTACAAAACACTGCATATAGTCATAAAGCTAAGAGTTCAGCACACCTGATTATCAATCCAAGGAGCAACTGTCAAGCATCAGTACAACAGTGAAGTAACTTGGGAGAGATCCCACTTCATTAGGTAATATTGTTAGGTAATATTCAGATGAGCATTAAATATGTCTTCAAAAATACTTCTAAAAACAACTGCTTGTAGGGGGAGAGTCTGTGAAGTGCAGTGAGAGAGCTCCTGACTTCCTTTTGTTACTCTGCTGTGAGTTGCTTTTAAAACTATTTTCATACATAAAAGGAACACTAAACCCATATTTGTGTCTCCCAAATCACTATGGGTGCTGGGCGGACACCCCTACTTCTTACATCAGTCAAACAGAACTTGTGAGCCACTACTAAGACTAACAGGCACTAACCAAAGGTAACTGACTTTCTTGCCAGGTCCCCTATCCCACGGTTCCAACATTGTGAGATCAGAGACTCGATAGAAAGTTTATTCCCCACCCATATCTTGACATCCTATCCAGCCCTCCCAACCTTAGGATCAGCTGTCATTGTCACAGAGAGGGGAGGGAATAATCATCCAGGTCTTCTATCCCATAGAGCAGGGGTCTTCAAACTTGGCCCTTTTAGGACTTGTGGACTTCAACTCCCAGAATTCCTCAGCCAGCGTGCCTGGTTGACGAATTCTGGGAGTTGAAGTCCACAAGTCATAAAAGGGCCAAGTTTGAAGACCCCTGCCATAGAGTGTATCAGGATATCTGGTGGGGAAAGACCTATCTTCCTGGTTCTTTTACTTCTCTGCAGCCCTGGAAGTCGTTAGACTTGCTTACATGTCTGTGGAGTGGTAGATGTGTGAAGAGATGGCCTTTTAGTACAGGAGTATTAGTAAGTTAAGAACTAGATTATCCCAATGCCAAAAACAAACTGGCCTCTAGAAAACAATGTACTGGAGAGAAGGCAACATGCCCACAGCGGCCTAAAATGGCTTAAGGGGAGCTTGCCAGGTCCCAGCCCCTGATCATAAAAATCAACTACATGGTCAACAAGGAGTTGTGTGCTGTTCATCAGGCAAGACCTACGGCAAGGGAAGAGGGATAATACCGATTAAAACTAAACACACCTAAAAACAAATTAAATTACTTCTGTGGTGGGTTGAGAATGAGAAAATTAGTATGTCATGGAAGAGGAGCCTCAAGACAGCCTAATTGTTTTCTTTCCTATTTTCCACCAGCCAAGAATTCTGTTTCTGATAGGATGGAAAAAAGCTTGAATTTCTATTACTAGAAATGGGAGACTGTCAAAATTTGCTTATTTCTTTTTCTGTACCATTCTGTACCTGGTAAGATAACATTTGAATATCTGGAAGCTCTCCTTCTTATTATCTAAAAATATTGTCGGGGACAGAACAGCCACATTTTTTTCTCTTTCCTTCCACCTTGTTTCACTAACTTCTAACCATCATGCCTCATGAAGTGTACTTCAAAATTATAAAGCTTTCAAATATTTTGAAAAATGTCTGCTAGCCAAGTCTATGAATTTCAGTGCCTAGAAAAGTATTGTATTTCACTTGAACATAAGACCTGAAAAGTTTTTTGGGGCGCCAGGTTGCTGGAAATTACTGTGGGATCTTTCCTATTCTCACAATTGGAAGATGAGCAACCTTTGATGAGGGTGGGTGAGTGGAATTAATGATTGACTGAATATGTGCATAATTCAATCCTTAATATAGTTAATCTTTTCTAAGTTATTAGAGAAAATGTGTGACTACTTTAAGAAATAATATATCCAAAGAGCTTTCGTTTTCATTGAATATGTGGAATCGTGTCATGGCTAAGCTGTTAAAGAAGCAAACTAGTAACCAAGTCAAGTGTGCAGAAAGTTGGAGATTCACAGAGGTGGAAACTCATAATGACGCATCTTCTGAGGACGTTAAGTCTGAGCTTTCACAGACAGTTCTAGTAAGGCTCCATCACTATCTTGGCCTTTTTGACTCTCCTTCCACATATATGGGCATCACTGAGTCAAAGAATGGGCATTCTCCTATCGGAGACTTCAAGCAGGAAGCTGGGGAACCAATAGCTGAAAATTTCCTGCAAGGGAAAGATGAAGTTGGCTGATAGGACTTCTAACAATCAGCAACTCTCTGAGCCCATAGAGATGCATTGGGATTTTTTTTTCAGGATTTCTTTCCTCCACAGACCCATCTCACTTTTGAACCTGAGCTTTTTTATTGTTGTTGTCGTTGGTGGTGGTTTCTCTTATCACACCAAATGTGGTTCTTTTCTGTTTTCAGAAACTTAGCTTTCTGATGGATGAAAAAATTTCTGAGCCCTTTTCCATAATTACATTCCAACACTCAGATAGATAGAAAAGAATAAAGGGCTGTATACGAATAAAAATAGCTAAAATTTAATTCATCCTACATGCCACACACACACATACACAAAATGATCTGCAGTGTCTTCTACATTGTCCTGGATGGGGTCCTTAGCTGTGAAAGTTATTAACTGTGTCCTTCTGATCATGCCAATCAACCAAGCCATGCCAATCAACTTCGGTTAGTGCAATGTCAATATATATTTATATCTGTAATATATATCTGTATCTTTATCTGTAGTATAATCAGCTTTTACTGTAAGCTCTGGTATACAAAAGGACTCAGATTTCAATGATTTCCCCCCATTTTAAAAACAAAGCAGAGGAAGCTGCCCAAACAAGGTGTGTCATCTCAATGTACACAGTCTTTCTTCTTTATGCAAAAGAGTATTTCATTTGTATATACTTCCTCTTCAGACTTGCTTATGAAATATAGCTCTATAGCACTCCAGGTTTATTGTATTTAGCTCTCTCTTCCTGTTCTCACATCCATTTCTCAAACATCCCAAGTGAAAGTATTTTACAGAAGTTAATGAACTACAGGCAAAATTCATGCTATCATTATTATCCATTAGTTAGGCCCCATAGTACAGGTTGTTGTTGCTTTATTCAAAAGAGTCAGTGTGTGCTTTAAGAAAAGTCTTCCTTGCAGATCTTACATGCACAATTAAAATATTACAAGGAAAGGCATTCTTTCACGTATTTGGGTCCCAGGTTCTTATTTTAAGTTTTTAAAACTAAAACTAAGAACTAGCCTACTGAACTGGGCCGAAAGGCAAATGTATAAGTATAAGTTACAACCATTCATTCAAATCACCAGGACCAGATGGATTACATCCCAGGATTCTGAAGGAACTGGCAGATGTGATCTCAGAACCACTGAACTATATCTTTCAAGGATCCTGGAGCACTGGGGAACTACCAGAGGACTGGAAAAGAACTGATGTAGTTCCCATCTTCAAAAAAGGGAAAAAAATGGATCCAGGAAACTACAGACCTATCAGCCTGACCTCAATACCTGGGAAGATTCTGGAAAAGATAATCAAGCAACATATCAGCGAACACCTAGAGGCAAACAAAGTCATAACCAAAAGCCAACATGGCTTTGTCAAAAACAGATCATGCCAGACAAATCTTATTGCATTCTTTGAGCAGGTGACAAAATTAGCAGATCAGAGGAATGTTGTGGATATAATTTACTTGGACTTCAATAAGGCATTTGATAAAGTAGATCACAACCTACTACTTGATAAGATAGAAGAATGTGGGTTAGACAGCATTACCACCAGATGGATTCGTAGCTGGCTGACCGGCCGTACTCAGCATGTGGTCCTCAATGGAACTGCATCTACATGGAGGGAAGTGTGTAGTGGGTTGCCCCAGGGATCTGTTCTGGGCCCAGTGCTCTTCAACATGTTCATCAATGATTTGGATGAGGGGATGGATTTGGAACTCATCAAATTTGTAGACGACACCAAGCTGGCAGGAATAGCCAACACTCCAGAAGATAGACTTAAGATACAGGAGGATCTTGACAGACTTGAATATTGGGCACCATCTAACAAAATGAAATTCAATGGTGAAAAAAGTAAGGTTCTACATTTAGGCAAGAAAAACCAAATGCACGGGTACAGTATAGGTGGTAACTTACTCAATAATAGTAACTGTGAGAGGGATCTCAGAGTCCTAGTGGACAATCACTTAAATATGAGCCAGCAGTGTGCTGCAGCTGCCAAAAAGCCAACACAGTGCTAGGCTGCATTAACAGAGGGATAGAATCAAGATCATGTGAAGTGTTAACACCACTTTATAATGCCTTGGTAAGGCCACACTTGGAATACTGCATCCAGTTTTGGTCGCCACAATGTGAAAAAGATATTGAAACTCTAGAAAGAGTACAGAGAAGAGCAACAAAGATGATTAGGGGACTGGAGGCTAAAACATATAAAGAATGGTTGCTTGAATTGGGTATGTCTAGTTTAATGAAAAGAAGGACTAAGGGTGACATGATAGCAGTGTTCCAATATCTCAGGGGTTGCCACAAAGAAGAGGGAGTCAAGCTATTCTCCAAAGCACCTGAGGACAGGACAAGAAGCAACGGATGGAAACAATCAAAGAGAGAAGCAACCTAGAACTAAGGAAAAATTTCCTGACAGTTAGAACAATTAATCAGTGGAACAACCTGCCTCCAGAAGTTGTGAATGCTCCAACACTGGAAGTTTATAAAAAGAGACTGGACAGGCATTTGTCTGAAATGGTATAGGGTTTCCTGCCTGTGCAGGGAGTTGGACTAGAAGACATCCAAGGTCCCTTCCAAGTCAATAATAACAACAATAACAACAACAACAACAACAACAACAACAACAACAACAACAACAACAACAACAACAACAACAATAATAATAATAATAATAATAATAATAATAATAATAATAATAATAATAATAATAATAATAATAATAATAATAAACCATTCAAAGGTACAACGGCACTGAAAACAGTGACTTATGATCATTTTCACACTTATGATTATTGTAGCATTCCCATGGTCACGTGATCAAAATTTGGATGCTTGGCAACTGGTTCGTATTTGTGATGGTTGCAGGGTCATGTGATCACCTTTTGTGACCTTCTGACAAGCAAAGTCACCAGGGAAGTAACAGATTCACTTGTTACTAACTTAACAACTGCACTGATTCACTTAACAGCCGTGACAAGAAAGTTCGTAAAATGGGGCAAAACTCATTTAACAACTGTCTTGCTTGGCAATAGAAATTTTGGGCTCAACTGTGGTCGTAAGTCAAGGACTACCTGGAGTATAACACTTTTTATAGCAATGCTATTTAGAAGCAGTCATTGTTGTGAAACTGACCAAGACTGCGAAGAGTTCTGCAAACCACAATACCTCCCTGGATCCACAATGACAAACAGTTCTTCCAGGGAAAATTCAGGTTTGTGCTTGTTACCAGTAAAGCTCTCAACCTAAAGTTGAGTTTCCCTTGAACTGAGTCTGACTTGATGGCCATGTTCTCTGGGTGACAATCTGTGATTAGCTTTTCTAAGGCATTATCACAAACTCTTCAGTAACTTAATTACAGAGGAAAGGGACGCAACATCATGGGGGGGGGGGGCGTTGCTCACAAACATACAAGCCCTGTGTGTGTAAAGCAAATGTTAAATCATCAAAAAGAAAATCCTGATGCAAGATCCAATAAGAGAAGAATGGGATGCTGCTGAGAAGAACAAGGAAGAAGGTGAAGGAAGGAACTTGAATAAGACCAAATGTGGAAGAATTTAAAAATTCAGAAAGTGTGGCTAATAATGGAAAAACAGAAATAAACAGGTCTGAGAAGGAAAAATATATACAAGTGAAATCCTGAAGGGAAGTGTGGTAGAAAAAAAACCTTATTCTTGGGAGGAAAAAAGAGGGAAAGAGAAAGTTAAAATCTCTAAACCCAGCATGATTGCATAAGGCCACAGACGTTATTTTTCACTTATATAAATGTCTCTAGTTCTGTATTCTGTAATTGTCCAACTTCTACATCCTCTCTAATTTCAGTTTCCTTACTCTTTTGACATTTAGTCAGGTGACCCACACTGTTTCCTTACTCTTTTGACATTTAGTCAGGTGACCCACATACCTCTTTTGTGCTGTAAAGTTCAGGATCTAAGCACATTGTTGTGTTAAAACAACACTAGTCAAATAGCAACCTTTTATATACGGTATTGAGTTGCTCTTTTTAGAAATGATGAGGCCAAGTGAGTTTACCAGTATTTGCATTTGGATATTTATACTCCACACCTAGGCATGCAAACACAAAATATTTTTTTAAAAAATCATGCCCATTTTTTTCCCAAGTGAAACAGATGGACAAGGCCAGTGAGGGCTTGGCTGGTCCTGGTCCTTGCTGTCCTCAATACTTCAGGAGCATCAGAAAATGTTCTGCTTATCCATTACCGCTGAGAGAGCACAGCCAAACTGCTGATGGCCCACTGGCTGCTTCCAGAATTCTAAGTGAGAATGAATAGTCCTCTCTCAAGATCCAGAGTACAGAGTTTCCAAACAAGGGCAAAGGAATGTGGTAAACATTAATTTGGAAAATAGCTGTTCTTCATATGGAGCTTTTGAGAAGTGATGGGAGGATGGAGATCAGACTTGGTACTTGCACTGGAATGCCAGAAGAATTATTTCAGTTAGGATTTAGGAGCTAACTGGCATTGACCTCTCATTCTGCCAGCTACAACCAAACAATTTGTGCCAACTTAATTCCTTTATGGACAACTAACAAAACATGGGATTGTTCAGGCTGAGTTCTGAAAAGGGCAATATTTAAGGCTGATTTCATTTTTTAACCTATCTTCGATATTTGTTAGAAAATTTGAAAAAGTATTGGAAAAATAAGGTTGGCTGTATTTAAAGTCCCATATTTTTTCAATTGGAGATTAGTTTTATATCCTGTGCCCAGAACAAATTGAAGGAGTAATTCTATAATACTTCTCTGTAACTCTAATAAAGGGAGCTAGCTGGTTTCAGCCTATATGAACTTGTACTCCATTCAAAATGGAAGCCTCTAACCTCTCTCTGAACCAAGGCCAGCCGCTGTGTATTGACTGCTACTATTGAGCTAAATATACACAGGGCACAACAGGCCTCTATAATATTTAGAATAAAGAATAAAGAACATATAATACATTTGTAAGAAATAAATAAAACAGTTAGGTCTCTCCCCAACTCCAACTGGAAATTAAATGAAAATAACAAGGTATCTCATATAAGGAGATATAATAAAATTGGCTTTATTATTATTTATATTTACTATTTACATGATCGGTATTGCCAAATGGCCTATTTCAAAATAATAATGAGCAAATCATATGAAGACTGATTGAGGTCATGGTTGGGTCTGCTTAGGTTGAGTCATGTTCTCACATGTAGGCGGTGTGAGTTGTTCTGTTTTCCAGTTGATGCCAACTTGTTAGACTAGTTTGCAACAGTTAGTAGGTTATTGCACTTTAATTCCATGGTGCAATTACATTGCCCCATATTTGTTGAGGTTATTTGTGTTTGCTTTCTATTCATTTGCATTACTTTCCTATTAAATGAACTTTAAATATCCAGGACAATGTAAACTACTTTTTAAAATAACCCGACTCCAGATGTTATTTCAAAGAAGTAAATTATCTAAATTGTGTGCAATTTCTTTTATTTAGAATGAGGAGACAGGAGAATAAAAAATAAGAAGAGATTTTTAATAGAAATTGTTCTAATGCTTATTGTTCTGTCTTGTATGTAATCAGATTATGTTACCTTAATATTAAAAATTGGAAACATTTAATTTTGACTATTTTCTTCAGGCATTAGAAACAATTTAAAGGCTTTTGGTTTAAACTTTATCTCATACCTCACTATTGTTATCTCTTACTTCATTTTCCAGTCACTGTTCCAATATCAGTTTTTAATGTAACTTATTAAAACATTAATATCTTATCTATCTGGTAGAAATGCATTACTCTGAATGTTGCATGACATTTGAATATTACATTTTCATCAAAATTACAATGTAAACCCATTAAGGATTCTGAGTAGTAGTTACCAAACAAGCAAAAAAAAATTACCTATTAATTATCTAGTATTTCTCATGATAGATTAGTTTCAGCACCATTGGTCTAAACCTTCTGCATTTTTAGAATTTTTCCTTGATACCAGGAAATATCAAAAGAGGAACAAACTGAGACAATATGACTATATTCACACAATATGCTAAGCCACTGGGTCTGTTTAACATGACTATACATACTGCCATTTTATCCCTTGTCCTACATAACTTTTAATCATAATGTGTGGTTTTTCTAAGTCTGATGTCCATACCTGAGAGGCTACTATTTTTAGTTAGCAAGGACCTATTATTTTCTTCAGTTAAACTTGTCATAAAGGTGAGTCACAGTACCAGGTTTGGAAATTGCAATCTCAAAGCCTCCTTCTTCAAAAGTAAGATAGAAATGCTTTAGAAATATGCTGAATAGATTTAGTTGTTGCCACTTCAATAAATGTTCATTAATTTTAATATAGTTGACTGTTGTAGTAAACTCTAGCTGACTGATGTCCATAAAATGTTAATAGATTATATTGCTAAATGAAGTACAGTTAACATTCAAAATGAATATCCAAAATGTAGACATGAATAACCATCAATCATGAGGCCATGGGCTGGATATTACTATTGCAGTTCAGCAGTTTGAGTCCCACCGGCTCAAGGATGACTCAGCCTTTCATCCTTCTGAGGTTGGTAAAATGAGGACCCAGATTGTTGGGGGCAATAGGCTGACTCTATAAAAATGCTTGGAGAGGGCTGTAAAACACTGTGAAGCGGTATATAAGTCTAAGTGCTATTGCTATTGCTATTATGTCTGTCGCACAGTCAGCCTGATGTTCAAATTGGATTGGACATTTTTATCCACCTATGGAGTCCTTCCCAAGGACCAGGCATAGGAAGATATTGTTATTTGATGGTATTAAAGGTATATCACAGAATGTCAGCTGTTCCAGGTAAAGCAAAGGATCTTTGTTTGGAATTCAATTCAAAGCACAGCAAAACCAAATGAGGTAGTATTCTGAAATCTAGATGTATTAATTAAGTAGCCAAAGTAATTGGGGGGGGGGGGAAATAATCCACACATCAAAATTAACAAATTTATTTTAGAAAAGCATTTGGGGAGAAACATGGATGGACATTAAGTAACTGGCCTCATTTACTAGTCTAGGTTTGTGTTTTTAGTGATTGGTCAGGTATCTGCTGCAACTTTAGCATTATTCTATAATGCCATTGGATGAATATTAGGCATAATAAATCAATAAATCAATAAAATTAGTCCCTCACCATCACAGATAATATTGAAACATAGGTCATGGATCATCACAGATAATATTGAAACATCGGTCATGGATCATCACAGATAATATTGAAACATAGGTCATGGATCATTTACAGTGTAATGTCTATGAAGAGTGCTGCTTTCATTATATATCTACATACTTGAAAGCAATATCACAAAAGGTTGGATATATTCCAAGTCTAGTACCTTATATTAGTTATGACTGACAGAATAGTATTGAATATTGATACTTTTGTGTAGCAAGATGCAACAATTGAATAACTAATTGATTGACTGCTTATGTGCTATCAAGTCATTATGGGCTCTTGGCAAACACATAGATAGAATCGAAATAGAGATGTTATGAATAGTTATAAAAGGGATAAATAAATAAATAAATAAATAAATAAATAATTTAATAAATAAATTTATTAAAATTGCTAAAATGATGAGATATTTCTTAAATATAAGAATAAGAACCTATGTACATCTGTGAGGTTTTGCTACTTTTATTATAATGATGAAAGCAGAGTCATGGCCTCACACTACATGCTATGTGCCTTCAGCGTGTGGTGCATATAGAAAAAAACGGAACTTTTGTTTTGACGGACAATGCTGCTTTAGTCAGCATTGCCCCTTCCCTAAAAGGCTATTGCTAAAAAAAAAAAAATCTAATTAATTTCTGTATATTTAAACTGGAGAGCCAGTTTGGTGTAGTGGTTAAGCTAGAAGCCAGGAGACCATAAGTTCTACTCCTGCCCTAAGGAACAAAGTCAGTTGGCTGACCTTCAGCCCATCACTTCCTCTCAGCCCTAAGAAGGAAGCAAAGGTGAAGCGGTCCTGTAAAACCTTACCAAGAAAATTGCAGAAACTTGAATAGGCACTAGAGTCAACACCAACTTGAAGACGGGAAAAAAAAATCATTAAAAACATTAATTGTCTTACCTGTTGACAATCTTTTTCAGTAGCCATGATTTGCAATGCCGCAGCTGCACAGAATAATTAAAGCATACCTGTTTTCTTCTTTTCCTCTTATGAAGGGGGGAGGGCTGTTCTTGCTTTACTCAAATTTGCTTTGCTTCTGGATCTTGTGGCAGGGATGGTGATAGAAATAGCCCGCCTCTGTCCCTGTGGCAAAGGAATCTAATCAAATAGCTGGTTTCAAGGTGTACAGAGAACAGACAAATAAACGAACATGCAAAAAAAATAAATAGGCAAATCTTTCTTTCTGGTAACCAAAAGCACTTAGGGGGCAAAGAACTACCAGTAGCTGTTTCACTGCCATTATCAGAAGTAGTTGAATTGCTAGTGCTTTGAAGAGCGATAACCTGAGTTCTCACGCCATAGGCAACCCTCCAAGCTTTGAGTTCAGCGCTCAAAATCCTCCAAAAGTTGCTTTCTGAACTGTGGTTTTAAATTTGACAAAAGGTAAAAGATATTTTATTCATGTTGCAGTGGACTTAGGAGACTGGTTTTCCAAGAAGCGGCAGGAGATGGAAAGGGCAGGTTATGGAACTTGAGAGCTGTTTGCCCAAATAAGCCAGAGAACTAAAACTCAAGGGCAGAGGTATATGAGATTTAAGGACCCAGATATGGGTCTGCCAGGCTGGTGTGGATCAGGGTCATGCCTATACATACCTGCCTCTTCCCTACTATATAGGATATATTCTGGTTTTTGCTCCTTTCTTTATTCTTCTGAAATAGGAAACTTGCCTACCTTGCTTCCGAGATAGAGTGGTCCACAGCAGAGGATACCAAAAATATAGCTTTCTACTGTACCTGCTTCACTTATTTTTTCCTTTCCATTGTCACTGTTCCTGAACCAGTCTGGAGTCACCATGTAAGCCATGAGCTGCAGTCTTATGGATATTTGGAGTATCATTTAGTGACCACAGTTGGGACCGGCAACTTGGTCATTTAGTGAAGTGGTGACTAAGTGAAATCACAACTGTTCTTATGATCTCACTTTAGCTTTCCTTTGCTTTACAGATCTGTGAAGATGATGAATGTGAGGATTGGTCGCAAAGTTACTTTTTCATTACCATTGTGGATCATCACTAAATAAGGCAGCTGCCAAACGAGGACTACCCACACAACATCAATATGATGATTGCTTCCACATACATAAAAACTTGTTAATGCTTCTGACATTTAGGCAAATCTCTTTTCTGATGGCTAAACTATCTTTGCATGGTATTGTTGAGCAAGCTTGTTCCTTCCTAGGGTTGGGAAAGTGAAAGAAGGGAACAGATACACACTGAATTTGCCATTGTGGAAGGAAAAACAACATGAGACATCCTTCTTTGCCAGCAATCCTATGTTCTTTGTAATGGAAATTTTACATTTGTTGCCAAAGTGCTGTTTTTTGCAGGGAAAGTTCTGCCTAAATATGTATATACAGTTTTTGTGTAAGCAGAAGGGATTAATTTAATCATAGCCAGCTTTAAACTGTATTCAGAAATCATATACAGCCAAAATACCCCACTTTATCTTGAATTGCCTTATATTGCCTAAGCCTTAAAGAAAAGCATAGAGAAGAAGATCTTTACAAAATTATACTACAGTTCAGAACAATTGTTTATGATGTATGTCCTTTTATACCTACAGTGATCTGTTTTTTGGCATGTTATGTTTTTCAATTTTGCCTATAAATATGAATGTTGCAGAAAAAATAGTTCTTTTGTGTCTGTAGGTAAAATAGATTTTTAAAAATCAAAACAGAGCTCTTAAAAATATTGGAAACAATTGTGTATGTGTACCTGCAAAGGCAGTGTTGACTCTTGGCAACTGTCTGAATTGGTCCCTGCAGTTTTCCTGACAAGAATGCCAGTAACCTTCCTACTTTCTCAGCCACTAATTTTCTTTTTGTTATATAAGATACTAAACTTTCTCTATAATCTATTTCCCCCCCCTAGGGAAAAGGTTTACTTATATATTTAGTATTTATTTGTCAAATCTAGATGCTGCCCACCTCATTGTTTAGGTGAGTTCCTTTATGACTCGGTCTAGAGCAGGGGTGTCCAACCTTCACAACTTTAAGACTTGTGCATTTCAACTTCTAGCCATGCTGGTTGGGGAATTCTGGGAGTTGAAGTCCACAGTCTTAAAAGTTGCCAAGGTTGAATATTCCCAAATCTAGGGTATTTTATTCTGTACACTTCTTGGAACTGCAAAAGGCACGAATATAACCTCTTTATGGGAGGGTTGTTTTGTTGTTGTTGTTGTTGTTTTTGGCTACTGTTGCAGTGTAATCCATTTCTGGCTGTGTCCTTGCATCTCTGCAGTAAAGAGCTGTGTGGGTAACCACTTAATCTCTCTATATACTGTTTTTTTTTTAAAAAAGCCTCTATTATATATAGAGTTTCTGTGCATCTTACAAGTAATAGCCAAAAATTAACAAATATAAAAGACAGATGTTTCTGATTAATAATTAATTCTAAACTGCATGTGTAAACTAGCAAAATTGTATATAAATTGTTAGGGTAAAACTTTGTAAACATTCTCTGAAGCTAACATCATAAATGAGTCAAGCATTTTGTTTTCTTTTTATGTAAAACAACAGATTGTGCTCTGTGAAACCTTGCATTTTTATTCTTCCACTTTAGCCACTAGAGGGATCCCCAAGAATGTTATTTAGCAACATATGTAAAAGAGCCCACTATGTTCAAAATTCATACTTGTTCAACATTGCATAATTTCTTTTTCTAATGAGCTTCAAACCATTACAAAATTATATATTTCTTGAATGGGATAGTGAATTCTCCCTATTTCTTTGATGAAGCTATCTTTGAATATTAAAGCATCAATAGAAAAAATATTAGGTTTTAATCAATAGTAAATGGTTATTTCTTTCTCAAATGCAGAATATTTTGGAAATAGGACAATAACAGCAATCAGTTTTTCATCTCCATGTTGATTCCCCCCCCCCTGTTTTGCCCTCTGGTAGTGATAAAATCTCATATACAAAATGGTTTTGCCTAATGGGAGATAAATTTGCACAGGCAGGTTCTACAAATTTTTATTAATCCACAAGTCATTTATTTGAATGTTTCACAGATACACCACACTGAATGCATTCAAAGACATCTTTATAGAACTTACTGGTGGGCAAAAAAGGAACAAGCTCTTTTTAAAAAAATGAAATCTAGTTTGCTAAATATAGCCGTGCTTATTAGATAAAAGGAACAAGTAATATATGTTTGATAATATGAACATATTGTTTAAGAGCATGATTATAAATCCTGTAAATCTAACCTTTGCTTCATCAGCTCTGGCTGAAGTTTGTAATTTATATGACAGCTATTTTGAAAGTACTAGCTTTGATTAGCAAGTTATTTTGAAATGCTGAATTATAGAACTTTATTTTATTTCATTTCATTTTTAGGGCCATCACAGCCTTCAGTGTTTTGACTCCTAGAGGTCATTAGAATAACTCCCTGCGGTCTTCTTGGCAAGATTTCAGAAGTGGTTTGCCATTGTCTCTTTCCTAGGGCTGAAAGAGAGTGACTGGTTCAAAGCCACCCATCTGGCTTCGTGCCAGTTACTCATGGTCTTTCCAAATCTCTAGCTTGATGCCTTAACCAAAATTGGCTTTTTTATGCCTAACACCAAATATTAAACAGATATTCTTGGCTTATACAACAAAATTAGAAAGGCAATTATAGTTCGGCATCCTGATCCTGATCCTCAAACTATCAAAAAGTATGGGGATTTCAGTCCATATTAAATGCCTGTGTTGCTTTTCTTTCAGGCATTCAAAGTTATCCGCTGTTAAGACATACCACTTTAATAATGATTTGGGGTACTCTTCTTAAATAACATGTGTGATTAAAAGGAAAAAGTTATATCGAGTATATTTTCCCTGGCTAGGAATTCTAAAAATTGAATGCTCAAAACTAATTATACTGTTCTATATTTTCATCCAGTGGTGCATCACCTCTGGCTAATGGTCTTCTGGGCAGTGGGGAGGAAGACAAGGAGTTATTGAAGTGGTTGCATTTTACCTGTTAAAATGTGATATATCCTTGAAAGGCCATGTCTGCATTTTGCTGAGTTGGGACCCTGGACTTTTTTTTTTTTTTTTACAGAAAAAGGATGGACATGGACCATGTTTTGATCTTTGAATTATAGCAAGTAATAATAGTCTGTACAGAATAAATTTGCCAGACAGCCAATTAGGCTACATGATATCTGGGTTCAGACTCTACATCTAGAGGAACAAACACAAATTCTGTATTTACCAACATACTAGACCCAAAGAAATAAATCATAACTTACCATAATAGGTTGGTTCACATGATGTGCTAGGACTATACCTGGATCCCCAAAATATGCTAACCCATCACATTTTTACTCAACTTAGAGTGTAGCAGTCATAATTGCAATTGTGCAGAGGACAAGGGAAGCCAGCTACATAATACAGCCCAGGCTACACAGTCTTTCAGTCTGAGTCAGCCCTTGAAGTAAGGCTAGCAAAGAAGTGGGAGCTTCTCTCTCTACAGGCTTCATATTGTTTTGTGAATATGAACAATGAATACCTGAAAACAATGGAACTAATTAATCTTAAAAAACAAATATTTTCATCCAAGTGGGTTGCTAGTCTGTTTATTCTTTCGTAGGACTCTTGGACACATTGTAAAAATTGTATTTAGAAGCACAGAATTTGAGGAGCCTGACTCTAAATCTAACCCTCCCCTTCATCCTCCCTTGTGTCCCTTCTCCCTCTGAAGACTGCTGCTCCATCTCCTCAGTCTTGCCATGCTTGCATGCTCAAGAACAGCCATACCAGCAGTTGCAGCACGAAGCTGCTGCGGCAGAGGTGCGGGATTTGGCAAGCTCTTGGCAAATGCCACACTCCTGATACCAGCCCTGAAACTCTATTCTGTGCAGAGGGCAAACTGCAAAAGCAAGACCACTTCCTGCAGCTTTAGAAGACAGAAATGAGAGCAAATAGTTCCTGTTTTTTGTTTTTTTGTTTTAAAAGAAAGATCCTATTTCTGCCCAACTGCACCCAGGAGGTGGAACCTGTCCCTCCTTCCTTTCTAGACAAACGGCTCTTTCTTCTCTTTTCTCTGGAAGCAAATAATATCAAGCAGAGGACACAACTTTCCCACATCAAGCAGACCACTTGCATTAGAGAGTGCAGGAAGCTGGACCATGAGGTGGCCTGTCACCTTTTAGCACTCTTTCAGAGCAGACCTTGCGTCCCTTTCTGCAGCCACCTTTCTGATCATGACAGCTGAACTCTTGATAACACACTTTCCCACCATTGAGAGTTAGGGCACAGAGGAAATTTCAGCCATTAAATAAATATATCAGAGATGATGATGATGATGATGATGATGACAATGACAACACTGATGATGATATCATACCAAACCACCCATAAGTATGACGTAGTCCTTACCCACTTGCAGCTCCCAGCTTCCCAAATATTCCTAATGTTCCAATTTTGCCACCAAAATATTTCCCACCCCATCTTAAAATGAAGCTGGCTTCTCTCCAAGGTGATTATCTGAAGATCATCTCTGAAACTTTTTCTGCTACCTACCATGATCCCACAGCTGATGCTACTGCTGCCCAGAAGCAAAATTCAATTTAACTTTATTTAACTTCTCATTGCTGTGTTATGAGGGTAGCTTCCTACAGCAACAGACTTGCGCTTCCTTGCTGGAGTTCCCATGTTGTTGGTAGAAGTATTTTGTCTGATCCATAAAATCTAGTGTGTAGTATTACTAGATTAAGGCCACTTGGATTTCTAGTTGAAGATATTCAACTACTTCTGCTCTATGTTTCTGTGGTTTTATCCTTTCCCTGGTTTGTTTGTTTTTGCCCCTATTCTGTTTGCATTGAGAGGTTCTGGTGACACAATTTTTCATTTAGTTTCCTATTATCATTTTGGCATTCCCTTTGTCCAAGTCCTTATTGATGTTAACAGATTTCTTTTCTCATGACTTCCCTACCTACGAATAAATGTATAGATGTAAACATTCGTTGCTGTGAAATGCAACAAGAAATTCAATGTATATGCGCTCAGAAAATCCTTGTGCTTTTGATGTACAATAGCAGCAACGAAATATACACTTTTATGATGCATTTTATATCATATATAAATATCCATAGAGATTACTTACAGACACACTGTCATATGTAATTTGTCTCCTGATACTGCATGATTCAGTGTCCATACTAATCTTTGGTCAAATGGATCCTCTGAATAATGGTGTCAGATTATATTAAAATTCTGCTGATTTCAAACTGCGTCATCTCTGTACATAGCAAAGATTATTTTCATTATTGGGGTCCATTTGAGTGAATATCTTATAGAAAGACTTTGATTCCCATCTCTTTTCCAAATAAAAAGAAGAGGAGGTTTAAAAAATGACAATGGCAAACCATTTCAACATCATGGCAAGAAAACTTTACACATCCATGTAAATCAGCAGGAATTGTGCTCAGCCTAAAAAGTGATGACTTCATTTTTAAAATCATATTAATGTGGAAGCTTTAGATATAATCTATCTGCTACTTGCTTGTTGGTTTCATTGCCATTAAGAGGAAGATCCTATCCCATCCCTGGGACTTCCTAGAATTCAGAGGCTTGAGATTGCAACCTAAGGCAAGCCCCTTGCGAAATAGTTTAAATTGTTATTTATTAAATAATAAGTTGTTCAGATTAGGAGTAAGCCCAAATGGTGCTCCAAAAGAAAGCAGAGCCTACGTGGGAGTTTCTATAACAACTCCCTAACCCAAGAGGCTTAATCTGGCATTGATTGTCTTTGAAGCAATATTGTGACAATCCATATCCTATGCCAGTGATGGCAAACCTTTTAGAGACCGAGTGCCCAAACTGCCACCCAAAACCCACTTATTTATCACTGGGTGCCAGGTGGGAGTGGCCCACTGGGTGAGCGTGGCTGTGGTCATGGCAGATTGGGTGGGTGTGGCCAAGGTGGGTGTGATCACCTCGATGTTGCTCGTGGGGAGGGACGCTTGGGGCTGGGCAGGGTTGGGGGAGATCCAGGGGGTCTCTGGCAGGTGGGGCAGTGGGAAGGAGGCTCATCCTGCGGGATGAGGCGAGGCAAGGCGAGGCAGGGTGGGGGTGCCATTGTCACAGGGCAAGGCGAGGCAGGGGCAGGGGCGCCTGCTGCCTGACACCATCGGCCCCCGCACACAGAGGCCAGCAAGCGCATGGGTGCTGGGATGCATCTGGCCACATGGGACCTCGGCAAGTTAGCGGGTGGCTGGTTGAAGAGGGACGGTTGCCATCTCCGGGGCATGGCACGCGTGCCCACAGAGAGGGCTCTGAGTGTCACCTCTGGCACGCGTGCCATAGGTTCGCCACCACTGTCCTATGCACTTTGCTCCATATGTTCTTGCCTGCTTTGGATTACTGCTGGATGGTTCCTTGTAGCCTGTGTCTCTTTTATGAACTTATATTGAGATTTTTGCTTGCTTTCCCACTCACCTCTCAAGTTCCTGATTTTGACAGTGCACAAGTCTCCTTGGTGTCTTCTACTTAGTGTCTTTCTCATATGATCCTGCTTCAACATATTTCTCTATCCTTAGCTAGGCTAGATTAGGCAACAATCCCCATACAACGGCACTGAAAAAAAGTGACTTATGACCGTTATTCACACTTATGACCATTGCAGGATTCCCACAGTCATGTGATTAAAATTCAGACGCTTGGCAACTGACCCATATTTATGACAGCTGCTGTGTCCTGGGGTCATGTGGTCCCATTTTGTGACCTTCTGACAAACGTGGGTCAATGGGGAAGCCAGATTCACTTAACAACTGTGTTACTAACTTAACAACTGCAGTGATTCACTTAACAACTGTGGCAAGAAAAGTCGTAAAATGAGACAAAACTCACTTAACAAATGTTTCATTTGGAAACAGAAATTTTGGGCTCAGTTGTGGTTGTAAGTCAAGGACTACCTGTTCTTATTAGTAGTTCTGTGCATTCTTTTGTCGACACTGAATTGGAAGGAGGCATATTCAGTGGGAAAGCACTGGCAGTGGAATAGCCATTTTGGGGAATTGATTCTTGCTGCTCTTCAGTGCAATATCACATCATAAAAAGGCATGCATAGAGCATTAGTGCCAAGTTAGGATCTCTTTTAGTCATCCTCCTTATGCAATATCCTATATCTGACTGCAACAGTCCTGCAAATGATTTCCAATAAAGCAAGCTGATTAAATAAAGCACTGTTGGATACTTTTGTCCTGCTTCCTTGACAATCCTAGGCCATAATTATAAAGTAGGTTACTAGGAACAGGTTGTTACGCTAAGAGTCTAATCCAGGTGAGACTGCATACATTCTACTGCAATGAATGGTTTACTTCCAAGGGAATGTACTTAGAGCAGAGCATATTTAGTTAGGACTGGTCAAATTTAGTGGCAATTCAGCAGTTGAAGCTTGCTGAAGTTGAAGCAATTCCTGCTGTCTTTACTCCTGTATTAGCATATTCCAAGCACAGTTGATAACTTAAAAACCAGTTTCTGAAGTTCAAGTAAATTTTTAAATAGCATATTGAAAATATTCTCATGACAGCCATTACTTATAATGAAATTTAATGGCTGATCCAACTGCAGTTCAGGAGAAACCTGGTGGCTAGGAGACTACATGTTAAGAGGGGGTTCAAGAGAGAAACAAGACAATGACACTGGACTTCTTTCCTCTTCACTTTCCAATCCTTCTGTATTCATTACCCAGAACTAGGTCCCCTGTAGAAATCTTGACACTGCATTTCTAAATTCCATGCAGCAATTTTAAGTCATACCTGGCCAAATTTCTTTAATTTTGTCACCTTACCTTGTTTAAGAGTTCCTTGTTGCTCTCCTTATTTCGCCCCACCCTTCCTCGTCTCTGGAATGCATCTCCTAGCTACTTCCTTCTCTCATTAATGGAAATTATTATTCTGACATGATATCCAGGCAGCTGGGTGGATAATTCATTTGTGCTAATGATCTCCTGGAAATTCCTTCAAATGATCTCAGGGTTAGCTTGCCCTAAAATGTTATAGATAGCATGGGTGAGAAATTCAAGGAAATGAAACATTTATAGTGAGGGTGAGGTTTCAGAGATGTAGACTGTAAACAATAAAGTAGCAATGCAAGATTAGGTACAGAACATGAATTGTTGGCAGCATGTCTTCCATTGTCATCGCATTTGATGGTGTCATGAATCATTCTTATATACAGGACAATAAAGGAATGAAACATCTGTAAGGTAATCTGGTCCAATTATATTAAAATAGACCACAGGCTGAATGACAAACAAGAGGAGATGGAATTGTTGACCAGTTATTCTGTGTTGTGCAATATAAACTCTTTGATATTGCTGAACTTAAGTTTGTAAATGTATGGTTCCCAGCATTGGGGGGGAAAAAGTTCCTGATCTCAGGTGCATTCCTGTTCGCAGCGATGGATATCTAAGTGCTGTCCTGGGAAATCCTAGACCTTGCCAAAGAGTCAGGGTATGCCAAGAGAAGGTTCTATTTTGCTGTTATCAATGGGAATTTTGTGAATGAATCAAGACTAGAACAGTAGTTCTAACTAACTTTTTTATGACTGAAAAAGCTGTTGATGAGTTATCTTTGGATTAAATACCTTAAATGAGTTCGTCCCAAGGCTGTATTTGGCTCCCACTCCCTCCTATGTTTTTGCAGCCCCCAGAACCATATCCAATTGCACGGCTGAATTTCAGTGTCCCAACATTGTGAAGTGAGAAGAGCAGAACAGCTAAGCTTTGCCCACATGAATGCAGCCTCACTTTCTATCCTCAGCCCACCCATTGTAATTCCCACCTGCCCAAATATGGCCTTCAAGCACCAAAACATTGTCTCACTCTAAACAAGGGAAAGAGGGGAGAGTTATTTATGTCAAATTAAAGAATGGGAAATGCTCTTTGCTGAGGGCTGACACAGTGGGGAGAAATTGCCCAAAAGGAAGTCGAGGATGTCACCAGAGACCTTCTTATTTATATCTATCCAGATCTTTTGTCAGCAAAGTATCTTCTCTATCTAGATTAGGGGGTACAAGGAGAATCTCCCTCTTTTATTGCTACATTATTTTAGAGCTGTGAGCTCACTAGCACTTAACCAAGCATAATATTTTCATCAATGCCTGTATCTACATAGGTGTGAAAACATCTGCCATTGGGTTTGATAGACGCACCCTGACATTCATTTGTGAATTACATTCCCACCAGTTCTGGTTCCTAGGTCATCTTATGAAATCCTAGAACACCATGAATCCTTGGGAGAAGATCCACTTTCAATTGCCTCATTTCTGGAACAGTAAAGTGATAGTTGCGCTATAAATGTTCTCTCTTCCTAACTTTTTTGAATTCTGTCTCTTTATTTTTGTGCCTTGTGTCAACTCCATGTCATTTACACTAAAATCTGCCTCACTCTATCTCCATCAGTGTCAGCCTTCATTCAATGTCTTACATTATAATAATAATAACAATAATAATAATAACAACAACAACAACAACAACAACAATAACAATAACAATAACAATAATAACAACAACAACAACAACAATAACAATAATAATAATAATAATAATAATAATAATAATAATAATAATAATAATAATAATAATAATAATAATAATAATAATAATAATAATAATAATAATAATAATAATAATTGGAAGGGACCTTGGAGGTCATCTAGTCCAACCCCCTGCTCAGGCAGGAAACCCTATACCATTTCAGACAAATGGCTGTCCAGTCTCTTCTTAAAAACTTCCAGTGTTGGAGCATTCACAGCTTCTGGAGGCAGGTTGTTCCACTGGTTAATTGTTCTAACTGTCAGGAAGTTTCTCCTTAGTTCTAGGTTGCTTCTCTCCTTGATTAGTTTCCAATGAGGATGTTCCAATGAGGATGTTCCAAATCAACTCTAGATTATCTTTTGTTTTTCTCCCCAGTAGCCCAAGTTCTGAATGGAAATGGGAATTGCACAAACGATAATATAGAATTGACTTTGAATATTCTCATTGGTTAATGGCTGACACTGATATTTAGCAATAGTTCTGGTGCTTTACGAAATGAATATTTGTCCTGCCCTGGTTGTGAATTGGCCAATTTAAAATGTACAGTGGATGGTTTGGTTAGAGCAGTGACTCAGCTATCAGAAGGATATTTCCCTGCTTTACTGATTGCATGTTTTATATACCAGGAGAGATGCTAGTCTCTTTAATTAGACAAAAACATCAGCAAGTATAAATTACTCCTTTGTTGTCCCAGGCAATTCTCTGTTTTTAGTTAACAAGCTTCTTTTATAATATAAATTATAATATAAAATAGAGATTTGATAATAAAGGTATATGAAAATGAAATGCAGATGACAGCCTCTGAAATAAAATTGGACAGAGCAGACTGTCCAAATGCAAATTTGTTAATAAGCAGAATTCTTTTCATAAATATTTATTTGCTTCTTAAATTTGTTTGATTTAAGTCCCTTTGAGTCAATGTTGACTCTTGCCAACTACTTAGACTATTCCCTGAAGTTTTCTTGCCAAAATTTTGGAATTAACAGGTAAAATCATTTATAGTACTGTAGCGCAGAGATCCCCAACCTTTTGGGCACCAGGGACCGATTCTGTGGAGAAAGGTTTTTCCACGGACCGGAAGGTGCGTGGTTTTGTGTGCTGCCTACATCCCGCGGATGGGGCTTTGCTTGTTTTTCTGGCCCGGTTGCTGGCATGCTACAGCCCGGTACCGGTCCATGGACCAGGGGTTGGGGACCCCTGTTGTAGCAGGGTAGGATAAGCTGAAGAGGCAGTGGTGGGAGATGCCTGGGGGAGGAGTCAGCGAGAGGGCAGAGGGTGGGGAGGCTCTGCTGAGGCCCAGGTTGGGGGGGATAAGCCTGAAAGAGGAAAGGGGATAGAATGGGAGAAGCTTCTATGGGGCATGCCTCAGGGAGCAAAGGGGATAGAAGAGGAGAGGCTTCTGTCGGGCAAGCCTGAGGGAGAGAAGGGGATAGGATAGGAGAGGCTTCTGTGGGGCAAGCCTGAGGGAGAGAAGGGGATAGGATAGGAGAGGCTTCTGTGGGGCAAGCCTGAGGGAGAGAAAGAGATAGAAGAGGAGAGGTTTCTGTGGGGAGAGAGAGAGACAGAGACAGAGAAAAGAAGAAGAAGAAGAAGAAGAAGAAGAAGAAGAAGAAGAAGAAGAAGAAGAAGAAGAAGAAGAAGAAGAAGAAGAAGAAGAAGAAGAAGAAGAAGAAGAAGAAGAAGAAGAAGAAGAAGAAGAAGAAGAAGAAGAAGAAGAAGAAGAGCTGACCAGCCACTTGAATACTTTCCCTGCACATGACCTGCCTGCTGAGAGAGACTGACCATCACCACATCACATTTTCCAGCCAAGCAGAGGTGCCTAAATGAGAGACCACTGTGGACTGGCAGCCATACCAAGAGGGCCAGGAGCACCCAGACTCTAGCGGCCCTTTCGGGGGGAGCGCTACAGTACTTTTATGAAATTGTTAGGTAGCAACAATATAAAGCATGTAATCACTGGAATCTGGAGGCGTTTCTCTGGTGGTAAAACAGAATGATTTTGTAAAATTTTCTAGAAATGTGAAAGGGATGTTAAATGACCCCATCCCAGGGAAAGACATTTTGTAATTTAGAAAGAACTGCAAGAAAAAGATCGTTCCTTCATGCTTGGCAAGAAGATGTCAGGAAATTAGAGTGAGAATATAACTTTAGAGGTATCTTATGTTTCTACTATCCTCAAATTTTGTTCTGCTAATTTTGTATCCAGACTTAAACTATTACCTCACAGCATTCACTTTTAATATTTCAAGTAGGCCAGAAAGAAAGAGAACACGGAGTCTACCAGTAAAAGAAAAAAGAAAAAAAAAGATTTTTCCTATTTTAAAGAGGTTCAGAGGTATAATACAAAGACAGAATATTTGCTTTACTCATAAATGCCAAGGCGTCATCTCCTGTTATCAATCAATGCATACCAGTGATAAGGCATTAGCAACCATCAAGCTTCTAACTGCCTTCCATCTAATTTCAGAGACCTGAGACTAATTTTTAAAGCACACTGAAATTAATTAATTCATACATCTGGGAAAGTCACTCTCTCTTTCCTACTGCATATGATGGAAAAGTGGATAAAAGTAATCGTTTGAAGCCATGTTTCTCAAACTTAGCAATTTTAAGATTTATTGACTTCAACTCTCAGAATCCCCTAATTCTAAAGTTGAACTTGAATTCTGGGAGTTGAAATGTACATATCCTAAAGTTGCCACTGTTTTAGAGAGAGAATGAATCACCTATGCATTTTTTTTTTAACTCTGGCTATGCCCAACATTAACTTTAGCCCTTTCTGTCATTGCCAGGGGATGAGTCTCCCAACGAAGAGATTACTCCAGCAACTCAACACCTTCCTTATCTTGCTGCTTCTATAGCTGCCTCAAAGTATCTGGTTGTTGTGACATGCAGGCTGGAGAAGAAGAAACATGCTGAAAGCAGCCGGGATGTTGAAGAGACCAAGAAATGTATGATATCAAAGTACGGATGATGTTATAGTCAGGTAGGGTAAAAAGTTTATTTAATGGCAAACCGGAGTGAAATGCTGTGAGGGACGTCTGCTGGAGAAGAAGCCTTAAAGGTGCATGTTGTGTCCTGGGCCTTGCTGAGTCATTCAGCAAGGCACAGGAACTCTGCAGAATGACTGCAGAGACCCAGGCAGACCATGTGTCTGCCCGGGGCTGGTTGCAGAGACCCGGGCAGACCACGTGTCTGCCCAGGACCCAGACAGGCTGTCTCTGGCCTCGCGCGCATGCGCGAGGCGGGAGAATAGCCTGCAATCATTGGTTGAGCATCCCCTTGCAAGGGGAGTATAAAAGGGCTTGTTGCCATTGTTCGCATGCTTCTGTTCAGTGAATGTACCAAATAAAGAAACATCTTTTGGACCAACTGCCTCGTCTCCATGTCTGCTGTGCGAACAGAACAGTGCACAACATGTATTTGGCAACTATTGCAAATGGACAATATGCTAAACTAGAAAGAAAACAAAAACAAACTGGTGGACAACCTTTAAAGAAAGCCGATTGGCTATAAAATTATGTTTTGCTCGGTGCGTGAAGAAGAAGGAGAAGAAAATGATTTTTGCATCTGGAATGGCGTCTACTAAAGACAAGAAAGACCCAAGGGAGAGCAAAGCGAGTTGGGATATGAGCCTGTGCCTATTTCCAGGGCTGCCAAATAATAAACTGGTGTTTATAAGTGATAAGGCTCAGAGTCAGCTGGGGTGGGAGCCTCCTGCTCAGGGAAGAGGATATCTATGTCCTCGCGGGCCGTATATGAAGAAGGAAAGGTGAGAGATGAGTTGTGTATATTTTAGGACATGGTTTCAAAGACAACTACCGACTGATATGACCTATGGAAATTCTCCCGACTCTGAGATAGGGATTAAGTTCCTAAGATCTGGCTAGGAAAGAGATTGCTGTCCCCAGCTTCAATGCTAGAAAGAGAGAATACAGATGGCAGAGGAGGCAGAGTATCAAGGAGGGAGTAGCAGAAAAAGAAGCAAGGTGGCAGCTCCTTGGATTACACGGAATGACACAAAATGCTCCTCGTAGTCTACTCTTGGACATTTTTTCAATCCAGACAGATGTAGGTAGTCCTCGACTTACAACAGTTCATTTAGTGACCATTCAAAGTTACAACAGCACTGAAAAATGCGACTTATACTGTTTTTCACAGTTATGACCTTTGCAGCTTCCCCATGATCATGAGATCAGATGCTTGGCAACTGATTTGTATTTATGACCATTGCTGTGTCCCAAGGTCCTGTGATCACCTTTTGTGACTTTCTCACAAGCAAAGTAAATAGGAAGGCCAGATTCAGTTAACAAACGGGTTGCTAACTTATCAACTGCAGTAATTCACTTAACAGCTGTGGCAAGAAAAGTCATAAAATGGGGCAAAACTCACTTAACAAACTTCTCACTTAACAACAGAAATTTTGAGTTCAATCATGGTCGTAAGTCGAGTCAATTGTGTACTCTATTTATTATGGAACTAAAGTTACTTTTATCAGATCCCTTCTTGCTGCACCCAATCAATGTAACTCCTTGCATTTCTGGGAACTTTTGTATTCCCTATATCCTATCAATTTCCCAGACCTCCCCCTCTACACAGAGGTGCATTTTTCACAACTGCTTCATGGGATGCAATGATTGGTCCTGCTGGAAAATTCATTATTTTCAGAGCACCATTCCCTGTCAGTAATTTTAACATATAAACAGTTTTTACTTGATGTTTATGGATTGCATTGTTTGAGCTGAAATATAAAGTCTGTTTCAGTATTGGATGAAAGGCCGGTCACAGGGACATTTAGAGTAAACCAATCCTCTTCCTTTGCCTTTACTGTGTTAGTTTACAATGGCAAGATGAGTAATGACTGTAAATGGTAAAAGGGCTGGGATGAGCGGAGAAACAGTAAACAGCTGGCATCAAAATATTTTGGATAGTGACAACTTAAAAGAATTCTTCCAGCTGGTTGAAGGAACATTATCATGAAAAACTGGTGCTAATGATTTTTGTAAATCATCTGTAAATAAATTTGTGTGTGGGGAAAATTTCCTAACCATGTATATTTACATTTAAAACTACGATTTTAAACTATGATTTGCTGAACAAGTCACAGTGTTCTGATTTGCACATAATTTTAAACCCAACTGGGTGTGTCTGCACATATCACAGAAGAAAATAAATCACTCTGTGCTTTGGCATGATATAAGACTAAGGACACAGTGAAGTGTATGATAGTCATGAAAAAAGAAATGTTTTGCTAAAACTTATCATAGGAGAACTGAAAATGTTTCCAGGCTCACAAAGCTATTATACAAATCCATAAATCATTTAAAATTCTGTTACAGTTCTGGACTCCCTGCCTTAAAAGTTCAGAAAAATACTGCTACAGACAATAGGCTGTATATCAGAAATTAACTCTAAGATAGAATCATAGGGCTGGAAGGGACTTTGGAGGTCTTCTAGTCCAACCCTGTGCCCGAGACAGGACTTCTTATACCATTCCAGATAAATGGATGCCCAATCTTTTCTTGACCCTAACCCAGGGGTAAGCAATCTTGGCTCTTTTATGACTCGTGGACTTCAATTCCCAGAATTCCTGAGCCAGCTATGCTGGCTGAGGAGTTCTGGGAGTTGAAGGCCACAAGTCATAAAAGAGCCAAGGTTCCCTACCCCTGCCCTAACCTAACCCTTGCTGGCTGGAGAAATCTGCAGCTATAAGAATTCTTACCGTTTCTGGTAAACTGTCATAGACAAGGTGATGCACCTAGTCAAAATAGCTTTGAAAGGGAATTAGACAATTTTGCAGAGGACAGATCTAGGAAAGGTTCTTACACCCTCACTTAAGTTGAAAAGAAAATAGGGTTGTGGAGGTGCAAAAATAGGAATGAGGAGACCATCGGATTCAACTTTTAGGGTTCCCTAGAAGCATTTGGAAGCATGCCAATGGGGATTGCTCAGTTAGAGGGATTTAAATCTGCATTGCTTCTTTTTTGTAGTTAAGTTAAATATTCCTATCATTTAGGGAGCATCTACCCAGTGTAACTATAAAACCACACCCCGTTCAAATACTAACTTGGTCTTAGCTTTTTAAGATTGGCTAAAGTGGATTAAGTGTTGCCACCTGGTTAGTCTTACTTTTGGATAAATGTGTTCATAAAGTGCAGTCAAAAGACATGATGATTTGTGTGTGTCTGTTTACATTCTTTCATCTATGGCAAGTCATGTCCTCCTGCTTAATGTTCCTACATAATCTCATGAGACAGAGCAAACTATATGTAAGTAAAATAGCTGGGGAAACTGAGTCGTAGGAAAGAACTGGGACCAAGAGACACACCTATGAGAATGACTGGAGCACAATAATAAAATGTTCTTTATAATGAAAAGGTTCAGCCTTTGATTTCTTTAAATCTTCTGTTTCAAGAACTATAAAATCCCTGGCCATCAATGCTGACAATACTAAGCTTCAGGATCAAATGGCCATTCAACATAAGGCAATTTCCTAATTTCCAAATTCTTAGGATCATGACCAGCATATACTGATGGCAAAACATGAAGATTTCAGGATAGGTGCATCCCATAGTGTTTGATATCCCTTTATTTCTCGAACATTCTTCAATGTTGCTATATTGGTTGGTAGCTTTCCTATCTGTGCACGTCTATGCATTTTTGATAAGAATTTATTTTCCAGGTCTCTGCAACCATTGCAGCCGTGGTTCTTGGGCCAGGCTGGGCCAGGCTTGAGTGGAAGAGGCAACTTTTTGCAAATTGACATATCTTCTGAAACAGTACAGGATAAAGATTCTTAGTCATCTAGGTTGAGCTGTCTGGAAATTGAGTCATGGCAAATGGGCTTCTTTACTTTTTGGTTTGGAATGTTTTGCTGCTTATTCAAGTAGTAGCTTCTTTTTCAACCTTGGCAATGTTAAGATTCTGAAGGTTGAAGTCCACACATCTTAACATCATCAAGTTTGAACAACACCGTATAGGAAATGCTCAAAAAGACTGTAGTAGGGATCATGGAAACTAAATGCCTCCCGTTGTCCTTCCACTTGCAGAAATCTGTCATTCTGTGTTGTCGGTGAAGGGTAGGAGCTGGATTGTTCAACAATTCTCTGCCTACTCATTTAATGAGCCTATCCAGATTAGGTGAGAAATGAAACCTCCCTGGAAAACATACATGAGGTCCCCCTTGCCTAACCCAATTTGCTCAGATTGAAGAAGCTACTTGGATAAGCAGCGAATCATTTGAAACCAACAAGAAGAGAAGCCCAGCTGCCATGACTCAATTTCCAGATATTCGATGTAGTATACATTCACTTGAAACAAGTCTAGTGTCAGGCTGCAAGCTTTTTTATACTGCTGTAAATGTTTGAAGTCAGAACTTTCTCTAGCAGATGTTTTTCCTTTTGTTTTGGAGCTTAGTGTTCTCACTGTGCCCTAGAAGCTAGAACACTACCTTCTGGAGGCTACATATAATATCTTAGACACTCCCACACATTCCTGCCTTTGCTTGTTGTTGTTCTCAGAATGATTCTCATAACTGTAGGGAAAACCTTGGTCTATAATTGCTGTTTGTGATGATCATTGCCCTGACCCTTGGCTAACTTCCTGAAATCCCTAATGTTTCCCCCTTCTTTGATAGTTTATTGACTAATAGGGTGAAGTCAATACTGTTAAAATAGCACACACAGAAATTATGTACGTGGTTAAATATCTATGGAGATTCTCAGTCATCCAGATAATGGTTGTCCCAAAGGTGTTTTTCAAAAGATAACTGGACTTTGTTTTTTTTCTTGAAGACGTTTCACTTCTCATCCAAGAAGCTTCTTCAGTTCTGACTGAATGGTGGGGAATGGAAGGGTTTATATTCTTTGCAAAGTTTACCAAATCTAGTCTGAATATCTGGATGACTGTGTGACGAATCATAATATATATGTACAGTTTGAAAGCAGAGAAGTTTGAAAGTGCAAGCTTGCCTATTGTCTCATTAAATGCTTAAGTTGCTTAATACAAATTGATTTTCTGCTTATAAAATAATTGCTGCATTTATTGGTGAAAATGGATGGCTGGATTCACACCTTACCCAAAGTCAGAACATGGTTTGTTTATGGTGTACTGTGAGATATGAATCTAGCCACTGTGGTTTATAAATTATTGTTGAATAGAGTTATCCGCAGAGTTTAAACAGTATTTATAAATTAAATGATATCTGAACCTATCTAGTATTTCTGCACAACAAAATGAAACTTCACCTAGACTAGAAGTAGCTCACACTGTATCCAGCAATGTTTGGCAAACCCTATCCAAGTTTTTCAAAACATTTAATATATGCTTGCTAAACATTCCTTTATGTGAATGTAAAACCAATCCAGTTTCCTGACCCTTGGGATAACTGGGGGAATGTTATTAAAGAGGCGATTTCCATCACCCCCTCTCTGAATCTGGAGGATATTTATAACCATTGTCTTTCATAGTTATTGACAGACTTATCCTCCATGAATTTATCCCAGCAATTGTCCATGCACACCAAGTAGCCAGAGATTAACTGGGACTCCCAGATGCATGTGCTTATGACTCTAACATTCACATTACATCGTTGTTTATGTAGTCCTCCATTTATAACTAAAAAGATGATTGCATAAATAGTGGAGAAGCTCAGAACTGTTTCCTGTTACAATTTAGATATTTATTGGCTACCATCCAGTGCTTTTGTTTTAATTAAATTTCCTGAGGCCTCTTTTGGTTGACCAATACAAATACTATTTTGCCTTTCAAACAAAGTAGAAATCTGATAGTGTTACTTGAAACAGCTGCCTGTGGAAAAATAATCTGTACCATTTTACTCTTTACCTATTTTTAAAAATGTCTTATTAAGTCACACAATTTTTATAAACATGTGTTTAATTCTCGGTTTCTTGCCTTGCCTAGTAAATTTAGAAATACCTTTTTGACACTGTACATCAGTCATCAATATAGGTATGGCCTCAAATAAAAATAACATTCTAAGTAAAACATTCATCTTAATCACATACAACAATGACAACAATGACAGATGTAATTTTTCCCAGCTCAACATATTTTTAATTTTGTTACATAACTTAACATAATTATTTTGAAACAACATACAATTCACATTAGTCAAAATAATATCCAGATATTTAATCTTTTTTAATATTAGAATTTTTTTCATCACGTCTTCTCGATCTTGTATGTTCATATTTTTCTTTGTTTTTGTTTATTGATCTTAAAATCTTACAATGGGTCAGATTTTTTTTTATCAAAAACTCAATCCTTTTCAAGAGATCTTGTAAAATCAAGACCAAGTCATTTACAAAAGCTCTCAATTTATAAGTCTCTTGAAATTTTTTTAATTCCATTATATTTTTATTTTGTCTAATGTCTGTACTCCACACACTGAGAACCAGAATAAAGAATAAAGGAGACAGAGGACAATCTTGTCCCCTTGTGGATATCACATGGTTTAGTTAGGTCACCATTAATCATAATTCAGGCTTCTGAGATGTAACTTAATTCTGCCAATAAAATTTTCATCAAAATCCATATCTTCCAAAACTTTAAACAAGAAAAGCCAATTCAAATTATCTTTGTCTAAGAAAATTAATGTGGCTTGTATGCTTTTTAGATATTCTTTGTATTTATCCAATTCAATCCTCGTATTATCATTTATTGTCTTTTAGGTAAAAGTTCACATTGATCTTCAGGAATAAACTCTTGTAAACCCTTTTTTAATTTGTCAGTCAAAATTAAACACTTTATAATCACCGTTCAATAAATAAATTGGTCTACAATTCTTAGTAGAAGTACAGTCTTGCCCTTCCTTTGGTAATAAAGCAAAATTGTCCTCTTTCCAGGATCTCTTTCAGAAATAGGAGGCTATTGTATTTGGAAGAACATGTTTTAAAATTTGGTTGGCATAATAGTAAAATATATTCATTTGTTTGATTCAGCAAACAAATGGATATATTATACAGCTGGATCTATGGAAGAATAAGGGAAAGAAAGGGTTGAAATTCACACTAAATTGTAATCTTAAAGAGAACTTCTATAAAATGATGTATTGCTGGTATTTGACACTGGATAAATTGTCAAAAACGTATAATGAAATTTCAAAATTTGTTGGAAATGTAATCAAACTAAGAGTTCATTTTTTAAAAATCTTTGATAGGTGTGCAAGAAATCCAGAAAATATTGGGGACAGATATGTATTTTAATGAAGATTTTGAAGGTAAGTGTACAATGAAAACCAGAGGTTTTTCTTTTGGACTTAGTGGACAAGCAGATTGAAAGATCTTATGGAACTTTGAGTGGATAATAGCAGCAAAACTTCCACAGGTACAAAGGGGGAAGGGCTTACAAATACCTACATTGGAAGAACGGATGGAATTGATGAAGATGGCAGAATTGACAGCTTTGGTTAAAGGAAGTCTTTGACCAATTTCATTTTTACTTGGAAGCCACTTCTGAACTTTTTGTGAGAAAAATAGAAATGAAAAATTTAAGATTTGATGATAATGTGGGATTATAAAAGTAATGGAGACTATTGTTAATTTTAGAGTAAAAGTTGGATGCATTTTTTATCTATATCTCTACATAAGAAAGTTGGAAGCCATTCTTTTTCTTGTTTTGCACTTTTATCTTGATTTCTGCCTGACTTTTTTCTTCTTTTCAACTCTCTCTTTTTGTTTGTTTACTTTTTACTCATGTTTTTGAAATTTAATAAACTCATTTTTTTAAAAAAAAAAGTGTGATTTTTTTAGAAATAATCAACACCGAAAATTAACTCTAAATCGTTGAATATTTGCTTCAGTTATAAAGAAATGACAAGATGGCTAATATAGACATTATCCATTATTGCAACTATTCTGTTTCTTTTCTCTATTCTGTAAATCAGGTTTCTGTAATACAAAAACAGCAGCTAAAGGTAAATACCAAATGGGCTATATTAAATACAGCCATATAAAAGTCCTGTGATAGTTCAGAAACTATAGTGAGAGAGATTCCATTAGAAAATGCACTTTAATATAGAAAATAGCTGACACTTTTATATATATTAAATTACCAGAACAAAACAAAAGATAATTAGCTTTATTATTTGGCTGTGTTGTGCTTTCATTTTGTTTTACTTTAAATCGGTGTATCTTTGCATTTCAGTCTCATTAGTTAATAAATACTTTACTGTATTCTTTGAAATTAGCTATATGCTAATTATTTCATGTAGCCGATTAAATTGGGTAGCTATATAAGTTTGATGCCGCAACGTAATTATTAACTTTTAAGGCTTGTTTTTCTTTGTTGCTACAATGGACTGAAGAAACTATTCCTTTAATGCAACTTAAAATCATTTTAGATAATATCTAACTGCCTTCTCTATATAATTGGCTGCCAGTCTTAGAATTATCCAAATAGGCGCTATAGAGATGTATATGTAAATGAAGTTATGTTTTGGCATGCAAAGATTATCATTAGGCATTTGCTACCTTGACTGATGCATTTAGGCTTGTTACACAATAGCCAAAATAGCTTATGAACTTGGGACTGATAAACTGGGTCATGCATAAGGATGGCTTGCATTCTTGATGTCCTATCTGAAGTGGCCCTATAACATAAATAATTTCATTCTGTTCCAATAATTTCCATGTTCTCTGGCATCCATTTTAGCCCTCTCCTTCATTTCTCTGCATGTATTCATCACTTCCACATCGCAAGATAAGATCAATTTTGTTCTTAACACTCCTTTGTTCCATTTCATTTAATGTCCTGCTGCCTACTTCTCTTACATTCCAAATTACAAATCTGCTCTTACCAAATCAATCCATTGACAACCACTTCCACCATCTATCATTTTGGTCAATTGATACCTTCAGGTAGAATAAAGAAGGTATAGCCCCATACCTGTACTTAGTCATACCTGTGCTCATGCAGCATTTCCTGCTAGAGATCAGGACAATGCCAGTAAGTTTAGGTAATACATTAACCATACAACTGAAGCGCAGTTTCATTTCAAGGATGGACACATTATTCCAGGCAAGCTGTCTTCTCTAAATTAGACATGGTTGCCACCCCCACATATCATTGCCTATAGCCCATGAACTGTAATACACATACGGAAAACTAATACATTCTCAAGGTGCAATAAGCAATAACATAACATAAGGAATAAACACCAAAACAATAGCAAGTAAAGGCAGAAATAAAAATGTTAACAGTTAACAGCAGCATCAATAGAGTTTTAAAAGGCCCAGGAGAATAAAAATGTATTTGTCTAGTGTTGAAAAAATGATAAGGATGGTATCAGTTGTACCTCATGGGAATTACAAGAATTAATAGCTTAGTCCTAAATGGCTACTCACTGTATCTCAACAGACCCTTTGAAGAAGATCTT
This sequence comes from Azemiops feae, assembly GCA_023970755.1. Lineage (NCBI taxonomy): Eukaryota > Metazoa > Chordata > Lepidosauria > Squamata > Viperidae > Azemiops > Azemiops feae. The sequence continues at coordinate 1,250,629 of JALGBA010004127.1, read as the reverse complement.
AGCATATAAATATGGCACACCATGTGACATACTGTGGTTTCAAACTATGAAGAGCATAGAATCATAAAATCATAGGATATGGAACAAACCACAAGAATCATCTAGTCCAACAAGTTCAGAAAAAAACAATTAAACTATCTTCAAGAGATGGCCTTTTCTTAAAAAATCTCCTGAGATGGAATGCCATGTCCTAAATAGTAGATAGAGTATTCTACATTTATATACAGATCTTAATGTTAGGAAGTTTCTCTTTATATTAAACAAAATCTAGGTATCTGCAAAATTGTTGTTGTTGTTTGTTGTTGTTGTTGTTGTTGTTGTTGTTGTTGTTATTGTTATTATTATTATTATTATTATTATTATTATTATTATTATTATTATTATTATTATTATTATTATTATTATTATTATTATTATTATTATTATTATTATTATTATTATTATTATTATTATTATTATTATTATTATTATCATCCCAAATTTCTATGGCAATAGAATGTAATTTCCAAACATCCTATGTCACATATTTTGTGCTTCTGAACACTAAATCATGTTTTCTTTTCTGCACAGTGAATATGCCAGGTTCCTTCAGCCCATTCCCAAGTCCATGTATGAACTTTTGTCACCTTCCTTTGAATCAGTTTTTATCTGTAAATATCCTTCAGGAAATTTGCCCAGAATTGCACACATTATTCTCGGTGTTGTTTTACCAGTACAAAGTAGAAAGGACTTAACACTTCATGTCCTCTTCCTTCTCATGCAACTCAAAACTGTATTAGCTCTTCTAGCAGATGTATTATACTACACAGTTGTCTCATATCCAGTTTGTTGTGACCATACTCAAGTTGTACCCTGGTGCTCCCAAGTCGCCTTCTATGTGTGCCCTATTTTTTTAAATTCCAATCAACTAGTAAATAGTTTTATGTGATAAAAGTGGAATCTGTGAAGATGTTACAGGATTGGTATGATATATTTATATTGCCCAGTTATAGTCAGTATTCTTACCATAGCATTTTGTACTAACTGATTGTCCAAAATTGTCCTCAAGGACCCTACATATTTATTTATTTAAGTATATACCACATTTGTACCCCATTATGGTTGTATGCAGAATCTTATTTTTTCTTATTTAGCTATATTTATTATAGATGTTCATCTCCAATGGATGGCTAACAATATGGCAGCTAAAATATGGAAGAACACTAAATAACAGTCAAGATTAGAAAAGCCTATAGTCAAAAACAGCAAATCACAAATTCTAGACAGCATTATGGTATTAGCTTCAAACACCCTCCAGAATAGCACTGTTTTCAGATAAGAATTGGGGCCAAGCACTATTCTGGTGAGCTGGTCTTATGACATAAAAGCAACACTTGAATTGCAGAAATTTAAAGTAATTAGGTAATGGGTTATCCTGATCCTTTGGATTCTAATAAAACCTTAAAAGGGCCATAAATGCACAGGTCCTTGAGATGGTGGTTGGCTAGGAATGTGAACATGAATTATACTGTTGAGGGGTCCTTGGTGCTCTCTGAGCTTGCTTGTTTTCTTGCAGATGTTTCATTACCCTAACTATGTAACATCAACAGTGCTATTAAGGAGTGCTGTTTGTTGTCAGTTTATATTCTGGTGTCTTGCCTGTCTGTGTGGGTGGGGGCGGTGTTAGGGATTCTTTGGTTGGGCTGTTTACTAATGGCTCTGTGGCAGTTTCTTGATTGGGGTATTGCTTACTTGATTGTTGGTCTGAAGGTGACCAACTGTTGATTATACTGTTGATTTCTTTTTAAATTTTCCTTGTTATTTTTTTACATGATATGTTAATCCTATTCTGTAAGACACCAAGAATTACTTTATGATTGAGGCTACATCCAGGTTGACAAATTAATACATAGCTAAATGAACATCTATGTTTTAACCTATTATATAACACTACATGCAATGCTCTCTATTATCATTATTCTGTGTTGCAATAGGCCATTGCAGTCCTCAGATCACTTATCCTAATATAATCCCATTGACCTCAAACTGGCATGATTTCCAAAGGGTGATGCATAGTACTTTTGGCACTCCTTTATAAATAATTAATACTTTCAATGCTACTGTACATCAATTTATTATACTTTCTGTATTTCTTAGTAGAAACACACAGTTGCTAATTTTTGCAATATATTTATTGTTTGTGTAATTAAAATAATTCCAGGAGAGGACACCCATAACAACCTAGTACGAAATCTAATACGTGTTAAAGAAAATATCAATCTAATTATTTTCACTGTACTTCTCTAGACTAGATATATTGGGTTGTAGTAATCTATTCTAGTAATTGAAAGAATATTTTACATGCATGTTGCTACTTTACAACTTAAGTATTGCATAATAAATAGCAACATGTAGTAGAGGTAATATGTACAGCAGAAAACAATATTGCTGCATTTATAACTATTGTAGCTTATGAAGCAACTTAAAGACAAAATTACCCTCATTTTGTACCTTTGATGTAAATCGACAACTTTTGCTATTAGCCAGGGTTTTGTTTAGTGGTGTAAAATATGCAAAGTGGTTGTGTGATACAATTTGTCACTGTAATCCGTCATTACACAAACAGTACCTAAAATTTGTGTTGCTGCAAAGAAAGTAAGTTATAACTGGTTAAGGACACGTTTATCTTTGTTTTAAATATTACTTTTGGTTTGCTATACTTTACTAAAAAATTATAGCAGATATATAATTTCAATTTTTATTTTATACCTATTAATGTATTAGATTTATCACTCAGGAAACAACTGTATTAAGATAGTAATAGAGGAGTGAATGCTATATTGTGATTTATTCTGCTAGTTATTAGTATATTATTGCATTTATTTGCTTCACTCTTTTTTGTCTTTTTAAATTTTGCTGGTCACTGATCAAATAAGTATTATTATTATATTATAAATATTATTGACTGATTGTTATTTCTGATATTTCTGATTGATATTGAACAATCTGTTAGCTTTAGAGGTGACAAATTAATCAGGCAGAACACAAATAAAATTAATTGTCAACTATAGAAACCAGGGTGGTTTTGATCCATCAGAAAGGCAGTAATAAAACCACAATCTTATTAGGATACCAGATGCCTAGAAATAAATTTAGTGGTAAATATTTGAATAAGGTATGTTTCAAAACTAGATTTTTCAAGGCATTTGTTACGCTAATAGTTGACTGTTCTAAATACCCAGATAATGTTTCATTATAACACATTGCAAAAGATTTGCATATACAATACACGTTATCTGCATAATCATTGCAACAGTTCTGTAAAATAAGTATGTGCCACTAACCCCATATTAACGTTGAGCAAGTGCTGAAAATGAGAAAATAATGGCTTTGCTAAAGATATGGTACAGCAAGAAAGATTTGTCAATAGACTATTGCTCAATATATGTTTTCAGCCCCCAGAATGACCTGAATATGTGACAAAAAAATTTAAACACAAATTACCAAATAGCAGTGGCACAATTACAGTTTTAAATTTTTCCTTTAAAAAGAAAAAATGAGCTCTGCGCACATCATAATCTTGGTAATGATGCTTATCATGATGACCTCCTTGCAGTCCTAACAATGAAGTTCTTGGCCCCCCAAAAATGGCCTTGAAAAATTATGAATGTTAATGAAGTTTGAATCAGAAATTTCCAAATTAGTGGCTCTTCTCTTATTGTCCTTCATCAAACATTCAGTGCTATGTTCCATAATGCAGTTGCCTTGCTTATAGGTAACTCCTAATTCTGCAACATTATTTGGGAACTTTGCCCATCCATTTTCTAGCCCAGAAAAAAACATAAAATTTTAAAAATGTTTATAACTCTTTTCTATTTTTTATCAGAGGAGATCAAAATTTCCAGAAACATTAGACAATTATGAAGGAATGAAGTCATCCAATTTTACAGAAACTGGATCAAGGTTTGCCGAATGATATTACTTTACAATATGGATTGTTAATTTTTTTCTTGTTTTTTTTTTTACTAGAGTGGATAAAACTTATAGAAAACTAGATTACTTTGTGGGGATGAAGCATAATAAATGTGATAGAAACCACTGCTTGGATTTTCAAGTGACGCATTCATTTACCCAAGCAACTATTTGCAGAACCTACTTTTTCATAATTCATAGCAATAACAATAGCACTTAAACTTATATACCACTTCATAGTGCTTTTACAACCCTCTCTAAGCAGTTTAGAGAGTCAGCATATTGGCCCCAACAATCTGGGTCCTCATTTTATCAACCTTGGAAGGATGGAAGGTTGGATCAACCTTCAGCCTGTCAGTTGGCAGAATTAGACTGCAATACTGCATTCTAACCACTGCAGTACCACCGGCTCATATCCTTTGCTAATGACATTTGACTGCGATAGCCCCCAGCCCTTCTTCAATCTATAATGGCACTGCTTAATATTCTAATATGTACACACCCACACATGCTTATCAACAGTGTCAAAATGAAACGAATGAAACAGAGGAAGGAGACAGTGATAAAGACAAAACAAAATTAAAATGCAGAAGTCAATTATTTGTAGCAAATTACTTACAAGAGAAATGAATAAACAAGAGGAAAATGCTAAGTGAAAATAAAGTACAACTAAACAGTTATTTTTCAAGGAAATGAAAGATGAAATTATGCAATGAAAGGGGCATTGATATGTCCAAGAGGGATCTTAAGCACCTTAGGTGAAAGATCAACTGAGAATAGAAATTAACTTGGTTAAAAAAAAAATGCTATGAGACAATGTAGAAAAACCAACCAATTTGTGTCTGTTCCCCCCCCCCAATCCTATGCTTTAAAAGAAAGGTTCCTCTAATTGATGGTGATCCTGTACAATTGTGAATCACCCTCTCTAGCAAACACTAGCAAACACCTAAAAGTCTTATGTTGAAGCCTTCTTTTTTTCATAGAGAGCCGTAGTGGCACAGTAGTTAGAATGCAGTTTTGCAGGCTAATTCTGCTGACTGCCAGCTGAAATAATAATAATAATAATAATAATAATAATAATAATAATAATAATAATAATAATAATAATAATAATAATAATAATAATAATAATAATAATAATAATAATAATAATAATAATAATAATAATAATAATAATAATAATAATAATAATAATAATAATAATAATAATAATAATGGGAACACAGGGTGGAAAAAGTTATTGAGAATGAGAGGGTGAAGATCTTGTGGGACTTTCGAATACAGACAGAACGCCATTTGGAACACAATACGCCGGATATCGCAGTTGTAGAGAACCGAAGCATACAGCTGATTGATATTGCTGTACCAGGAGATGCCAGAGTCGAAGAAAAAGAACTGGAAAAAATTACAAAATATCGCGACCTGGCCATCGAAACTGCACGATTATGGATGAAACGTGTAACAGTGGTACCCATTGTCATCGGGGCACTGGGAACTATGTCCAAAAACTTTGCAAAATACATCAAGAAATTGCAGCTTCCTGCAATAACTCCAGCAATGTTACAAAAAACTGTGCTACTCGGAACATCTTATATTTTAAGAAGTTACCTGGTTGACACCTAGGATGCTGGTAGCAACCCGTGTCAACCATCATCGCCAGACAATTTGAATGTTCAGTTGACTGAGGTTCATGTTTAATGAATAAAAGATAATAATAATAATAATAATAATAATAATAATAATAATAATAATAATAATAATAATAATAATAATAATAATAATAATAATAATAATAATAATAATAATAATAATAATAATAAAGTTGGAAGGGACTTTGGAGGTCATCTAGTCCAACCACCCTATACCATTTCAGACAAATGGCTGTCCAGTCTCTTCTAAAAGACTTCCAGTGTTGGAGCATTCACAGCTTCTGGAGGCAGGTTGTTCCATTGATTGATTGTTCTAACTGTCAGGAAGTTTCTCCTTAGTTCTAGGTTGCTTCTCTCTTTGGTTAGTTTCCATCTGTTGCTTCTTGTCCTGCCTTCAGGTGCTTTGGAGAATAGCTGGACTCCCTCTTTTTTGTGGCAACCCCTGAGATACTGGAACACTGTTATCATGTCCCCCCTTGTCCTTCTCTTCATTAAACTAGACATACCCAATTCCAGCAACCGTTCCTTATATGTTTTAGCCTCCAGTCCCCTGATCACCTTTGTTGCTCTTCTCTGTACTCTTTCTGACGGGGCTCAAGGTTAACTCAGCCTTCCATCCTTCCGGTTTAGGCTGATTCTGTAAACCATTTTGAGAGGGCTGTAAATCACTATGAAGCGGTATATAAGTCTAAGTGCTATTGCTATATACTGCATAGCTCTCTACCTTTTTCAGTGGGATGAACTTTTGAGCTCCATATCATAAGCAAAATTCCATGGAACATAATGAACTAGAGACATTTCATGTTAAATAATTCCAACCCACTTTGAATGAATTTAAAACTATTTTGATTCACTCCGTTCTGCATCTGATTCAGGTTTTTCATCAAATCAGATCACAGCCTTATTACATCTGATCATTTTCTACACAAATATCAGATCTAAATTGGGGAGGGAGGGATTGGTGTTTGCCAATACATATATCATTCTATACATTAATTGTTCATGTATCTGCTATGCTGCAACAGGAAGCAGAAATTGCTTGTGTTTTTTCCAATTCATCTATTCTTGCAGCCAAGGTATACATCTTGGGTAAAGGTGCTTTAGCTTTAATCACTGGTATGTCCAAGAGGAAAACAGAAGCTCAGATCAATATCTGCATAATGATAGCCTTTAATGACAATCTAATTACCTTTTAGGATTCCCTTTAAAGAGGATCTCTTCTGTTGGCAGAGTTTTGGCAGAGTTATTTTCCTGCAAATTTACTGTACATGAATAGAAAGTGAGTCATCATTTTACAATACTATGCCCAGCAAGAGGGAACAAATATTGGTTGCTTAACTTAGATATTAGGAAAGGGAGAGAGCTGATTGTACTCTGTCTGAAAATAATTTAATAGTATTGGGCATTGTTTTCTTTAAAATCTGATGGGAATATGAATTTGCTAATGCTGTGGAAGGCTCATCTTTTGCTTACTCTAGAAGGGGAAAAAAAATACATCCTTGACATATATGTGAAAATAGTATTGCCTTATCCTGAAGGAATTCCATCCGTTCCATCCATAATTTCCAATATACTATAAATGTTCAGTGTTTCCACAGGAAGATCCTGCAAGTTGCTCATAAAATAGCTGTTCCAAAAAAAATAACTTGTTTAACATTTATACTTCCTCAAAAAATTTTGAACAACTTCAATAATTGTATTTCCCAAATTTCTTTGGAGAAAGACTTGAGGATAAAAATGCTATTTACACAAATTCAATTCCTAGTAAAATTTATTTCAGTCTATTTCCTCGTCTCCTTCCATGCAGAGTTGTTATGAGGATAAGTGAGATTAGAATCAGGAACACACACAGGCTTCCGGTTCCGGATCGCGGCACACGCAGTCGCACGGAGAGATCCGTCTCTCCCACCGGCTGTTTTCCCTCCGCCGGTAGACCCTTAATCGGGTCGAAAGTCGCCCCGGAGAGGCGACCACTGTTGAGGAGGCCCTCGTTTGACTGGGGAAGAGCGGCAGCTCCTTCCTCAGTCCGAGCTAGCTCCTTAGGGCCGTCGGAGAAAAGATCGGCCAGTAAAATGGACGATCACTTTGCTGCACCAGCCGAAAGCCAGAAGAACAACTAAGCACAAAGAACCCCCGTGGAGAATCCGGGTGAGACCTTTCCTCCCCCTTCTTTCCCTAATCACTCTCCTGTAAAAAGCTTTTGTATTTGAATTACTTCCCTGCTGTGAGGGAGCAGCGTTTGGGCACTTGGGAAAAACAGCTTTGGGAATTGAAAAAAAAAAACAACCAGTTAATTTTTTATTGACTATTTAATTTCTGGAATACTGAGGGGGCCTGAAAATATTTTTATACTTGATCATTATTATCATAACTACGCATCTATTATTTTGGAGAGGCCTTTCTTCATCTTTTTAACGTGAAAAACAAAAAATCTATTAACTTGGAAAGAAAGAAAGAAAGAAAGAAAGAAAGAAAGAAAGAAAGAAAGAAAGAAAGAAAGAAAGAAAGAAAGAAAGAAAGAAAGAAAGAAAGAAAGAAAGAAAGAAAGAAAGAAAGAAAGAAAGAAAGAAAAAGAAAGAAAGACCTTATAGCCTGCTGAGGACATCTTGTGACGAAAGGTGTTACTGCAACTGTATATTTTTCTCATTGCTAGAGGATGGCTCTGACCTTCAAAAGATGATAAGAGTAAGATAACTGAAACAGCTGTGTGGTGATTTGATCTATTGAGAATTGGAGGTGGGGGGACTTCCGGTTCCGGTCGCAGCGCCCGCGGACGTGCAGAGAACTCGTTCTCTTGGCCGTCCGGTTTTCCCCCCGCCGGTAGACCCTGGACAGGGTCGAAAGTCGCCCTGGAGGGGCGACCACCGTAGAGGAGGGCACTCGTCGATCGCGGAGGGATCCGGGTGAGACCTTTCCTTCCCTCTTGTTAATTTACCTTTTTCCCTGCTAACAGCTTTAAGAACTATTTCCCTATTTTGAGAAAGCAGCGTTTGATTACTGGGGAAAACGGGCTTTGGAAAAATAATTATTGTTTTTTTTTTATTATTTTATTTTGTCTACATAAGCAGTTGGAACTCGGGCATCCGGGGAAAAACAAAAACAAAACCTCTTATTGTGACTTTCTCTTTTGGCTTGTTTATCTTCAGTTTAGGTGAAAATCCTTAGGGAGGGGGTGGAATGTTCTTTTTTTCTCCCCCCCTCCTGAACAGTACTGTCTAAAAAACTTTTTGCTCTCTGGGTGGACTTATGTAGATTCTTTTGGACACAATGCATCCTGGGACTTGGCATGAAGCCCAGAAACTATGACTGATACAATGTAACTTTCTCTATTTGAACTCCCACTCCCTGATTTTGGCATGATGCCCAGACTGGATTACAACATAACAACTGACTGCTATTTTTTATCTCTGTGCTGGACTTGACTATTGGTTTTTTTTCCTCTATCTTTCTTTGGAAATATATCTCTGTCTGCATTTTATATTTTATAACGCTGCAATCTATTCTTTAAGCTGAATTTCTTTAAAAAAAAAAGAAGAAGATGGAATCCTACTCACAGATTAATTATGGACTTATATTAGAAAAAATCTTGGAAATGAGACTGGAACTTAAAGAACATATTAGATCGCTTAGTTTCAAGGAGGACTCAGAATTAAAAATTGAAGCTCAACCTTTGATTGACTATGATACACAATCAGATCTACAACTTAATGAGATGGATGGAATACATTTACAATCTATTGAATCTACTGAATTTATTGAAGAGGAAGAGGACACATTCTACATGATGGATATCTTTGATGATCAAAGGCAGAACTCAACTAAAACATTTACAACTTTAAAAGCAACAGGATTGGACTTCCAAATACGAGGCACCAAAAACGTTGACAACATGACAGTACAGACAACACTGGATAAAAGAGAAAAAGAATATGATTGGACTCAATGGTGGGAAAAGGCCTTTAGCCAGTTACTAAGATGGGAGGATTTAGAGGCCCTGTTGTGGAAACCTACCTGGCACAAAAAGAAAGCTAGAATTAGATTTAAAAATAAGAGTTAAAATCTTATTTGATGGGTAAAAAGGGCTTCTGGACGTTGATTGAACTAATATTTTTGAGATTTTTAAGGTTACTTTGGTATGAGTCAACACTAGATTTAAATTATGGATTTGATTATGATTTGGAATGGCAATAAGAAAAAATGGAAAATTTATAATTAAAGGAGTTAGATTGAGATTGAGACTGGTGAAATATTATTGATATTTTTATTTATAAGAATTGAATGGTAATTAGTGAGGTATTAAATGGATTAAATTGAAACAATTGAGGAATCTTTTAAGGACGTGGACTGATCTATGAAAATATTGGATAGAATATATGAAATAGAATATAGTTGAGAAATATTAAGATATAATAGTTATATTACTTGTTTATGATAGAAATAATTATTGTCCTATTATTATTATTATAATGTTATTATATTACTATGTCTAATGCAATAGTTTTAAAATATATAAATTTATGTTTATTTACATAATATGTATGTGAAATAGAATAAGAGATATAATTTGATTGAGAAGCATAAATTGAAATTGGAATAATAGATAGAGGTGAGAAACAATTTATATTTTAGGAATGCTCGAATTGTATACCATAAGAGGGAACTTTTAAAGTAGTAGTTTAAATTGTATATGTATGACTGTATTTTTTGTTGTGTTCTATGGAGTGCCCTATCTCCACGATGTGTTATAAGCACTTGGCTGTAAAACAAACAAAAACTAATAAAACTTGTTATGGTAAGAGAATTGGAGGTGAAATAAAACCTTCACTAAAAGATTAAAAGATCTGTTCACCACTGACATGGAACTTAACACACAGCTGGACTATGAACTTATATTGGAAAAAATCTTGGAAGCCACGGAGGATATGAACTCTTACTTCCAAACTTTGACGGATCAAATTATAGGCCGAAAAACAGTGGAGAAGGAGCAGATTGGAGCTAAAGAGACTAGTGAGCAATATTTACAACCTAAAGAGGAATCATGTCTACAACTTAACTATGAAATTACACCGAGAGAAATTGTGGAAACTAAGGAACAAACCAACTTTATACAATCCCAAATGCAATCTATGGAGAAGCTTAATGATCAAAGAATAATTTTAACTGAGATGCCTGAAGCATCAACATCAACAGAGACTGACACTCAGATACAAGTTATTGAAAACTGTGATAATGTGGACAAACAACTAGCAACTATAACATGGAATAAAACGGCTTTTATCATCCAAAGGCTACTAGAAGAAAGGAAAGAGAACTTTGACCAATTTGAAGCATTGAGGAATATTGACTCTCTAATATTGTGGTTTGATGATGCAGGAATTTTACTATGGAAACCGGTATGGCACAGAAAGAAACCAAGAGTTAGATTTAAAAATGTATTTTAAAGTTTTACTTAATGGGTTTAAAAAGGCTTTTGAGTTTTTGACTGATTTTATAACTAACGAAGTACGTGAATTTTCTAAGAGGATACCCTTTGTAATAATACTTTGTCTTAGATATGATAATTACTGGAGAGGTAAACTTTATCTACTGGGTTAAAAAGATTTTTTATAGACATAGATGAATTGATAGAATATATATTTAAGTCAGATAGAAACCTATTTGTTGGTTTGATATTTTTATTTTAAATAAGATAATTATTTTGTAATAGAAGAAGAATAAGAGGGATTGGTGATAAGAGAAGAAATGGTATTAATGAAGAAAATATAAGAATGTTACTGCGGGAATAATATACTCATTTTAGATATAATTATTATGTTAAAAAGGGACACCCGAAGTGTTAATAATATGTCTATTTAAGGCTAATTGGAATATGGTAACTGTAAATTAGTAAAGCCTAAAAACAGGACTTGGATTTTTATAATTGAAATGTGATTGATATTTGATAGGATTGTTTGAAGTTTATTTAGAAATGTATTAACTTGAATAGGTAAGACTATATGAGGGAATTAGAGAGGGAATTTTCAATGAATTAATTTGAGCTATATATCTGTGATTGTCTTTTTGGATGTTTGATATACCCACCTCCACGGTGTTTCCTAAGCACCTTGGTGTAACCCTTTCACCCCCATAAAAATCCAATAAAATATATTTTAAAAAAAAGAAAAAAGAATCAGGAACACTGGGTGTGAATAATTCCCTTAGCACATGCGCCTATGATCTCAGTGTTAGTGATGCAATGCCATGTTTTGTGACATCTGCTCACAGAGAAGTTACCTAGCCTAATCTGACTCCTTTTGTGTACTCTTGGCAAATTTGAAGAGTACCTGCGAACATATTATCATGACAATAACAAAATCATCTTCTCTGTTATAGATTGCTTTTCTGAAGCAAACAACTATTCTTAAACTAAACATCTGAAGAAACTCTAAAGCACCTTTGCCAGGAGCTGAAAATAACTTTGTGTGTGTGTGTGTGCGTGTGTGCTTAACTTTACATAGTAAGTTATCTGGCCACCACATTTTTGTCTAAGCACCAGTGTAACCCTTGAACCTGAGCTCTGGGATAAAGCTTGTGAACGAGCACTTTTCTATAATAAGCTCAAAGAGGAAAACAGAATTCCGATCAAGGGATAATTACTTCTTCAGCTTATTGTACCGAAGGCATGAAATCTTTTCATTTATTACAAAAATCTTGCGGGGGTGTTACAGTGCCTTAAACTTGCACCAAGCTCTAGATAGCCTAGCACAATAGCTTAATTAATTAAGCCAGAGCTTCCATAGAAGCAAATACATCTGAAAGTGCATGAGGTTTTGCAAATCATGTCATATAAATTATTGAACAAAAACCTTTCTTTTAGTCAAGCCAATGATATAGCACTTTTTTTGAGTGGCTACTTAGGCAAGTTTATTTCAAGATAGGTATTATTTGAGAGTTGTCCCATTTCTAAAACATTCCGGAGACTTAAGAATCAACACTTTAAACCAATATAAAAATCAAACATTTTTCACCTCACATAATTTCATATTGGAAGTTATAACTTCATAACTTCAGATATGAGACATAGCTTCATAACTTCCTCCAACTTCAAATTTGGATTTACAGGAATTGGTATATATAAGGCAATATTTCAAATTATCGGGATACTTTTAGTTTACACTTTACATTTAGATTTGCATGCTATTTCATTTTAAGTGTTCATTCTCCATCCTTAATTCTGAATATTGTAAGGAGGTTTATTGCAAATGTGTGGCTTTGCAATACCTATACTAACTTATTGACAACAAATGCTATTCAACCTATTTAAATATTTTGAGTAAACATGAGTAGGATTTATTTACTTATTTATTAATACAATTGGTATGGCTACCCAATTCACAAAACACAACGCTGGATAGCTAACATGGGATAGCTAAAAACTAAATCAGATAAGTAATAAATATGAAAGCACCATAACAATACAATATAAAACAATATAAACAGAGACCAAAGCTAGAAGATATTCACAATTTAGATGGGCTCATCCAATATCTTAACTCATTGCTTAGGCCAGCAAGCTGAGCCCCTCACCTCTGAAAGTTGGGGGATTTGCTACTCAAAAGGGCAGGTGTACAATAGAGGAGACACACACCTCCTGTGTCCCAATAGATAGCATTCTTTCATGGAGGGAAGCTGAAACATGCCCACCCTGCTGGAGCTTTGAAATATCTCTTTATTGAGGTACAGGCATGGTAGGATGTACTGAATGTTCTTCTTCTTTTTTTTTTTGGTAATATCAGGAATTTATTTTGAGAGAAAAGATATGGAAGGAAAGGAAAGGGATGCAATAAACAAGTGGTAAATAAAACAAGTGAGAAGCAAAAGCATGAGTCTCATTTGGGAAAGTATGATTCCCATGAGAAATGTACTGGAGGACAAATTAATCTCCTAAAAGAATGAATGGAGCATGAATATAGAGAAAGAGGTTGTGGAAGATGGTTGGAATAGAGTGGAAAGATATATGTTGCAGAATACCATATAAGTGGCATTTATGTTCATAGAGTGTATGGGAAAGGATGCTGGGTGGAATGTAGAGAAGAGAGATGAATGTGAGAAAAATGCACATAAGGAATCACTTGCTGTAAAAAATGAGGATGAGGATGACGAGAAAAATAGATGCGATTAAAAATAAAAGTAATGAAATGATTTGGGATGGAACTAAAATTAAAAAAACATTGCAAAGAATATTTTAAAGACCTGTGTGAAAATGATAGTGACTGATTAAGTTAGAGAGGAACTGAGGCAAATGCTACAAAAGATACTGTCTCAGAAAAAATATGAAAGGAAATGATAAATACTATGAGAACATTGCAGATTTGTATGGCTTTATACTGCTTTGGTAAAATCACACTTGGAATATTGCATCCATTATACAAAAAAGATGTTGCGACTCTAGAAAGAATGCAGAAAAGAGCAACAAAGATGACAAGGGGGCTGGAAGCTAAAACATACAATGAACAGATGCAGGAACTACAGTAGGTATGTCTAATCTAAGAGTCTTCCAATATTTGAGGGGCTGTCACAGAGAAAGGATCAAGCTATTCTCCAAAGCACCTGAGGGCAGGAAAAGAAGTAACAGATGGAAACTTATTAAGGAGAGATCCAATTTAGAAATGAGAAATTTCCTGACAGGGAGAACAATTATTCAGTGGAACGGCTTGCCTCCAGAAGTTGTGGATGCTCCATCACTGTAGGTTTTTAAGAAGAAATTGGACAGCCATTTGTCTGGAATGACATAGGGTCTCCTGCTTTAGCGGGAGTTGTACTAAAACACCTCCAATGTCCCTTCCAACTCTATTATTCTATTATTCTTTGAAAGGCTAAAATATAGGTGTGGTTTGCTTATGCAGTGGCTGTGCAATTTATTATTGTCTGTGCATGTGAAGACTGCATCTATGCCTTATTCCTGGAAGGATTCCATTATTCTCTTCCATAACAGGAAAGACAACAAGTATGAATGCAAAAACTAAAAGGCAATTACTTTGATAAGTCTGCTTGAGAAAGTATTTTGCAAAATACTGATTGAAAGGCTAACAACAACAACGTTTGGGAAGTGCAGCATGGGGTGTGCAGACAAGAGTTTTACTGTGTAAGAGATCATTGAGAAATGTACGATGAAAAGAAAGTTGACTGTGCATTTAATGAGTCAGAGAAAGGATCTAATAAAGTGAATAGGTCTGACTTGTTTCTCTGAACACCGAAGTTGAAAGCTGGTTGCTGAATAAAATATGAACAATATTTGATGAAAGGGCAGCATATGTGAGATTAAATACAATATATAGTTAATGGTTCAATATTAAGCCAGGAGTAAGATTATGTAATATCCTCTTGGTTCTTTACTTATAGATTGCTTTAATGATATCAAAAATTAATTGGCTGCAAATATGAATATAGGTGTACTGCACATTTGTATACCGATATTGACATGTTGTTGGCTAAGAACCTGAATGATTTCCAAGAAATGTTAAATAGATTGTATGATGCAATGAAAACTAGAGCAAGTAAATTAACCTTGGTAGAATTTTTATCAAAGGTGTGAAAATGGAAAATGTTAAGAGAAATGAAATGGGTTGCATACGGTCTGTTGTGAGAAACAAATGCTTGTTGACAGAAATGAAAATGGCTGACAGACTGCTTCTCCCAAGCCAGATCATGTATTAAATATGATCGTATTGTTACAAAGGTTGTGTGTGTTGGAAGATTTACCCTGACAAAACTCCCATATTCTCATCCCCATTAGAAAAACATGTAGACACACTTTTTTTCTCTGTAAAAGCCCTTTTTTCTGAAATCCTGGGCATACCACCAAGAACAATGGGAAAACTCAGATAGCAAAGCCATCAAGAACTACCTGCCCTGCCCCTGATGGGATTAACTCCCAAAATAGAATCAGGACAAAGGGAACATCCCTGAGGAGAACTACCTGCCCTGCCCCTGATGGGATTAACTCCCAGAATAGAATCAGGACAGAGGGAACATCCCTGAGGAGAACTACCTGCCCTGTCCCTGACAGGATTAAGCCCCCAAAAATAGAAACCGGACAAAGGAGATACCACTTAGGACAAAGAAAAGAACATCAAGCAACCATTAAAAACACAAAAGAAAGAGCCAGCCCAGCCACAGCCCCAGGGTAGAAAAAGCATATAAAAAGCCACACATGGGACCAGGGGGACACCTTGCAAGGCAGGAACACTGAAGTCACTTCTCTGTCACTTTATTGCCTTCCTGTAATAAAGACCTGCTTTGCGGTAGCTACTGTCCTCAAATTTCTTCATCGTCGGCTTTTCCCAGCTGGAAAATGAACCGGGAAATTCTTCTGACATGTGTAAAGTCAATGCTTCACTCCCATGATCTCAGAGGTATCGAGAACATAAGTGACAGCAAGGTTGTGGTTGCTAAAGTCAAGCCTACTCAGGAAAATCCAGCCTGCTCTTAAAGCCAATGAAATAAATTTGAATAGTCTGTAGTAAAGTTGTGAGACACCAAGAACAAAACTGAAGCTCCAGCAATGAGGGACCATCACCGACAAAGCCCTGCTGCTTGTCTCTGCTAATCTAGCTGTTCTAACTGGCAGACTCGTGAGTGGAACTGCTGACTATTAACTAGCATTCAAGCAGGTTTGGGTAAGATAAAATAGTAATCCCATTTCAGACCTTTTCATACAAGACAGTTAGAAATTCCTCTAAAATCAATTTGATACCCAATGCTGCTGACATCGATGAGATGCAAGTACTGTTTTCTGTCCTGTACCAACCATCTGACGGCTGCATGCTTATACTGTCTGGACTTTCTTGTCTAATCTCAGAGAAGACCGACAGGAAGTATATTTCAATAATCCTGATTCAAAACAGGGCTGCAACATATTACCTTGAAGTATTCACAGTTACTTTGCCACTGGGTTTCATAGATAACAAGACCAAGCAAACCCCCAAGGGGAACCCCCAAATTCCTTATCTAATCTATGTAGAGGTGTGCAGTTGCATTTGTCTTTAAACATCATCTAGAACAACCTGTTTTGCAAATGCACAAAGATGGATTAACTTTTAAATTGTTTTCCTGTCTGCCCCCCAAAGAGTACCAAACTGTTTATTCAGGAGATCCACAACTTTTCTCAGATTTTATGCGAGAAAGAAAAGCAAATGATAGACAGACAGACAGACAGACAGGCAGACAGACATGTAACTTATGCTTCCACATGTCTTGCAACAGTGGGGGGAAAATATCCCAAAATTAAAACTCTCTGCACTCTGCAGATCAAAAGCTAAGGATTGAAAGAAGATTCTCCCAAAATAAACCTTTAAGAATGGTGATCTAGATAAAGTAGAAGTTATTACAGTAATGGGTCTCCTAATTCCAAATCAGATATTAGAGACAGAGAATATTATGGTCAGTAGTGTCAAAAGTTAAAAAAAATATCAGCAAGACCCAGTGGGTTTCATTATTATTGAGTTTAGCTACTTTTTGCTTTCAAGACTGGTTAGAATCCAGAATGAAATGTATTTAAATTAGTTTTTCATAAGAGTAACCTGTTAGATCAAGTCAAGGCCCATCCTAGTCCAGCCTTTTGATTGTCACAGTGGCCAACCTAAGGTTTCTGGAATGCTCATGCGCAGGAGGTGGAAACATTCTGCCTCCCACTCATTTCCCTACATATAGTATTTGGAAGCATGCTATTCCCAGTGTGATAGTAACACAGAGTCTTCAAAACTATTGGCTTTTGACCAATCTACCCTACATGAATTTATCAAATCTCCAAGTTTCTTTCATCCATTCCAAATCTACTTCACTGGATAAATTTTAGTCCTAGTCTATTGAGTCTATTGAGACCCTGATAAAAAAAATGTCCTTGTTCACTTCTACTCTCCAATCACACATTCCTCCTCAGCTGCCTTTTTTTCTAAACTGAGATGCCACGAGCATATTTGATTTTCCTTATAAGATGATTGAGCCCCCTGAATATTTTAATATCTGCTTTCTATACTTTTTACAGTTCTATTATTTTTCAGATAATAATTGGCTATATTCAGTAATACTACTGACATATACAGACAGATTGGTATAGTAGCTCTGCGTCTTTATGGTCTTCTACCAAGACTACTTGAATTCTTCTTTTCAATATTACTTGGGACTGGTGAGCCATTATCCACTATAGAACTTTGCTTTTAAAAGGATGGGAGATGAGATTATATTTGTACAAATTCAAGGGACATAATATAGGTATCTTTCTAAATTGTCTAAAAATTAGACAATTTCCTCCTAGAGAACATAAAGTAACTTATAGATAGTCCTCCAATTTACCACCATAACTAGGATCGGAATTTCCATTGATGAACAAGGTGGTTGTTAAGTGAATCATGCCCAAATTCGCAACCTTTTTGTTATGGTTGTTAAGTGAATCATTGCAATTGTTAAGTGAGTCCTGCAGTTGTTAAGTGACTCCATTTCCCCCCATGGACTTCGCTTGTCAGAAGCTAACTGAAAAGGTTGTAAATGGTCGTTAAACAAATGGTTGTAAGTTGAGGACTACTTGTACTGTCCTGCAGCGACATTCACATTTTAGGACTAGATTATCAACATTTTTTTTTTCTGGCAAGCTTCAACAACTATGAGAGACAAAAATCCATAGGGAAAACACTGTTTCCATATCCATGCATCTCCAACTCCACTGATTCTCTTTATTCTATTATCTATAGCAGGGCTTTTCAACCTTTTCACAGATTGTACCACTTTTAGGACATGACAATATTTGAGTACCACCAGTGCTTAGCAAGGTGTCAAAAACTTGATGACAAAAAGAAAAAAGGGGGGAGGGGATTTTGGGTTTTACTGATTAGATTCATTTGTTGTTATAAAAATGGCTAGTTTATAATATTATGGAAAAGTAAAAAGTTGAGGTTCAATGTTAATGCTTCCTTCTACTGCAACAGAGGAAGTCTGTTCTTTTTCCCTTCTCTCCCTCACTTTTTCCCCTTTTTCCTCCCCACTGTATCCTACTATCTGCTTTTGTATTTTTGTATTTTATTCTATAATCTAAAAAAAATGTTACAAACTGTAGAAAAAAGTAAAAAAGTACCGGTTTTAATCTCTTCAGCGGCTGTTCCTTCCTTACGCGTACCACTGGTTGAAAAGCCCTGATCTATAGCATTTAACACAGTCCAAAGATGAGTGATTTATCCTACAGTGGGATGCAGACTGAGCCCAACAACCAACTAAAAGATCCAAAGTGAGTTGCAGTGATTTGACACAGGTTGAACTGAATTCTGAAAGCTTAGATGACCTGCAACTGTGCAGATACAATAACTAGGGAGAAATGTGTCCAGAATGTGTCTCTATGATTTTGTTTAACAAACTATGTGAACCCAGCCTTTGTGGTTTGCTAAATATAGCTTAGAGTTTAGTACAATGTGTAAATCCAGCCAATACTAGTTTATTCAACAAACCATGGCTAAAGAAACCTCAGCGTACTACAGTATGAAAACCCATTCATTATCTCACTGGTGCCATCCATTTTTGTTCTCTTCTTTCTGCTGCTAAGACCATGGCTTTTTTAAAAAAAAAAAACTGCTTGCAAATGCTTCAGCTTTCTATGGGTCAATATTATGCAGTAATGTTTAGCTCCCTCTATCTTATTTGTCTGACACAGCCACCCGGTACTTGTAATACATTTGCTGATAGCCAGGTGCTTACATAAACTGCAACCTGTTACGAACAGGTATTCATTTCAATTTAGAAGAGTGCAATATTTTATGTGAGAACTCTTAACATTTTGCCGAGTTCCCTGTTTTAGGGCTGCAGCACCTCTGTATCTCCCTATTTTCTTGGGATCAGTGCACATTAACTGACACGTGCTTTTGTCTGCAGTCAGGCTAGTTCCTGTTTAGCTTGAAAGCATTGCTTCAGCTTGCTTCTCACAACAGGGGCTGAAACTTTCTGAGCACCCAAACAAACCTATTCAATGTGGGACTGAGCAGTGGTTGCGTAAAAAAAGGGCACAATGGACAAGTCTGACGACATTACAGCTGAGGGGAAAAATCATATAGTTGACTAATTTACTCCTTGGTGTGTTTTAAGAAAGAAACAGTACTGCTGCCAAGATTTACCATACATTTTATTGTACTTTACAGAGTTCAAAGTGCTTCATGAGCATTATCTTTGCAATCGCCATTGCAATTAAAGAAGTGGTGGCCACTGTAATACTTAGAATACAGGTGTCATGTAAATAGCAGAATTGCAAAGATGATCTGCAAAGAACATATAATTTCTACATGGAAATAAATACATTCAATTCAAAGTGATTTATTTTGTGATAGTGGATCTCCTGTTTCACTAGTTTGCTGCTTTACCCACCTTGTTCCTCTGTCTTGCAGTAATGCTCAGAACGACCTGTATGCATAGTCTGTGCTTTGAAAAGACTCTTCGATTATTAAAGGTGGGGGGACACTGTCACAGAAAAATGTGGCATACATCTTCATTATGCATATATCTGCCATTATACCTCCTGCATGCACTCAGAATATATGCCTTCTAACGAATGCCCCTAGTTAGTAGAAATCCTCAAGCACCCAACCTGAAGTCATTTCCCCCCCATTTTGGCTCAATATTGTCCCCCCTGGATAGTCCTAAAACAAGAGTTAACCAAGCAACGTCCATAACTGGAATATTTCTAATGAGCTGTAGAAAAAAAGTATCTCCTGTGTTGACAGACTAAGGCACACAGACCCGTAAGTTGAGTTTTACTTGTAATGACTTCATGTGAGTATGTTCATACACCGGTATGTGTGTCTGTGTTGGGGAGAGCAGCTCAGTAGAAACGATTTGTAAGGCTTTTTCTCTCTGAGATGCTTCACTTCTCAGTCCAGCCTCCAGTCCCGAGAATTGCCGGCGATCTCTCCATCCAAACCATGCTTGACCCAGTTTTACTTTCACGAGGTCAGCCAAGGTCGGCTGTCATCTGCTGTGGCCCTTTTGCGGGTAGCCTTCGGCAACTCAACCCCTGACTGGCTTCTTTGGGGGGGGGTACTTAAGGAGGGGATGAAACGCAATTGCATCAAATCGTTTCGATTTGGACGGCACGGAGATGCGAGACATATTCTGGCAGCTCGTCATAATCACAGGGTAACCGTACGCGTTGGATTCCTGCTTCCCCGAGAGCGCTGAGCCCCAACTCCTTGGGCGGCTGCTGGCTGCGAACCGGAGAACTGGGACCTTTCCCGAGGAGCCTCCCCTTTTGTGGGCAGGGCCAAGGAGAAACTCTCCGCCGGGCACGGAGCGGGCGAGCCAGTGTTGAGAGCCAGTGCGTGTTTGTGAGACTCTCCAGCTGCGCCTGCCTTCGCCTGCCGGGGAGCGCAGCGCTCCCGCTCGCCCCCCTCGCTCGCCCCCGGCTGGCTTCCCCGCGGTTTTCCAGAACGGGACGATGTCGTCTTCCGCCTCCAAGGCGTGGAGCTTGGGGCGCCTGTCCCTTTCCTCCAGGAAAGGCAGCCTGAAGCCCTCCGCCCTGGAGCTAGCCGAGCACGCCCCCAACGCCCACTACGCGCCGTTTGCCGTCTCGGCGCCCGCCGGAGCCCAGGGCGCGAAGGAGCCGCCGAGCAGCGGCGAAGTGGCTGAGGCGGCCACGGTAGTGATGAGCGCCGACTTCCCGCGCCCGCCGATCAGCTTGGACCCGCGCGTCTCCATCTACAGCGTCCGCAGACCTCTGCTCAGCCGCAGCAATGTCCAAGGCCGGGTCTACAACTTCTTGGAGAGACCCACCGGCTGGAAGTGCTTCGTCTATCACTTCACTGTGTGAGTCCAACAACTTTTTTGCTCTCAACTCTCGCCGGCCGGTCCTGTTGCCGCCGCCGCCCCCTTCCTGCTCAGGGGAGGCGGCTGCTGACCTCTAACGTCCCTCTTTCCTTTCCTGGTGGCCTGGTTAAACCCCCGGAGTCGAGGGAGGAAACGGAGAGGGGAAGGCCAGCACACTTCGCTCCTGGCGTAGAAAAAGCGTGAAGGCGCTGGGAGGGTGGGCTGGGGAGAGAGAGAGAACGAGCGAGCGAGAGAGAAAGAGCGCCCGGCCTCCCTCCCCGCTCTCCAGGAGTTGTAGATTGTGGGATGCCTGAGGTTCTGTCGCAAGTGCGACGGGTCGTGTGTAGCCGGAGAGCTCTTCCTCCCGCGATTGACGTCGTAGCCCCTTGTCTGCTGTCAGAAAGGAGTCTCTCGCCCCCCCCCCGAGATTAGTGGGATGGAACTAAGGGGGGGGGGGTCAGCCTGTCGCGGGAGGGCCAGCTACACACTGGGCTCGCTCCCCCTCCCCCTCCCCTCCGTTTCCTAACTGCACTTGGGCTGCCCAATACTTTCATCCTTCAACAGAGTGTAAAAATACCGGTCAGGCAGTTTTCAAAGAAACGCAGTCCAGCGCTTGTGTGTGTTACTTGCAAGTCAGTCAGCTCCTGGGCAATTGTAAACGGTTTAAAGTGCACACTTGTGCCCTAACTTCTGTCACAGCTAAGTTGTAAAGCACATATGAGTAAGTGTTCATGTGCAACTGCCTATATTGAGGGCTCTTTCGGGACTCCAGTTGCACAAATTCTGCAAATCCTGTCTGTAAGATATGCCCTCATGCACAGTACGGAAAAGAACCGGGCAGATAGAAACTCTTGTTTTGTTCCAGTCATTCATAATCCATTTAGCAAAGCAAAGTACAAGGTGCTAAGAAGTTATACTTGCTGTTGTACCGGAGCCAATATTTTGTTGTCCATGGGAAGGAACTTTTTAAGTCATCTGCCAGAATCGATCAATTCATGATTTGGAGCTGAGAGGCCTTAACTGCACAGTGCACATATACTTAAGTTTAAAAAAGCAATAGGGAAAAACTGATTTTTGAGCTCAGTGGATTAGAGTGATGGAATGATAATAAACTATGTTTAATCCTTTCTTCCATCCATCCTTTTTCTGCTCTAGATTGGCCTACCTGCAGTACACATGTATTTCCTATTCCATAGTGTTCTCCCTTATATTTAAAGAAGAGAAACTTATTTTTTGAAACTTATAGGATGAATAGTGCCTAATGCCTCTTTCTCACTCACTTCTGTCTACCCTGAATTTCTCCGGATTTCCTCTGTAAAATTGCTAAACTTGTGTTTCCCTTTTCAAATGTGCATGTGGAATGCCTGAAGTAGGAATCTGGAATGCACTGGAATAAAAAAAGGGTATTGCACCAAAAGGGTCAGGAAAATGGTAGTTCAGAATGGGTAAATGATGGTAAGAATTAGCATGTATGGTAATTCTTACCATCAGTTACCCATTCTGAACTACCATTTTCCTGACCCTTTTGGTGCAATACCCTTTTTTATTCCAGTGCATTCCAGATGTGTGTGTGCTTTCATGCAGTTATTAAGATCACACAACACACTTTCAGGTTTATTTTACTGTGGTGGTGCAGTGGTTAGAATGCAATACTGCAGGCTACTTCTGCTGACTGCCAGCTGCCAGCAGTTTGGCAATTTGATTCTCACTGGTTCAAGGTTGACTCTGCCTTCCATCCTTCTGAGGTCAGTAAAATGAGGACCCAGATTGTTGGGGGCAATATGCTGACTCTATAAACTGCTTAGACAGGACTGTAAAGCACTGTGAAGCGGTATATAAGTCTAAGTGCTATTGCTATTGCTACTGGCATATTAAACTAGCCACAGACCATAGTTTGCATTTGTGGCTTGTTTAGTATACCAATAGAAACCCACAATGGTTTATAAGTGATAAACAAATGAAACAAACTGTGTTATGACTTTAAATGGTGTAGCCCAACAGATTGTTGACTTAAAACACTCATGAATAGCAGGTGATAAGGTCTGATCCTATTGCTATTTAAATAATCACATGCAACTGTTATGTTTTATTTAATTTTATTTAACCCAATCGAAGCAAGTCAGATGAAGACAAAAACTGTGATAATTAACCAAAGGTGCTTTTTCAAGAGGCAACTGGACATGCTTGTTTTTCTTTGAAGATGTTCCGCTTCTCATTCAAGAAGCTTCTTCAGCTCTGACTGGATGGTGGGATAATTAACCATCTTTTGAAGAAGCTTCTCTGTATTGCGATTGAAATCTATGTTCAAAACTTCGGTCATTTATATAAGAACACTATTCCCCCCCTCCCAAAATATAAAAGTTGAATTGATTGGGTGAATATGACCTGACAAGTAAAGAAGGGGAAAGAATTATTCTGTCATATTAGTCTTTGGGTAATATTTTTAAAACAGAAAGGACTTTATTAACCATTTTCCTGTTACTAGTAATAATTTGTACTTTGCCTCTTATCTGATTATTCATCTGGTAGGATTAGAAGTGGTGAGCACATGTAGCCTCATCAGAACACTGAAAGTTCTTTCTGCTCCATATACAGATTATACGTGTGCCAAGAATTGAGAGCATAAGTATATCCTGAAACACAGTAGGGCATTAGCTGCCTTTGACATTCTGCTTAGGAGAAACATAAATGATTTGTTTCTTTATGTTGGTATATTTAAAATAGCAATTGTTACAAACGTTACAAAGCTGTTTTGAGCCATGACCTTAACAAGAAATATCAACAGTAGCAAAATAAAATGTACAACCTTTGTATGTAGAATTGTTATATTTGTCTAATCCAAGTCACTTATCAAGATGGGATCTTGGGTATAACACAAGAACACTGTGTATATTTGAGAAAGTAGGTTCAAATATTATGAGCGGACATAATTTTTTAACATAGAAGCAGCACTTAAGCAGCAAACCACCACTAGAATCTATTTGCAACAATGCCTCTGAGCCCTACATATTCCACAGGCATGCTTAGACAATAAAGCAGTAGATGGTTGCCAATGGAGAGATAAGAGCATCTTGAAGGGATGGGTATGTGGAGCAACCTCATTGATTTACTAACTAGTCTACTTTAATACCTGTATCCATCCAGTTATAGATGCCTGTCAAATGCCCAGCTCTTCGATAGCTGTTTCAACAAAAAATAATTCTAAGCATGTTTTTCATGGTATTCTTTAACAAGATTTATTACACTGAAAGGGTATGTGGGTTTTTAGTGATTGAACCATTTCCTATTTAGAGTCAACTTATTCCCAAATTTATTAGACCAGAGACTTTGTTAGTTTCTTCCTAATAGCTTTCTAGTAATTGGCAAAGAGATGGTTCTTTTCACTGATAATCAATGAGCTTGCAAAGTAAGTGGCTATTTACAAAACTGTCTTCTGAATTCTTATCAGTTTGGTTACATCATTACATCAATATTGCAAGCCAGTTCAATTTGATTTTTTTAAAAATCAGTTTGGTGAAAAGGGCCTTTGAGTGGAAAAGCTCTGCCAGACTGTCAAACTGATTTGAATCCATCTGACTCAATTCAATCTGAATTGTTGATCCAGTTTATAAAGTCAGCTCAATTTAGTGATTATATTAATTGCCTTCCCATTATATGTCCAAAATGAACTTTTGCACAGCATAGACCTGGTACTTTCCCCACTGCCCCATATTCCATCTCTTTAGTTAGCAACTGTGTGAAGCAGGTTTCATTCTCATTATGGGTTCCCCCGCCCCCTTCTTTTCTATCATTTTAGGATTTTCTTTGCTATAAGGTTTTATGATGGTTCTGATGTTGTTTTTCTTTTGGTATTTCTGGAATGCTTGCCTTTTAATATAATCTTATAAATGGATTATATTACAAATGGTACTCACAGTCTGAGCCTGGAAATAGATATAATTTATGCTTTGTTATATAAATCTACATAATCCTATGAAGGAAAATAGTCCAGAGCTGGGACTTCCATAAATTCTGGATGCAAAAATTTCTGATTCTATGAATTGATATCACCTGATGGTGAGATGGGTGATGATAGATAGATAGATAGATAGATAGATAGATAGATAGATAGATAGATAGATAGATAGATAGATAGATAGATAGATAGATAGATAGACAGACAGACAGACAGACAGACAGACAGACAGACAGACAGACAGACAGACAGACAGACAGATAAAAAACATCACAAGAGGAATGATTGATAACTCTATTCTGTTACTTTCTGTTTTGAAAGATTAGCAAGATGTTGAGAATGTGTTTATTTTTATTTATTATTACATTTGTTTCCCTCCATAATCTCAAAAGGCTTTTGATTATTTACAAAATATAGAATATTTTGTATGTGAATGTGAATTAACACATCTATAGCTGGATTAAAATTAGAAACATATATGATGGGGTCGTGCAAGTAACTTGGTGCCAAGCCATCAAGGATTATTGTCAGCCCCACTGGATATACCAGACCAGGAAATCAACTCCAGAGGAAGGCTAATGATACTTTTACTGAGGCTGCCTATAATAACAAAATTTTGCAAGTCTGATTCACTCCAGTGAAATCTAGCTGAGTCACTTCCAAATGTTATCTCGACATAAAAGTGCTTCAGATCCTTTCGCCTAAGTCAGGGGTAGGCAACCTTGGCTCGTTTATGACTCGTGGACTTCAACTCCCAGAATTCCTGAGCCAGCCATGCTGAGGGGAAAGGGAGAGGTTTCCAAGCTGAGCCATGCTGGCTCAGGAATTCTGGGAGTTGAAGTCCACGAGTCATAAAAGAGCCAAGGTTGCCTACCCCTGGCCTAAGTAATAGTTCTTGCATATTTCCATCAAGATCATCTATCTATAGCTTTATATAGATAGCACTTTAGTACAGCAATTTAATTTTACCTGAAAATTCGTTGATAACCATTTCAGGGCCTGCAGCACAATTGTGGCGTTCTCTTACTGGGGCAGGCTAGCTAATATGCACTGGCCAATTCACTTTTAAACCAACTGCAGCTGCTGGGTGGTCTTAAAGGGAACACCATGTAGACCACGGGTGTCAAACTCGATTGCATCACGTGACATCGTGATGTTTTTTTGCCTTTGCGGAGCCGAGGTGGGTGTGGCCTGTGCATGACGTATCCAGCCCGCGGGCCGCCAGTTTGACACCCCTGATGTAGACCATGCTGAAGGATCTCTGACTGGTGATGAGAAGGGCATGAGTTATTGTAGTGAGGAAATAAAAGGAGAAGGAATTTGACAGATCTGAATATTTATAAATCCACTGTTAATGAGAAAAAAAATGCTGGACATACTGCAATATGCTCTACATGGGGCTGTCCAAGAAGCTGCAACTTGTCTTGATGTGGCAGTACACACAATGATAGGTACCCTAGGTTTACCCATGTAACACCTCTGTTGTGTGAGCAGCACTGGCTTCCAGTTACTTTCCAGGTGCAGGTAAAGGTGCTGGTTATTACCTTTAAAGCCCCATTTGGCATAGGGCATCTATTGCCTTTCCCAAAGGACATCGATCCATCCTACCAAATTGGATAGGGTGGACATGCTTCTAATCACTTCTCTTATAACACTGCCACTTTAGGAAAGCTAGGAAGTGTGCCTTTTCCATGGCAGTCCCTGCCCTGTCCAACACCTTTCCCTTTGAAGTTCGGCAGCCCTCTCCCCACCCAGCCTTCTGTAAAGCTTTGAAGACTTGATTTTTCCCACAAGCGCTGGAATAGAAGGAGGTGACTGCATGTCAGAAGCTTAACCTGGTGCCAGTTTTTTGTTTTAAATGTTTATGGTTTTAATAGTTTTGATATGACTTTTATGTTACTTTATTATTGATACTGTCTTAATTCTTGGTTGGGAACTACCCCGAGTTCGGTATATGATGGGTGACTATATACATTTTCTAAATAAATACACAAATAAATAAGTCCCATTTAATCTGTATTTCTATAGCCCTCCAGTCCAATGCATTTAAATGCACATAAGTTGTTTCAGATCTCTGAACAGATAATAGCAGTGCCTTTCCTTGGTGGCTGCGAATTTATTTAGTTCATTTTAATTCGCTCTCTGTTAAAAGTTACCCTGAAGTGTCATACTGACCACAGTTAGAAGCTATTGAACTGTTTTAAAAGATAAAACAAGATCTTATCCTGTTCTAAAAGATAAAATAAAATAAGACTCTGTTCTATCATAGGAGCTGAAAAGTCTCTACTTCAGTGGTTGTCTCATCAATGAAATAGTTAGATGTCCTTAAACAAATCCATCTATAGTATATAATCTATAATATGGGAGCATTATTAACAGGGCAGCATGAAGGTTTATATAATATTAAGTACTTGAGTTCCAAAGACAAGATGGTTTGATTGTTATTGATATTCCAACCTATTAACTTTTTATCAAAGTTTGTAAGATATTAATACAAATAATGATGCATAATTTATTCATATTTATAAATATATACAAAACTTAGGCCTGATTGGATTTGTTATGACTCGCTCTCCAACACTTAACAACTTTAAGATACCCAAGTGTTATTTAGTTCCACTGGTTTCAGTAATCCTTAAGCACTTTACACTTAATTGGGTTGTTTCTATTATACAGCAGTAAGGAAGGAGGAAATGTTTGGGATCCATAATCAGCTATTGGCTCCAGTGAATTTCATAGTGAAGCCTCTTACTGATTTCAGTTTGGCTTAGTTATATTCATTGTGTACAGGAAGTAAATAGCTCAAAAGTTTGAGAAAGTTGAAGCCTATCCACACCTTTCTCAATCTTGTGCCCTCCAGATACATGTGTATCTGCATGTGTCCTGTAAGATATAAAATTATAGGATTGTTTTCTATCTTGTTTCGCAATCACATTTATCTTCTGAACAACCCTGTAAAGCAAATCTCATTGTGGGCAATTGTAGTGGAGTTTTGCCAAATGAATATTGTCCAAGATCTCTTTTCTCTAATTCAGTCTGGAATTCAACCCAAACAATCACATATAATAGAAAAGACTATGTTTTTAGAAACCATGTCTCGTATTTCACACTATCTGTACTGAATTCTGAAGTAAAGGCAAACTCTTTATATTTATTTTGCTAAGTGCATAAACCACTTTTTGTCTAGAAGAGATTTGAGGGTGGCGTGTTATAAAAAGATAAGTTCTGCATAATAGCAACAATACCATGTGACATAGTGAAACATGTGTAATAGTGCTTCAACATAATGATAGGAAAGTTCAGCTGTTAACTAGCAGTTTACAAAGGTGTTCATGAAAAATTCACAGGCTGGAAATGCTAAAAGAAAAAGCTAATGAAAACCCTTCACCTATTTCATTTGTTTGTGTTCAGGAAATAAGATCAAGTCAGGGCACACTAAATATGTCTTCTCTAATTAGGTCGAATATGATTCACTGGCTGATTGCAAGGTTGATGTGAGACTGTCATTAAATCATTCCACTACATAGGAGAAGATTATTTTCCTGGTTTGGTATAGTTCCAAACAGGTTATTTGGCATTTTAAGGAACCAATCATGTGTTCTCATTTCTTTGCAAGCAGGATCAGGGTCAGTATAATTATGTGAATACCAAACATGAACATTCTCAGGTATAAGTCAAGCGGTAACTAAATTTCAGAAATACCTATTTTCTGAGCAATACTGGAGGCACCAGTCTATTGCTCCAACAACTGCTGCTTGAATAAATACACATATAGCTTTTTTACAGGCAAGAAGAATACTGGGGATTAATAGGAAACAATAAATACTGTATGAATTCTAGAAAACAAATTGTCACACTTATTACAATACAGATAGTCTTCAACTTATTATCACAACTGAGCCCAAAATGTCTGTTGATAAGCAAGACTGTTGTTAAGTGAATTTTGCCCCATCTTACCGCCTTTCTTGCCCCAATTGTTAAATGAATCATTGCAGTTGTTAAGTTTGTCACACGGTTGTTAAGTGAATCTGGCTTCCCCATTGACTTTGCTCATCAGAAAGTCATAAAAGATGATCACATGACACTGGGACACTGCAACGGTCATAAATATGAACAGAGAACATAGAATAATAGTTGCCAATAATAATAATAACAACCAGTAATAACCAACAATAATAATAACCAGTTTCTAAGTGACCGAATTTTGATCACGTGATCATGGGGCTGCTGCAACGGTCATGTGAAAAACATCATAAGTCACTTTTTTCAGTGCCATTGTAACTCTGAACGGTCATTAAATGAATGGTTATTAAGTTGAGGACTGCCTATATGCAATCTTGGCCTAATGGATGCTTTTAATATAATATATAACCCTTGGAGTAGCATAGACACTACTTAACTCTAATTTAAATGAAGTCTGTTCAGAATTGTGCCTCTTTTAATTTTCCTCATTTCTCCAGTCCCAGCTCCAGTGCTGCTGAAAAGCTCTTTCAAGATTGGGTGATTTGGAGACATGTCCCTTGTCACATTTGTCTAATAAAGATCCACCCATGTATAGATGAAAATGCTTTGATCTCCCAGTGGAAAATACTCAATTATAGGAGATAATAACTAGTTTAATTTGCAATATTGAATACTTTGCAAAGACAGAGAAGATTTCTGAAGTGGTCAATTTACTGTGTAATTTAAAATAAGTTGGTATATAATTGGACAGAATTAAAAATTAAAAATATTGAAGTCTGATTGATCACACTTGAATTGAATAAAAGATACACTTGATTCTACCACAAGGTAGATTAAAATGTAGTTGGATTTGCCACCTATCTAGCCATGGTGTAGTCCCATGTGTAAACAGAACAGAAGTAAAATAGTAGAACAATAAAATATACAATGAAAACACAGCAAGAATACATCAATATGATAACCAAAAAAAATCTCATTAGCTGTAACGGAAAAAAAGGAAATATAGTATGTGACATGTATCTTATCATGATGTTACAAAATTAAGTAAATCAGAATTAAGTTTTCTTTGATTTCAGTGCACTACTTCAACATGAAAACCCCATTAATTTGTTACAAGTATTGTTATGCTACTTTAATCACCAGGTTCTAAACAGTTTACTAGCAATAGCATATGATATATATAACAATATAGTAAAGAAGAAAAAAGTGCCAAAAGTGTCAATATGTAATATATAGCAATACAGTAAAGAACAAAAGTACCAAAAGTATTAATATATCAAAAATGAAAGATGCAATTAGCAGTTATAATATTAGGTCATAAAAGCACAATGTCTGTATCATCAATCAGATTTCCCCCAGTCTTAGGTACCTCTGCATTTTGGCTTCAGTTCCCAAATATGCTTTAAAAAGCTTCCCGAATGATAGAAATTAGGGTACAATTCTTATATCTGGTGGGATGGCTTTTTACAGGAGGGGAATACCTGCAGAAAATACCTATCTCTGATACCCATCGTGTACCTGATAAGAAGGGGTGGACTAAAATCTCAGTATACTGTCTGTAGGCACAGTCTGGGCAAGCAGATTCTGTCTATAAGAGAGTCAGGGAGATGAGAGAAATATGTAAAAACTATTAGCTAGGCAAAAAGGGCTGAAATATAATTTTTTAAGTCCACTTAAGATTTTGCAATGGCTCAGATAGAAACCTCCCTAATTCACTGGGGTATAAGAAGGAAGAGGAGGACATAGAGTACAGTCAGACATACAAGATTCTGTTATTATAGGCAGTCTCAATAAACATAGTTCTAGACTTCCTGTGGAGTTGAGTTCCTTGTCTTGTCTATCTAGTGGGGCTGACAGAGTATCAGAAAGTTGTGTATGTATGCAGATTATTTGTTTGTTTAAAAAAAGGGATGTCATAAACAAAATTAAATAAATCATAAACCATTCCTTGGGGTATGGCTTGAAACTATCATGGATGGGCAACTGGCAGACGTTTGAGCTCATCTAATAAATGAAGAAATCCGACCAAACATTTTGACCTGCATCTCTCCCTGTGATGTCCCACACTATAATCCTTGAAGTAAAAAATAATCCAAAGTGTATCCTGCCTCCCAACCAGAAAGAGATTGTACAAACTTGTCCTAAAGAGATTTCTTATTCCTATTTTCTTCTTACTATCTTCCAGACTTTGGGGCACCCTAATGTTCCTTGTGTATTAAGAACCTGAATTCACAAATTACATTAAGCCAGAATATGTTTGATTTTGGCTTAGCAGATCATGTAAAACTCCCAGATTGTAATTTATTCACCGAGTTATGGTTAAACAAAGCATAGTTCACTATGATATGCCAAAACCAGCCCATGAGAGGGTTTGTTCATCTTCCATAAAAGTCAGGAAAAGGCTTACTTAGAAAATAAGTCTAAATTAATTGTATGCAGAAGATCATGAATTGCCTTTTTTGACATTTTTGTTCAACATGATACATGGAGTGTGCATTTATTTCATGAGAGTATTTTTAACTCCTTTTCTCTTTCATGCATCTTTCATAGTTTTCCATATTCAGTATATTTCTATACATTATAGGTTATTTCCCCCCCCCATCTATAGCTTTTATCTATATTCTCCAGATTCTGTATATTGTATACATAATTAAACCCAGTGGGAAAGTGGTATGTATTTTCTCTGAAAGAAAAATAGCCTCTAATTGAGATTCTCTTTGGTTAAAGCCTAGAACCTCTATCTTTCTGTTTCTTTTAAAATGTTTTAAGAACCTACAAAGTATTTTGAAACAGCATTTTCCCCCCTTTTATGGGAGAATGTTAAAGAAGCAGGCACTTAAGATTACAATTCATGAAAAACAGTGGGAGTTTACTGACTTCAAAGGGGTAGGATTGCCTCCTCAAACCCAGAAAAGTCCAACATTAAATTCTGACGATGGGAAATGGAAATGTGTGAAAATAGGTCACTGAACTGTAAAAGTGAGATAATAAGTCTCATATGTTTTCTTTGTGACCCTTTAGCAATGTAGAAAGGAAGACCATCTACGATTATCTCTTAAGATTTTTAATTCTCTGTGTGTCCTATTTTCAGTTTTAATTTTTACTGTTATATGATTGTTTTCATTGCCTCGTCATTTGTTTTCTTATTGCCAACTTGGTTAATTAGTTTTCTTTGATCAAATGTGTCATTTCATTTAGCAGCAACAACACTTGCAAGTATTTTTAGTTCATTTTTTTTCTCCTGTACAGCCTGACATATGAGTTGCATACCCGCCAGGTTATTATGCTATCATAAAATGAAACATGGACACCTCAAATGGAATGAATGTATAAAAGACGAGTGGATTGTGAAACTGCAAATAAATATAAACCTTTGTCCCTTTCCCTTTCCCCTATATTTTATAAATCAAATCTCTTGGGCTTGTTTTTTTTTTTTTTTAACAAAATAGAAGTTATAACTGAAAATGGAAATCTGTCTCACTTGTTAGAATATTTTCATACTTTTCCCTCATGTGCTCTAAATAGAATAGAATAAAATAGAGTAGAGTAGAGTAGAGTAGAGTAGAGTAGAGTAGAGTAGAGTAGAGTAGAGTAGAACAGAACAGAACAGAACAGAACAGAACAGAACAGAATAGAATAGAATAGAATAGAATAGAATAGAATAGAATAGAATAGAATAGAATAGAATAGAATAGAATAGAATAGAATAGAATAGAATAGAATAGAATAGAGCTGGAAGGGACCTTGGAAGTCTTCTAGTCCAGCCCCCTGCTCAAGCAGGAAAACCTATACCATCTGAGACAAGTGACTCTCTAGTCTCTTCTTAAAAACCTCCAGGGATGGAGCGCCCACAATTTCTAAAGGCAAGCTGTTCCACTGGTTAATTGTCCTCACTATAGGAACTTTCTCCTTAATTCCAGGTTGCTTCTCTCTTTGGTCAGTTTCCAACCATTGCCAGCAAGTGTCCAGAGTTTTAGGAACAGGTCTTTCTCCTAACTGATCCTTCTAATTGTGGATACCAGAAAATACATCTTCAATGTTTCAACATATGAATTGGCTTTTTCCTTCTCTATTATCCTTACACTTACAATTAGCTTTAGACAATAATATCACAGGCATATCTTCCCCTTTTGTATCTTAGTGGCACCAATTTAATACGTAATTTTCATTTCTTTGTTTGTGTACTGTCGGTGTGTTTTTTCCAGATGAATGGATCTGCAGTATGTTTAACAAAATGTTGCATTTATGAAAAAACAATGTATTTCCATATGGCTTTGAGCCAATTTGAATCTGACTCTGGCTCTACCTGATTGCATGACATTAACTTCGCATTCATTTTCTTTTTCCCCTCTTCTCAGTTTATTTGAAAGCATAGCAAACTTGGCATTTTTGTTTGCACAAAATTTTGGGAGTGGTGTGCATCTCACTAGGAGGATTTCCCATGTTGTCCTTACCCTGTATTCAATTGAGTCTTCTTTTATTTTTTTGTCTCCCATAGACGTTCAGTGTCCATTTCCAGCAACTAAAGTATGCACTATCTCCCTCATTCTATCCTTTGGAATGATTTTGGACATTGCTTTTCCATGTTCTATGTTTGTTTTGGGTCATTTTATCTGAAAAGCAGAATGGGAGGATGGACTTCACTTTCATCACCTAGTTATCGGTGTGACATATCTTAATTTCTGTCTCTATATATATAATAGCTAAAGCTGACTGCGTGAACATACATTCCACACTCCTTGTTTTCTTAAAGAATAAATTATTGAAGACAATAATTTCTATAAAAGTTTAGAATGTCCCAAATAATTGGAAACTTTGAAATATAGGTAACATTATGTATTCTACCTAGGGAGCAGCACCCTATACTGTATTGAGTTGTGCTACTTTCGTTCTGTATCTTATGATGCTACAGCATAAATATATGATAGCCATTTATCTATAGTAGATGCTTTCCAAACATTTAGAAGAGAGGATAGATTTTTGTTTACCATGCACGAACTTTACTTTACTTTCAATTTCTTATCATTAGCTTGCCAAAATGTGGTGACTCTTCCCCTAAGTGCTGGGATAGGGTGAGGTTGGACAATGATTGCAATGGAGCAGAAGGATTGTGGCACCAGGTTTT
Source organism: Azemiops feae (assembly GCA_023970755.1). Taxonomy (NCBI): domain Eukaryota; kingdom Metazoa; phylum Chordata; class Lepidosauria; order Squamata; family Viperidae; genus Azemiops; species Azemiops feae. The sequence goes on along the minus strand of JALGBA010004127.1, from coordinate 1,216,170 downwards.
TGTTTCTATTGTGCTTTGGTTTTACTATTGTTGTGAGCTGCCCAGAGTTGTGTCTTTTAAGATGAGTGGTTATATAAGTCTTTCAAAGGAATAAATAAACAAAATAAATTAATTAAAAGCTTTTCTAATTCTTGCAAATAGAAGCAGGCGAGGGTTGCATCTAGTTTCCACCATTTCTTTTTTTAATTTCTAAAGTATTATAAAAAGACAGGTGCTTTTAGAATTAATAGCGAGCAAAGAATCATGTATCAAGACTGTGTACTCTTTGAAAATGGTATGGAAGAAATGCTTTGGAGCAAGTATGAACATAGGATCTTTCTGCTACTCAAAAAAGCATCAGCCATGTCTTTTCAGACTACCTACAAAACCTAAAAAATAGCTTGGGCAAAAACCTGAAAAAGATATAACTATTTCAATGAGCAGCAGAAAGGTACTAATACACTTCTGAATAATTTTTGAAGCATGCATTCTGCAGGCTATATCTTTTGTACTTTTAATTTAGAATTAATTATTTTATATCAATGAAATGCAAAGAAATGAAATTAAAATTTAAGGGAAGGAAATACACGAAAAGACAGGCAATCCAAATATTTTCCCATTTGTAAATAGATCACATCTTATTAAGTATGTTTCTGCACAAAAAGCTAATTGTGGCTTATTAACTATGATTCTCTCAGTAAATAGATGAATAAGCTGAGTTGATTTCTTAGTTAAAAGAAACTATAAAAGGTTCCAATATTAAAATAGAGCTGATGATATTATCTAAAAAATCCATAAATGGTCAGGATTGTGTAAATGTATAAACAGTCACCATAACAACATACTGTGTCCTTTGCATTTGTATCAAATTAATTCTTTCTATATTTGCTATAAATGGAGCAATATAATAGAATACAAACTTGTGTTTACTACTCAGTTTTCCTGCTGTTTTCATCTTGTGGTCAAAAAGAGTAAAAATTGCATGTTCTAATATAAAAGTATGACCATTGTAGTTGAAATTATTATAGAAACATAGAAACATGTGATTAAGGAGAAATGTCCAAAACTGTAAAATGCACATTCTCAAGTATTTCTCATAAGAAATGCTTATATAGCTAGGAGCAAAATATTTTACCTTTCTATGATGTTTATATTTTTACTTTCAGTAATGTTTCTTTTGGGAGAATACACCTGAAGCTAAACCAGATTATTAATAATTTCAGACAGAATAAGTTTTGCTGTGTAGAAGATAAAAGTCTGTCAAGTCAATATCATAAACATAATTGAGAGTAAACATTGCCTTCACCAAAAATCAATGGGGAATGTATGTTAGAATGGGGTGGAATGATCCCAAAAATAATGAAGAGAAGTTTTGAGGTTGGGGCAGCATACCTATTCTAGGTGACTCCAGAATGCAGATGGGAATTATACTGGTGGTAGTTCTATTTAAGTGTCAGGATGGGGTTGATCCTAAAGCCTGCTACTTCACTTTTCTAGCATAGTTCTAATTTCCTCTGATCTCTTTTAACTGTTTTTTTTTTATGAAGAACACCAATGTAAAATTATTAAAAACAGTGGAGGAAAAAAAAATCCCTACCCATCTCTCACACAGAATAGAGGTAGACCCGAACATCCTGCCACTGGTGTTTGCAATTCCCCAATTAGGGTTGTTCTTTCTACAAAATAAATCAGCGTAAGTGGAAAAGTTGATAGGATGTACCCAAGATTCTAGAAGAAAATTTGAATGCAAATCTTTGACTGATGAAAGGCTTCGAATGGTAAAATAATAGAATTCAGTACAGGTAGTCCTCGACTTACAAAACCATTCATTTAGTGGCTGTTTGAAGTTACAACGGCAATGAAAAAGTGACTTAGGATCGTTCTTTACACTTACAACCATCACAGCAGCTCCGTGGTCATGTGATCAAAATGTGGACACTTGGCAACTGGCATGTGTTTATGATGGTTGCAGTGTCCCGGGGACATGTAATCATCTTTTCTGAACTTCTAACAAGCCAAGTCAGTGGGAAAGCCAGATTCACTTAACAACTGTGTTACTAACTTAACAACTATGGCAAGAAAGATCATAAAATGGGGCAAAATTCACTTAGCAACTATCTTGTTTAAGAAAGGATTTTTTTTGGCTCAATTGTGGTTATAAATCCAGGACTATCTGTAGTTAGGACCAGGGCCAAGATAAACTCTCATGCATGCAAAGTTTGCTTTAACGGATCATCACTAAATAGAAGCTGCTTTATTTTTTTTATGTAAACCCAGAAAAATCCCTGTTAAACCCTAATCTGAATTTACAAAAACTAAACTATTATGTTCTCATGAAATGATATGCCCGAGCAAATAAATAAGTTTATGTTTAACATGATAGCACTTCTTGCTTGTCAGTCGCTGGGGTTTCATAGCATGCTAAATCAATAAAACAGAACTCAATACTAGTCTATTGTAACTGGTTGCGTGAGTCTATCTTCTGTAAAGTATTGTTTTTAAGACAAAGAAACAAACATTGATTTCAACAAAAGGGTTAAACAAACACTTGCAATTATTCATACGGAGGGGAAGAAATTAACATTTTTTAAATTCCTGCTCATAGCGTCTCATCCTGCAACTAATAATATCATTCCAGATAAATTGTAACCTTAATAAATAATCTATATATATGTAAAAAAAATATTATGTGTATTACAAGGGATGGACATTTGCATTGCAAGGTCAAAATCGGTAGTATTTTGATTGCAAAACCCTACGTATCTCTTGAAGTCTAAATTTTGGCCAGATTGTTCCCTGAATTTAAGTGACAGGTTTAAATTTGTCAGCCACACATACTTGTAAATTTGAAGTACTAATGATCTAAAGCCCTGAAATTTTTGGCAGTTATGAAGACCAGACAGATGTATTGACTTCCTGTTCCCTTGCCAAATAGGATGAAACAAAATCCCTTTTTATATTAAATTTAGCAGATAGTTGTCTTTAACACTGAACCACGCTAACCTGTTGTGTCTCTCCTTCTAACAATTAAATACTACTGAAAACTGAAGTTAACTTATTTGAACCAATAACCTCTGATTAATCTAAGGACGGATTAATCCAAGATTGTCTTAATTTTTTAAACAAAAGGTAAATATGAATGCTTATCTAGGTTACAAATTGGATGCAGTAAAGTGATTATTATTTCAATGCATGACAACTTTAGTACAGTGTAATTTGGTGCATATTTAAAAGATAATGCCTGATGAAAGCTTATTTAGTTTTGCAATAAGGGGAAAAATTCAAATGATAAACTGTTGAAAGATTGCAATAAATCATTACAAGTAGTTAATTTTGGCCTTTATGAAAAAAAAAATGAAGCATAACAAATGTTGGTAGATTTCCATTATTTCCTGCCTGGAAATAAGTCTCCTTTGAGTCGAGTGGGACTTATTTCAGAGAAAAGCGCAGGGAATGTCAAAAGGAAACTAGGCATGCTTTTAGTTTGAATTTAAAACATGCTTAGCTCTTGAGTTTCACTGCTATTGCTGCTTGCTTATTACCACTTTACTTCTGTCCTGCACTCACTGTATTAGCTCATCAGGGGAGTGAAATTCAGTGAGAAACTAGCACCTCTGTGAAAAGTGTTGGAATGTTCCAGGGTGTCCTTGGGGATTAGTTAGTGTCTTTCACAACAATGAACCCCCTGTCAACAGTCTTGGTCATGGGCAAACACCAGCCAAGCATACATAAGTTCTTATCAGCTCTAGTTAGTCTGTGCATTCAAAAAAAAAAAAAAAGCAATGTCATAAAAACCTTCAGTGGCTGGTAATTCCACAGCTCCCTGCTAGAGCTCAAAAGAATTCCCAAACAACACCAGGCCTCTTATCAGCTTAAATTGCTAGGCAGTGAAGAATTGATGTTTGTTCAATGTCATCCAGTCTTAAGAGCTGCGTGGTGGGTTATGCGGTAGAAATCCTGAAATGTTTAGCTTGTAGGTGTTCAGTGGAAATTGGAGAAACATGATGTTAATGGTAATTTATACTTAAGTATATGAATATAAAAGGAATGAAAGCTGTATAGGGTTTGCAGGGAGAATAACTGTTCGTTTTGTACATTAAGTGCATAAACAGGAATTTATGTAATGCTGTTTCTGTTGGATAAACTGTTGTGTTGTCTTTAAATCCAGTTTAATTTTAATCAAGGGAAATTTTATTAGTGACTACACAGTATTAGGATATAATACTGAGGTGGTATCAGTTGCGCTGGTATGGCAAACTGGAGGAGGGGAGAGTGCATTCAGTCTGGCTCTCTTTGTTTTGTGTGTGTGTGTGTGTGTGTGTGTGTGTGTGTGTGTGTGTAAAAAAAAAAAAACATATGGGAAACATAGAATAGAATAGAGCTGGAAAGGACTTTGGAAGTCTTCTAGTCCAACCCCCTCCTCAAGCAGGAAATCCTATACCATCTCAGACAAGTGGCTGTCCAGTCTCTTCTTAAAAGCCTCCAGTGATGAAGCACCGCAACTTCTGAAGGGAAGCTTTTCCATTGGTTAATTGTTCTCACTGTTAGGAAGTTTCTCCTTAATTCTCTCCTTGATTAGAATGGGAAATTAGAATGGGAATGGGAAAGGAATGAGTGGGGTGTTATGGAGGGGCTCTCTCAGGATGAAATAATCTTTTCTGAAAAAAATTCAAAATAATCCTGCCTCGATTTTGTTTTACATAAAATGGGCCAGAGAGAAACTCCAGCAGGATTTCAAGATTCTGTTATTTCCCCCTTCAACAATAAACTGTGGTTTGCCTGTTTTTTTAATCTTGCCCACCTCAAAGGACTGATAGAGGCCTTCAACATTATCAACCATGGTATTCTTCTGGACTGCCTCAGAGGCTGGAAATGGGAGACATTGTCTTGAGGAGATTCTTCTTCCGCTGGGTTTAGCTCCAGTCACTCTTTGGGGGAGGGAGTCTGCCCTTAGCTTGGTAGGAATGCCTCAATCTCTTCTCTCTCCCTACTTTTATGTAACATCTATATGGAGCTGCTGTGTGTCATTCATCAGTCATTCATCATATGGAGTGAAGTATCATCATTATGCTAATGTTACTCAAGTGTACATCTCTCCCTAAACAATCAAGTGATGCTGTCAAGGTCTTTTTCAAGTGTTTGGAGGCTGTAGGGCAGGCATGTCAAACTTGCAACGTCACATGATGTTGCGCGATGTCGCGCGATGTATCGCGACTTTTCCCCCATTGCCGGCAATGGGGTGGGCGCGGTTTCAGTATGAAACCTGCTGTAGGGACATGGATGAAGAAGAATGGACTTTAGTTTAACTCTAACAAGGTTTTTGTAATGATATGTGAGAATGACAGTAATGGAAGGAAAGAATAGATGAGCAAAGCAAATTTGTTAATAGAAGGAAAGAATAGATGAACAAAGCAAATTTAAAATACAGGTAGTCCCCAAGTTACCACAGTTAAGCCCAAAATTTATGTTGCTAAGTGAAACATTTGTTAAGTGAATTTTGCCCATTTTATGACTTTTCTTGCGATAGTTGTTAAGTGAATCACTGCAGTTGTTAGTAACATGGTTGTTAAGTGAATCCAGCTTCCCCATTGACTTTGCTTGTCAGAAGATTGCAAAAGGGGATCACATGACCCCGGGTCACTGCAACTGTCTTAAATATGAATCACTTGCCAAGCATCGGAATTTTGATCATGGGGATCAATTTTGACCATGGGGATCAATTTTGACCATGGGGAGACTGCAACCGTCATAAGTGTGAAAAACAGTCATAAGTCACCTTTTTCAGTGCTGTTATAAATTTAAATGGTCACTAAATGAACAGTTGTAAGTCAAAGACCACCTGTACCAAAAAGTTAAAAAAAAGGAAGATAAAAAGGGATTTTAAAAAAAAAACAACTGTTAAGTTTCTGACCTCCCCCTCTTCCAATATCTGCTAATGTGTGATGTTTATACACATTTAGACCCTTTACCAAACTGTGAGTGACTATATTTGCTATGCCGCATGATATGTTGTATGTTTGTATGTTGTATGTTGCTTAAATCTAGTTAAACTGTGTGTATTTTGTATATACACCGTTAGTTTTGCCATTGCTGCATCTTCTCCAAGTTTAAGTTCTCAGTCAGATATTGTTGATATTCTGCCTTTCTTCCAATGTTGAACAAAATTTATTCTTGTACAGTCTTTTGCCTTGCCTGGGTCACATTGAACAAAGAGGAATTGTCTTGGGCCACATATAAAATATATATTATAATTAATGTATATAAATAATTTTCTTTTTAAAATATTTTTATCACAATCTTGTGCATTACTAACTGTCCAGGGCTGCAAATAGCTGAGGTTTGGAAATGCTTGCTCTAGAAGCATATATCTCATTAACATTATGATGGTTCTTGAGGATTTTTTGAGTTTATACCTAGTTAAAAATTGTGGTTTCATTTCAGATTTAAATTCCAAAATGAGGATCAGTGAAAACTGGTGAATCTACAATCACCAGGTGAAGAAGATATTAGAAATAGTCCCATTTCATATGTTTCATGTTTCATTTAGTTCTCTAGCAGTTACAGAGAAAGATTGCTCTTCTCATAAGGCAAGAGTTGGATAACTTTTCATAAACCTTTATTCAACTGCATAAATAGTTTTGAAAAATGACTCCTGTCTCCAGGATATATAGTGTTCACATTTTTAGAATAGCTTCTCTCAACTTGGTGCCATCCAATTTGTGGAACTGCATCTTCTATAACCGCCAGGCAGAACCACCGGAAGATTTAGGAAAGGCTGATTTGCAGAATTTGACTAGAAATATTGTATGAAATTGTACTTTGCTATTCTTGTCAAGAAATGTCACAAATGATAATTAAGCAATAACACATTTCAGATTTATTGTAGGGCCTTTCAGACTTTACTGAAACCTTTACTGGTAATGCTGATTAGTTACTGGATATTTATATTTTGATTTTCATTGGAAAATTCAGAGAAGCAAAACTTCAGCATCCAGTGATTGCTTGCATCATTCATTGATTCGGTCCATAGTTGCTGAGCTTTCCATAAAACCAAACAAAGACATTTCTCAGTCACCTTGACAGGACCAACTATGAGTAAATCTGAGTGACTTTATCTGCCAGATGCCTGGAATATTCTTCACAGTGGCTCAGTAAATAGTCTATAATAATGGGCTGGACGTCCCTCCCAAGCAAGCAATAGGTCATTTGCAAAGGGGCTACTAGATGGCTGTTTCATGGAAATGATAGGAATGGGTTTCACTGCTTTTGTTCCCACAATGTAATCTCTAACGTGAGCTCTTACTCATGCTTGGTCAATTTATACTTTGTCTCCCTCCAATGACATTCTTGGCACCTCTTCTGACATTTCATCTCCCACAGTTCTTAAGAAAACCAGAGAGACCTGGGAATTAACATACAGTGAGAAGCCTCGTAAGACATTGACTATAGCCACCAAGTCAATTCTCATATTCTCAAGGAATATCTTTTATAAATGGGCCAAAACAGGAGTATCAGGTTCATAATGAAGAATATGATATTTAGGATAACCTCAATTCCAAGTTATATAACTTCATAATTTACTAGTTTTAACTAGTTTTTTGAATTGTGTCTAGGAACAACATGGGAATCAGTTAAGTTAGTTGTACAAAGAATTCATTTACTTCGTATGAGCAATCCTAGTCAGCTATGTGGTCATAACCATGTCAATTTCCAAGTAGTTTTGAAGGCCGTTACACATAGAATGGGTTACTAAATTTAACATCATTAAGAACACATGCAATTGGCATAGTGATCTTAGTTTCAATAAGTACTCCTGGCTGCTCCTGAAGACTGGATATTCAGGTTTGGAGCTAAGCCAAAAGTATACAAAGATCATAAGTCTGAGTGTAATTCTGTCTAACATAGGCTGATTCTAATTCTCTGATCAGAGTTTTGAGCAACAAGAATTTTACCTTGTTTAGATTGGACTTTGCCTTGTTTGTCCTCCCAGTTGTAAGACACCAGTGTCAAGATCAATTTCCTTGGATTTTGATGGAAAGGGGAAAGGAATCATCTGTATATTTATGGTGCCAAACTCAAATTTCTGGAAAAGGTAACTGAATGATTTTCAGTATATATTACATTCAGATAGTCCTCATGCTATGACTATTCAGTGACCATTCATAATTAGAGTAGCACTGAATAAATAGTACTTATGGCATTCCCCAAAGTCATGGCTAGCATTCATAACTGCAGGAACACTTCCATTCCCCACAGCTGGGCCATCCTTATATGATGCAGCCACTGGGTAGCCAGGCCTTCTTCCCAAGGCTGTTTGCACTTTTCTCCAAATAGCATGGTCCATTCTTGCAATTATTTTAAGTATTCATACTCAAAATCCTGTGCGATTTTGTCATTTTCTATAAAAGTCTGTGCGATTTCAGGTAAGGTCAAAATCTCATGAGAATTGGTAAATTATAAGTTTGCCCCCAGTTCTAGCATGTTGTTCAATACAAGTAGTTCTCATTTAGCGATTGCCTCATTTAGCAGCAGTTCACAGTTACAACAGTGATAAAAAAAGTAATGGGTTTATAAGTTATGACCAATCTTCATATTTACAAACTTTGGAGATCCGTAAAGCAAAGGAAACCTAAATAAGACCATAGACTGAGTCACTGTTTCACTTAGCAACAGCCCAGTTACCCAGTCAAAAGTATGGTTGCTAAATGGAGACTACCTGTAAGATAATATTGGAATTTGGCTCAAACTGAGATCTCGTATCTGCCTCTTTGTGGCATGATACTAATAGTAATTTAAACTTAAGCATATGAATATAAAAGGAATGAAATCTTTAATCTTTAATATTTACTAAAGATTTTTTTTTTAAATGAAAATGAAAACTAACAGAAATTAGTATAAAGTAAGGGGGGGAAGATAAAGAGGAAGTTAAAAATGCAAGAAAGGAAGAGGAAGTTAAAAATGCAAGAAAGGAAAAACATAAACATAACAAAGAAATAGTTTCCGATTTTCTTTACAGCAGATATAAGTACAATTATAAATTTGCCTCTTACTCTATGGTTGCAACAAAATTATTTTCTTTTTCATAATCTATCCTGTATAATCAAAATCATAAATCATAAGTTCATTTTTTCTGTTTCACAAAAAAAGTCCATAGAAGGTTTCCAGTCAGCAACAAAAACAGTGATTTTGTCTTTTCTCTGATCAAAGAAGTCTATTTAATCGTCTCAGCAAGTTCCATCATCTTCACTGACCACTCCTCCATTATGAGTAGTGCTGAATCTTTCCACATTTGTGCATTCAATAATAATCTTGCTGCAGTGATCATATGCAAAAACAAAAGTTCTGTGACTTTTTTTTCTAACTGTTTGTCCATCAGTCCCTAAAGAAGAACCATTGGTCTGAAGTGTATACTAATCTTTTCCTGTGTTTTATTGACCTCCTCAGACTGTCCAATTACACTGTTCCATTATAACTGAACAAGTGGGAAGCCAAACAGTGCAATATAAGGTGTGTTTATATGCCAGGATAGGTCTCCCCTGCAAAAATTCAGTCAAGAGATGTGCAGAAACAAAACTGGTAACCACAACTAGTAATCAGTCCACATCTGACAATAGTTTTAGAACTAAAGCTTGGTGTTCTGAATGAGGGTTTTTAAGATTATAAGAAGGAAGGAGAGCAGTTAAATCTTGTAATTAACTCACAATTACAAGGTTGTAATTGGGGCCTTTAAACATTTTGTTTCATTTATTAAATACACCTTAATGTTTATATCCTAAAAGCCTGCAACTGTAATAATAAAAATAAAGATGTTTGTAGTTTGCTTCTGTAATAAATATCACATTTTGTCTAGTTCCTGATAACTTAAGGTTTTTTTTTAAAGCCGAAGAAGGCCTCCACAGTAGATAGGAGTTGTATCTTTGTTACTGATAGCATACTCTGTCAAATAGTGAACATATTAATGTATCAAATAACAAGTGGAATTTATTTCTTTTCCTAATTTCAGTCCATTTCTGTCTCGTTTCCTTGCTGAATAATATCCTGATCTTTAAATATGTCCTCTCTTCTTCTGATTAGTTTTTTTTTTTTACATCTGTCTGTTTGTTTCTTATTCCATTTGCCTGTGGCATGCTATTCTTGGCAGGATTTTGTAAAAAATGGAAACTGTAATGGAATTGAGTTTATATTTTGTTCATTAAGGACATCAAGCACAGTTTTTTTAGTCCTATCCTGGATGTTTTTATACGGAAGCATATCCATTAGGCTCAATGGAACTTACTTCCTGGTAGGTGTTTTCAAGATTACAGACTTAAATAGCTGTCCTTGTCTAGTTGATTATAGTTGCAAGTACAGTCAGTATGTTGCTGCACTAGGCAGTATTTCATCAGTTGCAAGTTGGCCAGTGTAATCTAGCTATAATTAAGTGTTTAAAAACTGTTACTTTGAAATAATTGAGAAAGAATGAATAACCAACCTTTATTAAGTGAACAGAAACCTCTGTTCCACTGTTGCAGTCAAACATACCGGCAAAATATTTTAAAAGTCACTTTAATCAGAGTTCCTCAACCTTTCCGGCTTTGTGGACTGGCTCGAGGGGGGGTAGAGGGAGTGGTTCTGTGGAGCGGTGGTCAAGCATGCGGGCGCTTGCCTATCCCTTGCGCAAGTGGGGATGTGTGTGCACGCATGCTCGCCCACCACTTCCATGGCCCAGTTCCAAAGGGCTCAAGGCCTGGTAGTTGGGGACCCCTGACTTTAATGACTAAATACATATATTTAGTTGTATCTTTCTTGGGGGAAAGCTTACATCTGCTAATACAGAAATGTAATTAAATATAAAACATAAGGATTTGTTGTTTTCCACTTTAATGACAAAGCTTGACGTTAAGTTGGATTCTGGGCTAAGAGTATTATCAGGCACAGGTTCAGTTCCATTCCATTACTTGAGCCGGTTGCCGATTAGTGGATAATATTTCTAAATAATCAGTGGATAATATTTCTATTATCCTGCTGGATCGCAGATTGTTCCTGTTGCAATGTTGAGGCTTAATATCCTTACTGCCCAGATCCAAAGCCATGCTTGGTACTGTCCGAAAATGTGGTGGAGATATATTCCAAATTAAGTTTGATTTTAAATAAGAAAATAACAAATTTTATCATTAAAATTCAAGGAAGGAAGGAAGGAAGGAAGGAAGGAAAAGAAAGAGAAAGAAAGAAAGAAAGGAAAGAAAGAAAGAAAGAAAAAGAAAGAAAGAAAGAGAAAGAAAGAAAGAAAGAAAGAAAGAAAGAAAGAAAGAAAGAAAGAAAGAAAGAAAGAAAGAAAGAAAGAAAGAAAGAAAGAAAGATTGTTTTGCTAATGGAACAGGAGCTATGCTTAAGGTTTCCTTTCCAAGATCTACAAGCTATGCAGTTGTATCAACTGTAGCTTGTGCCAAGAAGATAACAAATATCTCTGTGCTCTGCTGAAAAAAAAATAACAAGCAATGCATTGATTTCTGAGCTATTGCATGTACATAATGTAGATTATGTTTGATTTCAAAATGGGAGTATTGTTTTTTTTAATAAGTGAGTTTTCTAGATAAAAACTTCAATACTTCAAATGTCTTTCAGGATATGAAACAATACAATTTGAAATTACACACGATAACAGTAAAAGTGGTGATAATTAGGTAGAACAAGTCACAGAAGTATGATTACTTAATTTGAAATGAATATTACCCTATTTACAAGCAGAAACTGCAGTATTATCTTTCTTCAATTTATATTGATCCTTTCTTTGAATGTCCAGTGTTTTTTTAATGTTCTGGCAGATTTAAGTTTTTGCAAATAGTTTTAGGAACAGATTTTGTCTTTTTTACCATGCCTGCATTCATTTTCTTGTTTTATGGCCAGCTTAATTCCCATTGATTTCAGTAGGCTTAAGCAGGTTAACCTGGCAGGAATGCAGACCAATTGTTGGTGTACTGCATAATTTGATTAATTAATTAATACAGTATTATATCCAAATGAAAATGACTCTTCTTTGCTGACTGGATTATAAGACCTTATGATATTATAGCCACAATTATCAAATGACTGTTAAGACATGTTTGCTAGTATATTTATTTATTTGTTTTTTTTTTTATTATTTATTAAATTTATATGCTGCCCACCTTACTGTCACGGTTTTTCTTCCATGATGATTATTTGTTGTCAGGAACAGGGTGGATAACTATCCAATTGGGGAGTAAACGATAATATTTTATTTATTTTCTATCTCTCAAGGCTGAAGGGACATACCAGATGATTCAGTGATACCACTAGAATAAAGCCAATTTTATGCCAGGTTTAAATGGGCTTTAAAAGGGCAAAATAGGTGACTTCATGTAGTTACCTATATCTTTTGGGAAACTGAAAACAGTTGTAATTTATCCCTTACTATAGAATCAACTGAACCCTAGAAAAACTAAGTATATTTGGCTTTTAAGGCCTTCTGAATCTGGGACTTTACCATTTTGTGCATTGGAGGGGGTGGCACTGCCACAAACAGACTTTGTGCATAATCTTGAGGTCCTTCTGGACTCCTGGTAACAATCATGGCCTGGAGAGCCTTTGTGTGTTGTACACCAGTTGCATCTGTTCCTGGATCATGAGGCTCTGCTGACAGTTACTCATCTACCTGTTCCATCAGGCCCTGGTTACCTCCCAAATGGACAACTGTAACACACTCTACATGGGGCTACCCTTGAAGAGTATCTGGAAGCTTCTGCTAATATAAAATGATTGTAACCCTTAGAACACAGTTGTCAAACTCACCACGTCACATGACGTGTTGCGACGTATCGTGACTTTTTTTGCATTGCCGGAGCTGGGGTGGGCGTGGCCTCCGTATGATGCAACCGGCCCGTGGGCCAGCACTTTGACACCCCTGCCCTAGAAGGATACACATTACACCTCTGCTTTGTAAGTTGCATTGGTTATTAGTTTGCTTCTGGGTCCAATTCAGAGTGCTGCTTTTGATCTTTAAAGCCCTAATTGGAATGGGGCCAGGTTATCTGAGGGACCACCTTTTCCCAATTACCTGTACCTTTCTCATCAGGTCCGGAAGAAAAGGCATGCTGTGGGTCCCATCTGTGAAGGAATTTCAATTGATGGGACCAAGGGACCCTGGTAAATAATAATCCCTCCTTTACTTACAAATTTCTCGAAGAATTTCTCACCTGCTCAGGGACCCTCTCTTGTGTTGTAAAAATTGAATTTGGGATGCAGCCAATCATGTAAAATGTCTTTCAACTTGAGTTCACCATCCATGAATTTGCAACATCAACTATGGAATGGAAAGGGACGGTTTTGCTTCCTTCAAGCAACCCTTTTCTGTTCTCAGATCTGCTCCAAAATATTGAAGTTTTCTTTTTTTCATATAATATTTAGTTTATTCAAAGAAAGGTAAAATACAAAACGCCAAAATATTTTTAAAAAGGAAAGAAGAAGAAAAAACACAACAAGCAGGACATTAAAAAGAAAAGGTGCCTTAAAAAAAAGACTAACACGTATACACATAATATACTCCCTAGTTGAATGTTGATTGATATAATGCAACAATGTTAGTTTCCCACCCATTGTGAAAGAGGCCAAAGGAATTTTAAACTACTAAATCTGTTTACAAATTGTTAGCCTGTCATTTATAAACTATATTAACAAAATAGTTAACAGGAAAACAATAATAATAGAAATAATATATAAAAGTATAAGAGTAATAAAAATTATTATTAATTATAAAAGACAAGATTGAAATTTCAAAACCTTGTTAGCAACGATTGAATATTGTTGAATGTTGAAGGAGTTTTCTGTCTGGATTTGAGATATGTGGAGGATAGCAGATGACATTGAGAAGGGGAGGGAAAGGAAAGGGAAAGAAGGAGAAATTCAGGTTTTCGTGTTTTACAGGATTCAATTGGATCTGTGAACAATGCCATTTCCACAAGAGCACTAAAGTTGATTCCAAGTCAATAAATTTAACCTGTAATCCTAAGCCTTATTAAACATTTATACAGAATTGATATCAGCTTCAGAACAGATGTGCAGTAGAAAAGAACTTGAAATGAAAGTTAATTTACAATTCAGGGCAATGGTGACATCAACAGTCAATAATCAGTCCTCCTTTACTCTTTCTGCTATTTCCTTTCAAAAAATAAGCTGTGCCATTCTTGTCAATCCTAACTTGATGAACAGCAAAATGTAACAGTAGCTATCATGGGTATTAACAACCAAGCAGATTGTTATGGGCTGTAAAATGACCCAAACTGAATGAATAAGGTACAGAATGTAAGTAAGTATAATTTAAGTCACACTGAGTTAAAAGCAACCTATTTTCACATATACATGATTGAGGCCAGAAAATTGGTATTCCTTCTGTTCTTCCTCCAGCTAAAGAAAAGTAACTTTATTTAGGTGCTTAACTTCTTTAAGTACCTGGATGTTTAGGATGTAATGCATTCAGCATTGTTCTGTAGGGCACCATATTAACTTTTCCTACCTGGAAAGGAGAGAGTACGTGAGTGAGAGAGGAAGCTAACAGGAAAAAGTATGACTGACAGCCTGAACTGTCCATCAACTGCCATCATGGCCATCTGCTCATTCAGTTGTTGTGCATTGTACAAAAGGATATAAATGTTTTGATTTCTCTACAATATCACAAAGTTGTCGTAATTTGTTTATTATTATTTTTACTATTATTATTTATTAAATTTGTATGCTGCCCATCTCCCCTGTGAGGTGACTCTAGCAATTTCTTATAACATGTCTATGTAGAATAGGAGAACATAAGACATGTTCTTTGGCCTTAGCTAAATTTTATCTCAAATCTTTTGTTTTCTAAGGTCAGAACCTGAAAATTCTTCAGCCAGAAATGAGGCAAATAATAAAAAAAAAATATTCCCTTTAATGGAAAAATAGGATATGTCGATTTTGTTACCATTTCTGCCTTTTGTTACATTACAAGGAGAAAGTTCATGTTTTTTCTTGTCAAAGCTCAGGAAGCATTTACTTGTCTCTTGTATTCCTTTAGCAAAATCATCTGTAAACTTTATATCCTGGAGTTCTCAGACAGTTACAGGCAAACGATGATGGTGACAGGATTTCCTCTCTCCAAGGGACATCTGGCAACCTTCCCAATGATTCTGTAGTTTAATGTCTTGTAGTTTTGAAGAACAAGTTTGCGTAAAGTTTGGAGTCATATTGTTTTGTTTTGTTTAACAACACGTTGCCAATATAAGCAGAGCTAAATAAAATTGTTTGGATAGTATCTAACTTAAAGTAAATTGGGCTTCACCCACGAACACTTCTATATTACCCAATGACAAGTAATGATGATTAAAATAATAATGAATGAAATAATAATAAAATATTGCATAAAGGAGACATGGTTAATAACTGGCAAAAACGTACCCGAATCAAAAAGACTCAGTGAAAGGAATACCAGGAAGCTATAAGCCAATAACATGCTTGCCTACATTGTTTAAATTACTCACAGGCATAATAGTGGAGAACATCCAAAATTATTTAGAAGAAAATAACATCCTTCCAGTAGAACAGAAAGGAAATAAAAGAAGTCTTGGCTCATAACACACTAAATTTAACTGTGGTTGAAGAGAAGAAAGTGTGGATGATTGATGTGGCAATACAATACCAAGAGATTCAGTCTCAATAGAATAGAGAGAATTGGAGATCTGAAAGTTGAAAAATTATGGTATCAACTGGCTGCGGTTATTGGCACACTGGGTGCCATACCAAAAAATCTTGGATGGCACTTGGAAAATCCAGACGCTAACAAAATTTCTATTTCTCAATTGCCAAAGGCCACAGTGCTTGGATCCATATATATGCTACCTCAGTACTTTACAACATCCTAAGTAAGAACTTGATGCATAGGCAGGCCAACAACAGCTAAAGGACTGGCAGCTGTGATTTCACATTGTTGTGAACAGAGTATAATAATAATTAGTAATAGGTACCTTGGGTACAACTCCAAAATATCTGAGGTACCACCTGAACACCATCACCATTGACAAAATCACCAGTCAGTTTGCAAAAGACAGCTTTACTTGGAACAGCTTATATCCTGCAACAATATCTTTAATATTTTAAACAACATTTGTCTATCCCAGGTCCTTGGAAAGGAGTTGATAGGTGGACAAAAATGCCAAATCTAATCTAAACATCTGACTGATTGTGCAACCAACCATAATAATAATTGCAAACAATTATAATGGTTTTACAAAGACTGCTTATTTTGAGTGGCATGGTAGCCTAGAGGTGGAGCTCTCACCTCACAATTAGGAGGCTGTGAGTTCGATCCTAGATAACAGCAGATATTTCTGTCTCTGGGTGCAAAGCGAAAACATCTGCTGCCAACTCCATGTAGGCGTCAAAAAGGGCATCCAGTCAGCAAACTCAGATCCATTCAGTCGCCCGACTCCCCCCAATGCAAGGGATTACAGGGTCGTTAAAAGAAAAATAAAGACTGCTTATTTTACAGATGGAAAGGGTTAGGTTGTCCCTTTGAGAAATGTATTTCTTCTACACCACTTTTAATGTATGTCTGAATTTAAACACACACACACACACACACACCGACTGATCTTTAGCATTCTTTTCACTTGCCATTATTGTTTTGGATCCTCATTGCCACTGAAATATGTTGTCTGTATACTTGAAGGAAACTGCTTTATAAAGCCTTAGTAAGGCCACACCTGGAATACAGCATCCAGTTTTGGTCACCACATTACAAAAAAGATGTTCAGACTTAGGAAAAGTGCAGAGAAGAGCATCTAGGATAATTAAAGGCCCAGAGACTAAAACATACGAAGAACAGTTGCAGGAACTGGGTATGGCTAGTCTAGAGAAAAGAAGGATTACGAGTGACATGATAGCAGTATTCCAGTATCTGATGGGCTACAACAAAGAAGAGGGGGTCAACTTATTTTCCAAAGCACTAGAAGGTAAGACAAAAAACAGTGGATGGAAACTAATCAAGAAGAGAAGCAACCTGGAATTAAGGAGAAACTTCCTAACAGTGAGAACAATTAACCAGTGGAACAGCTTGCCTTCCAAAGTTGTGGGTACTTAATCACTAGAAGTTTTTAAGAAGAGACTAGGCAGCCACTTGTCTCAACTTGAGCAGGGAGTTGGAATAGAAGACCTCCTAGATCCTTCCAGCTCTATTCTGATTGAGAAATAGTAGTTTTCCCATGCCAAATTGCTCTTCCAGCAACTCTCTTCCATCCAGTCTTACTGCTGGAGAACATGAGAAAAAACATGGATTTTACATAATTAACAATAGTTGACTCCTGGTCTATTCTAACCATCGAAACCAAACACAAATAACAACAATACCATGAACAATCCAGGACATCAAAAGTACCATTAAAATAAACTAAATGCCATGTAAACAGTATTGCTTTAGCTAGTGTTCAAAATTCTGTACAGAAAAGACTTATCTCTATCTCTATAAAATCGGAGCCACCACTGAAAAGGTCTGTCACTTGATCCATGCCTGGTTTACTTGATGAAGAGGGGGCCTGCAACAGTCTCTCCCTCCATCCATCCCTCTCTCTCTCTCTCTCTCTTTCATGTCTGGAGCAGATTCAATTAGGATAAGGCATTGTCTGATGCATCCTGGTTTTTTTTTTTCCTTTCTAGCATTTTTCTGTAAGTGCAGTGTCTGTGGAGTGTTGATCCATTTGGTTGCAACAGAAATTGACCAATTGGCTCGTCACCCAAGCCTGACATCATGGGCTGAGAGAGACTGACTGGCCCCAGATTGCCCAGTTGGCTTTCCTGGCTAAAATGGGACTAGAACTCACAGTTTCCCGGTTTCTAGCCTAGCACCTTAAATACTAGACCAATCTCATTCTCTTGCCTTTTCTTTTCTTTTTCTGTAATAACTAAGGAAAAGTATCACAACTGCACTTAGCCTACTGGAAGTATAAATCCTAAGATAGCGGGTAACATCTTGCAGATTTTCAAAATAATAGTGGTTTAATAGCAAATATAGAACATAGTAGTATGTGGGAATGATCTTGGGAGACAGAAGCGAGAACTGCAGGTATCTCATTCCACAGGAAGAGGGAGGGCGTGGGAAACATTTCAGAAGGGACCCTCCTTAGTTTTTCAGATAGTAAAAAGAAAGGAGGGGAGAAGTACATTTAGTCTTGCAAGTTTCTGCTAATGTAACTGTACAATAAAGATGCAGCTAGTATTTCTGGCTGTGCTTCTTGCCCGGACTATCTCACAGGGCTAACAAGAGCGAAGATTTGTACTATAAATAAATGCTTCCTTGCAGCATATTTGTACTAATTAGAGAATTCAATTAAAGCAGATAAACATTTTATTAAGAAAAAAAACTACAATGTGTTGCAGTGTGTTTAATACATTGATTTCTATAAAGGGATTTATAAGCCATTTCCAGTTTTGGCATTTAACTTTTTGTCACAGAACTTCAAATTATATTCCTAGTAAATTAGTTTGTTAACCAAAGAACAAGTTAAAACAGGAAAGGTTTTTTACTCCTGGGAAGAGACAAATTAACTGAGCCAGTTTTCCATCTGAGTAGACTGTGAATCTTTTTAAGCCATATTGCCCATGTGTAAAACACAAGAGCTGGAAGAAGGTGACTTGGATGACTATTCTGACTTCTTACATTGTGGTGTGTGTCAACTCAGGCCCGCAGGTGTACACTGAAAATGTATGGACTTGTGTCCATGAAGTCTTGCATTCCCACTGGATCCCTGTCTGTGTAGCTTTCCTGATCCTATAGAACAGGGGTCTTCAAACTTGGCCCTTTTATGACTTGTGGACTTCAACTCCCAGAATTCCTCAGCCAGGCACGGGAGTTGAAGTCCACAAGTCATAAAAGGGCCAAGTTTGAAGACCCCTGCTATAGAAGCTTTCATGCTGTATCCATGGAGAGAGAGGTGTCTTGGTGCTATATGTCAGTTACTTTCGCTATTGTCTTTGTTGAGGATGGAATTACTAGGATAACTTTGTCCTGAGCTAACTTGTTCTATTTCATTGATCCTTCCTACAGAACTTGGTAGAATTGATTCTCTAGCACATTTGTGTCATTTATAGGGACTGTAGCTAGTATTCATACTGTCTAAATTTAACTATATCTATGTATCCAATACAAAATGAATATAATGAGACCATATGCAGATCCTTATCTTGGCTATTGGTGTCCAAATAGCTGTATTAAAAAGTAAGCTACCCTCAGAATTTAAGGCTGAACTTTACTGAAGCAATGCCTATGGGTGATTAATATGATATTATTGTGGCATTATATTGTTGTATTATACTGTTAGCTGCACCTTATCATTTATTTTGCTGTTCTGAAAATTACTGCCTCTGTGATTTTTCCAAACCTGCTTGCCAACCTTTTGCAGGACGAAGCAGAGAACACAACCTTTGCTTGTGATGCCAAAATAGAATTTATTAAGGAAAATGTTATTACTTGCCCACACAGTGTCCTTTGAACGACATAATCACATCCCTGATCAGAACTGAAGATACCACTGAAATTATTAATTAGTTGCTTTGGAATATGGAGCTACCTGATTTTCCATGCCTGCTTCCATTATGAAGTTGGGTCTGTTCCTTTCTTTAGTTGTTTTTCTTTAACCTCAGGGTTAATCTGAACTTTGTTGTTTCTTTTGATTCCACAAAGAAAAAGCATAATAGATAGCCTCCAGATAAAAGGATCATATTTGCTTATATTCATGATCCTGAAGGGTTTTTTTGCAACAGATAAAGGTGTGCCAAATTGTAAAATGTATGGAATCAGGTGAGCACGAGTCCTGCAGCAAAACAAGGTCAGCCCTTGTCTGAACAATGGAGATATTGAGGTGTTGACACTACAACTGTATTTAGTTCATTCTTTCATTCCTAGCCCCAGCTAGAGAAATGGTTGAATGCAGGTTTATGGAAGCTGTACTTCAGGAGTTTCACACTAGTAGATTTGTTTGTTATTTATATGGGTATTTGTTGCAGCCATATGATCTTACTATATCTCTAGGTGGAGACAAGTATTATGGTCCAGTTCTTTTATAGCTGCTTAACTGCATTATATACTTAAGGTGCGTCTGGCTTCTAAGATAACATGGGTTTTCTGAATATCCAATGGGTAGATGTCCTTGCAGTCCCTTTTGTGACTGAGAAATTATAGGGCCACTAAGAGAAATCTATGTGGATTGGTCATTGTTGCTATCCTGGTTTTCCTATGATAAAGCCGGGGCATCCTAGAATGAGTATCTTCTTCATGTTCTCTCTGGAAACAGGACATACGCATTTTTTTGATGCCTCATCTTGGGACGCTTAGTTCTAGTCTTCTGTGCTCAGGGAGCATGCATACTTGTCAGCTCTGCTGGCTTACATTGGCTACATAGCCAATCAAATCCGTTTTTCTTTTCCATTCTTTTTCTTTGTTTCAATAAAATAAATAAAATAAATAAATAAAATCTATTGTATGATACACTGAAGGGTTTCTCCAATGTCTGGGGCTCAACATAAGAGCCATGCTCCTTATCACAATGCTACAGTTCTCAGGGAAAGACAAGAAATGTTGTGGCTGTTGTGTGTTAGTTATGAATCATACTCTGCTCTGGTAGATTTGTCACCACTCCTCTAGAAAACTGAATGGCATTAGAAAGGGTGGAATCTGGTGGGCTGCGTGTCCAGGTTCTCTTTTGCCCTTTGCAGTAATGTATAGTGAGGTGCTACCTCTATAAAAGCCTCTTTCCACTCCATGTCCCAGAGGTCATCAAGGTAATAATGGGATTTTTGGCTAATCCACAGCCTCCCAAGAACTAGCCTGCCACATAGTCCATCCATGCAAGAAGAAAGAAAAATACACAAAGAACCTGTGTTCAGGATTGGTCTTGGATATTAATTATTTTTGTGTGCCTTGAAAAATCTTCCTTTTAATGAGTTTCCATTCTCCATCAGAACACTAAAATTATAACTCTGCAATATTCTTTTTCCTGTTGATGAACTTAAGTAAAAGACAGATGTCCTCACAGAGGCAAATTTTCCAGATTTGAATGATGTTAAGGGTTATGTATTATTGGAGATTTTGCTTATGGTTGCATGTGCCTGTAGTACCTTTGTTGGGTGTTATAGAGCTGTATGTTGGATGTTCTTGCTTTGACACTGTAATTATGTTCCCTTTTCTGTTTACATTTCTATTTCATTGTAAGAGAGTAGGATTTAAATACTTTATTATTACCTACCTAACTACCTAACGTGACATAGAATTATAGGGCTGGAGGGGACCTAAGAGATCTTCTAGTCCAACCCCCCTGCCCAAGGCAGAAGACCTTGTTGCATCCCAGACAAATAGTCATCCAGACTTTTTCTTGAAGACTTCTAGCAATGGAGCACCATAACTCCAAGAGGAAAGCTGCTCCATTGATTAATTGTTCTTACTGTCAAGAAATTTCTCCTTAGTTCCAGATTGGATTTCTCTGTAATGCGCTTCCACCCATTGCTTCTTGTCCTAGCTGTTAATGGGTAAAATTACAAAGTAGAAGGCAATTTTGCAAAATCTTGTTTTTTCACTGGTATCATTTTCTAATCAGCAGTGTTGCAGGTATGGATGGCATTTTTTTTTTAAAATGTGGAACAAAAGAAACTTGCTCTGTGATTGTATTTTAGCTGATTAACAATTGAGTTGGTAGTGCAACATGCAATATAAATGAGCCTTTAAGAAACTGGAGAATAGAACTTGGCCCTAATTTGTAAATGATGTTGTAAAGCCTAGACCCCCTTCCTCTTGTTCTTCACTGAGGAAGGGAAGGTTAGATATTGGAAGGGAAGGTTGGACACTGGACAAAAGTTGCCTAGTATGGTGGGGTCCAGCATAGCTTCTTAAAAAGGGGGTGAACTAATGCCTGTTTAAGAGGCAAAGGGCAACCCCCTTCTCAAGGATGAATTTACCACCACGTTTCACTCCTGGATAGCCTTAGCCATGAGGGGCGTGGGTCTAAAGGGTGGCTATGCTCACAGTCATAAGGATCATGTCCACTTCTTCAGGTCAACAGGTACAAACTGCAAATAATAGGGTAAGATCGCACCTCAAGAACCTCCACAGAACCTGTAGAAATGATGGCATCCAACTGAGTATGAATCCAGTGAGCTTTTCAAAGATGTTGTGTCTATGGAGATTCTCAGTCATCCATGGGACATGGTTGTCCCAAAGGTGATTTTCAGGAGGCAACTGGACTTTCTTGTTTTTCTTTAAAGATGTTTCACTTCTCATCCAAGAAGCTTCTTCATCTATGAGAATCTATGAGAATCTCCATAGACATTTAGCTATGCACTTTGGGATGAACGCCCTTCGAATGGTGTGGGAGTGTGAACATTGCAGACTACAGGAACCATTTGTACTTCAGTTTGAGATGCAGGCAACACAGACTCATCCCCAACAGCCTGCTCCTGTCTTCAACAGTGAAGGGACACACAGCAGAAAACATCCTGCAGCCAAGAAGGCTCCACATCCATTTGCACTACTCAAGTGACCCTGAGGACACAATGGCCTCAACGACCCTCTAAAAGAATGCAAATGACCAGCTGTCTGCAAGGAATATAAATCCTTCCATTCCCCACCATCCAGTCAGAGCTGAAGAAGCTTCTTGGATGAGAAGTGAAACGTCTTCACAAGAAAACAAGAAAGTCCAGTTGCCTCCTGAAAAGGCACCTTTGGGACAGGGATGCTGTGCAAATTATTCAGCAAAAAACTAAAGGTAAGCCTCAGGGTGCCTCTTGCGATGGAGGCTCCTGGTCACCCTAAGTAAGGTTGCCAGTCAACTATCTGCACACCGGCTAGAAAAAGAAGCATGCTGTTAAAAAAATCAGAAGTATGCTAGTATGAGGTGTGAATTATTGAAGTTTTGTGGTTAGCTTAGGAACACGATACTGCATTTGTGCTTAATATGGTAAATATTAACGTACTGGTAGTTCTCTATTTACAACCATTTGTTCAGTGACTATTCAAAGTTACAGTGGCACTGCAAAGAAAAAGACAACTGATCCTCGCACTTATAACCGTTGTAGCATCCCCACAGTCATGTGATCAGAATTCAGATGCTTGGCAACCAGCATGCATTTATGACGGTTGCAGGGTTCTGGGGTCATATGATCACCTTTTGTCAGCCACCTTCTGACAAATAAAGTGAACGGGGAGTGCTGGATTCGCTTAACAAATGCAGTGATTGGCTTAAAAACTGTGGTGAAAAGGTTGTAAAATCCAACATCGCTTAACAACTGCCTTGCTTAGCAATGGAAATGTTGGGCTCAGTAGTGATTCTAAGTCAAAGACCACTTGTACAGAGGCAGGAATTACTGTAAAGGAACACCTTGTGATTTTGTGTCATGTAACTTGTGGTAAATGCTGTATAAAAGCCAGCAGTGGGCGTTGGTAGGGCTTTGAGAGAAACCTTACTGTGTCAGTTTTATGGCAGAATAAGCTATTTTTGTTTGTAATCTCCACCTCAGTGTGCTCAGTTTTAGGCTCGGGCACGCCAGGCCACATGTCCCCAGTGTTGGGCTGATATAGCACTCCTGAAAGCCTTAAGAGACTCCTGGATATAACAGTTGCTGTACTCCCACCCCTGATCTGGAGTCTCAGCTGATGTCACACCTGAAATCCAGCTAACCCAGCCATTTCTCAATAATGCTTTCCAAATCCTTCCTCTCATCTGTGATTAAATTACCGATGAGAGGGCTGACCTAGCATGCATTATTGAGGAAGGCCTTATTACGGACTGACCTGCTTAGCAGCAGCAGCAGCCAGAAACAAGGACCTCTGTAGGTTTGTTGACCAGGAACTGAGACTGAGTTCAGGCAGTTAGAACTCAACACTATATAAGATGCCAGGATCACTTTCCCTGAGGGTGTCATGCCTCCTATCTCCCACCATATCTCCCTATAATTGTTACCACCAAAATAGACTGATTCACCCCAATCCCCACCCCAGGTCCCATCTCCCAACCCAGGACCTCCCTATACCCAAAATAAGAGATCCCCACATCTCATCCCTAGGCACATACTCCAAAGAAAGGAAGGGGGGGAGTATCTAAGTCCCCAGTGCTTAGCACTTGTTCTCAGTGAGAAGGAACAAAGACAACTACTGCCCTTACCAAAACTTCCATCTGTCACACCAACACCAGCCGCTCTCACTAGATTGCTAGGGGACACCATCCATACAAAGGCCAGGCAATATCCATAAGTCAATATAAAACCACTGGACCATCCAGATAATAAAATCCGACAGCAAGCCCAACCACTACAAAATGATTGCCATGCTATCTTTTCCATACACCTGGTGATGAAGACAAGATCTGCGACAGTTTCCAGGCATGAGTCTTGGGCTGTTGCTAAACTGCATTCCTTCAGTCAGCCTGACTTGTACTCCTTTGGATCCCTAAAACAGGAAGTAAAGAGAGCATTGCACTAGATTGCTGCCAGTCCCCCGTGAAATCCAACTAGGCACCATCAGGAAGTTAATACTAGCCACTGTAACTGCATAGTACTCGTGCCAAACAAATCTAAACTCTGGCAGGCAAAACATTCTTGCCAAGATCACTCTTGCCACTGAGGTTTCAGCACCACTTCTGTCTCATATCTCCCCCGTCATCTGCCCAGCTGCCGGCCACTTTGCTTCCACAAAACAGCAAGGCACCTCTAGGTACAGTCCAGCAAGCTTCTGCCAGCCCAGCTCCTACTGCCAATGCTAACTCATGGGAATAAGGAAACACCCACCGATTTCCTCCCTTACAGCCAGAGGAAAATTCAAGGCCCGATCTGGCCCAAGATCCAACTCTCAACAGTCCAGTTCATCACCAAAATACAGAAAACAGATTGGGTCCAGAACCCCCCAACAAATCAACCTAAAAAAAAAAAACCACTCACAGGAAGTCTGCACCGCACAGTGTCCACTTGCCATCTTGATTCCAGCTGTTTGATGGCAATTGCTTGATGAAAGTTGCTGGTAATACCTTGCCTTCATATTTGCTAGACAGTTTTCAGTTTTCTCAATCACTTTTTTGTTTGAGAAAAAAAAATCTAATAATCAAATTCTCAGATGCAGTTATTTTCCTAATTTCATTTTGGAAACACTTTCTGGTATCGAAGGTTCTCCAGTGTAGGGATTATAAATTTTAGCGAAAGACACACTAGGATGCAAAGTATAGTGCTGGCATGATAGATTCACTATTAATATATTCTGAGGGCAGAATTTCTTCATTGTAATGCCAAGAACATCCTACTGCTTTATTTCTTCAGTTCTTTGCAACTTTACAATTAACATGCACCTGTTGCACAGTGCTTCATTCTTGAAAGAGAACTAAATTAAACATCCATAATTGTTCTATTATAACAACAGAGATAAGAAATAACTCAACACCCAGACACAGCGCTATTACGAGTACAAAAGGTTTATACAAAGAAACCTTAGGTCAGATGATAAGGCATAGAGAAACTCATGTGTTGCTCACCTAGAATTTATAGAGGAAGGGAAGTAGAAGAGAAGGGGAAATTGAAGAGGAAAGAAAGAAATTTTAAAAACAAGTTTAAAGACTGAAACAAATCTTTTAAAAATGATTAAAATGTTGATTCTGGAAAATTACAAACAGATCATGAGTCCAGATTGATTTGAAATAATATTTTGAAGTTAATTATAACAATCCTTCCTATAGGAAAATCTTGTTTTGAATTCTTAAAAAGAAATATGATAGGATGGGACTTTGAAGGTTGGACACTAGAGGGAACCAGAAGGAACTAAAGATTATAATTAAAGGAGAACAATACTTAAATGTGATTTATTAATGCAGAATGAGGCAAAATATTTTAACATTGGATGTATTGTGGGATATTTGTGAAAATGGACTCAAACGTTAAAAGTTTTAACTTTTAGCTCTTAAATCTGAAAGTGGATTTAAAAATGACAGGCTACAAGAATGATATGGAAAAGCTGCAGGATACACAAATAAAACTGGCTGATGTCTTGAGAATTAAAACACATATACAACTAAGTAGTCAAAAGAGCAATTTGGGTAATTTCCTATATTGGATTTACAAAAGAGACTTTTGTTAAAGTTCTGAAGAACTTTAACAATAAAAGAAAATGAGAAGAAGTCAAAGTCTTGGACATTATTTGAAGGGCCAAGACTGTTTAAGTAAAGATCAAGATTGTTTAAAATAAAAGGAAAGAATATCAAAATTGATTTGTTAAAGGTTAAAAGGGTATGTCGTTAACTCTGCTAACCTTTAATGGACTTTGCTGACTGGGAACAAACGATGAGGTTTTAAGGATTTGTTTATCAATAAGAGATGGGAGATGGGAAGAAGACATCATTTGTTGTATTTTAAGATAAAGTGTTGTTACTAAAATTGTTTATACTTGCTATGATGAAAGAGGAAATCATTTTTTTATATATATTTTTCTTTTTCTTTACTATAGGTAGTCCTCAACTTACACCCAAATGTTTAAGTTATGAAGGCCTCAGAAAGGATGTTTTATGGCCCATAAAACATTTCTGGCTTTTGTAAAACATCTCCCACCCACCCATCCCCATGGTCACATGACCACAATTTAGGTGCTTGGCAACCAGTTTGCATTTAGCTCTGTTCCTGCAGACCCACGGAGGATTTCCCCTCCATTCATGGAGGAGAGGATAAATCTTTAAGTGGGCTCCAGGAATGTTTGAGACTGAAAGGGCTGCCTGCTGGGAGAATTTCAGCTCCACGCAGCTCTATGAAATCTAGCAGGCACATCTTTTGCTCTGTCTACTTAACAGCCTGGGAGATTGCTTAATGACCACAACCAAGGGTACCATTGTGGTAATTGAATAAAGTCACATGGCATCTCAGTTAACTCAGTTAACTATTACTTCACTCAATTATTGATATTCTGGTCCCAACTATTGTCATTAATTGAGGACTATCTGTATATTCTTTTTTCCCCTTTTCCCCCTTTCTTTCTTTTTCTTTTTGATTTTTATTTTCTTAATTTGTATTAGTTTTTCATCTTATCTTAATTATCTTATCTTATAATTATAATTATCTTAATTATAAGAGTATTAATGGTTTTGAACACTGGTGTTGGAGAAAACTTCTGGGGAATACCATGAGTGACCAAAAAACAAAACTATACACCACCAAACAGCAAAAACAAATCAATCTGAAGATACAGATGACCAAGCTCAAATTTTAACATATATTGACACGTTGTGAGAAGACCAAACTCCCTAACTTTCCATAATGTTGGGAAAGGTGAAAAGAAAAGAAAACAGAGCACAACCAGAAGCCAGGTAAATGAATTCAATTTTATTGGCTAGGAATAAATTGTTGAGAGACTTGAAAGACCAGCCTGGAATAATCCATTTGTGTGATTGCTAAAGAGTCAACACAAACTTGATGTGACACAATCAATGCTGAGAAGATGCATGAAATATAAGACTTTCTCTAAATTCTTAACCTGCAGTCAAGTGCGAATAAAATGACGGGCACTGGTACCAGGAAACCAGATATTCTTTTTTTATCTCTTCTACGTCAAGCAATTACCCACTTTGATTATATTAAAATGTCATATAATGTCCTCTTCTATTCACTGGATTTTTTTTCTTTTATTTTTTTCCCTCTGGAACTGTGGTTTCCCGGTATTGTAAGAATAGCTAGAATATCTGTACTAAATACAAACCACTTCTGCCTAGCATTTCCAGTCCCCCCCCCTTTTTTAAAAAAAAATTTCATTTGAGTAATCTGTGACTCACTGACAAAAAGATTCAGGATAATTTTCACGTGGTCTGAAACAAAATGGAATAACAGAGTTGGAAGGGACTGTGGAGGTCATCTAGTCCAACCCCCTGCTCAGGCAGGAGACCCTATACCATTTCAGACAAATGGCTGTCCAATCTCTTCTTAAAAACTTCCAGTGTTGGAGCATTCACAGCTTCTGGAGTCAGGCTGTTCCACTGATTAAGAGGTATAAATTACACCTTTTGGAAATAATGTTATGATGGAACCAGCCATTTCAATTTAACGTAATGGAAGTAAAAATATAGCTAGGAAGTAAAAATATCACATGTTCATTCTTCTTCTCTGTATGTGTGTTCATTCTATGTCTAGGAGCAGGCTGATAGTAATAATAATACAATGGTCATTGGGATACCAAAGCCATTTTTTAAAAAAGTATCTGGACTCCTTTTCGTGAGAAAAAGACTTTTTTTGCATCTTTTTATGTATTGATAATGAATATGTTTTTCAGTTCTGTAGATATATATATATATAATTCACCTGATATATCCGTTTTTCTCATACACTTTTATAATACTGTACTTGAATGTCATGAGTTTTGATGTGCTGCCATCTAGTGGTTAGATTTACTGCTTAATTCAAAGTAACAATCAATTGCTACCTTCACAGTTGACCTTGGCTTCCAACAAGATTTTAGCACAGTTTCTTGAACAGCAGCAGCTACCAAATTCAGACATCTGGTTTTACTAGAGTGTAATATTCATTCTTCCCACTTTTCTATAATATTTATGACCCATTAAGGAGCTTAGTACTGTAACATAAATGGATGTAGACCCTTAAACCTCCTCCCCCCCCCACTTTGCTCTTTATTTAGGAATCTGTATAACTGTATATACTGGAATGGATCCAGGGACCAAGGAACAGAAGGAAAAGAGCTTCTTTTCCACAAATGCTTATACAAGAATTTGTATAAGAGTTCAGGCAGCATTGTCCTTTGTACTGTATGTTTCCTTACGCAGGTCACTTTCCCAAACACTTTTGCAAGAACATCTTAACATATTTTTCTTACTGAAGATTAAGTGATATCTTGGTGGTCTCTGAGCTTGGTTGTTTTCTTGCACATATTTCATTACCCAAACTAGGTAAAATCATCAGTGCTAGTAGGAAGTGGGATTTGCTCTATATTAATATTCCAGTGGCTTGCCTTGTCAGGCGTGGTCTTGTTGTTTTTTGTTTTGTTTTGCTTGGTTGGGTTGCTTACTGTTGGCTTGTTTGGCAATTCTTTGATTGGGGTATTGTTCACTCCTTGATTGTTGATCTGATGTTAAACTTGGCTTTAATCTATGGTCATCTTGGCGTTGATTGCTCAGTTCTTGCAATATATCTGGAAATGTAAAGTCAGTAATTATAGAACCAATGTGATACAGGGGTTAACTGAGAAGACCCAGACTCCAATCTACGTTTAGCCATAGAAATTCAGCTGACACTGAGTCAGTCTGTCTCTCTCACAGACACAGACATTACCCCACAAGATGATTGTTAAGGGGGGGGGAATGGAGGAGGGAGTAGTATGCTTGCTACCTTTAGCTCCTGAAGGAAAGGCAGAATATAAACACATGCATATATAGAATAAAATGTAATTCTCAGATGGCTGAAAATCAAAATTGTCCAGATTGTTGTGTATTTATTCAGTAAATGCTGGCTCTTTGTACTCAATAAACGTAATTTCCCAGATTTTTCTGTCAGTATCTGTTTCCTTGAGTTCTTGTGTCACCAGTGATATTATTTTTTTTCTAGACTTTCATATTCCTTCAATTCTCTTTTTAAAAATGATTTATAGTTAAAATGCAATACAATATGTTATACAATAACAGTAAATTCTACAAAATAAAATAACAAGTAAAAGTACAATTCCAATGTACCATATTTTATTCACAACATCAACACTGGTCTCTGGAGACCTTCTGAAACAACAATTTGTCAAAAGAACATGGGGGAAGGACCCTATTTTATTTCTGGAGACAATCTATTTATACTGGGGGGGGGGAGCTGTGATGGCGGATACTATATTGCAGGGGTGTCAAACTTGTAATGTCACGTGACGTGTTGCGAAGTATCACGACTTTTTTGCCATTGCCGGCAATGGGGTGGGCGTGGTTTTGCTATGATGCATCCGGCCCGCAGGCCAGCAGTTTGACACCCCTGCTATATTGTTAAACCATATGCTGTCAGAATATGGTGGTTGTATATTTTAAATTACAGGTAGTCTTCAATTTAACAACCATAATGGAGCCTATAATTTCTGTTGTAAGTCACGATGGTCCTAAATTGAGGACCATGTGACCAGACCCGATTTTATTACTTTTTTTGCAGCAGTCATTAAATGAATATTATGGTCATTAAGTGAACATGGCAGTTGTTAAGCAAACTCCGTGGTCATTAAGTTAATTAATTTATTTCTTTGGGCATTGTTCATGGAAAATCAGCTGAAAAGGCTGGAAACAAAGAAAATAAAACATTTAAATTATAGTTACATGACTAGAGAAAGCTACAACCGGTTGTAAAGGTGAAGTGGTTGCCAAGTGTCCAAAATGTGGTCAAGTGACCACTGGGGTGTGTACAAACATGGAACTCTTTTGTGGGGGAGGGGATCTGTCATAACTTCGAGAGGCTGTCTGTACTAACTTCGGTTGGTTCCTGTGTATCCTATTTAGATATCTTACTTAATAAGATCCTTCTATTATCCTTTTAAGATTTGCTAAAGTGCCCAAACCCTGCAATATGTAATTAGAAACCTACCAGTACACATTGTAAAATACTTTAAAATCTAACCTTTCTTAAAAAGGATGAAAATGTTGTAGATTTCAGGAATTCCAGTTCAGAGTTAAAAATGGCGTTTGCTTAACTATATATCTTCCAGCATAGCTGAAGGGAGGCAGAATTAGGATATGATGGACAAAGTCATTGAAGTATCCTATAGCCATAACATCTTCTAGCAAATTCTCAGCATATCTGGGATCAGGACATTTTGCGGTTTGAGAAATAGCATCTGAGCTGCAAAAATTCCCATTTTGTGCAATTAGATTTAAAATGCTGTCCTACTTGGCCTTTAAATGTTCATCAAAATGAACATTTTGGGCTTATGTATACACGCATATGCAAAGAACTATATTTATGGAAATACAGAAGTAATATGTATAATCACTTTTTATTTTAATTATATACTTAACTTCTGGTAGATTCTTGTAATGGTAATGCAACAATTCAATAAGATCCTTACCTTTTCTCCACCCCTTTCAACTTAATAGAAATCAGTGTTTTTCTTCTTGGCAGCTTGCTTAGGACTGATGATTAGAATGGAAAGTTCTAAATTCTTGTCTGATTTTACTTCTGGTCTTATTTATATGACTTCATTTGCTATCAATAGTTGTTTTGGTGGGAAAATATCATTTTTGTTGAAAGAACTATACTTTCAACATGCACTCAGCCTCAGCAGCTGAATTGGTAAGGGGAAGTCAACATACTAACCATGTAGTTATGCAAGCAGCTTCTTGTATAGGTATATCTATACATGAACAATTAGCCCTTGCAAGCATTATTTATAGCTCTGTTAACTTTGTGTATCAATGGAGAAGCTGAATTGTATTCTCCTGTAAAACCTTATCCAAAGACTATGTTGCCTAATAAAAAAAGAGGCTAAAAATTTGACTAAGTTCCTTCACAGTCCCTTTATCCCACATTCTGTTGAGTGAGATCAACCTTTATTTTTTTCCTTTGCAGCTTATTACACTATTGAAGATCAGGGATTTTAATTTATTTTTCATTTATTGTTTCTTTTCTTAAAGATAAACCTTAATTAAATGTTTTAGTGATTTTAATTTTTGTTTTTTTCTTCCCCCCCAGTTTCCTCATAGTGCTGATCTGCCTTATATTCAGTGTGCTTTCCACGATTGATCAATATGCAACTCTGGCCACAGGGACATTATTTTGGATGGTATGCCTATGGATATTTGCTTAAGCAACATATAATTTGTATGTATTTTGAGAAGAATTAAAATTGAGATATAGATATGTATTTATATGAATGTACTGTGTATATATTTGGTAATGTTATTTGGATGTATTCTAATTTGCTAAAATGCCCAAGCACTGTAATATGAAGTATAATCAGAAACTTATCAGTGCAAATTTTACAATACTTTCATCTTTTTTTCTTACTGATTTGTATCTGTATGAGAGTAATGTGGATAACATGGAAGGAAGAAGTAGGTTTGTGCAAAGCCTTTAGGTTCAGGCATGGAATGATCTGTAGAAATCCAAACTGGTTTTCATTATACTGTGGATTGTGTTAATTTGGCCATTCCAAGGGTGGTCCAGTGGTTTTCATCATCCAAACCATAAGCATTTTGTGATGTTTTTAACATGGTGTTCCAGGCAAAACAGTTCTGTTTTGGTGACCACATCCAGAATACGTCAGCTTTAGTTTGGACTTTGGAGGATTAATTTCCAGAGTATCTTTTGACTATACCATATTGGTATGGTTCAGAAGAGAAGGATAATGTTGCAGAGAACTTGTTTCTGAGTTCTGTTTCAACCTATGTAGGTTTTGGACATCCCTACATAGAAGGAAGTATCCTCTAGATCAGTGATGGCGAACCTTTTAGAGACTGAGTGCCCAAACTGCAACCCAAAACCCACTTGTGCATCGTCGAGTGCCAGGTGGGTGTGGCCCATTGGCTGGGCGTGGCCCATTGGCTTGGCATGGGTGCGGTGGTAACGGCAGACTGGGTGGGACTAAAAAGTTCAATCAATCAATTCCAACTTTGCAAGATCTTTTTTTCCCCGCGAGAAGTTGAAATTGACTGATTTGAACCTTTTTTTTTTTTTCCACACGGCGATGGAGGCCTAAAGCAAAAAGGTTTTATAAAACCCAGCTGAAGGCCTAAGATTGGGGCGACGCAGCGCGTGCCCACAGAGAGGGCTCTGAGTGCCGCCTCTGGCACCCGTGCCATAGGTTCGCCACCACTGCTCTAGATTGTCCCACAAGGTTTAACCAATTGAGTAGGGTGATTGAACAATAATATGTATGGCAATTCTCAAGGCAAGAAGTAAAAATCAGTCATATACAGTTTTTTTAAAACTCTCTTAATGTTTTTAGTATTTTTGTCCAGGTTAAAAAATATGATGCCTCAGTTGATTTTATATATAGCAAATAGCTGAGAAGCTGAAGTTGATGTATTTGATAATAGCCAATTATTCTGACATTAGAATACACAATCAAACATTTCTTTTCAAGGATTTGTAGTCTATAGTTTTTGTTGTTGTGCATCAGTGTTATCCCCTGATCCATACCAATCCAATAATGCTAACAATCACTTGAATGCTCCATCCAAGTTCAAGAGTATTCAGTAAACAAGTCCTCTGAGTTCTCCATTGTCAGGACCTGTGTCGGGTTCATGAAACACATACTGAGAGTAATATAAGCAGCCCTCCCCAGCTATTATGTTCCTTGCTGATATCTCAGTAGAAGTTGCTGGCATTGCATTACCTGACTTAATTCCTTGGGGCAAGCCAGCATTTATATTTCATTTCACTTTGGGCACTTAATCCTGCAGTTGTTTCTTATGTTGGGATTTCCCCATTATATGTGTTTTAATATTTAATGTAGGCAAAACAGTACCCTCCTTTTTCCAGAGAGTCAACTTTCAGAGTTCAAGTTCATATGAATAAAAGGCTCAGTTTTTATGTCTTTCATATGCAGCTCAACAGGTGTATAGCACTTGGGTTAAGTCCTTCTTAATTTTGTCTTTTATTTATAGAGTTATTTTTACACAGATCTGGTAGTGAATAGTTTCATATAGTGAATGTACAAATACTAATTGGCTTTCATGAATAACAGACTAATTGAGTTTCAGAAAACAGACTAGCTTTTGTAACCTGGTAATTTCCAGAAACATTGAATTAAAATTTCTGAAGTTAGTGTTTGAGACTTCAAATACCTAAAATTCTAGAATTCCAGCACAAGTTGGCATTATGTTTGAGAAAACAGTATTTGAACATTGAGGCTAGTGGAACAATGATTAAATGGGTTTTTGGTATGTCTATGGAAATTCTCAGTCATCCAGGTCATGGTTGTCCCAAAGGTGCTTTTATTTTGAGAGGCAGACAACAGAGACTCATCCCCAACAGCCTGTGCCTGTCTTCAACAGTGAAGAGACATAGGGCAGAAAAGATCCTGCAGCCAAGAAGGGTCCACACCCATTTGCAGTACTCAAGTGACCCTGAGGACACAGATAAACCTCCAAGTGGCCTCAACGACTCTCTAAAAGAATGCAAATGACCAGCTGTCTGCAAGTAATATAAATCCCTCCACTCCCCACCATCCAGTCAGAGCTGAAGAAGCTTCTTGGATGAGAAGCAAAATGTCTTCAAACAAGAAAGTCCAGGTGCTTTCTGAAAAAGCACCATTGGGACGATTTATTGGGATATAAGAATAAAAAGATAAGGAAGACAAGGCCATGGAGAGCATCAAAGATAAGGATAGATTATGATGGTCCTCGAAGTGTAATGCTAGTGCCATGAAGTTAGCAAAGACAAGCTCAGGTACTGGCGATTATATGGAAATGTTTACAGAATTAGTTTTTGTGGCACAGTATGAAAATGATTTTCCATTACTTCGTGGAATTTGGTCACCCCAAATTTAACAATGAGCCTGGGATTGCTTCAGGGCCTCCAAGTACTAATCAAATCTGGTCTTCATAATGTCATATGAATGGATTTCTGCCCATATGACAGGACTTTATCATTTTGTTCTCCCCTGAATAGTTCTCTTCCTACCTAAGAGTTTTGGTGTCCTTCACTGATAGACAGGCTTGTAGACCAGAGAACAAGTGTGGAACTTGTTTCACAGAGCAGTTTCTGTGGGAGGAGCTTTGCCATTCACAAAATGGCTGCCTATTACATTCATTACTCAAAAGACAAACTGATGACGTACTTTGCCATCCTTGCTATTTGGGGGCATATTTCCAAACAAAGTACTAGATTGAAATCTAAGAACATAAGAAGAACACCTACAAGGCCTATTAGAACCTTTCCAGAGTTATCCTTGGAAGGTGGTGCTAGAAATTGAAGCTTTGCTTGGCAGCCTGTTATTTTTCCTGTTAATTAATTATCAAAACAATTATGCACACATAGGAAGCCTAGTAGTCTCAGAGGTTAGAGCTACCAAATTCGAGTAACCAAATTTCAGATGACCTTTAGATGATAGCAAAGAAATATAGACAGTTTGAAATTTTTGCTACCCTTTAATGGCCACTTGAAATTTGATAGCTGAGAAATGGTTGCCCTATTAGAGGCAGAAATACAAAGGCATAGGAGTCATTTCACGTACACCTGGGAAGCCTGTGGTTCAGATTTTGAGAGAGTGTAGGGATTGAGGAGAATTGTCCTTTTTTACACAATATAGTAAAATGTTTCTCTTTATGTTAATTTGCTTTTGTCAATAAATATACGTGATCTTCTTTTGTATTATTACTTCCTTAAACAATATATCTGTGTTTCTTCTGGGTACTTTAGTAGCTTTTCTTGAGTAAAATATTTTCCCCTGTGAATTAGAAATATATTTTTGAAAACTTTGTTTTGCATGTTTTATTTTGTTAGACCTATATAATTGTGGAGGCCTTTAATATTTATTCAATAAATTGAGGAAAATAACTGTTAACAATTACTGAGGATTTTCTGAGTTTAAGAAGCTTTGAATGAAAATTTCATTCTCTTTGAAAAACAGCTATTTAAATTCAGTAGCAAGTGTAATGCAAAGAAAATGAATTATTTTTTCAATTTGTACAAGATGGAAAGCAGTTGAATAAATTGTCTACCTTTTGTGCCGAATACAATCCTGCAGAGACTATTGAAGAGAATAGATAAATGCACAGAGACTACAGTTATTGCTATAAGGCTTGTGAAATAAGAAAAATTCAAGAGTTAGTGTGATTATTTTTTTTAAAAAAGCCTACGCACTTCAGCATTAGAAAGGAAGCCTAATGACATAATTTTGCTGAAGATCTGGATGGAATTAAGAGGAAGAGTTGAAGTAAGACCTGAAAGTATGAGGGACTTCCGGTTTTCCGACGCGGCTGCCGTGGACGCTGGAAGGCGAGCTCCATCTTCCACGTCCGATTTCGCACCGCTGAGGGACCCTGGAAAGGGTCAAAAGTCACCCTGTAGGGGCGACAAGCAAGGAGGGGACCCCCCGATTGATCGCGGGAGGGCAGTAGCTCTTCCGCTTGATCTGGGGCAGTCCTCCAAACCGGCGGATGAAAGACCGGCCATAGAAATATTGCCCGTCACTAGGCTGCAGACAGCCGAAATCAAACTTACCACCGGGCACCTATAAAGCAGCGCAGATGAGACTGGGTGAGATCTGAACCTCTCTTCAATCCTAACTATTTTTTCCACCTGTTCAAGCTGCCCAAAGTATTTCCCCCCCTGTGGAGAGAGGGAACGGAAATTTTATCCCACCCTCTAAAAATTATCCAGGGGAGTTTAAAACGCTGAAAGAATAACTTGATTCTAACTGGATTTCTATCTTTCTAAAATTTGAGGACTAAAAGATTTCTTATTCTTGTTGAAGATTTGAGTTTTTACTTACAAAAAAGAAGTAAAATTGGAAAAAGGATTATAAAAATTTTGGACTTAAAAAAAAAGCTTAAACGGTATGGGCGACATCTTGTGGCTAAATCTGATATTACAACTTGTTATTGTCTAAAAGAGACTTGGCTTGAAGCCCAGACTATAGATAAGACTTTTGCAACCATGGCAGATATCAGCTGTGAGAAGCCCAGCTGTGTTCTATACTCAGTGACAAAATTATTTTCATTTTCTGATTGTAAAGCTTTTAATTTAACACACCACTAAGAGAACATGGATGAAGATCAGGAACAGATTCTCTTTATGTTGAAAGCAATTTATGAAACTATTCTTACAGCTTCTGATGAAATAAGAAGCTACAGAAAAGAACAAGATGTCAGCCCAGATATATGAACCCAAAATTTGATTACAACTAAAGAATCAACTACACAGAATATAACAGAAGAAGTGGAACAATCAAATACTATGACAGAAGATTCAACTGATCAACAAACACAGTTAATGGAAAACCCAGAAAAGAGACTGACAACAGTGAAAATGGAAAAGACTGTCTATATAAACCAGAAGAAACCTGAGGATCAAGAAGAAGAACAGACCGAAGGGAAGATAAACATTTCAGGACAACTACGTCGAGATGGAAAAATATAGAGACGATTTGTTAGCCCTTCCAAAAAAATGGCGACTGGATGGCCTCTTTTATCTCAAACAATATATATAATAACAGAGGGAGATTTATTTGATGACTTAAAAGCACGGATATGGAAGGCGAGTTGGCAAAGAAAGAAAGCTAGAATAAGGCTGAATAAAATTGGGGTTTTGACTTATTAGTGAGGATTAAAATAGAATATACTCAAATAGACAAGATGTGTACTTTGAATACTAGTTTTTGTTATGAACTGAGATAAAGAAAACTTTGGTCATTTAAAACTTGGAAGTATAAATACTAAAAGTTAAATTTGAATATTGATTTGTTTATAAAGGTTGGATGTAAGAGTAAGATATACATAAGCTAAAAATCTATTGATAAATGTAATAAACATGTTTTTACTTAGCTGATATAATAAGAACTGTACTAGCTTAAATATGAGATAGTAGACATTAAGAGAAAAAGAGAGGAAGTATTTGATGTTGAAACGAGAAATTTTGTTTACTAAATTTAAGACATTTGGAAATCAATAAAAATAAGAATGTTATACTATATTATTAATTAGATGATGTAAGATGGTGAGAAATAGAATATATTCAAATAGATAAGACGTGTATCCTGAATATTAGGCTTTGTGATGAATTGTGATAAAGAGAACTTTGGTTACTTAAAACTTGGAAATTATAAATATTAAAAGTTAAATTTAAATATTAATGGGAAACTAAAAATTGGGAAAAACTAATTAGGACATTGATTTTCTATAAAGACTGAATGTTAAAATAACCAGGATATGTATAAGCTAAAAATTATTGATAAATGTATAAAAATGTTATTTTTATTTAATTGATATAATAAGAATTGTATTAGTTTAAACATGAGACAGTAAATACTAAGGGGAAAAGAGAGGAAATATTTAATGTGATAGTTTGAGACTTGTACTAAAGATACTTGTATGTCATTGAATTATCGATTAACTCAGCCGCCACATTGCTTTTTAAATACTTAAATGTAAAATTAGAAAATCAATAAAACATTAAAAAAAAAGACTTGAAAGTATGAAAAGGGCTGTTTATTTTTTTCCTTAATCTTAAAAATTATAGACTGCTGCATAATCAGAAGAATCACTGGCCATATGAGAAAAAGAAAACAGGATATGTTTTAATGTTGACATCCCTGCATCTTAAACGTAAAGGCATGCATCACAAGATCACCCTAGTATATTATCAATAGAGGAGGAAAAATTATTCCTTCTGAGTTTTTATATATATTTGCTATATTAATGTCTCTTCCCTTAACAAGAAAATAAGAATATCTGTGTATTCCAATTTATACTTCTTCAAATTTTATAGTTTGTAGCTTTAAAAATGCATATAGGATGCGTTTGCAGAAACGATGCCTATAAAGAGAAATAGCATGTTAAAAGCTCTATTAGGAAATTGCATGGGGAAAGTGTATGTTAGAGAAAATGGGCATAAAAATACATGCATAAAGATATAAGTAGATGTAAATGTGAGCAAATTGTCCTGTTAATTTTTGGAAAGGCATAAATATGCAAAGGTAAGTGAAACTGAAGTTTGCAGATTTAATCTCTTCTTAGTTCTGAGGGATTAAATGCAAAGCCAATATTTGCTCACTTTTGTCCTATAAATGAAGTTCTTTTGAGATTAAAAAGGAATCAGGTACTTAACTGGCCTTGGAATATGAGCCCACAAACTCTGATCTGTATTTCTGTTTCCTGATTTTCAACAAGTCAGTGCTTAGATGTTGGAAATTCCACACTAGCAATTCTAGTTTCTTTTGAATTTTAAAGTAGAGAAGGGTTTTATTAAAAACATTATATATTTTTAGCAATTGGGTACTAATTTGAAATGCTTCCAAATAAAAGCAAAGCCACATTTGAAATAATCAAGAACATGATGCTAAATAGTTTTGTTTTATAATTATTTTCATGACAGAATTAAGAACACGTTTTATCTTACTGATATCAGTGAGTTTTAATTCAGACTAGATTGCTCTCAAATGTTTGTAGTCAGGATTAAGACGGGGGCAAATATTCACAAAGGGAATGCAAAGCAAATTAGCATGAGGTAAGCACCCCTTGTTCAAGCATAAATGTGTCTGCATTCTTTCGAAGGCTTAGCTCCGAAAAAGGCACTTTGTCTAATTGCCTGTGCATCTGTGTGCATGCATAAACAACATTTCCTGTGAAATTAGTAGCAAAGTGAAGCAGATATGAATGCGCACACAGGTTCAGACAACCAATTAAGTGTTCACAACACCCAAGTGAGCCTTCTGGAGAAAGTGTATGCTTTAACACTTAGAGAACGATACAGCATTTATTAATACTCTATACATTTATTGCTGTGAGATTGAAAATAGGATGCAGAATTAATTTCATACCACTAGGTGGAGGTGTGAGCAGGATTTAAGTCTTTTTTTTCCCCTCCCCCCCCCCCCCAGCCTACACTGAATAAGTGATTATCATGTAGAAAGGTTATGTATGTACATTGGCAGATTTAAGATATTAATGGAAGAAATGTTTGGACATGACCCACAAAGAGAATGAGGCATATTTATTTAAAAATTGTTTTTGAAAGTTCAATATTTAAACTATGGAAAAAGTAAATTCAATGAGGTATTCTCCCCGTGAGACTATATTTTTCTTTTATTTTTATAAGCAAATGTTTTTATGGTGCCAAAACACAGCGGAATGTTGTTATCTCAGCATGCTCTAAGAAAATCCAGGCACATGATCCAAGTGGATTAAACATTCTTCTGAACAGAAGGATATTTAGTGTGCCTGAAAAAGCTATTTTCTTGCAGGAATCTCATTTTGTTGTCAGATTTGGTCTTAGAGCTCTAGGGATTATATAATGTATGTTAAATAGTGCAGGTGTTAGATCACTTTTCCTTCGGAAGCCTTAATTCTTGCTCATACTGGGCTGCAAAAAAACAAAAAAAGATCACGTTGGTTTTGAAAGGTGTACAAATTTCTGCCTTTCTCCTTTTTACTTTTTCATTATCATTTTAGCCAAGATGGCTGTTTCCACTGCTCTTGAAGAGAAGCTAGGGCAGAGTCAAATTTTAAAGGATACTCAAAGATACCTTCCTGTATAATAATTAAGGCTTCAGAAGGAAAAGTGATAAAACACCTACCATATTTAACATACATTGTATAATCTCTAGATCTCTATTCCTATATAATAAGGTATTAAAGAATAAGGATTCCTGCTCAGGGCAGGAGGTTGGACTAGAAGACCTCCAAAGTCCCTTCCAGCTTTATGATCCTATCTCTACTCCTGAAGCAAAAGGGATGCTTTGGAGTTTATCTGAACCTTTTATTTGTTTCTGCTGCCTTGTGAAATATGTGGGCAGACTTCATCTCTATTTACCAGTGGATGAGAGGATACAGATAGTCCTCAAGTTACAACCACAATTACCACCAGAATTTTGGTTGCTAAGCAAGGCGGCTTTTAAGTGAGTCACACCCAATTTTATTACTCCCCCCCCCCCCCGTGGCTGTTAAATTTAACTGCAGTTAAATGAATCATGTGGTCGTTAAGCAGCTCTGGCTTCCCCCACTGACTTTGCTTGTTGGAAGCCAGCTTGGGAAGGTGGCAGATGGGGGTCACATGGTTCCAGGATGCTGCAATCGTTGGAAATACATGCTAGTTGGCGAATACCCAAATTTTGATCACACGATCGTGGGGGTGCTGTGGCAGTTGTGAGGAACAGTTGTATGTTATTTTTTGAGTATTGTTGTAACTTTTAACGGTCACTAAACGAATAGTTCTAGTCGAGGAATGTATTATAACTTCCTATCTAAGATAAATTCTACTATTCAGTATGTATGTATGTATGTATGTATGTATGTATGTATGTATGTACAGAGAGAGGATTTTAGTTAATTATATGAAGACAACTGGTATGGTAGGGAATAAGATGTTCGCACTGCATTCGTGTCAGAAGCACCGACCCACTTTCGGGTTGAAAGGATTAGCTGGATATCACTGTTGCTGTTGGGGAATGCCCAGTTGGCGCTTTCTTTCATGACCCCAGCAGGAGCTGGAGCGAAGGACAGGACCTCACCCTGCCCCACGGCAGCATTCGGATCTCAAACGTGAGCTTGCTCTTGTCAAGCCAGCATCCTAAACACGTGAGCCACCATGCTCCTCAATAAGGTGTTGTACTGGCACCAAGAAACCTAGGTTTGAGCTCCCAGTGGGAGCTGACCAGAAGACTTTGGGCTAGTCACACTCTCAATACAACCCATCTCACCAGGGCTGTCGCGGTGGGCAGTGGGAGGAAGGAATACTATGCATGCTTCCTTAAGATCCTGATTGAAAGCAGGATATAAATGTAGCATGTCGATTCATTTGATTTTTATTTATTAATTATTTATTTACCAAACAAGTGTATATGGCTGCCCAAATCACACACAGGTAACTCCAGGTAGTTTAACAGCATTAAAAAAACCCCACAACATAAAAGCCCAACCCACTCTCCTATGGCAGCAGCAACACAATTCAATCACTGCTTGATTGGCTCCCTTTGTGGTCCCCAGGCCCACTGACTAAACCGCGGCTTCAGAGTCTTTCAAAAAAGCAGCAAGGTGGTGTCTAACCCTAGTAAAAATGCCTTCCAGGTAAGAGTATTGAGTAGATTTAGAGGAATGCTGTTGCTCAAGCAAAACTTTCCGAAGAAAATTCAGGAATAGTGAATACTTGGGTTGCCAAGAAAATAATAAGCCAAATTGCATGCAGTGCTGCTGCTGCATTTAGATTACAAATTGGCAATGAGAGGGGAAAATGCATATCCAAAATCTAAAGGGGGCACTGTTGAACTGCACAGAGAAGCAAATGCAAGAGGGTTGAATTTAAATAGCTGATTGGCAAGTTTGCTGTAAATATTCAGATGTAATGAAACATATTTTGTAAAGGTTAGCATATTCTCAGTTCCTGATTTTTGGTATGATCTGATCTTAGGCTGAGGTTCAGGTGCAGGGAGGCAGAGGGAGAAAGAGGCAGCAATTTGTATTTGTATGAAAACCAGCAGAGTGCAGAGTTCCTTAACATTTTCCTTCAGTGGGAGAAAAATTGCCTTAGTATAAAACAATCAAATTTGGTAGAATCAGGAGCTCCATTCAAGGATCTGGAATGCTTACCGTACGAACATTCCAGATAATCGTCTATGGAGATTCTCAGTCATCCAGGTCATGATTGTCCCAAAGGTGCTTTTTCAAGAGGCAACTGGACTTCCTTTGTTTTTCCTTGAAGACTTTTGCTTCTCACCCAAGAAGCTTCTTCAGTCATCTTCAGAACTGAAGAAGCTTCTTGGATGAGAAGCAAAACACCTTCAAGGAGAAACAAAAAAAGTCCAGTTGCTTTTTGAAAAAGCACCTTTGGGATTCCAGGTAATCCCATTCCACCAACCACATCCTGTAGATGCTCACATGTTGGCCTATATTTTTGGAGGCTGAATGTGTGATTGCCTACATACAGGCAGGCAGTTGGGCTTAAGTGACATTGTAGCACTGGGGGATGAAATGGAATGCTCTTGTAGTGAGAATTTAGTGTTCCTTAATATTGTGGAGCAACAGTATAATGCAGAATGTTGATCTAGGAACTGGGAGACCAGCTTCAAATACCCTCTGAGCCATGAATACTTGTTGAGTAACCCATGACCCACTCCTTATTATAAAGATAAAATAGCAATGGATAATATGTATGCAATCCTAAATTCCCTGAAAAGAATATGCAGGATTAGAATAACATGAGAATGTAAAATAGAATAAGAGCAGAATAAGAGTCTAAGAGTGTTTAAGGTTAACAAAACACCCCTAAAATAGTTGATAAAAGTACTAACAGTTGTTTCTGATGCGAATTGCTATTTGATTTTTTAAATTTCATTTTCTTATTTGTTAGATTTATATCCCACCTTGGTGTCCATAGCACTGTTGCTTTCTATTTTTACCCACAATAATTTCCACAATTATTGGAATGGGCTTAGAAGTAGGACTTAGAAGTAGGACTGACCCAAAGCCATCCAGTTAGTTTCTGTGGCTGACAGTGAATTAGTATTGGGGACCCCAACTGTTCTCTCCTTCCCTCCCTCACTTACACACACATAAATTGACATACTCAGTTTAATTCTGGTTCAAGCCAAAATCATGTATGAATACATACTGCAATCCTGCAGAGTTTCATTTTAACAAAAGTCATATTAACAGAACTGAACACTTCCGTTAGAGAGAAGGTCTCTAAGGATGAGTCAGTAAGCTTGGAATACTAAACCTCTGGTTCCTGTGACCGACCCAGATTGGATCCTGCAACATTATCCTGGGATACAAATATTTGCCTTCATTCATAAAAGTCATATTGTCATCTACTGGCTGCTTCTCACCCAATAATCTCGGTAAAGCAATCAAGGCGGA
This sequence comes from Azemiops feae, assembly GCA_023970755.1. NCBI lineage: Eukaryota > Metazoa > Chordata > Lepidosauria > Squamata > Viperidae > Azemiops > Azemiops feae. The sequence goes on along the minus strand of JALGBA010004127.1, from coordinate 1,172,683 downwards.
ATGGGACAACTTGCCTCAGCCAACTCGTCACAGCCAACTCACCATGGCCAACTTGCCGCGGCCAACTCACCGCAGAACAACTAATCACGGCCAACTTGCCGCAGTAAAATTCGCTGCAGGACAATTCAACAGTTCAATTTAATTATTTAAAATAATTGTAAAAATTATTTAAGTTTTTGTCATTCACATTTTATTTTGTCCCTGTTTTGGCATCTTTTCTTTAATAATTCTATTTTACTATTTCTTTGATATTAGTGTAACTCTTGTCCTGTGGCGAGTTGTTCCATGGCGAGTTGTCCCGCAATGAGTTGGTGGCAGCAAGTTGGCTATGGCGAGATGGCCGTGGCGAGTGGGCCATGATGAGTTGTCATAGACTCCATAAAAGGGCCACCTATCTCAATTAGAAACAAAGGAAGTCCACTCTGTATACCAATCCCTTTATAACAGAATAACAGCCTTGGAAAACCTTTCCTTTCCCAAGGCTGGTACTGATTTTCTCAGAATTCCTAATCTTCGTTGTTTTGGCTGTGTTCGATATATCTGCAGAATGAGTCAGACCGTTTAAAAAAGCCATATGGGTGGAGATTATTTGCTGCTGGGTGAAAAAATAAAGCATAATCTTTCATACATTTTAAGAAAATACATTTCTTAACTCCCTAAAGCACTATAAGACTGTATTTTGAGAGTTGTTTGTATTTTTGTTGCAGCAGATTGAACATGGCTACCCCTCTGGAAAGACAGCAATGTTTATAACATTGGCAGATTTCACATTGTATGAGGCAGCTGCATGAGAGTGTTTACTGAAATATATATATTTATATATATTTATATTTACATATATATATATATTTGTTTTCTGAGGTTTTCACGGGTGTTTGTATGTAGGTCTTTGGTAATTCGGGTTTTCTCCCGCGTAAAATTGGAAGTGTCTTGGCGACGTTTCGACGTAGTCTCATTCGTCATCTTCAGGCTGGTGTCTCTTCGGCCTCGTGCCTCGTGCTTCTAGGAGGAGCTAGAAATTTGAATATATATATATATATATATATATATATATATATATATATATATATATATACAAATTTCTTTTGCTGACAAAGAATTAAGTGGGAGACTAGAATAGCTATTTCGGGCTCATTCTGCCCTCGTCAGCTAGCCACAGGGCTTTTTTTGTCATAGAACGCCCAGAACGGAGTTCCGGCACCTTTTTTGGATGGAACCTTGTAGGGTAGGCAAGGCAGGTTGTATGACATGTGTGAGTTCCGGCACCTTTTCTTTTTACAAAAAAAGCACTGTATATATGTGTGTGTGTGTGTGTGTGTGTACATATATATAATGATATGTATATGTATATATGTATACATATATATAATGTGTATATTCTAAAATGTGTGTATTCAAGATCGCACTCTAATATCTAATAAGTGGAGAAGAGGAAGGCTGTTTTGGTTCTCGAGGTAGGGAGAGGAAAGCTGAACACGGGCGCACAGCAGAATTGAGCGTTGAAAAGGATTTTTCAATTTATCAGGATTAGCATGTAGCACTTGCAGTGACAGGTGTTTCCTTTATGCCTTGTCCAAAGTCTGGGAAGTAGTTTGTCATTAAGTACTGCATTCAGTGTGTATCTCAATTTCAATATAACTGGAGGGCCCAAGGCTTTGTTAGGTCCTTGTTTTTACATCTGACCTCGGCCAGCTGGAATCCATTGTCTTTAGCGTAATGTAACAGCTGACATAACATAACGGGTATCAAGCTGAAAAGCCAAAGCAGCCTGGTGGACTGATGAAAATGAAGGGCAAAAGGAATGGAGAGGTTGGGACGGGTATTACAGCACCCTGACTCAATAGTGGAGAGCTGCTTTCTGTTTTCCCTGGGGGAATTAGCCAGGAAATAAAGAGATGAGCCTGCTGATGCTCTGTTTGCAATTGATTGCATATGATAGACTACCAGGGCCAGGTTTGGGCTTGCCAGCTGTCACTTGCTAGTAGCTATTGAATTGCTTCAAGTGGCTCCTGGGGGGAGATGGTCTGCAACTGCAGGTGTGGTAGGATTACATAACTGCGGTGAATACTGATGGGCTGATTTTAGAAGATATATGGAATAAATGCATTAGATGCTTTATTTTCTAATACACAGTATGCAAAATCCATCCAAAATCTTTTAATTCTTTTAAAAATAAAAGTGGCTTGATTTCTTAAGGCAGCTTTGAGAGCTATCTATGGAGAGAGGTTGATGTATTTTTAGTTATAATTAGATTTTATAAGGGAAGCAATGTTCCAATTCCATGTTTTGCCTGTAAATCAGATTTAAGGTCTAAGTGTGGGTCTCCCAGGAAGGAATCGGTTGGGGGGGTAACTCTTCCTCCTATTAACTTTTTATGTAAAAGTCTGCTCTGCTTAGATCTCAAAACCAGTAAGTATTTGTTTTTTCCTTTGTTAATCTAATACAGCAATGGACAAACTTGAATAGGATTCACACCTCACATGGCGTCTGCTGTATTTACACTATAAATGGGACATAGTATCCTCCCGTCACTGTAACTCCCACGTTAAACTGTAGATCACATTGTGACCAGCTGGAAGCTGAGGGCATATAGCAATCCAGGATCTGATTTTTTTCAGATAAATGATGCTGCAATGGTTAGACGGTCTAGAGCAGCGGTCCCCAGCCTTTTGGGCCCTAGGGACCAGTTCCATGGAGAGAGGTTTTTCCACGAACTGGAGGTGGCATGGTTTTGCGTGCTGCCTGCATCCTGCGGATGGGGTTTCTTGTTTGCATGGCCCAGTTTCTGCTGCAATGGTCATAAGTGTGAAAAATGGTCATAAGTCACTTTTTTTCAGTCCCATTGTAACTGAACGGTCACTAAGTGAACTTGTAAGTCAAGGGCTACCTGTACTATGTTTGTAATTTAGGCCGAACGTTTATATATATATTGTAAGTCCATGCATGTTGTGCCGTATGCTAAATAAATAAATCTAATACACATTTTTGAAAGTTCATGGACTCAGATATGAAGGTATTTCCAGTCTCAGGACTTCTAGTGACGTTCTCCTCTTTTTCTGCCATAAATTCATGGGGAATCTGGACATTGTCACCGTCAAGTTGCATAACTTCCTTGGGGAAGATATTTTTCCTCTCCTTTTTCTATCCTTGTCCCTACTTGTTGGGTTATTGAATAATTCTGTATCTAGCATAGCAAGCACTGTAATCTGTTTTGCTTTTGTTGCAAAACATTTAAAAGAAATAACTTGTTTCATTTAGCAATTTCCCTTGCCATCCCTCTCTACAAAGTTCTCAGCAAATAAATCACTTCCTGAGCATTCCCTTTCTCTGGAAATGAGCAAGTTTCCCAATCTTCCAGTTTCACTGCAAGCGGCCACTTAACTAGAGGATACTTCTATCCTGTTGTTTTTCTTTTCCTGTTTTAAATTGGTCAGTTTTCATTTATTGTAACTAAATTACTGGCCCAGATTGGGTAAAAAAGGAGATTGAATAAATCTAGGAAACATATTCTGTTGAATTTAGAATCTTGAATCAGAATCTAGAATCTGTTGAATCTAGGAAACACATTTTGTTCAAACATGAAATTCAACAAACTTAGAAAAATAAAGCTGGCAAAATTTTCAGTTCATATTGTAAAATTGATTGGGGAGGCCTGTTGTAACTTTGAAAGGTTGCTAAGTGACCAATCATTAAATGAGGACAACTTGTATTTTTAGGACTTTGAATGAACCATGTTTTGAACATGCTGGCAGTAGTTTCAAGGTATCAGGCAACAGAGCATAAAGGCAATAGTGCATACAGGAGATAGCAGAATATTGGTTGACCAAAATCATTCCTGTACTGATTTTACTTTGAAGTTCAGTATGTTAGAGAAAGAATGGATTGTGACCATAAGAGATGTAAAAGGGAAGGAATCCAAATCATTTAGGTTTTGTCCATTATGTGGATGGAACTAGAGATACAAGTTTTCCCCAAAAAACCATTGAACTGGAAAAAAATTAAAAATATTTTTTAGGGAAAATTCTTCTCTACAAATAAATGTGATTCAACTAAATATACTTCTCTCAATATTCATACTTTATGCAAGTATAAAAAAGACCTATTTTATGAGATTTGCATATTGAGTTTAGAGTACAGTAATGAAAAGCTTTAATATGTGGATAAAATACTTTTATGAGAAACAATGTTGGATAACAGGAAATAAAACATGATCCAAATGCAGCTGCTTTTAGCTTCTCAAATTTTAGAAGAGTCACCTAAGAAACAACTTTGCAGCTGCCCAATTTGCCTGAAGTGGAAAATTGTGTGACCCACCTTTCCAGATGGGGCATAATGAGACAGAGATATTAAATGCAATTTAATGCAATTCTATTTATAGTTTACAATAGAAAACATTAAATTTTGAGTAGCTGAGAGCCTTTCACCTGGAAGCGCCCTCTTTCATGTATTTAATTTTCAAGCCAGGAACTGAAGATTTTACGTTAAAGACATGCATCTGTTGTATTGTGCTGTGTATTTATATTTGCAAATAGCTTTCTGACTTGTTGGCCTCTCACATAGATATTACAATCTTTCAGCATTATTGGCTGCTAATAAATAATGTATGCATTGGATCAGATCAGACTAATAGTCACAGCAAGTTGATTTCCTTGAAGATTAAATTTCTTATTCTCGATTATGTCTGCTTTTAAGTGAATAAAAAATAGCAATTATAGGATATAAATACGTTTTAATGTTTAATTATGCTAATTAGCCTCCTATATATCAGCCAATAAAGTAGCAAATATGGAAAGTTTTGAGAGAAGAGAAAAGGATTCGCTAAATTTGCTGAAAGTATATTCAAGCACAGATATAGTTGTAAGGGGAAGTGCCATAATATGAGACCACCACTGAAAATAATTTTAGGAGGTGCTAGAGATATATAATTTATTAATTTGTCAGGTGGTTGCCTCTTGCTATTTGGCAACTATGCTGGAAAAATGGTTGTCTGCACTATCCAATCAATGTGATAAACTGACTTTAATAATGCACCTGAAAAATCCCTTCCTTCCTTCCTTCCTTCCTTCCTTCCTTCCTTCCTTCCTTCCTTCCTTCCTTCCTTCCTTCCTTCCTTCCTTCCCTCCTTCCTTCCCTCCTTCCTTCCTTCCTTCCTTCCTTCCTTCCTCCCTCCCTCCCTCCCTCCCTTCCTCCCTGTCTTATTTTTACAAAGAACTCAAGGTGGCGAACACATCTAACCCTCCTCCTTCTTCCTATTTCCTCACAACAACAACCCTGTAGGTGAGTTGGGCTGAGAGAGAGAGTGGCTGGCCCAAGATCACCCAGATGGCTTTCATGGCTAAGGTGGGACTTGAACTCATGGCCACTTGCTTTCTAACCTGGTTCTTTAATTACTAGACCAAACCTGACTTTGCCGTAGGGTTGCATGTGCTTGATGTCATGTGGTAAACGATTATCTGTGGTTTTGGGTTTGGGAGATGACTTTTGTAATCGTGGCATTATATGGCATGATGAGTGCCGTTAAACATCATGGAGTAAATGAACTGGCACATGCTTATAAGAAGAGTTAAGAAACTATTTACACTCTGAGTTTGTAAGCTTGCGATCTACAGATAGTCCTTGCTTAACAACTGGTCCTTTAGCGACTGTTCAATGTAATAACAGACAGTACCCCGAAAGGTACTTATAACCTAATTTTGAAGTTCCATGGGCTACACATACCCCCTGTGGTCACGTCATTGCATTATAGGTGCTTGTCAACCAGCTCTCATTTACCGCCATTTGCAGTCATGTGATCGCAATTTTTGATGTTTTTTTGCTGCTTCTGCTCACTGGGTTGCTTACATAGACTTAATATATTTATCCTGCTTTGAAGAGGTGGGGGTTCAAAAATGGGAATAGGAATCTCAGATTTTGCATTAAGTTTCAGAGATAGGGATAGTTAAGCAATATATGCTGGCAGGTCCAGTTGGATAGATTATATTCTGATAACAGTATTAATATCCCCTCTAAGCCTGTTTGGTTGGAGTACACAGTATTTCTAGTACAACTAGAAATTGTTGGCAGAAGTATATAGAATGTGCTGTTGCTAGACTATCTGTGGATCCCAAGCTCAGTGAGAAACAGTATGTTGGAAACTACAATTAAGCTACAAATAAAAATTAAGGAAGTTTCTTTATCTTTTTAATTGCATTTACACCTAGCCAAAATCTGACAACTGTTGGCATCCCATATATTACAAGGAAAAAATAATTATTCGATCATATAATTAAAGCGTAATGTTGAAAGCTATCAGTTTAATTTCCACCAGGAAACTATTCTAAAGTGGTGGCACTATCACCGACAATTAGCACTTCCTAGCTTCAGTTCCCCTCTCCTTTCAGAAGTGTGAGACTACCAGGAGTTTCACCCTGAGCTATCCAGTAAGTTGGAATAAATAAAGAGATTTAAGGGTTAAAGCCAGAAATTGAAAGGGAAACCAATTGGTCGTTAGTGCATGGCTGCAGTATTTGGATTATATATTCCCAATGATAGGTGCCATTTGACACCTGGGTTGCTGCATTCTGGGCCACTTGTGGTTTCTAGTCTTTAAAGGCAGCTACATAAAAGCTATTGCAGTAGTCTAACTAGGTTGCAGCTGATGCATTTGCCCGGAGTTGCTTGGTAGTGAGCATATAAATTTAATAAATAAATAAAATTTTCTAGAGGTCAAAATGGCTTGACTATAAAGAGCATAGCCTTTTATCAGGCTGCTACTAAGTTTGTACAAAGAGCAACAAATGATGCATTCATCACTCTAGTTCAGAGGTGTCAAACTGCCAGCCTGCGGGCCGGATGCGTCATGCCAAAACCGCACCCACCCCATTGCCGGCAATGGAAAAAAAGTTGTGATACGTCGCGACACGTCACGTGACGTTGCGAGTTTGACATCCCTGCTCTAGTTTAAGTCTGAAAAGAATCCAGGACAGGAATATAAAATCAGCATCAGGTAAGAACGTGAGAGACTGGGAATTCCACTCTCTCCTCAGGCGTGAAAGCCAGCTGGTGACTTTGAGCCAGTCACTCTCTCTCGGTCCAAATCTCCTCACAGGGCTGTGGTTGTGGGGATAATAGGAGGCAAGAGGATTAAGAAGTACATTTTGTGTATTGAGTTACTTATAAACAATTGGATAGTAGGTCACAATAATTATATACCTGGTGGTAAATCTGGATATTGAGCTAAAGCTTCTAAATATATAATCATTCAATGGTGCATTCTAATAATATTAATATGGGCAGTCCTTGACTTACAACCACAACTGAGCCCAAAATTTATGTTGTTAAGCGAGAAAGTTGTTAAGTGAGTCACTGCAGTTGTTCAGTTAATAACACTTTTGTTAAGTGAATCTGGCTTCCCCATTGACTTTGCTTGTCAGAAGGTCACAAAAGGAGATCACATGACCCCGGGATAGTATAACTGTCATAAATATGAATTTTGATCACGTGACCATGGGAAAGCTGCAACGGCCGTAAGTGTGAAAAATGGTCATAAGTCACTTTTTTCAGTGCTGTTGTAACTTTGAACGGTCACTAAGTGAACTGTTGTAAATTGAGGACTACCTGTATAATATTTATAAATGAAATTAACTACATTAAATGCATTATTATAACATTAAACATTTAGAGATTACTTCTAGAAAATTCTGCCATTTTAAGTTTCCTTGTCTAATCAAAACTAGTCTTTGAAAGGGGGGGGGGAATCAAATTCTGAATATCAATTTCCATAGAATTGTTTGCTTTTTTATGTTATTTTATTTTTAATGTGCCCTGTATAGGTCCATAGGTAATCTTGTTTTACATCTATTTATAAAAATCTGAATGAAGATGTGGGGGTAAATTATGTTTACAAATTGAAGAAATGTTAATTCCCAATTTAATAGATTGTTTTAGATGAACATTTATGCAATGACACCTTATATATATATATTGAGACAATGCACAAGACATCCTCTCATTTTCTCAAATACCCTCAAATGTCCATTTTCCCCAGTATAAAACAAAATAGGGAGGGAGAAGGGCCTGGGAAAATATATAACCCCCCCCCCCCCAATGTTTATGTTTCCAACTGTTCACTTTGGAGCTGTCATATCTCTATGCAGCACTGTCAAATGGACTTTGTTTTAAGTGGACATTCTGCAAAAGCAAAAGCATTGGAGTTCTTTGCCAGGAAATCAAAATGCTGATGAACGTATTCATAGTAGGAGAAAGGAAATTGACAGGGTTTCCTTATGTCAGAAAATGAAAGATGTGTTTTTCTTCTCCAGCACAGAAACGTACATTTAACCCTCCCTCCCTCCCTTGATAATTTAAAAAGAGCAAACTGTAATCAAGTAATAAATTGACAAAGTCCTCCTGCAGTAGTTATGGAGGATCAATGTAGTGCAATGAAATTCTAGTAATATTTGCATTTGCATTAATATTTTTTTCATGTTTTTGTACGGCCCGCTATATGCAAACTAGCTTGAGGATAGCTATAATAGAACCGAGAAATTGCAGCCCTAAAACAAGAAGGCATTCTTTTCAAGTACCTAATGCACAGTTATTTAAGGTTTCTGTTTATGGCCGGAAAAGGAAGAGGGGAAATTAAAGCCAACACATGACACATTTGGTCAACGGCATGCTTCCCTGATCTTCCAGGCTTTTCTTCCTGGAGTTGTTGTTGCTACTTCTGCAAATGCAAGTTAATAACAAAGTTGTGAGGAGAAATAACTTCATACACCAGGATTGTTTCAAGGGAAGGGAGATGCAGAACAGTAAATAACAACAACAACAACAACAACAACAACAACAACAACAACAATAACAATAACAACAACAACAATAATAATAATAATAATAATAATAATAATAATAATAATAATAATAATAATAATAATAATAATAATAATAATAATAATAATAATAATAATAATAATAAAGTTGGAAGGAACCTTGGAGGTCATCTAGTCCAACCCCCTGCTCAGGCAGGAAACCCTATACCGTTTCAGACAAATGGCTCTCCAGTCTCTTCTTAAAGACTTCCAGTGTTGGAGCATTCACCACTTCTGGAGGCAGGTTGTTCCACTGGTTAATTGTTCTAACTGTCAGGAAGTTTCTCCTTAGTTCTAGGTTGCTTCTCTCCTTGATTAGTTTCCATCCATTGCTTCTTGTCCTGCTTTCAGGCGCCTTGGAAAATAGCTTCACTCCCTCTTCTTTGTGGCAGCCTCTGAGATATTGGAACACTGCTATCATGTCCCCCCTCGTCCTTCTCTTCATTAAACTAGACATTAAACTAGTTCCTTATATGTTTTAGCCTCCAGTCCCCTAATCATCTTTGTTGCTCTTCTCTTTACTCTTTCTAGAGTCTCAACATATTTTTTACAACGTGGTGACCAAAACTGGATGCAGTATTCCAAGTGTGGCCTTACCAAGGCATTGTAAAGTGGTATTAATACTTCACGTGATCTTGATTCTATCCCTCTGTTAATGCAGCCTAACAAAGAAGACAGGAGAAAACACTGATTTTCCTAATCATTTATTTTTCCTGCATCAGGAACTGTGTCATACTCAAGAAGACAATCCATTGATGTTTCCACATGTGGATAACAAAGCAAACTAGTACAGGTAGTCCTCAACTTACAACAGTTCACTTAGTGACCGTTGGAAGTTACAACACTGAAAAAAGTGACTTATGACCGTTTTTCACACTTATGACTACTGCAGCATCCTCATGGCCATGTGATCAGAATTCAGACGCTTGGCAACTGACTGGTATTTATGACGGTTGCAGTGTCCCGGGGTCAAGTGATCTCCTTTTGCAACCTTCTGACAAGCAAAGTCAATGGGGAAGCCAGATTCACTTAACAACCATGTTAATAACTTAACAACTGCAGTGATTCACTAAACAACCGTAGAAAGAAAGGGTATGAAATGGAGCAAAAATCACTTAACAAATGTCTCACTTAGCAACAGAAATTTTGGGTTCAGTTGTGATCATAAGTCGAGGACTACTTATAGCTGCCTTTTTAATCAACTGTGCGTTTCTCACAATGGTTAATGGAAGTATATGTAGAGAAGCAAACTAGTTTGTCCAGCTTTGCTTTTCCAATGAAAGGACAGTCACTTTCATTTTTAGGATTTCCCCCAGCTAAGGTCTTGTTATTATTTTCAGATTCAGAGAGTGAATTCCCAACAAGATCTCTTCTCACCCTTGCATAAGCCTGATATTCAAACTGCTGGTCCTTTAACACAGGGGTCCCCAACCCCTGGTCCGTGGACCGGTACCAGTCCGTGGCATGCCAGCAACCGGCTCGCACAAACAAGCAAAGCCCCATCTGTGGGATGCAGGCAGCACACAAAACCACGCACTCTCTGGTCCGTGGAAAAACCTTTCTCCACGGAACCGGTCCCTGGTGCCCCAAAGGTTGGGGACCTCTGCTTTAACAGTTCTGGAAGGAGTGGAAGTAACTGGAAAGAGTGCAGATTGTAATTTACCACACACTAGTCTTCAGATGGCCTTGAAACGGTTGCTGTGAACCAGATTTTTATTGGCCTAATGGGGAGTCCTTCAGCTAGTAGGACTTTCTTGGAGCTCTCCAAGGTCCTGCTTCCTGCTAATATGTCCTCTTGTCCTGTCTCCTAATGCCATTGTGCTATCTCTGCCTGATTTTAACAACCTTGTTTAACCAGATTGGACTGTGCTACTTGATTTCCTAGATTTAGGCACTATTGAATTCTCTTGCCTCCTTTTCCTTTTCCTCTTTTTCCTCTTCTCTTTCTTTCAGTAGATCAGCTTGCTGCGTGGTGCCATTACTCTTGACATAGCGTTTGACTTGCATGCTACCGCTCAATTCAAGTCTTGGAAAAGCTAAATCCAAGTAAACATTGTAACAGGTTTTTTTGTAAGTCTTCCGTCTGTGTTTTATCTCAGTTTGCTATGAGGGGGGAATGTTCATTTTGAAATTGTAAATGGGCATACATTGCTATATTAAATCTCATGTGGAATTGCGGCCATAATTCCTCTTCCATCTGATAATGGAATTTGATATAAAAAGGAATAAAAGAAGGCATCTGTAAATTGCATGCATTTCTAGAGAAAGCTGTGAAAAGTTATCCTTAAAACCCTGAAGAACTAATATAAGCTGGACTGACAGATTGATGATCTAATGTCCTAAAAAGGATGACTCTTGTAGAAGATTTTGAAGGACAAGATAGGTGCCTTAAGCTTTACAAAAAACCAAAAAAAAAGAAAAGAAATGCAGGCTTAATGCAAAACAACTGCTCATTCATGCAATAGATTAGATTCTAAGCACTTATTCATATTTATATATCCATAAATCTATGTCACACTCTAAAAATAGAAAGAAACATGGACATACAGAAGCTGGGGAGCATGTTAACATAATAGGACTCCTAACTTTGAGTGGGAAATTAATTTGGAAAATAAAATATTTTGCTTTACCTTAAAAATGCATTTGCAGAATATATCTTAGAAGAAAGTACAGTGACAGATTTATAGTCAGTACCAAAATAATTCATAATGGACGGGTTGGAGTCTGCAATGTTCCCTTTTCTTTTACTCTTCATCTGATAAGTAAACAACATTTAAAAATCAACCCAGTTTAAATCAACATAATTTTACTAGTATGCTTTAGGTCTTGTGTCTGTATTTATTCTAGTAAACCCTTACAGGCAAAGTTCAAAACACTGTTGGCTATTTTTTTTGTTTTTGAGATGTATTTGTGTTTATTTATTTTAGCCAGTTGAATCATTAAGTCTCTTCAAGTTTTAGATAGCGAGCTTCACATAATATCATCTGTCACTTAACATCAAGTATTTAACAGTGATGCCACCATGTTCAAATTGCAGCATCTGGATCCCAGACTTGTGTTTTTATGTGGTAGGTAAAGAGGGGTGTTTTTTTTCCCCTTCAGGGCAATCTTTTTGTTTCTTCCCAGAAATTTCTCATCTGTGTGATGACTCTGTCTCTGCTTTGGAGGTTGGGCATCTATGCAGCTGGTGTTGTCAGAAAGCTTTTTCTCCCCAGGGAAAATACATCTTAACCGTATCTCAGTCAATTGCAGTAAAATGTGAATGGATGGTGCTGCCTCTAATATTAAAAACGGGGAGAAAGCAAACTGCAAATCAAAAGGCTATATGGGATAATAGGTGATAAACTAACTGTTCAGTATATGTCTCTGTATTTCTGTTTCTTTTTTCTTCTCCAAATTATTTCTTTTAAGGGGAGGAAAGTGCACAGTTTCTGTTCGACAGCTGTCTACTTTAGTTTCAAGTTTTTTAAATCATTTGTTCTGTACGAGGCGTTCTTTTTCAAGAAGCACAGTAGGAACTGCTGCTTAGCAGTTGAGGAATAATTCTCTTTTACTACTTTAACATTATCAAAAGGCGAGAATCTGTTCATTTTGAACCTCAAGCTTTAAACTTAATTTCTATAAATTCAGAGGAATCTGAAAAAGAGGTAAATGTGTAATTTGTAATTACAATTAGCTGCCAAAAATGTACTTTGCAAATAAATGATATATCAAAAAGGGTGATAAACTGGGTTTTATCATTTGATTTTTATCCTTTCTTTCCAGCAGAACAGATGCTTCCCAAATAACTGAAATTAGCTGTGCGCAATTCACCCCTAAGCTTGGTTGCAGTTATCACCATAAACCAAACTGGGGGTTGGGGGTGAACTTGTGGTCTTCTAGATGTTTTTGGACTTTGATCAGTCTCAGCAGGCAAAGCCGATGGGAATAAATAATAGGAGTCAGATCACTGGTTTATCCAGCCTGATATTGTTGATGTTAATTAGCAGGAACTCTGCTTTATGAAAGAGGGTTTTTTTCCCATTCTACCTTGGAATGCTGAGTTTTGAACCTTGGGGTTATTTTGCATGCATATCATATTCTTTACTTCTGATTTATGGATGTAGCATGCTGTATTAGAATTGCAAATGTAGGGTGAGAAAAACTCACAGAATTATAGGACTGGAAATACCTTGCAGGTCTTTTTAGTGTAATCTTCTGCCCAAGGCAGGAATCCTCAAACTGCCCTGGACAATTGGTTGTTCAAGGTTTGCTGAAAAACTTTCATTGATATAGAATCCAGGATTCCAGGAGGCAGGTTATTCCACTGCTCAATAGTTGTTGCAGTTAGAAAATTCTTCTTAATTGTGAAGTTGAATCTCCATCTGTAAAATTTTGACCCATTGATTCTTGTCCAATCTCAGGAATATGGAGAATAAATCCATACTCTCTTCCTCTGAAAGGCTTTCAGGTATTTGAAGACTGATACTGTATCTGCTCTTAGCCTTCTCTTCTATGGGTTAAAAATACTATACCTTTTACCATTATTCACAGAATTTAATCTTCAAACCCTCACAGTAGTTGCTGCTCTTCTCTACTTCCCCCCCCCCACTTCCTCGGCATCTGGGATTCCTTCATCATCCATTGAAAAAGTTAAAACCAACAAACTTAACTGAATTTATGCTTGAGCTGAGGATTTCTCAATATATAGGTTCTTGCCATTAACCTCGAATAATTTTCATTCAGTACCACTTTTTCTTCTAGAATACGTGGGTATAAACTGGAGAGTGGACTTAGCCATTGAGAAATTTGACTTCTACCCAGGTCTACTCCCTGTACATGCTAGGATAACTGCAAATGCCAATTTTTTAGGGACTCTTCTGAAATAATGCAAGCCTTCCTGTAATGTTAGAAGATAGCCTGGTTGGCCAGATCCTGAGTAGCAGTGAAACCTAAAGCATCTTCTTACAAGATTTTAGATAGTGACATGTTTGAAGGGTGTGTCCCTAGTTCTACTTAAGCCCCCCAAAATATTACATTTGGTAGCATTAAAATCTAGCATAGTAAATTTTGATGAAGAAAATCAGTGAGCCAAAAATAATATTGTGCTCCCAGAGGAAGGCAAAAATCATGTGTATGAGGAGAAAGAGGAGAAATGGGTGTTGGATAAAATGAATGTCCCAACTTAATTTCTGGCTATCCCTCAGACTACAGTCCTGACAGGGGAAAAAAAATAGAGGTAGCCTTTGCAATACAAGTAGTCCTCAACTTACAACCACAACTGAGCCCAACATTTCTGTTGCTAAATGAGACATGCGTTAAGTGAGTTTTGCCTCATTTTACGACATTTCTTGCCACTGCTGTTAAGTGAATCATGGCAGTTGTCAAGTTAGTAACACAGGTTATTAAGTGAATCTGGCTTCCCCATTGACTTTGCTTGTCAGAAGGTGGCAAAAGGTGATCACATGATCCCGGGACACCATCGTAAATATGAGTCAGTTGCCAAGCATCTGAATTTTGATCATGTGACCCTGGGGATACCGCAATGGTTATAAGTTGCTTTGGCAACCTCATATTTAATTCTCAAACTCATCCTCAAATTGCCATCTGCCATCTGCTATTTGTTACTGTGCTGGGCCTTATATCAGCTATATGCCTTAAGAAGGTCATACTGATTTAGTTGCTTCAATTTTGTTTTCAATCTAAGGAATAGATTGTTTCTTTAAATTGGCCACACTTATATCTTGAGTAAAGAGTGACAAAGTGAGTTTGATTATTAATTTTATATGTAAATACTTCTTAAAAATCAAATATGAAAGCAAAAAAGTCCATCACTGAATATTTGCAAAACTTCCCAACTATATCTTTTTAATCTGTTGCTTCTCTCCATCTTCCTTTCATAAACTAATCCTTGTATCTTTAATGTTTATATACTGGTAGGTTTCCTGTCAAGTTGATGTGTAGATTGGGTTCTCCTTTTATCCAAGAAGAGGCAATAGATTCATTGCATGTTTGGTGGGGCTGTCCCTGTATATATATATTCTCCTTTGAGGAAGATGATTGATGCCTACATTAAAGCAGGATCAAAGAAAAGTGGAGAAAGCGGAGCTGCAGTTAACAAGAATGTTGAAACATGAAAACATATTGAATATACCTGGTGGTCTAGCTCTTGTTTATAAAAATAAATCTCATGAAAGATGCACTTATTTCTATTAGTCTGCAATGTATATGTCTAGACTGATGAGCTTTTTTTTTCTTTTTCAGTATAACCACTTGAAAACAGTAGTTGCTTCAAGGTAACAGAGTTTAAAAGTCCTCTGTAAAAAAATAAATATCATGTTTTAAGTTGATGAAGGCATGTATTTATAAGACTCTTTAATTTACGAGACTGCATTCCAAAAGGGACAGTGTATTATTACCATCTTGTTCTCAGATCAGGCCCGTAATCCAGTCATCCAGCTTATTGTTCAGGTGGGTGGCTTATATTTTTTTTATAGGAAAGAGCCAAAGAATTATTCTATATTACAAGTGAATATATGGTTGCAAGGAATTTAAAAAAATCAGAGCAACTCTTCTGAATTTGACCCCTGAGTTGCTTTGTGAATATCTGGGATGTGTGTGTGTGTGTGTGTGTGTCTGTGTGTGTGTGTGTGTTTTACTTTTTTCTTTCTTGAGTATAATAATAAAACTAAAACTCAAAGCAATCATCATCTCAAAAGAGGCTATGAGATCAAAAATCATTGCTTCAACTAAGCTTAAAACTAAGCTTGTCAGTTTGAATTATACTCAGAAATAAAAGCGAATGTTACAACAGCTATGAAATTGCTTATTATGGATGCTATGAGGGCATAGCATAAATGTGGCAAGCCTATTTATGCATAAATAAGATAGATTTTGGAATTAGCTATTGCCATAGGCTTTTTCTGCTCAATATATCCTCAGTTCAAATCCCCCAAACAAACGCTCAACTTAATCTGTGCAGTTTTTTTTCTACTTAAGGAGCCTTCTTGGTTATTAGCTCAGACTTATATATTACTCTTGAAGGAAAAGCAATCTGTCACACACAAAACACACACACACACATATATGTGTGTATATGTGTGTGTGTGCATGTGTGTGCATATTATGTGCACACACATGCACGCACATATGTATGTGTGTACATGTGTGTGTATGTACACACACACACACACACACACACACACACACATATATATTCCTTCAAACATACAAGATAGAATACATAGTGTTTTCACCTCCCATTTTTCATCACCACCTGTGAGATAGGTTTAGGCTGAGAGAGAATGACTGGCCCAAAATGAGCCATTGAGGTCTCCCTGATGCCAGTCCAGTATCTTTAACACAATGTCACTGTCTGTTACTGAACTGAAATGGGTCTGTATACATGCTTTCAATTAAGTCTTTGGAGATATAAAAATATCCCCATTTCACATTATTCTGCTACAAATTTCTGCAAAAATTATTATTGCAGTTTACACAAATGCTCGTGTACTGCTTTATTGTAGCAAGTGAATTTTGAACTATTCTAATTTCTTCATAGTCTTCGGAAACAGTCCAAATTTGGGGTTTGCTCTCCTAAAGATTAGTTATTGCCCATGTTATCTTTTTCTATGATGATTCTAAGTTTTGATAATACTACCTACCTTTCTGAGATTACCATTGGAAGTAACTGCATCCCCCCTCCCCAAATGTCTAATTTTTCATAGAGTGTGTGACCTCCCACTAGAATGCTGTTAGTGCCTAAATCAAACATGTTATCAGCATCTTGCTTCTTTGTGTTGGCTGGATTAAGACACCACTTATACCCTTCCATTCAATCCATCACTATATAGCCATTTACAGAAAAATGCTATTATCTCATCTTGAGACCATCTTGATAAAAAGAAGTTGAGCTGAATGTTATAATCGTGGTGATGATGTGTTGCACCAAATTTCTGAAAAATCTATCCCATCATTTTCAATGTGATATTAAAAAGTATGGAAGATGAGGCGAGACCTTAGGTAACTAACTGTATGAACAGCACCCCAAGGAAGAGCATAAGTGTAATAGACCAAAGAAGAACCACCACACTTTTAGACAAGAAGGAAAGCATAGATGCTGGGGATAAATACTCCAAAAAAACCTGGAAGAATCAAGAGGATTACACTCTTTATCTGCCAGTATAGCTAAATTAGCTTACTGCAGGAACAATAATTGTTTGTATTTGAATAATAAGATAATGAACATCTGTGTTCAAAGGTATAATATAATGTTTACCGGCATTCTGTGCAGCAGTATGGCACCAAGACAGGGCAACAAGTTTTGCCGAACTTTATTAACTGGAAGACATAATCCAGGCTCTCAACCTTTACAACCTATTATCTAAATTCCCTATGGAGTTAACACTGTAACCCCACTCCTCCTCCTCCTCCATCATCTCTGGCTTGTTCTTAAAGCTTCAAAGACATTCTGAAGCCTTTGTTGAATTGATTATTAACTCTTCAAAGATATAATTAAACATTTGAACTTGAGTCCCTTTAAAATAGAAGAATGTAAGAATGAAAATTGTGGCTACAATTGTTTTTCTTCCCTGTGACTCATCATAGTACCGAAGGATGAATTAATGGACTGAAACAAGGTATAAGAGCTTTGAAAGAACCAGAAGCAGTAATCTGAAAGTCTTCCCTCCCCCTCTCAACAGCCTGGAGTGAAAATAATTGAAAGTCTGAATTAAACAATACACTGAAGACGCAATCAAGATGGCATTTTAAATTCCACTGATTTCAGTAGGAAGGAATTATAACATCCATCCCATTGCAATTCTATGGCTTCCTATTATGGTCATCTTATTATGGTTTTATTTTAATGTAATATTTTACCTCCTATATTGTATTGCCATACTAAATAATAAGTAGGAAGGTACAAAGCATTTACTGCTGAAATTAAATATGCTTAATTTTAGAAAAAAAAATTGCCATCCAGTGCGGTATTCACTATAAATACAGTACATGTTTATTTGTATTTTTATATGTATTTCTTCTGGGCAAAATATATGGCAGAAGGAATACATATATCAGCTTATATGTAACACTAATGATAAAGGCACATTGTTAGAGTTTTCAGTGATAGTGATTAGTGAAAGTGGCAAAGAGGCTGGAAATTGAAAACTACAGTTCAAGCTTCAGTTACAGTGGCTAGGACAAACTCAGCTGTGGGTCTCCCATTTTTTACCTAACTCGCCTCTGATGGAATATATGACTAGACAACAGCTGGTAGTAGCTACTGTAAGATGGCTGCACAATGGATGGGAAAATTTGTCTCTATAGTAACCACAAAGGCATTGGATGTGCTTAGTGGAAAAGTCATCTGGTCAGTGCAGATAAACTTCAAGAGAAATTCTCATTTCATCTGATAGTACATATAGAAACATCTGACTCTGTTTTATAGTGTGATAATGAACATGAGACATAGGAGACCATCTCAACATTTTTAAAAGTAAGAACTGACATACATTTAGATAAACTCTTTCTTATAACTGAGATTTTAGGTAAATGCCTTATAACTGAGATTTTAGGTTAATGATTTGACTGTTAAAAATATAATTTGTTCTGACAAAAGGGGGTATGCTAATAGACAGTTTTTAAATATATTTTTGACATTTTGCAAAGTCACATTTTAAAGTTTTAAATAAGCAAATCTCTCTCTCAATGATGAAAAAAACCATTCAAAACAAAAATAACATTTGATAAAGATTATCCAGTGAACCTAAATTGCAGTTTTCCAGAAATCTCATACTGTATATGCAATAATTGGATTAAATGCCTGACATCCGTAGTTCCTTAAGGACAAATTCTTCCAATTACTGTATTTACACAGGTGGTTGTTTATAAAAGTTATATTTGCTTGCTTTGTATTAAGGAACAATTTATCATTGTTCAGATACAGCACCTTACATCATTGTTCAGATACAATACTTTAATAAAGTAGGACACATACTTACTGGGGCAAGAGGTAATATGTTGAATAATTTCAGTCTTTCAAATAGGTGTGAAGAAGAAAAAGAAGTTTAGTTTTGCCTCCTCATAATTTGTGAATTTGATGGCTGTCTAAAAAAGAAATTAAAGAACGTTATGCTGGTCACATTAAAGGCACTTGGGTCACTAGCTAAAAGTCTACATAATTGCTCGTTGCCTACTTTTAACAGTTCTTTTCTATGATGGCTTTACTTCAGGTAGTCCTTGACTTACAACAGTTTGTTTAGTAACCATTCGAAGTTACAACAGCACTGAAAAAAGTGACTTATGACCATTTTTCACACTTACGACCATTGCAGCATTCCCATGGACATGTGACTTACATTCGGATGCTGGACAACTGGTTTATATTTATGATGGTTGCCCCGGGGTCATGTGACCATTTTTTGCGACCTTTTCACGAGCAAAGTCAACGGAGAAGTCAGATTCATTTAACGACCGTGTTACTAATTTAACAACTGCAGTGATTCACTTAACAAATGTGGCAAGAAAAGTTGTAGAAGGGAACAAAACTCACTTAACAAATTTCTCACTTAATGTAAATTCTGGGTTCGATTGTGGTCGTAAGTCGAGGACTACCTGTATTGGTAAACTTGATCCTTATGGCTGAATAGGATTTTGTTTATCAGATTGGTTGCAAGTTATTTGTGTAGGAGATAACTACATTGAGCCCAAGGAAGGGGCTCAATGCATCACCAGTCCTTTCACGCCCACAAGTGACCTAAGTCCAGCCTGCCTTGAATTCTGTTCATTCTTATCTACTGCCAATTTGCTGTCACCATTAGTAGTTCAGATTCTTGTAGAGCAGAGGTCCCCAACCTTTTGGGCACCAGGGACCGGTACTGTGGAGAGAGGTTTTTCCACGGACCAGAGGGGGTGTGGTTTTGTGTGCTGCCTGCATCCCGCGGATGGGGCTTTGCTTGTTTGTGCGGACCGGTTGCTAGCAGTCCACCAGTCCACCGGGGGTTGGGGACCCCTGTTGTAGAGAATATTACCGTGCAATAAACTTGTATTTATTTGAATTGCATTGCTTCCTGATTTCCTGTGCTTGACAGTTTGGTTTCTATGGACATGAAATAAGTGACTCCCTACTTCATGTTACAGACAGATCTGGTTTAGCAATTGCTTGGAGTTATGACCATGATGAAAAACTAATCCTTTACAACTAATCCTCACATTTATGACCTTCACAGGTCTGTATAGCAAAATAAAGCTGAAGTAAGATATAAGCACAGTCACAGTTTCATTTAGCAACCCTTTCACTTAATGACCAAGTTGCCAGTCCCAATTTTGGTTGTTAAATGAAGACTACCTGTAAAATCAGCAATGACTTAAACGAATTCATAGACATGTTGATACTGTAATTATGGTTTGTTGATAACAGCTGGGCCACCAGTGAAGTAAAAGAACTTGAGCTGTGTTACTGGTGAGCAGCCAAAGGCATCTTCAAGAGGAAAGAGAAGATTTTTTTTCTCTCCTAACTACATCATTAAAGTTTGAGACTTTGGGCAGAGAGGGAATTCTTTTTAGGGCATGAATGGATTTCCCATGTAAGATTGGAGGACGCTTAGGTAATTGTGGCTGATCAACATCTCTGAATTCTTGAAAGTGTGGCCAAAGTGCATAATGGAAGTCTAGCAATTTGTGCTCTAGAGTTATCATAAGTTTTCCTGAGATGGCAAAGTTACTTCCAGCATTACAGACCATTCTTTGTACTTCTTTCACAAAGAAAGAAGAACTTTCTGAACTACAGTCTAGTTTATTAAGTTTCTCTATCTGTTGCTCTTCGTTTTTCTTCAGTCTTCCTTTCCGAAACGCATATCTTTACCTGAATGTAATACTTGCTATATGGTTTTACAAACTGTGGTATGAGGCTTTGCAATAATAAAGTCTGGCAATTGGAACAATGTACAATACCATCTGTTTTCCCCTCCCTTTCCCTTAGTTTCCTTCTAGCAGCTGTAAGTCTGAAAAGCTTCTATATTAGAGAATTTGGTTGCTAATATAGAAAGATAAATGATCTACCTAGACATTAGCTTTTTACTCTTTCTTCAGTTCTTGAGTGTTTTGTCACATATGCTCTTTTAGAAATTGATAAATTTAAAGTTTAGCTAGAATGTGTATTTGTTAAGTAGCTGTGTAAAAATTAAGCCCAGTGTATTACTGGAAAGTAAAAGAACCTGTATGTATGTGGGTGCATGTGTTTGTATGCATCTGATTCTAAGATTAGATTTCTACAAAAACCACTTCAGTTAGTACTTCCCATAGGAAACATCAGTATATAGACATTATTGATTTAAATATTAAAATATCTCAAGTGTAGCACATTAATAGCATATTTATTTTCCTTCAAATACTTAAGAAGTCATTTTGTTGGCTAGCATTTCAGAGTCATTATAGAATTCACAAGATGATGGATCTGGAGAACAGTCCAACCTACTTCACTGGTTTATTTTTGTGGGGGGAAATAGGAGGAGGAGCAATATATACACAGTCTGTGGTATAAAGTAAAGAAATATAAGGGATAAATATATCTATGAAAAAAATATTAATCCCTCATTATCATGCATCAAAAATATTCTCATACTGAAAATACTACTTGTAGTTTTGAACAGAATTTGGGGGCATGCTTAACATTATTGCGTCAAGTTTTACTGCTTCAAAAACAGTTTTTGCTCATTGCTGGTCATAATAAATACACTAATTGTAATATTCTCCGAATCAGAAGCTTGCTTCAAACAGGAAGGCAGTGTTGCCAGCTGTAGGAATTCGACCTTTTGAGACAAGTGAAATAATACCACGATTATGAAATATGATGTAATATTATGACCTCTGCCAGGCAAAGGTTCAAAGCATTTCCTAGTGATGTATGTGTAATTGTAGTTGAGCCACTTATGTAGTATTGCAAGGATCAGCAAACCTTGAATTATGATTTTTATGTCAGGCTATATTTTATCTATTTCATTTGTTCCTAGAAATCTCAGAGCAAGGTGGTAAACAAAAGACACAAACATATTGAGGGAGAGAGAAGAAAATAACCATGCCTGATGTTCTAGTCATAAATTCTGAGCCATTGTCCTTAGATAGCCTACTATATGTTAATAAGCTGACAAATGCTGAGAAGATTTCAAAATGGCATCCAACACTCTCCCTTAAGGTTATCTTTAAAAAAAAAAAAAAAGTATTGCCCATTATTCACTTCTTCAATAGGACTTCATGGCAATTGGAAAAGTTACTGCCCCAAATCTTGTCTCAAGTTCAGATTTTTTTAAATTTAGATTTTAAATTTTTTTTACAAATAACATTCATTCTCCCCATGTTTCCCCATTGCATCTCCTGCAATTATATGTATAAATAATACATATATTTCTTATTTGTTTTCTTCTCCATAGATCTCATCTTACTTTTTCTCCCATAAGCTATTGTTAACATCACATAGGTTAGAAAGAAGTACATTAAATGCCAGAACTGGCAAGCAGTTTCTTCAAATGGGTCTTCAAATATATGTGATTCTGAAAGGCAATTTTTGAATGAAAGAAGAATCCACCCTACAATCTTCCGTAATTTGGGAATATCACATAATGAGGGAAAAATCCCCATTGTTTATATTGTATGCTAAGATTTCTTCATCCTTATGTTTTCTAAACGTGTTGGGACTATACTTTCCAAAATTGCCAACTTATGGATACAACTTCTTGAAATAGTAGTCTGCCACTTCTGGAGGCCACAGCTTGGGGAAAGGAAATATTGACAGTGGGTTCTCTCTCTCCAGGCAGCATATAAATGAGGGCATAGTATTTTGATGATAAAGCAACTGGAATATATTTGAACAACAAGCTATAAGCAACCCTATTTTTGAAAGAGACTTTCAACTTAAGCATATCAAACAGTGCACACAATGGGAGCATTTGTACACAGTCTTTAAAGGTTCAGTAATAAATCAAGTACAGAAGGGTGTTATTTTTGCTGAGTAACTGAATCTTAACCAGCTAATTCATGCTTCAAATTGGCCTGTGTTTCATTCAGCTCAGTTCATTTGAATGAAAATATTTTCATCCAGCTTAGCTAATTGTTGAAGGCAATGGTAAATACTGAGCAAATGAGCTTGGCACACTTAAAGTTTGAAAGTTACTACTATTAACTATTAGCACACTTCTGTGATGTGTGCTGCTTACAAACCTCAGTCTTACTATTACTATAGATCAGGGGTGTCAAACTGCCAGCCTGCAGGCCGGATGCATCATGGCGAAACCGCACCCACCCCATTGCCAGCAATGGAAAAAAAGTCACGATACGTCGCAATACATCATGTGACATTGCGAGTTTGATACTCCTGCTATAGATGTATGGAGCACTGTGATACAGGCTTGAGAGAGAATTCAAATAGGTTGACAGGGAATATTGTGTAAATGCAAGTCTCAAACCCAAATAATGTGTCTCAACTCACAATGTTTCATAGTTTTTAAAGGAATGTTCAAATGCTTTATTTTATTTTATTTTAAAAAAATTAGTAGAATAAAAAAATAACAGAAAGGGATTTATTCTGATTTTGCTTTCTGATTTGGTTGCTAGTTCGTAAGGATGAAATAAATATTTGATAGTTCTTCATGCAGCTTTAGTTTAATAACAGAAAAAGTTTGAAAAGCAGGTACTTGATTAATTAGTTTTGTTGCCAGATGTAATTTCCAATCTTTTTGTAGCCAAGAACGTTTTAGACATTTACAGTAATACTGAGATCTTGTTATTATTTATAGAAAGAGATAAATTATTTCCAAAGAAAACTCCTGAACCCTTTAACAAAGGAAACATTCAGTTGACAATTGGTGGGAAGGAAAACTTTGAAAAGCCAATCTCATTAATTGGTTATGAAACAAGGTGAGCTATGTCAGTGTGACAATTGCCTCTATGAAACTCAATCTCTGCTTCTTCTGATCGCATTTTTCTTTAAAAATCTGTCCCTCCCAAACTGCATTTTAGATTTAGAACATTAATTTGTAGAATGCTAATAGGAAAAGTTGAACCAATGAAGGAGATATTCAGGTATAATCTGCTTAATGAAGGAAATAAAAAGTGTAATCTACTTAGCTAAGCAGGAAAGATCAAGCCAGGGAGTTTCCTACAGGCATTGAGAAGCCATCTAAAATGAAATCTAGATTTAGTACATCCTGATACAACCAACTTTGGACACCGTGGATGAAATGGTGTCATTTACAATGAAAATGCCTATTGTATTTACCTAAATGCCATTAGGTAAACGATGTAAATTACATCCTTCCATCAATTTGTGCAATAAAAACATTGCACAATAATGTTCTTTGTATTATTTCTTTAATGACACCACTAGGGATGATCGCAGCCTCAAGGTTTATATAACCTGTTAGTTCCTAGCAGCTGGTACAGTTAACAAGCTTGGATTCTCATAGAAACTTAATTAGATGTATTGAGTGGAAGGAAAGGATCTAGATAACAGAAGCTTGGAAACTAGGTTTGTATACTTTAATGCCCTATTTATTAGTACCTTTATTCCAGGGATTGGGATATCCACTTTCAGAACCATACCTGGAAGCAGTGGGAAGATTGAAACTCGCTTCCTTGCTATGAGAGTAATGTGCAGATGGGCTCTGTAATATTTTGCGATTTACCATGTTCTTTCCTAGGCTCTGAGAAGTTCATTACAGTTAAGCTTTGTCACCCGTTTTCTTGGAGGCAGGCCAGGGATTGATAGTGACTGGGAATGATGACAATAAAGATAGGATAGGAAGAGAGGAAGCAAGAGAGGAATTGGCAATACAGACAATCAATTTAATGCCAGTGTAGCTTTTGGCTGATTCAAAGATAGGTGGAAGGCACTAAAACATGGTAGTAGGGAAAGGTCTATATTTGCTACTTCTTTATATTCTTTATCATGTGCATATTGAACAGCAGGTATGTTAGAAAACTTCTGCCACCATGATATAGACATACCCAATTCCTGTAGGCTGTTTTAGCCTCCAGCCCCCTAATCATTTTTGTTGCTCTTCTCTGCTCTCTTTCCAGAGTCTCAACATCTTTTTTATATTGTGGTGACCAGAACTGGATGCAGTATTCAAAATGTGGTCTTAGTAAGTCTTATATGTGTGATCTTGCTTATAGGCTTATAAGGCTCGAATATTGGATTATGTACCGAAAGCCCATCTGAGCATTTATATCCCTTCACTTTCCAAAAGAAATTAGGTTTGATTTTAAAAAATGCAATATAAATGTAAATAAATATCTGATAAGAATATAAGCCTAACCAGATAACGTGACTAAATTTAAAGTTGTTGGTCCCAGATAAACAATTGTAAAAAAAAATGAAGTCCTTAGTGTGCATGCCCTACATCAGGGGTCCTCAACCTTGGCAACTTTAAGACTTGTGGACTTCAACTCCCAGAATTCCTCAGCCAGCTTTGCTGGCTGAGGAATTCTGGAAATTGAAGTCCACAAGTTTTAAAGTTGCCAAGGTTGAGGACCCCTGCCCTACATGGCATAAGGTGTAGTCACTTGAAGGACCACCTGTTTCCTCCATCATGTAGCTAGTTCAGTCCTGCAGGTTAGCACGTTCTGGGATCCTTTAATCAAACAATGTCATCTATTGGAAGTGGGCCTTCTTGGTGGCTCTTCCCCCAGGCCTTTGGCGAGGGAGAATAAGATCTCTCACTTCATCATTCTTGCCATCTTTTCTTTTTATCCTTTTATGTTTTATTGATTTGATTGTAATTTATTTGATTTATTATTATTTGAGCCATCAAGATTCATTGAGAGTTGGGAAGCATACAAGTTGTTGCAGTTGTTGTTGTTGTTATGTTTGCCTCTTTCGTACTGAAACTACTGAAATTCCAGTTTATTGAGGAATGGTATGCAGGGTATACTGAAGTAATTCATGAAGAATTGTTTATTTGCCTTTCTAGTGATTATCACATTTTATTGTAAATGTAAATAGCAGAGGCTTCGGCTTTTCAGCGGCTATTCTGACAGCTGTCTCTAAATATAGCAACAAATATCAATCAGCCTCCTCCTCCTGCAGTGGATTTATTGGGCTTATACAAAGGAAGATATTTAAAAAAAACAAAACACTTGTGTGTCACCAAGCCAAGGGTTGGGGAGGGGAATTTGCCAGTTGCTAATAGTTACCTGGCATTTTTGTGTATGACCATGAAGAACAGCTTGTGCCCTTTCACCTCTGATGTTTCCAGAAAAACATGGGTCTCATTTAGGTCAATATGCCTTTATCAAAATGTCAGGAGTGAAAAATGTGTGTTGGTGTAAGCTGACTGGTCCTTCTTTCCACTTGCAGGAGTTTATAGAACAATCAATGTTCTCTAAGCTTCTGCATGTCATGCCAAGAACTGGATGACAGTAACCATTGACTGTATGTCTGTTCCATTGTCTTTAGGGCAGCACAGATTTGCATATTTGTCAGCGTTCCTGTTATCCAGCAAACCATGGAGGGTCTTTAAAAACTCACAGCTCTTATGCAAATTTCCCGCATGCTATTCCCTTATTCCACAAACCCACGCATTGTGACTCTAAAGGCACCCATAATTTATCCCCTTGCTTCTTTCTATTTTCCTACCCTGCTTACAATATTAAAGTCTAATTTGCATGTAGGAAGTTTTGGTTCACTATACCTCGGTCTCAGAGTCAATTAATTATAGTTGTCATATATTTTCTTAGTTCGAAGAAAATGTTCTTTTGCAGAGGAACTATATATAATTTATGTATAAACATTCTGATGTTATTTCTTTTTGAAGAAATGACCACATGGCTTCTTTATCTGCATATTAGGTATTTTCATGCAGGGCAGTGTGGAACCTACATTTCCACATATATAGAAAAAAGGACACAGGAAAGTCAAACATTTTAAAGCTAAATTTAGTTACAGTGCTAGTAGTGGTTCCAGGTATCTATATACAAGTTTATACAACAATTCACTGATAAATATTTTATTAAATAAAAACATGAATGTAATAGAAGAAAAAAGAATCTATTCTATTACTCTGTTAAATTTTTGCTTATTCTTTTTGGCTTTATTTCTACTAGAAGCTTTAGTTTTATCAAAGTTTTCCAATGAATTTGAAAAACTGGTATATAAAACTGTAGTTTCTTGTTGCATTTGTAGATACTTTTCTAATATGACTTTAAAAATTGAAATTTAAGGTATAGTTCTAACTTAATTCTGAGATACTTGATTAATTTTGGATTTTTCATGCATATAATTATCCTTTAATGTAGAAGCCTTTTTAACTTTTTCAGGCATATGTAAGATATCCATATGTAAGATATGATGATCAAACGTGACTAAAGTACAATACATAGTTTTAATTTTTAATTGTGTTCTTGTTGTTGAAGATTATCATTCTGCAATTATTATTCTTTAAATGGGTGGGGGCTACAGCTATCAGAATTTCCAATCAGGAGGGGCACCATATTGGTAGATGATTGCTACAATTTATTTTATGACTCCCAGACCTGATGTTTCATTTTCTTCAAATAGCATATGAAAACCATTAAGAGGTGGCTTCTGGTTTTGCGCAGTAGCACAGCAGCCAAGGGATCGCGGAGCCCAACACCCTACGTCCAATTTTTTTCTGTTAGGGGACCCTAAATGGGCCTAAAGTCACCCCAGAGACGCGACAAAGAAGGAGGGGAGCCCCACCAACCGCAGAGAGATGGCGGTCGATCCGGCCATTCAGGGAAAGCCCTCCAGAAACCAGCAGAAGAAAGGCTAGCTTCACTCCAGAGTCTAGCCCAAGCTACAAGCAGCCGAAGCCAAAAAGCACTAATTCAAACCTGATCGTAAACAACGTGTTTGGAACTGGATAAGAATATCGATTCTCTCTCTTCTACTTGATAATTGATTTCCTGGGGGGGGGGAACCCAAGAAGCAAAAATCCTCCAAAAGGGAGAAGGAGGGGGGCTCTTGCCCCACCCTCCCACAGAAGGAAGCAGCGAATTAAACTTTATGAGTGACAGAAATATATTGAAATGAAATGAATCTAAGACTTACATCTGGATAAGTGTGAAATTGGTGGAATTTGTTAAGATTTTTGTTTCAAAAAATTATTGATGAAGACAGAAGAAAGTAATTGTTTTGAAAACTGAAAAAATGAACTGGTGCTGACATCTAGTGGTGGATGAAAATATACAACTACAGTTGCTCTAATACAGGAATTGGCAGAAAGCCCAAAAAAAGATAACTTGTTTTTGTGACCTTCAATGTCTTAACTAAACAGAGAACAGCTGTAACAAAGAAAAGAAAACATTTTGGGCTACCTACAAGGAGAAAACTATAAACGTTAAACAAAATCAACCTTCCTGGATTATAAATACTTTTTGAACTGTGACTCTAAAACTGTTTGCAGAGAAAGGAAAACTTTGACTTTTGGCTATCGTAGAACATCAGAGATCTGCAGAAAGAACATATCAAGAAAAAACAAATACTTTCCAGGAGGAAATGTATGCTATGTTGCAACTGATTCAAATGACAATGATTTCAAACCACAAAGAAATTAAAAAGAACTTTGAAAATATAAATGAACACATCTTCAATTCAATCTTACAACAAAAAAACTCTCAGAAAATAAAAATAGAGAGCAATTAGATAAAGCAGACAATGGAACATGAACCAGAGGAAAGAGATTTAAAGATGGAACCCAACAATGGAAGGAATTATGACTTAACCCAGGCAGAGAAAAACTTGCAGGAAATATCGGACATGGAAAAGATAATCTATACTTCAAGATTGCAAAATAAGTCTGAGGACAAGAAAAAACATTTGGCAAAATGGATTATAGAGCTGTCAGGAGAACTACGAGAACTTGAGAGACAAAAAATGATAAGAGAAATTAAGAGAGAAAGAAAGAAAAAGATTTTTAATGAATACTAAGGGCAAAACCCTCCCACAAAAACATATTGGATTTGTCTCCTGTACCTACAACAACATCCACAAGACTATGGGAAGACTTTTTGGCTCAGCGGAGCATACTGATTAGGAAAGATGTTTGGCAAAAAAAAAAAAGAGGCTAAAGTTAGAATTAAGAAATTAGATGATGGGATTTATCAGATGGAATATCTAAAGATTAAACACTTGTTTGAATATGATTAAAAATAGAAAAAAATTGGATATAAATGTATTTTAGTTTAAGAGGGATGGGCCCCTCAAGTAACATAGTATTTTTTTTCTTTTTCTTTTTATGATATGAGAAATATAAAGATGTTGGGATGGTTTATATGAGGGAAATGCCTTAGATCAGGGGTGTCAAACTGCCAGCCCACCGGGCCGGATGCATCATACTGAAATCGCGCCCACTCCATTGCCAGCAATGGAAAAAAAGTCGCAATACGTCACAACACGTCACATGACGTTGCGAGTTTGACACCCCTGCCTTAGATACTTAAGAGTAATTGATCTTGAGAAAATCTCAATTGATAAAAATGTTCTGAATAGATTCAAAAGATTACATGATTGGATTTAGTAAATGGAATATTTAAAGATTAAACATTTGTTTGAGTACAGTTAAAAAGAATAGAAAAATTCTGGATATAAATGTATCTTAGCTTAAGAAGGACACGTTTCTCAAGTAGTATACTATTTCCTTCCTTTTTTCTTCTCTTCTTTTTTTTGTTTTGTTTTTTAAAGATATGAGAAATGTAAAATTGTTGGGATGGCTTGTTTGAGGAAAAAGAGTTAAATATTTAAGTGTAATTAACTCTGAGAAAATCTTAACTGGTAATAATGTTTTGAACATTGTGGGGAAAACCAATCTAAATAAGAACTTTGAAAACAGGATCTATGACAAGGTAATTAAGATGATTAATTAGAAAAGAAGCTTTATATTGATGTGGTTATTAAATATTAGAAAAATGTTTATATTCAATTGTTATCTATCAAAATACTAAGAAATGTACTAATTTAAGGTTGATAAAAGAGAATATTATTGGAAGAAGGGAAAATCAAAGAAAGCTACTATGTGGATTATGGAATTACAGAAATTAACTGTTATTGATTGTTTTCAAATATAAACTCAGACAACAAGCTGTTTACCAAATATTAA
This sequence comes from Azemiops feae, assembly GCA_023970755.1. Taxonomy (NCBI): domain Eukaryota; kingdom Metazoa; phylum Chordata; class Lepidosauria; order Squamata; family Viperidae; genus Azemiops; species Azemiops feae. The sequence continues at coordinate 1,142,748 of JALGBA010004127.1, read as the reverse complement.
GGTGATAAATAAAATATATTTTAAAAAAAAAGAAAACCATTAAAAGCATATTAAATTAATCAGGCTCCCTATCTGTTTCTTCTAGGAAATTGTATTAGTGGTATTTTTTGGAACTGAGTATGTGGTTCGGTTGTGGTCTTCAGGATGTCGCAGTAAATATGTTGGTTTCTGGGGAAGGCTTCGTTTTGCTAGAAAACCCATTTCTATCATTGGTGAGTATGTGTGGTTTTGTATAGTATGATTTATTTTAAATTAGGAAACAGAAAATATTGCGCTGCATTATCTAAGAAGGGCTGATTGTCTCTGTTTTGAATTACAGACTAATCACAAGTATAGATTTGATGTATGATCATGATATAAAATTATTCTAATGAAGGCTGGTTGAGATGCTGAAATTAGGAACACTGGTTGTGGGCAATCAGTCAAGGAGAGTGGGCGCTGCCATTATTTTTTCCATTATTTTTTGCTAGCGTAGTTCTATAACCAGTCAACTATAAAACCTTGGATAAGGTGCTCAAAACTTTCCAGGGATTTAATTAAATTGTGGTTTTTAATGTGGTGGGAAAATATCAAATCAAATTCAGTTTTCGATCTGGTTCCAACCATTTTGTTCTAGTCATAAAAAAACTTCACAGTAGAGTTCCTGATGTCCCAATAAAGAGAGAAGTGATAGAATTTAAAAAGATTACTCATCCCTATATTAATGAAATGATGGAACCAGTGATTTTAGCTCTGTGTTCCCAGAAGAGTGATCTGGAAGTTAATATTTCAATCTCCGAAGAGCATAATATTAATCATTAGTAACTATACTATCACTGTGAGATGGGTGGATATGAATGTGATAAAATAAAATAAATATTATTTATTCCAAATGATAGAGTGCCCTTGTAAACGATTCCAGAGTAGCAATAAAATATATTCTAGAAATTGAATTTCCATCGGGAATTTTGTTTCAGAAATGGACACATATCGTTCACAGACTTTATATAGCAACCTATATGATTTCAGAATGAGCATATGCAAATTGCTTCATCTTTTGGAGGTGGTTCTTTCCTTGCTTTTCTTTACTTGACCACATTGATGAAAAGACATTCCTATCTTCATTATTTTTTTCACTCCACCAGTGTTGCATGATTAAGTAATAAATGTTCTAGAGAAAATATATGAGGAAGAGATAATTGGTACAAAACATTTTACAGATGGTATATAACTCTGTCCATAATTGTAAAAATAGATAAATCATATAATAATCAACATTGTGATATAGAAGAAATATATGTAGAGGCCATGTAAAAGTTCAAAAGATACTGGAAATTAATACACCGCCTTATTAAAAAACTTTAAAAATGAATATTACCTTGAAACCCCAGCGTTGTTTTTACTAGGAATCTTTTCAGAAGAAATACATTTATTTAAAAAAAATCACATTGTCATAGTTCCGACAGATCAAACTCTTCAAAAGAACTTCGAGGCATTGTTTACCTTAAAGAATCTTTTATTCAAGAAATAAAGTATCGGCACTACATAGCTGAAACCAAAAACTAAATTCCCCTTCCCTGGACACAAAGTAACAAAGCACAATTCCCTCCTCCAATAAACAGTCATAAATCACATTCCCCAATTAGCTTGAAGCTCGGGCTTTCTCCCCAGCTCTCCAGCCGCCAAAACTCTTTATCAACTCTGGGCCCAATGACCTTGGGTTCCACGATTGAGTTATTATTGTTATGACTAGCTGGACTCTCATCCACATTCCTCCCTCCCAGGATCAACTAACTCTAAAAGCAATAGAGGAAAATGGCTGCAATTCCATCTGTTGTCAAGCAAGAACATCCAATGTTAGCAGTGTTGACACACATTCTATTTGGATATAGGCTGATAATCACAAGAACAGATTTGGCCCAAATTTGGAAAAGAGATACATCAGTGTAAGAGTGGGAAATCAAACTTGGGGCATACACAGCTATGGCAAATTAACTATATATATCTGTAATATTGTACATGCTTTACTAAATTTAAGCAAGCATGATCTCCATTTATATTACATGCCACACATGTCAAACTCAGATACTTCAATTACCATTTTTATGAGGGAAATATCTGACATGAAGACAGTAACCAGAAGCAATTATTATATTTATATATAATTTGATGTAATCACCAGGAATTCTACAACATAATATTGTTTTTACTTATTCTTTTTAGTAGTTTTCATTATTTTCCTTTTTATAAGATCATGTGCATTTTTAAGATAATGATGAATAATGATGATATCAAAATAAATACTAAAGTTTGGAGTTTTGCAGTGATTTATAATTAGTTCTCAAGATGACACAATGAGTTGTCTTATATTTTCAATTAATTATTTAATCATTGAAATAAAGGATTTTAAATTTTATGTTAACTGAGAATTCTGTGTATTTACTAATATAATGTTTTCCATCCACTATGCCTTTTCTTATTTTCTTCTTTTTTTGTTTTGTATATTTATTTTTTAAAATAATGAAATTTAAAATTATATTTAAAAAAAGAGAAGATCCTCTACATCTCAGCAAATAAGTGCATGAAGTCTTTATAAAAATAAAAGCAAAGCAAAGGGAAAATAGCATTTGTATAATTTGATTGATTTGTATAATCAAATATTAATTATCAAGCGGAACTGAATGCACACACCATCCAAACAGAAGTACAATATTTTAGCATAAAATCTAAATATGTGCAAGGCACATAAACTTTCTAACCCACATTTATTTGCTTATATGCTTTTAATTTCCAGATCTTATTGTAGTTGTTGCCTCCATGATTGTACTATGTGTTGGTTCAAAAGGTCAAGTTTTTGCAACCTCGGCTATCAGGTAAATATGTTAACTGTAATTTTATATGGGTAATCCTCAACTTGCAATCACAATAGGGCCTGGAAGATTCATTCTTAAGTGGCATGTTCATTAAGTGAGGCAACCAATTTTATGATCTATTTTGCCATGATCATTAAGCTAATTGCCTGCAGTCATTAAGCAAAACGTCACATGAACTTGTGACCTTCTGCTGGCTTCCCTATTGACTTTGCTTGTCAGAAGCCAGCTGGGAAGATCCGCAAATACTGTAGTGATTACATAAATGTAGGATGCTGCAACTGTCATAAGTGCAAACCAGTTGTCAATGTCTGTGGCGATTCTCAGTCATCCAGGTCATAGTTGTCCCAAAGATGCTTTTTCATGAGACAACTGGACTTTCTTGTTTTTCTCTGAAGACGTTTCGCTTCTCATCCAAGAAGCTTCTTCAGCTTCTAGCTCTCTGAAGACGTTTCGCTTCTCATCCAAGAAGCTTCTTCAGCTTCTAGCTGAAGAAGCTTCTTGGATGAGAAGCGAAACGTCTTCAGAGAAAAACAAAAAAGTCCAGTTGCCTCATGAAAAAGCATCTTTGGGAAAACCAGTTGTCAAATTCCCAGATCGCAGTTACATGAATGCAGGGATGCCGCAGGAATTCTAAGTCACTTTTTTCAGTGCTTTTTTCATAACTTCGAATGGCACTAATGATCGTTAGGTGAGAACCACCTGTATAGTCCTGAACATATATTATTCCCTGTCTTTTTTCTTTTCCATAAACAGACTACTATTTCAAAACTGTATTTTAATTTGTTTCCTTTTGTTTTCTTTGAATAAACACTCTCCCCCCCCCCCCGCCAGAGGCATCCGGTTTCTGCAAATTCTGCGCATGCTTCATGTCGATCGGCAGGGTGGCACCTGGAGACTGTTGGGATCAGTAGTGTTCATACATAGACAGGTATGCAAAACCTCAGACGGGAACTGTGAGTATTTATTTCTTTATTGTTGGGAGTCCAGATTCACATTATTTTTGGAGCACCCAAAAGTGTCATTCCCAAAAAATATAATATGGATTAAAACCAGGAAGTTATGTTCTACGTAGCTTTGCCTACACATTCTCTGACTTCCCAACATAGGTTGTAAAGTCTGCAGAGGAACTTCTGGACTCTAGAGAAGTCTAGAGTTTTCTCCAAGACTCAGTAGGACATTAGAACATTCACTAAATGAATGGTTGGCCTGAAAATAACGTGATATGAACTCTTGTCCTTTTAGTTGAATATATGCTGAATTAATACGCTTATGTCCCATAATAGATTGCTCTACATTTTTTCTTATGACTGTATTATTACAGAGTATCATAGATTTATACATTTTTAAAGTAAATGCAATACTTTCATGTGTCTGTGTGTGTTTGTGTATATACACATAACAATTGCACCTATTCTCCTACCTAACCATTAAGAGTGTCTCCACATCTTTAAAATAGGTAAACGTGGAATTATAATAGTATTAATAAACAAGGCAGAATTGGTGCCTTTGCTTTTTATTATGAGCCTCACTTGAACAGAAAATAGTTGCCTGTGGCTTCCTGTTTTGTCTGAACTATGAGAAACTGTAATTACTATATTTAATTCAAGCCTAAATATTAAAATAAGAGATTCTATTAAAATTTGGGAACTGGAAATTTAAATCTAACCTGACTGCAAAATTATTTGGATTTGATTGGATCATTAATTATCTCTCAGCTGGATCAATTTTACAGCTCATATACAGATTGTCAACTCTACAAATGAGCATGGCTGCAGCCATTTTCCTTCTCATTCTAGGTTGCCACATAGAATGGAGAGAGGGGGGTTGCCCAGGTGCTTCATTAGGCAAAATAATCTTTTGTCCCGTGGGAACCAAGGTCATCGGCTGCTCCCGCAACTAGGGACTGGGCGTTGCATAAAAAGCCTACCAAATAATCATATCGGGGAACGTAGTTGCTTGTATAGCTTTTATGGGTGGGACATTTAACTTTGTATTGGAAAATTGTTACTTGTGTAGCCAGACTTGGTTTCACTCTTGACCATGCTGATAATTTGTAACTAATAAACATGTTCTTTGAGGAATTTGCAAGCCTCGGAGTTCTGCTTTATTTATCTCTGTCTGTCAGAACCATGACACAGATAAAATATAGGGAAAGAGCAACATACATTTACTTGAGATCTTGGAGGACAGACAGTATATAAATATACATACATACATACATACATTTTTGACTTGGTTTTGTACAAATCCAGAGCTGAAGTGAAGTTTGTTCAGATCCATCTATTCCTCTGTGGGTAAATGAAAATCTGTTCTGAATTACTCAGTTCACTGCATAGACTGGTAGTCAGCAGCTGTATGTTTTGTTTTCATTGTACAGGTAGTCCTCGATTTACAACAGTTCATTTAGTGACCATTCAAAGTTACAACAGCACTGAAAAAGTGACTTATGACCATTTTTCATGCTTACGACCATTGCAACATCCCCATGGTCACCTGATCAAAATTCAGATGCTTGGCAACTGACTCATATTTATGACGGTTGTAGTGTCCTGGGTTCATGTGATCTCCTTTTGTGACTATCTGACAAACAAAGTCAATGGAGAATCCAGATTCACTTAACAACTGTATTACTAATTTAACAATTGCAGTGATTCACTTAACAACTGAAACAAGAACGGTCATAAACTGGGGCAAAACTCACTTAACACATGTCCCACTTAACAACAGGAACTTTGGGTTCAACTGTGGTCATAAGTTGAGGACTACCTGTACAGGAAACACAGCATGGGTTTTTTGTGATTTAGATTAGTAGTGTTTGGAAAAGGAACATTTAAAATGTTTATGCCACTGTAATCCCAAAACAAGTTGGATTAACTGTTCCTGTCATTTGATTTGCCCAAACAAGATAGTGGTTTATTTCAATGGTTCCCTTCTTGACTGTGTTAATTGAAATATGAAAGGATTGATCTAGATCACGAACTTACTATGGAGCAAAGAATTAGAGTTACACCCAATTCATTAAGTTTTCCAGTTGGATGAGAGCACGGGTATCAAACTCACCGCATCACGTGACGTGTCGCAACGTATCGTGACTTTTTTTGCATTGCCGGAGCTGGGGTGGGCGCGGCCTCTTTATGATGCAACCGGCCCACGGGCTGGCAGTTTGACACCCCTGGATTAGAGTGAAAATATGGGACAAAGAACTAGAGTTACACCCTGCTTCATTAAGGTTTCCAGTTGGATTAACTATGTTTACTCTAGAATAAGAAATGACATGTGGTTTGGCCATTAATACTCTGAACATATCTGAAACTGATAGTTATATTTTCCCAATCTGCAAGGAATGGAAACTGGAAAATTAGGGGTTTCTTGTCTAATTGAGGTTGTGGCAAAGGGTGGAGCAAAAGGTTTACATGCAGATTCAATAATCTTTTGCATATCTTGGTTTGATGAGTTAGAAATAACCATCTGAATGTAGTCAGTCTAGTAATTTATAGAAAGATGGAATATATGCAAACTTATTTTTCCTGAAACTCCCAGTGGATGATAGGTCTGAGATTACATTATTAAAATAATTTCTATGTACATATTGGATACAATCATTTTGAAATGCAAAATACTTTGACAAAGAAGTTTTACTAAAAAGTGTTTTGATAAATCAGGAAGCAGTTCCTATATTGTTAAAAAAAAAATTTCAAAGCCCTTCCAACTGCCAATGACTAGATCTGATTTTAAAGTAATTTCTACTTCTGTCTCACATAACATGCTGTGACCTACGTATACCTTGAATAAAAGATATATGCTTTTCATATCAGAAGTTTTGTTTTATTCAGATGCAGATTTAATCAATGAATTAACACCCATATTATTAAACTGACACAATATTCTTTAACTGAGTGTCAGTTTTAGTTGTTAAATTTGTTACAATTCAATATTATAGTTTGTTGAAATCCAAGATTCGTCCATGCCTATTTCCAAGATGCTTTGGACAATTAGTCTTAATCAGCAAATGCTATTTACTCTGCATGCTAACCTAGGACCATTTTGCTTAGCAACCATTTTGCTTTCAGTCCAAGGAATGGATTGAAGCCATTAAACAAGATGAGGATGATAACTTTTAAAATTATGTACAATTTATAAGAATTCTTTTCATCTAACATTGATATAAATTAATTTAGATTTAGGCTTCCTTCAGCACAAATTAGGATTTTTTCATAATGAGGTCTTTTAGATTATGCTGTTTCAGAATTAAGCTTTCTGGCACTTAAAATTCCCTCTATCTGGAAAATATAATAAGTCCACTGAAGTATGAACGTGAGCATCAGGTATTATTTTTTCAAAATAGCTTCTGAAGACAGCAAAATTCCCTGTATGATTAATTATTCACTAATTGGTTCTTTTTCATCTTTTAGGAATTGATAACTACCCTGTATATTGGGTTTCTGGGCTTGATTTTTTCTTCATATTTCGTGTATTTGGCTGAAAAAGATGCTGTGAATGACTCTGGAGAGCATGAATTTAGCAGCTATGCTGATGCACTTTGGTGGGGAGTAGTAAGTACAAAAGTATCAAACGTGATATGCTATATTTTTAATATAGGAAATATGTCACTATCTAAATTATTGGAAGAAAAAGTACATTGTGTTCTTATTCAGACAGTTGTGTCTAAACTACAATTTCATGACAAGTCAGTTTCAGGTTTTTGTGTTTTTGCTTCCTTCTATTAAGGCCACAAATATCTTAGAATAGGAAAGTGCAGATTCCTAAACTCTGTATCAGATGGATCCACCCAAACTAGTTTCAATGGGTAGGTTTTGTTTCTACAACTAGAACTTATTGTGTTACTTGAAATTAAACATTTTAGTTTTCATGTTAACTGTGGATTATTAAAAACAGTTGTCAAATCACATTTAGGATTAACAACAGTTGAGAGTTCAGGCAAAACACTCAAATAGAAAGTTCCATTGTCAATACCATAATGGTGATGCTTGACCAAGGAAGCAAAACTCATGCAGCACCTCATTAATCAGAAAGAAGAGTTTAAATTATAGAATCTCAGAAACTAAATGAGAAAAACTGCAATCTTAATTTGTTCGTGAAAAATAAGAAACCTGTTAAGGTGAGGTTTCTAAGAACTGCTTAAATTTTCTTTCCATAAATTCTGTAAGACTAATGGATTAAGGCCTTGCTTAAGAGGTAAGGTTGAAATGTCCATCTGTTCTTCATTTGCCATACTTTGAACAACTGCCTATTCTTTTCCCAGAGTTTGAGAATACCCTCCTCCTGGATTTTTCATGGATGTTTGCAAAGTTATCCCCTTTATTTTTAAAAAACCAACTCTTTGCTATCTCCAGAAGATATAGAGGCAGGGGTCATCTGACTATATCCAGGAGTTACATCTGACTATATCCTGGACTATGTCCAGGAGTTACATCTCAAAGGGACAATGGGACTGAGCCTGCATCCTGACATGCAAGCTTCCTTCACAACAATTGTTTACCTTCACCTTTTTATATCCCACCTTTATATTTTTTATAAATAATTTAAGGCAACAAACCTAATGCTCCTTCCTCCTACTATTTTCCCCAGAACATCAACCCTGTGAGGTGAGTTCGGCTGAGACAGAGTCACTGGCTCAAAGTCACCCAGCCAGCTTGCTACCTAAGATGGGACGAGAACTCACAATCTCCTGGTTTCTAGGTAGAGAAAGTGAAACTGAGTATTTGTATTAACATAAAAGAGCCCCACTGTCAGCCCCAGTCTAATCTTTTAACTTCTGTCTAGAATATGACAAAGAGGCAATATTCATGACTCCAGCACTATTTGAGGGCTCAGAGAAATTCATATCACTTTACTGGAGTTACATCACTACTGATCTGAGTTCTGAACAAGTAGATTAGTGTACAGATTCTGAACTGTTTCCTTTGATTCCCTGCAATTTCTGTTTCATCCAGTCTTCATTCAGGGCAGTTCTACAACCTTCAGCTGGCATCATACAGGCTTAGATGAACCCCACAAATCATCAGGTTTTCTAGTTGTCATTCTGTTCAATTGCACAAGCAGACAATGCCCACAAATTAGATTTGTTTAATGAACATACCCAGTTACCAAATAATTAATATGTTTATATACCATTTGCTTGATAAATGAGGAACAGGATGATAATTAATACACTTACCTATTGTTTCTTATATGAATTCTATGGGCTCATTTTCACACTCCTATTTTGGCTTGGGCTGCAGGAGAATCCAAATATCAGATTTCTGTGGAAGCATTTACCCATATATAATGGCTGAAGTGTTTATCAGGTCTTAATGTGGGCTCCTTATAAACACAAGTTGAGTGCGCTTTTGAAACAGCATTTGTCCGGTTTATTAAAAAACTGAACTTTTTTGACAAAGTGCTAGTCTGGTATTGCATAGAATGTTGGTTTAAATCAGGATGGAGAGCCACATTCTGCCAGCAGTGTGTTGGTAGTTGCTGTTTTGGGTACATTACAATGCTTTCCACTGGTTTTGTTAATATGATAGAGGTGGGGAACAATGGCCCCTTTATGACTTGTGGACTCAGGAATTCTGGGAGTTGAAGTCCACAAGTCATAAAAGGGCCATCGTTCCCCACCTCTGTAATACGATGTTTGGCATGGCTATAGCTTTTATTGTTTCTAGTACCGAGATGATGAATTGTGTCATTTTGTCTACACAGTTGTGCTCTGTGGGCTATTTTCTGACGTCACAGAATTAGACTCAATACCAGCACACCCATTCTTTTGCAGCACTACTTGAAGATAGAGCTTGTTCTTTATTGATCATTTGCTCCTAGTTCACCCTACATTCCTCCTCCACAACTGTGACTGTCATCCAGGCTATTTTTAGACATGGGTTTAGTGCTACTTCAGACCAGTGCTAAACCTATATTCAGAAATAGTCTAACAGGTGACAGGCACAGTGCTGCTACTTGTCAGATGTCAAAAAAAGCTGCTTCAAACAGTCATCTACACTCCATATTATGGAAAGTGATTGATGACTGTTTTCCTGCCAGCAGGTGATATTTGATGGAAAGGGACATTTGCCTATCATTTTCCGTAGCCTATCCTGTATTGAAACAATAAGGATAGTACTAACTGCTTGATTTGTTATTGTGGCAGACGGGGACTCAGCAATAAGATCAGCAAATTTTGTTTTAGTATATTTCTGCCAGCTCAAAAACTGGTGGATAATATTTTGGCCTTGTCCCTGTCTGTCTATAAATGCCTTCCCCTTTTCGCTTCCTTGTTGTTACATGTAAATAGAGAATACAATGAGATTGCTGATTGGTCTACATTTTTTAAAGGTTTTAAGTCCTTTGTAAAGGTTTTATATAGTATTATAGTATATGGGTTTCTAGAAGCATGACTCATGTGGATTTTTAATTAAAAATGGCAGATGCAAAAAAAAAAAAATCCCACTGCTCTTGGGTTTAAGAGAAGCATATTTTTAGAAGGCAATAGTGTTGCTTTCTAGGTGCTGCAAAGCTTTTCTCAGTAAAAACGAAAACAATCAGCTTATATAAAAAAGAAAAACCAAATGTGTGAAAATACAACTCCATGCTACATACAGTCTAAAAAGCATACAATCTGAATACGCCACAAATTAAAAGATCAACAGATAAAACAAATGTGCCACAGAAATTATAGGCAGAAGTAAAAACAAGCTGAATTCCTTTTGAACCTTACTCAGATGAAGATTATAAATAATTCCATTTGTATAGAAACCAGAAACCATTTTAAATGCATATATATTGTATGTGAAAAGACTGGTGAAAATCATAACATCTAAAACATTCAACTGTAAAAATTACAGGTTTGAGAAACTAATAACCTCTTCCTTTAAAAAAAAAAAAAAAGATATTGCGCATGAAATTTAAATAGCACCTTCTTAAGTGTTTGGATGGCTTCCAGAAGCAGAAATTTGTAACTGAACCTTTTGGAGAAGCCTGTGCTGAAAGGAATTGCTAATTGTGTGGAGGTTTCTGAAGCAAGATCTAAAGAGGATCACAGCCGCTGAAACGGAAAAGTTTCAGGAGTTACACACATTTCCTGCCCAACATTAGTTTTGAGTTATTATGACAGAGGGGTGAATAAGGCTATATAATTCTTTAATAAATGAAACAGAATTTTTAGTATTGCATATATGGTTTTATTAAAATGTAATATTCATCTTTCACACATGTATTTGTAATCCTCCTTAATATTTTTAATAACAGTTTAATATATTTACATACATATTTTTTTATATGTTATAACTATAACGGATTCGTGAATTGAGTTGCTATAAATAAACCTCCAATTGAGCAAAACCTTAGGGCAAAAATTATGCTTCATTCTTCATATCCTTCTGTTTTTTCTTTAAATATTAAGGACCTGAAAGTGCTTATGTTTAAAAGGACAAGATTTACAATTAGTACTACAAGGGGTAATGGCTAGCATGTACTTTTTAGTGGATTGTATACCATTTCAGCTGCCCTAGAATAGTTGTAAAATCCATTATGTAATCTCCAAACTTTGTTTACATTTTCTTGCCTCACAAATATTGTAGTCAGTGCAGATACTTTCATTGACCACCACTCACATTTAATCCAAATTCCAAAATTGTTACAAAAAAAGCCAAGAGTCTTAGGGTATACAAAAGGCAGTCAGATATACTGTGGACCATTTTACATTGAGATATTGTCAAAAGGTTTCAGGCTATCTCAAAAATGCCCAACAATTGCAAGGGTTTTTAACACATTACAATTGTTAATTGATAAAGTATTTGTAATCTGCCTCATGCAACCTGCGTCATTAACCTGTTTTCTCCTCCCTTTCCGTGTCCTATCCACCTCCTCCCAGTTAACATCCTATATCAGTCAAGTCACTCTGTGCAGCTCAGGAAAGCTTATGCCTCTTAATAAAATGTGTTAGCTGGAAAAACTGCTACCAGACTGCCTCTGATTTTGGTGAATTGGTTAATATTTAATTAACTACATCTCTAGTTACCTCAACTTAAGAAGATACCTGAATAGCAGCAATCATCTGTCAACAAGACCATAACATTTTAATTAAACAACATCATTCTTTTGTTTACAAATCACTCCTCTCTCTTGTCAGGCTTTGTTTGGGCTGTCATTGTTCTTTGTGATTTGTGTTCTTGTAACTTTCAACTCTAACCAGCTTTTGCGAGGCAGTGATATCATCAAAGTTTCAGTATTGCCAGATGCTTGGCCCTAAGCTTGCTGGGAGAGCAAGAACAGTGTTCTGTACATAATAGTGCTGTAAAACTATCCAGCTGATCAAACAAAGCTATTCAAACATTGCCTCCTCTTTTAGTATGTTACAATTCCAGTTTTGAAATAGCATAGACATGTGTAAAGAGAATAAATAACTTCTTACATATAAACCTCTTCTGTTTTGTAAAGAAAACTTGATTGCAGATATATATTGGATCAACTTGACAGATAACAGATAGCTTTGTATTGTAATAGTTCCACTTATTGAAGTTTTTAATTGAAAACAAAATGGCTGATTTTTTTTTCTGTTTTGAAAGAATCCATCCCTTAGATACTTTAATTTTTTTTTTTATGCTCAAACTGACATTTAACTGGTCAGTGTTAGAAATAAAAGACTGAACCAGGGATACCTTTGATATGTTATAAGAATAATCATCAACATAACTTTTATTACAGTCAATGATCAGAATTCTAGATGTAGTCAAATAATTAAATAACAGTTTCTATTTTGACTAAAATAACACAACATAAAATTATAGCTAAGTAACTAATAATAATAATAAAGTTGGAAGGGACCTTGGAGGTCATCAAGTCCAACCCCCTGCTCAGGCAGGTAACCCTATACCATTTCGGACAAATGGCTGTCCAGCCTCTTCTTAAAAACTTCCAGTGTTGGAGCACTCACCGCCCCTGGAGGCAGGTTGTTCCACTGGTTAATTGTTCTAACTGTCAGGAAGTTTCTCCTTAGTTCTAGGTTGCTTCTCTCCTTGATTAGTTTCCATCTGTTGCTTCTTGTCCTGCCCTCAGGGGCTTTGGAAAATAGCTTCATTCCCTCTTCTTTGTGGCAGCCCCTGAGATATTGGAACACTGCTATCACGTCCCCCCTCATCCTTCTCTTCATTAAACTAGACATACCCAATTCTAGCAACCGTTCCTTATATGTTTTAGCCTCCAGTCCCCTAATCATCTTTGTTGCTCTTTTCTGTACTCTTTCTAGAGTCTCAACATCTTTTTTACATCGTGGTGACCAAAACTGGATGCAGTATTCCAAGTGTGGCCTTACCAAGGCATTGTAAAGTGGTATTAATACTTCCCGTGATCTTGATTCTATCCCTCTGTTAATGCAGCCTAGCACTGTGTTGGCTTTTTTGGCAGCTGCAGCACACTGCTGGCTCATATTTAAATGATTGTCCACTAGGACTCCGAGATCCCTTTCACAGTTACAGAGGCAATCACAGCAACAATTATTGCTGATGTAGTTATATTCAAGGAAATGATATTGGACTGGTCTGTTAAACTAATTCTTCATAAAATAGTTCAGAATTGCCTGGGTACTTTGCCCAGAATTTGAGTTATAAAGCAGGCCCTTCATCCTTATGGAGTAAGCAGTATAAAAGAATGCGATGTATGGATATGATAAATTCTTCTCTCCAAGAGATTATCTTAACTTGTATTTGTTGAGAACAGCTGTCAGGAAAATATTAAAATGTGCTAATGTTATTGCTTTTTGAAATTTAGAGACAGTTACTTGATTTTGGTATCTGGCTAGCCTTAAAAAAGGGGGCATGGCTACTCAGGAACACTTTCTGGGTAGAGTAGATTAATCCAGTTTGACTTTCTAACATGTTACGTTAAGTGCAATTAGTACCCATAAACAGAATGACCTCTCTGCAAAGTCCGTAGTGTTGCAATTTTTGAAGGAGTGTTCTTTTCCATGTTGAGGTATAATTGTCTACAATAAACCAAGTCTGCAGATATTCTGAAAAATACAGTAACTTTAAACTATGGGCAGCAGTACAAGCAATGTGCCCATCTGTACTTCAAACCTGTCTCCGTCCTTTGCCCCATGTTAGTCACATATTTGAAATATAGTCCTAAAAAAGGTGGACTCAATCCTTTCTAGAGGGTGGCCCCAACTGAGCATCAAACAGAAGCTGTATGCAGTACATATGGTACAGCAATAGCCAAATAAATCTTTAGTGCTGCTGGTCTATGCTGTACCATTCTGGTGAAGTGGAAAATAGTATAACTATAATTATACTGCATTTGGTATAAAGTGATGAAAAACCATGGCCAAATGTTTAAAGAACTATATTTTCTGTACCGATAGGTATGCTGTCTAGATCACTTTGCAGAAATTAAGATTTTGTTTTTATTACAGTTGATCTCAAGTTCTTCCTCAGAATAGTAAGCATTTAAGTCCTCAGAGTTCATTTTAGTCCAATTGATATTGTCACTATATCATCTGCATATGATAAGGTTGCAAAATGCCCATTAGCTAATTTTGAGAGATAATCATTTTTATCACAAGATGGTTGATGTACGAATAAAAGATCAGGGAAACCTTATTTGTATATTTGTTCTGTCTTTTTTTTTACTTTAATCCGCAGTGTTAAAAATATTTTCCGCGACAGTGTATATTTAAACAATATTCCAGTGCATGTTCAAATGAACATTTTGAAAATATTTTCTTACAAATTTGTTATGTCCTACCATAAACTTCCTGAGTATTGCAAATAAATGTTTGAACCAATTTAAAGAATTATTTCAGTCATTAAATTCATTTACACCACCTTCACCAATGATGGTTCTATCCCTAGCTTGTTTGCCTACTTTTTGTCATTATATAAATCTTCCCTGCAGCATTTTTCACCTGGACTGAGATTCCTTTGTATACAGATCTTTCCATACAGTAAAATAAACTCAGAATGATTGGATTGGAGCTGGCACAGTTTTTTCTACAGAGAAGAGTAGACTTTGGGCAGGATGCCCTGAGACTTCATGCATTGTAAAGTTTTCCAAGTCATGAAGGCTTCAATTAATGCTTTGAATTTACAGTATGTTAACATGAGCTCTTTTCTAATTTCATTTCCTATGCACTTTTCTTTCCCCTAAATTAAGGTTCTCCCATTTGTGACAGTGTAATGATAGGTTTCTTTCTTACCCCACAGATGCATGAGGTTGTGGGGGTATACAAATAACTGACATAACAGCTGTCTAAACATTTTAATGTACAAATTAGATACCAGCACCCAACTTTGATTAGTTGGGTTACTTATTTTGGTTACTATACTTGGCCTGGAAATCTAAAAGAGTTTATTGAGATGGAATGGTGAGCTATTTTAGGGAAATGTTAAGAGGACTGGGATAGGATTCAAGAAATTAGTTTTTATGTGGCCATTTGGCTGAAAAACCTTTTGCTTCTTTATGCTGCACTGTATCGTAGGAGGACATTAATCTGTCTCCCTAGATTTTTATGCTGCTTGGTAGCATAATAATAAATAAATGCCTTATCATAAATTTACAGTGCTAATGCAGAAAAAAGATAAAAATGAGAATGAAATATGAATATAGAATACTACATGAGGAAAAATCATGATAAGGCCTGGAAACTTGGTTAGTATTAGCATAAGTATAATTACAACTACAAGTATTTATATCTGGTGAACATCTAGAGTTTTATATTATGGTAGCCCATAAATATTGGAAATTAATAATTTTTAAGGGGAGGGATATTGGCTTTGTTTAGCTATTGAACAGCCTTGTGAATCTGTCCTGTGCACACTCCACTTAGTTTGCAGATTTCCATTCTCCCTGTTTCTGCCCATCTAGGAGGAATCATTCTGGTATGTTTCCTTCTGCTTTTTGTTAACCATAGCGACCCAGATCATCAGATTTATAAATTGCAGTTACTTTTTATAAAACCAAACCACAATTTAAAGATGATCTGTTATAAGCCTGAGGAAATAATAGCTTCCAGATACCTTCTATGGATCACATAGGAGGAAAAGATGGAATGCATAAGCCCAGGAAGTAGGTAGGCTTGTTCACATATTATTAAAACCACATTATTATGATGTTGAAATATGATTGTATGGAGGCTTTCATTGTACCGGAAGGCATGTTCTGAATTCTATTATAGAAAGTGGCAATTCAACTTCCCAAACTTCCTTAAATGTGGAACACTAAAAGCTAGATATCTGTACATGGAGTTGTGTATGATAGATTCCTCTGAACTGTGAAAGAAGGATTTTAAAAGACTAATGGAAGTTGATTGACATGATCAACCTGCTCCAGTATATGTACAGCCATTTAGCATTACTTGAAGGCAGAATACATGACATTGTCTTCTCACCACCAACCGCCCACCAGGAAGGCAACTTTTAAGGCAAAAATAGGGTTTTCTCACTTGAGCTGATGCAAGTGGTGATTTCCAGTTTGCATGCTCTATAGGCAAACACCTCAATTCTACCTGATTACTGTGCTCTGTGGCATGCAGACCTCTTCGGAGTTCTAGTCCCATTTTAGGCCATCTGGGTGATGTTGGGCCAGTTATATTCTCTCTCAGCCCAACCTACCTCACAGGATTGTTACTTTGGGGAAAATAGGGGAAGGAGAATTAAGTATGTGTGCCATCTTGAGTTATTTATAAAAATAATGCAGGACATTTTTAAGTGAAATTATGTTTTTGTTTTTCATGTTTTTAATGAGCTAAAACTGAGCAGATTTGTTCCATGTGCCTCTTTGTTTTTGTTCCCATGTAATGGGAAAGAGGGTAAAACTCAGGTGGGGCTGCCTTCCTGCCTTCTTTCCTTCTGTCCTTCCTTCCTTCCTTCCTTCCTTCCTTCCTTCCTTCCTTCCTTCCTTCCTTCCATCCTTCCTTCCTTCCTTCCTTCCTTCCTTCCTTCCTCTGGTCTAGGAGCTGTTTAAATAAAAAAATAATCTACTAGTTAAGGGCTGGGGTATTACTGATCTAGATATTACTATGACCAAAGTGAATAAAGGGGTTGAAATCCGGAAATCTGGATTTCTTAAGCCTTTTTCATTTCAGCCACTTTATCCCTGGAGTCCAGCACTATAGTGCAGAAGGGCTCTAAGAAGCAAAATGATTGGGGAAGCAGGAGAGATGCTGTTCTGAATCTACATAGCCTTATAAGCTTATTAGTTAATTTGCATATATAAGAATATCCTAAAAGACATTTTTCTGAAAAAAAATTACTATTGCATCTTTCAACATATGGTAACTACTTTTAATTTCTTGTGAATAAAAACTTTTCTAGTTTGCATAATAGAAATATGCAAATATAGTTTATAATATATATACTTCAGAAATAATTTGAAATATTAATAAAGCTAGATGACTGCATTGTAATCATATTTATTTCTTGATTTCAGGTGACTGTTACAACCATTGGTTATGGAGACAAGGTGCCTCAAACATGGATAGGAAAAACCATTGCATCTTGCTTTTCTGTATTTGCAATATCATTTTTTGCCTTGCCTGCAGTAAGTTGTTTATAACTTTTTTTAGCTGTACCTACTTATAATAGGATAAATTTTTGTTAGCTCCTATGTAATATAATTTAACTATACATTAATTTTATGTACTTCTTTTACATGGCACTGAATACAGCTTACAAGAGGTAAGAAATTGTTATATTGATTGCCATAAGGGCAAAAGCTAAAATATTAATTGTAAAAACAAAATAATGAATAATACTGATTTAGATTTAGTTTCTCACCCAACTCCAAAATAACTCTGGACAGCTTACTTGAGTTAAAGAGAGGAAGACATCCTCCCAAAACAGGAAACATAGAAAATAATAAACATTATATCAGTAAAACATGATGTTACAATTATTGCTTCAAAGTTCTCTGAGCATTTGGTAAAATATACTTAGATATGTATTTAAGTATGCTGTGATTGCCCTGCAATCTTGCATTCCATTGCTGTCACATACACATGCATACATACAAACACATACTTATTGTAATATACAGTAGAGATAGATAGATTCTGCAATTGTTTTTTACTATCTTCATTTAATTTGATGGCAACATATGCTTTTGATAATTCTTAAGGAGGAAAAACATTTAATACGTGAGGCTCTTGCACAATTAATCACAAGACATAGGTGAAAAATCCTTGAACTATTCAATATATAGTGATCTACAGTCTCCCCCCACTTTATTTAATTCCTGAGGGGAGGGAATTTTCAGTGGACTTCCTGAGTAAAAATTGTTCAAAAAAGGAAGCTTAAGCAGCTGAGAAGTTGAGGGTGATCAAGAAAATATGTTAGCAGCAGCAGCAGCAACAATTGCAATTGTTTTGTTGCCATTTTGCAGCAATAACAATTCAAAGCACTGCCAAAACCAATTTAAAAGATCCTGTCATTTATGTGTTCATTTTTCTACCAACTCCAGAATGTCATGGCTTTACTACTTAAATACGTTAATACTCATATATGTAAAATATATTACAAACAGCAAGAATAAGACCTACTTTTTATGCTATGAGTTTACATTATGCAACAGTTGCTCAGTACAATTCTTAAGTGTGCAAATGCTAGAGAGAATAAAATACTACAAATATTCTACCTCAGATAGAGCTAATTGGATATTTCAGAGATGATGCAGCTGTCAATAAACGGGCCCAAATTCATTAATATCTTTGCTCCACATTCCATGGTAGCTGAATTTACCATAAACCTCACATTTGAAATTGTATTTATGTAATTGACTGATTGGTTTATTCTACTAATTTCCTCTGTTCCTCAGGGAATCCTTGGTTCTGGTTTTGCTCTGAAGGTACAACAGAAACAAAGGCAAAAGCATTTCAACCGACAAATTCCAGCAGCTGCTTCTCTTATTCAGGTGCCTTCATGCTTAAATACTAATTTTCTTACATATATTACAACTATTAAAAGGGTAGATTTGGTGTTATTTTGTCAAAAGTTGTCAGGAAGATTATTATTTTTCCAGTAATGAAACAGGGCTGATGATTTTTCAGTTTTCATCCAGTTTTCATTTGCACCTACTACAGAAGGAAGTAATATAAGGCTTTGAGTCATAATTACATTTTTAAAAAAAATTGGATCAGTTAAATAACTAAATGTGAAGGATGCTCAGTAACTTATTTGAACTCTCAACTCATTCTGAATTAGGTTTGATTTGCTTCATAACTGGCACATATTTGTTTTCCTTTATCCCTCCACCCTTCTGCCCCTGATTTGAAATTTCTACAATTCCTGACTTAGGGTATACTTTATAAATATAAAAGTATATCCTAGTTTAGATAAATTCATGCAGCCTGAGAGATGCATGTCTGTTTTCTTGCTAACTTCATCTTTTGTGTGTTTCTAACAAATATTTTAGACAGCCTGGAGGTGCTATGCATCGGAAAACCCAGATTCTTCCACATGGAAAATATATATTAAAAAACCTTCCAGAAGTTATCACTTGTTGTCTCCTAGTCCCAAGCCAAAGAAAACAGGGATAGTGTCGGTAAGGAATACTTTTTAAATTTCATTTGACATTTTTGATTGAATAACTTAATATTTAAAGCTGGTGGAAATGAAGTTCTTTCCTATTAAATAGGTATTCTGGTATGTAGTCTTGATGAATATTTTGACCAGAGTCTTTCCAAAATAAAGCATCCATGCAGAAGATGTTATTTTTCATGTAGCGTTGCAGTCTTGAATTGAGAGGCTGGTCACTCTGCCTACCTGACATGACACTTTTATAAAATTGTGGGGAGTTTTGTTGCCTTTTGTGGTCCCCTTCTCTGTTCAGTGCTTCAAAATACATAAAAAGCTCTCTTGTTTCAGTGACAAGCAGAACTGAGGGGGAGGGGGCGCACGGGGGCGGGGCAATGTTATTCTTCAAAAGATTTTCTTTAGGAGAATCTGCATTAAGCGTATGCAGTTAGTGAAACTGTGGGGAATTAAAAAGGGTAACAATGGCAAACTGTTATTTTACAATGTTTTGGAATATAGCTCAAGGGGATACAATATTCCTCCTGAAATATTTTACCTTCATGGAAGTGCCCTGAGTCCAGTAAATGTAGGTATAGTCTACATCTGAATACCATCTAAATACATTTGTATTTCAGCCAGAATCTTGAAATATATTCAGTAGAATATATATCACAGGAATATAGAAACATATGGGAAAATTTCGCTTCATTTGGGCTTTTCCTATGGATTGCCTTATATACAGATTCCCATTTGAGGGAAACTATCTTATATTATTGAACAGAACAGAATAGAATAACAGAGTGCTTTGGAGAATAGCTTGACTCCCTCTTCTTTGTGGCAACCCCTGAGATATTGGAATACTGTTATCATGTTACCCCTAGTCCTTCTTTTCGATATATCCAATTCCAGCAATTGTTCTTTATATGTTTTAGCCTACAGTCCCCTGATCATCTTTGTTGCTCTTTTCTGTACTCTTTCTAGAGTCTCAACATCTTTTTTACACTGTGGTGACCAAAACTGGATGCAGTATTCCAAGTGTGGCCTTACCAAGGCATTATAAAGTGGTATTAACACTTCATGTGATCTTGATTCTATCCCTCCATTAATGCAACCTAGCACTGTGTTGACTTTTTTGTGTGACTGCAGCACATTGCTGGCTCATATTTGACTAGGACTCCAATATCCCAATAGATTTTCAGTAGAATATTTCTAGCAATGCAAAGGAATGGATCTGGTAACTTTTTAACTATATGCATAGTTACAGTTACAGTTACATAGTTACAACAGACTTAGGAGATCTTTTACATGATTTATGAAGTCTCTTCCACCCCACACTGTGGGCAAGGATAGGGAAAATAGTTTTTGTTTTTTTGTTTTTTAAAAAAGCTTTCTATCTTGGCAAAGAATTCCCCATCTCTTAAGTTGGTAGGGAGGAATTGTGTACAAGGTGAGGTTTTTTCCTAAAAAACTGTTCAAAAAAGGTGATTCTATTTTCTTTATATGTGTGATTTTAGCTCTACTTTAGTATCAATATTTCCCATTTAGGATTTTTTAGGGGAAAGAATCCCTAAATAAATTTGTTATATTCTTCTTCTTCAAAAAAATAAAATTCCCAGAATGAAAACAGGATAGAGGTATATCTAAATACTCCAAGATGGATTAAAGACAGCACTTCAAAATAAAGTAAAAAATAGCTAGGCACCAAAGAACCAAACTGTAAATCATTATGGGTCTTTGGTAACATTTATGAAATGGTGTATGTTACCTCTAGAGAATCATAGAATTCTAAGGGCTCATCAGCCCCCTGCACACTGCACTTCACGTGCCTCAATAGGTGATTATCGATGACTTCACAGAATAACTCTGAAACTCCCATCAGATATCCAAGAGTTCAGTGCCATTCTCAGAAATAATATTGAGCTGGGTAAACAAGTAATTTCTCATTAAGGACTTTTAATTTTGTTATAATAATGGATACATGGACGGATGGATAGATGGATCGATCAAGGAATAAATATATTTGTGTGTGTGTCTCTGTGTCTATGTGCATTCAACATTTATCACATTTATCACCGGACCCAGAACAACACAGGACACCACCACCAATCACCCTCACCAGACTCAAACCCAAACCCATCCCATAGACGAAATGCAACCATCATCCAGAATCCACACCACGGCGGCATCACCAACTGCTGCACCCCCCGCCGACCCCCACAAAAGCAAACTGACACACGCCATAAACACATGGCCAGATCGCAAACTCAGAGCCAAACCAAAGCCCGTGATGTTACATCACAGCCATCTACTCAGGACATTACATCACAGAACTCAGGAAGTTACATCGCAAAGGCTCAGTATGTTACAACGCAGCCTACCTCCCATGATGTGGCAGCACAGGACTCAGGATATCACTACAATAGAGCTCAGAATGTTACCACACAGCCCATTACCCAGATACAAAAGAACAATGGGCACACAGCCAGCACCTCAGCCACACAGGATGTTACCAAACAACTGACTAATTTGCTTACATCAATTCCATCTTCCAATCAAGATGTATCAACACAGCCAACCAACCCGCCTACAGCTACATCAGCTAATTTGCTTACATCAATTCCATCTTCCAATCAAGATGTAACTACACAGCCAACCAACCCGCTTACAGCTACAAAGCCAACATGCCACACACCCCCTCCAATATTTATAGAAGGACGGCAGCTCCGATCACGCTTTGCTCGCACTAGCATGAAGCCGAAGACACCAGCCTGAAGATGGCAAGTGGGACCTCGTCGAAACGTCGCCAAGATACTCTCAATCTTACACGGGAAAAGACCCAAATACGCCAAGACCTGCATACCTGTACCCGTGAAAATCTACGAAAACAGATATATAGATATATATACATGAAATAGATATAGATGTAGATATGTACATACACAGAGAAACGCATGCACACATACACACATGCAACAACTTGCCTACCCTACCTCCAGAAATACAATATGTAACAGAAAGCAATATGTAATATACAGTTTAGCACTGGTATTAGGAATAGTGAGTCAAGTCATCATCTCATTTAGACTTGATTAATGACTGTGATTATTTAATGTAAAAAGCTTACAGTTTTCTGAATAATTGCACAGTGAAGGTCCATGATAATAAATGCCAATTGTAAAGCCGAAACATGTACCTTTTGAATTATAATGATTACAACTATTTACTCTTTATTTTGTCTATTATGATTGGAATCATATCACTATATTAAAGAAAATGGAGGTAAATTGTATAATATTAGCCTACATAGTTATTGTAATTTCTTTAGTTTTTTCCCCTAATTTGAAATTATCCTATGGTGATGAATTAAAACTAGATATTAAAGGATTGGGGTTTGCTTTTTAAAATAATATTTAAATACTTGTTTTTGTTAGGTAAAAAAGAAGAAAACCAAAGCAGAAAAGGATAACGGATCACTTTCTCCTGATAAGATTTTACCTGTTCCACAAATCACATTTGACCATGTGTTGGAGGATAAGAAAGTTGATATTTTTCCTATGGATCCCTATGAAAATTCTGGTAAGACTTTCAGTTATTTATTTGTTTACTAGAAGTAAAATGGCCATCAAATTGGAAATACCCAAATACAATTTGCATGCATTAAAATAAGAAGCTACAATTTAAACCAGACCAAACAATGTTATTGGCATGTTATTGAGTCTTAAAATGTATATTGTAGTTGTAATAACTTCAACTCCACATACCTTAAAGTTTTTTAAAAATATGGAGCAGAATACAAATTATATGTGAAAAACGGCACATTTGAATATGTGTCAGGTTACAAGTTCACATCTAGTTCTGGATTTCTCAATAGCTTATGCAAGTCAAAAGGTGTTAAAGCTCTCTTTCACTGTTTTCTATGCACAACTGATACTAACCTTTAATCGGGACTTCTAACATTTACAAGACAAGATGCTGACTCCAATTTTGTTACAAAAATCTCCCTTCCTCCTGACATCTATTCTTTTTCTCCCCCTCCCCCCCCCTTCTCTCTGTCTTCTGTTCTCTTGAAACTCTTACAAGTATACAGGAGAAACAGGCATGTTAAAATTTCTTGGTAAGTTAAGGAAGCTACCTTTACCTATGGCATGCTGGATTATGAATTTTAACATTGCTTGCTGTGGTTCCCATACACTCTCACTACCTATTAACTTAGCATGAAGTGCAGGAAGCAAAATTGGCAACACTTGCCATCTTCCTATTATTGTAATTCACCTATTAAAGGAGGAAAACAGCTTATTTTTAAGATGACATGATAAGTTCCTTTCTCATTCCTATAATTGTAAGACAGAGGTAGGTCAGTTCAGTGTGTTCATTCAGTGGATAAGGATCCAGTGTTCTTGCACCAACAATGTTATCCAAGGAAGCAAAAGTCACATTTCCTCTTTCCAGCTCCTCAATATGTTCCAAAACTCACCAAGGAGACATGAGG
Source organism: Azemiops feae (assembly GCA_023970755.1). NCBI lineage: Eukaryota > Metazoa > Chordata > Lepidosauria > Squamata > Viperidae > Azemiops > Azemiops feae. Next base: position 1,118,905 of record JALGBA010004127.1, on the reverse strand, counting down.
GCCTGGATGCAGAGGGAGAATTATCCCCTACGGATTCCATCAATAAAAGAAATTTCTTCAAAAATGAGAAGAACCCTGAATGTTAACACTTGTAGACCATCCCAATCATTCCTGTTCTGGATGGTGTACAAGAAAACAACTAAATATATCAGCATGCTACAAACAGTAAAAAAAAAAACCACCACCTCTCAGTCATCCAAGGTCAAAGATCTGCTTGAACAGAGCAGTTGTCAAAGCCTTATGAAATGCAAGGAGGGTCAGACATGAAAGCTACTGCAGAGGCCTGCCATCTCTCGTGATGTCTGGACAGAGGAACAGGGTTACCTTGGGCAAGGCAGTTCCTGATATATGTTACAATTGTTGTAGCACTGTTTATTAGAGTATGCTGGGCAAGATTATGCATATTTATTTGGCAATAAATCCCACTTGTATAATACACAAATGACACAGCTGATGCATGTGTCTTACTAGCATCATTTTTCTTAATTTTTTTCTTAATGTTTTCTTTGATACCTTCACTGAGGCCCTAGATCACTTTCTCCTTCTCTGTTTCCCTGTTCTGTCCGCTCCCTCTTGTCCTTTTCATCTGTTTATTCAGACCGACAGCATTCCTGGACATCCTTTTCCACAGAGCAACCATCTCCCAGTTCTTCAGGTAAACTCAGCTACTCTTTGCTTTCATTCTCTTAAACTGCCTGATTCAGAACCTGGAGGTTGGCATATTTAGTATGGTTTGAGGGGAAATTTGCATTTCCCCCCAGCATGGAAATCATCTTGCATAGTTAAAATTGCTCTATGCGCTGCATATTTCATCCTATGTGTTTCTGACAGATTACCTCTGAGAAAGTACATCTCTTGATAGAAAAAAAGTTTGCTTACCTCTGCTCAGGACCACATTAAAACCCTTATAGGCCCTAAGTATTATCCCGTTGTGATAATAATCTAGACAGTGAGGGTTATAATAGTATTGCCGGGACCTATGTTCATCAGCAATTTATTGGGAATCAGTCACAGTAAGTAATAAAGTTTCAGTAAGTGGTTAAAGCAATGGATTAGGAGTAGGGAACTCTGATTTAGGGACAGAAATGAGCTGGCTGATTTTGCACAAATATTTTTTCTCAGCCCTAGGAATAAGTTGGTGGCAAGCGTCTTGTGAAAAGAAATTGCCAAGAAAACTTCAGGGACTCTTCCATGTAGTTTTCAGGAGTTATGACTGACTTAGAGGCAAATTAAAAAGTAAAAATTGAATATACCTAATGGTGGAATCTATTATTTTTAACTTTGTTGTTACTTTTAATATTTTCATTGTTTTTAATTTAAAATATTTTTGTAGACCCCCCAAAAGTTTTGTAAGCCCTAGACACTATGTTTATTAGATGGACATGCCTCAACTTTATAAGATTTTGAAGAAAAAGTGCTATTATTAAGAACATTTAAAAATATATATATTGCTCTGCTCCTAAAGTATTACAAGTTACTAGGTATATCCAATAATATAATCTATTAGACAACCCCTAGTTTAAGTATAATATTGGAATAATTCAAAGTGTTATGCTTTTATTTTTGTCATAAAATTTCACTTGTTAAGCATGCTAATATCAATAATTGCTGAAGCAAAATACTTTTATACTTTTATATGTCTTTTTAAGGTTCATTATATTTCTTTGCTTTTGTTTAATACATAGAGTTCTTATATCTAAAAGCAATATATCTTGGTCTGTATTACAGGTTACTGGACATATCCAATGATATGATCTATTAGACAACCCCTAGTTTAAGTATAATATTGGAATAATTCAAAGTGTTATGTTTTCTATATTTCCTAAAGAAAAAAAAAAAATTTACAAGGACAGACATTTATGCCATAATTCCAGAACAAAAACAATAATTAAAAACCCTCATGTCCTCCTTTTCTTTGTATGCACCTAGTCAGGGATACCATTTTCTTCATATTATAAACTTACATTTGATTCTGCCTTTTAATTATTTTCTCTTTATTCCTCAATATTTTACAGCTTTTAAAATGTTTTGTAGCCCTTAGATATAGATAACCTTTACTTGCCTGTTTCTCTTCCGCAGTTAAAAGGAACTCTCCATTTTTAGAGCCACATACAGGACCATTTATTAGAACAAACAGCTTTGCTGATGAACTTGACCTGGAGGGGGAGACGTTGCTGACTCCAATAACTCACATCTCACAGTAAGTCACAAAATTCTGAATATCATTAACACCCAATTAGAGTGCAAGCTAGAAGAAGATAAACTGTAATTGTAGAACAAGCTTGTATAGAATTTCCCAGGTGGGACTATGGAACAAGCTTGATTTTATCATTGCATCCTTGCATATCCAACAACTTGTGCAAAATATCTTTAGGATATTGTTTTTATGTGAAACTAATGTTTTGATTAGACAAAGCAAAAACAAACTGTGTTGCTTTCTGATGAAGAACATGTAATTAATATTGAACATGCATTGCTGCTATCTCACTAGGACAAACTAGTTAAATGGAACAGTCTGAAATTATGCCTTTTCTGACATCTTACATTGGTTTTGTAATATGCTGTATTCAAAATCCTTTGGCCAAGGTTTTTTGTCCTTTGTTGAACACAGTTTTATACAGATGTCTTTAATCTGTTGGGAGAGATAAAAATTGGTATTGATTACAGATCACAATGATGAGATGAGTAAGGGGGAAACAGAAACTTGCCTTCGATGTGATCATTGAATATTCTGCTCAACTTTAATGAAAGTCTCTAGGCTGCATTTGGCTAAACTGCCCTCTCTTACACTTTCGGATTGACCTTATTAACATCATAAATATGTTCTTAGACACTGAAAATATTGCAATGAATTACCTGTCTATCTGTATATAAATATAAAAGTGCAGACCTTGCATAGATTACACATTTGCAATATAATAAACCCAGAAGTGATTACTGATCACTAAATTCTACATGATGAAAGTCTTTCGGGTATTATGAGTAACAACAATACAGTAGCACGGTTCTAAAGAACTTGATAAAGAAAGCTTTTTTATGGTCTGATCTGAATATTCTTTCATTCAATTCTAATTCATGTCCTGCTAAACTTCTGAAAACCAGCATTTCAAACAACAAGTTGCTTTCTTATAGAACATCCTATGGATGTATTCTAAAGTGTCTCCTGGTATATACCCCAAAGATCAGCTCAACCTGTATAAACCAGTTCACATGTCAAAGTCAGATCAAATGCAGCTTTGTACAGCTTGATCCACGCTGTATAAAAGGTGCTTCACCCTGAATAATATTTTATAGGCCAGCTGCATACCATTGTAAACTATTGGTAGAAAATGAAGAGCTTTGCAGCTGGTAAGAATAATGTGCTGTTGAATTTTGGACTGCAGCACTGCATATAAATTAATATGCCCCATGGGCCTTGGAAATGAGCATGTATGAAAGAAACTGATGCCATAACCACAAAAGGTGTGTGTAAGAGCTGCTGTGTGGATTGGAGGCATGCGCTTGGTCAAGAGTATCTGCAAACAGGTTTCACCTGAAAGCATAAAATTACTTCTCCTTGACAGGCAATATAAATCAACTGGCAACAATATTGATTATCTACTGTACCATTAGGAAACTTGCCTGGTATAAGGCAGATTAAGGAATGTGTTTAAAATATCTGTTTCCACTTAGTTTGAAAAGATTGATAAACTTGTGCAGTTCAAACTTGACAGCGACCCTGTAAGTACATTGGGGATCTGAGAAAATAAGGAACAGTAAACTGGCAGCAGCCTTGTGAAAAATGTCATGATTTAAGAAGTCTCCAGAGTCCCTCTGCTTCAGACCTGGGTGTGTTTATTAAGCATATGGGCTGCATATTTGGAAAGGTGAAACCAGAAGAATATATGACATGATCCAATATAAGACTACTAGTGCAAATGTGCAACAAACGTTTCCCTGATTTTGGAATGTGGTATCAAGGAGAGTTTTTTGTTTATAGTAATAGGTCTGCATATCGTTTCTGGCCTCAGCTAATTGCAACAATTGCTACCCAGATCTATGAAATTCACTTGACAAAGTTATGTTATTATATTTTGCCCCAAAATATTTTCCCAGTTCACTTTGGTTGCGTTATAGAGTGCAGGAATCTTCATTTTGTTGTACTGATTCATTATCAACTAAAAATACTTCTTGTGATATAAATTTATCTCATGGAAATTTCATAACTTCATATAAACTCCACATAAATTTTATTAATATGTAAAATAAATATTCATATGCTTCTATCCCAACATTCCTGTGTATGAGAGTCATTGGGGTATACAGCTAGGAGGTGTTGCTTCTTCTCTGGAGGTAAAAAAGAAATACCCATGACAGATAGTTAACCCAGGCTAGGTTGTCTCAGAGCAGCTCAGTGACTAAGATGTTTCCAGTAATGTCATGCTCAAATCTGCCTGGCAATTTTTTTACAAGTTTACTTTTCCTACAAAAGAAACATTTTTTTTTTCCTCCACTCCTTTCAGGTGCTTGAAAATTTCTTTTTAAGTGTGGAATTTTTGAGCTTCATTGCTTGGAGGAAATGATAGAGACAGCTACTGCTAGTATTGTGGTTTTCTACTTAGTTTTCAAAACACACTTCTCAATCTGAGAAAATTCTTCCTCCCTCTCTCCCTCTCTTTTTTAACCCTGCCCATCTCACCTAACACTTTATGGGAGGTGCTCCTTATAAGGTTTCTCCTTGGAACTTAACCAAAGCACGGGAACCGGGAAAGATGCAAGCTGCTAGAAAAATTATTGTAGAGAAAGATCGTTGGTATACATATGTTTGCTGCTCTGTAAGTAAACTGAAGGAGCAATGTGATTTCCCCCCTTAAAAACAAATTCTGTTTCAGCAAAATATATGAGAAATAATTGGGGGGGAAATTGCACTGCTTGAATGCTCTTATCTGCTGCATGGTTCCTCTCCCGTACAAAGATTTTAAGGTACGAGCAAAGGGATTTTTTCTTAACACTTCCCCCATGTAGGAAAATCAGAGGAAGCAAAAGGAGATCCAATATTCTGTGCCTCTGTGTCACATAATCCCCCAGAATATTGTTCATTGCCAGTGCAGCTAGAGCCTCCAGCATGGCAAACAAGCAATGTAAATAGGAATTAAAAGTTATTATTTGTCCTTGAAAATATTCCTCTCAAAATTCCTAAGAAGGAAAATTGTTCTTCAGGTATACAAATATGTATGAATTTATTTAAATAAGGAAAGAAGAACAAGTAATTTTTTTCCCAATAATCCACAAATGCCCAAAGCCTAGTAGCGTATGTGAGTACTAGAGCTTCAGGAAACACAAAAGAGGGGTGCCTATCTTCAGCACTCCCTGCCATTTGCATTTTTCCTGGCCTAGGATCTCCTGTGGTCTTGCTTTGTTGAGTGGAAGTGAAAACGTGGACATCTGCCAGGGAATAACAGATAAAATGTGCACAATGTCATGATATAAAGGCTGCAATTTATGTACTTTCATCTGGTATTGCAACACAAGTATGTAATGGTAGCATGTAGTCATTTTGGGATTGTTGTGGATTATTGAAGTGTGACTGAGTGGAATGTGCCATGCTATATTGCAAGTAGGGAATCGTATTTTAATGCTTCCACAAAATTAATAAATAAATAATTATGACAGGCAGGTAAAAGATGATTTAGAGTACCTCTTCAGTCATGCTAGATTTCAGTCTGTGATTAGAGTGGTATTATTTGCTTTATTTGCAGGGGAATTCTTCAAAGGCTCTATTCTCATAATTCAGACTCATAATTCAGAAAACAGATATTTCTTTTTGAAAACAAAATATGTGAGTTAAATGCCCTTGCTAAAATAATGTTCTTTGTATTTTTTTCACAAATGTTTTTTTGTGTTTTTCATAGCCCACTCTCATTAGTTATAGAAACGATACGTCTTCATCTAATAGGACATATGTATTATTTTATGCACATCTACTGACCATTTCTATGTTCAGAAGCTAAGTATTGTCACTAATCAGAGAAACCTAGGGCTGTAGTCTAGAACAAGAAGTTTAAAAACATCAGAAAATTCATCATTGGCAACCCATTTCTTCAATGTTGCCTCTCCAAAATATGGTTGTGTCCATGACAATGCCAGGATTTTGTTTTATTTTTTATTTATTTATTTATATTTCATATTTCTAAACCGCCCATCTCCCTCAAAGAGGGGCTCTCTTTTTACCTTTTAAACTTTCTTTTTACCTTTTGTTATTTTTAAATTTTCAAATGAAGTAAATTTAGGGAATAGATTGATCTCCTATATGGCTTGGGGACTGATTATGTATGGGACTGCCTCCTCCAAATGGAATATTTTGTCCAACCTTTGTGTATAGAGGTTGTATTATATCCTAAAAGTCTCTATCCCTCATGAGATGTTGTGGTGCTCCAAAGTGAGAATTTCCTGTTAGGCTCTTCTCTTACTGGCATCACGTATCCCCAAGATGAAAGCAGCTCTCCTCCTCTTGATGGGGGGGGGAGGGGAAATGAATTACAGGCATTGTGTAGTAAAGATTTTATTGTGGGTGTTTATATTTTCAGCTTGGGTGTGTGCTTTTATTAGTCTTATGTAATACGATGATGAGGATACAATATAGGACTTGTAAGTTGCTTAGATTTATTTGAAAGGAGTGACATAGAATGCATTATTGTTGCACTATTCCACATTTATTGCTATTTAAGAATCAGCAGGCTGTCTGCCACTTCTGTTATTTTGAGACAGTGCCTGAATTTAAAAAGTACATGGTGCTCAGAGCAAACATTTGTACTTATCTGCGTACTGGGATCCTTGTTTGCACTGACTGGATAGCTTATATTGTAAATGATTCTTGCTTTTATCTTCCTCTCTTATTTCTAAAGGTCTTGTAAAGTCTCAGCAAATACGGCTTATTCACTTTCAAGTGGTCAGATATAATGACTGACCTGCTGTCACCAGCACTCTGTGTACATTGCAACTAACAACATTTAAATTGTGGTTGGAACACAGACAACTTTATCATTCATTGGCTATAAGGATTTGCAAGTATGAAGCAGGCAGGCACCCAGCCAAAGATCACAAAGGAGGAAGTGACATACTCTCCCATCAGGTTTAATTTTATCCTCTTTTTTGTTTAGTTGGATTTTGGCCGCATGATGGTATTCTATCCGTCATTTTAGACATAGGGAAAATATGAAACAATGCTCTTTCAAGGCTAATCCCATACTGTACATTAGTTTAATAAAGTCACTGCTGTGCCTTTATGTGTCCTTTTTAAATCTATGTTGCAATTGATATGAGGAAAATTACTTCATTTATGGAAAAGGAAGAAAGGCAGGAGGCTATAGAAACATATACGTAAACATAAAGGTGGGGAAAGTGTACCCAAAATTGAACAGAGTAAAAAAGACCTTTAAAAGAGTATCTGCTGAAATGTGAATGAGGACATCCTCATAAGTAGAAACCCAAAATGTGATTCACATTAGGAACTATAGTTGAAACTTTACCATACAATTATTGTTGTTTTAACCATTTAATGGCGTCCGACTCTTGGCAACTTTATAGGCAAGGGCTCTCCATGCTACTCTGTCATTAAGTTCAGCTTATTAATTATTCTAGAAACAATACTGAAACTGATGTATCAATGCCCCAAATATCAAATTTTTATAAATGCCATTTTCTGAATTCACAAAGCACCTTTAAAAGGTAACTGAATTATGTTTCCTTGTTATATATGTGATGCACTCATCACATATATAACAAGGAAACATAATTCAGTTATGGCCTTTGCAGTAACATTTAAATGCAGATGTTCCACTTCCTTTAAGTAGTAAATAATACACTGCTCCTTTCCCAGTGTAAATTAATATTATGCTTTATGCTTTCTAAATAGCAGTATGTTTTTTATTGGTGTCAATTAAAGTACTATCCAGGTGTTTTCTTATTCAGAAGTGCTGGGCTCATCTAATCAAAATGTAAGATGTTCTTTGTTCTGAAATATTAGCTTATTTTGGACATCACAAAAAGTTTTGGAGGAGAGATAAGAAGAGGCCCAACATTTTGTATTTATTTATTTGAGTTATATTGCTGTAGTCAGTGGATTTGGCTTTTCTGTTATGAGGGAAATGGCTTTTTGGCTGTGATGTACATAGCATTTGGCTTAGAGTACTACATTTATTATGTTAGCAAGTGAGCACTACATGCAGTGTTATGCAAGTTGACTTTTGCTAGCTGAACAGGATTTTGCTTGCTGCCCTATTCCTTTTTCGTCACTCACCCTGTGAATATTCTCCAAAATACATGGGACATATTTGGGCTATGGATTTTGTTCCTCTGACAGATGATCAGCACTAGTAACCAATTGGTAATTTGCTCAATAATCTCATTTTGTTTAAATGTAAGTTCAGATTTAAAATTAGAATTCAAAAGTAAATGTAAGATATTTTCGCCATGTTTCTCCAGGGGTGTTTTTCAAAAGTGCATCCATACAGAGAGAGACAAGGAGTGGGGGAACTGGATTCAGACATTGTCACAATTTTAACCACAGCTTGTTGACTAAACCAGGATAGATTGTGTTCACACATCAGACCAAATCCAAGCGAAACAAGCCACATTGTGTTTTAGCAATGGAGTGTATGCAACTTCTGTCAGTTGAACAGGTGTACTAGCCTAGGCACAACCTGTTGAGAACCATGTTCCCAAGGCAGACCAAACAGTGACTCAAATTCTAGTTAGTGTTCCGTGATTTATGAAACCAAATGCATATAATGAAGGGCTAACCTTTTTGGCCCCTTACATTGTAGGGCGCTAGTAGGCCTCTTTGGTTCAGTCTTAGCATGCTGTAAAAATCCAGACTAAGAAAGCAATTTCAATTGTGCACTGATTTGCCCATATCCCAAAGTTAGAGAGTCATACTTGTTCACTTAAACTGCACATGATCTAACTGGTTTTAAAGGTGTCCATTGTAATCTTTTATAAATAGTATAAAATTAAAAGGTTAGGGGAGACTTCAGATGTACAGGTTTATTAAAGTTGGATTGCTATAATTCATGAATATTTTATGGAGTTGAGTTTGCATATCCAGGTCAGGCAATTTAAGGAGTGTTTCTCAGAATGACTTTTTCATTTGGAACTCCTTCCCTGAGCTGACAGGAGTGAGCCAATCATTACAAAGAGCTGTTGCTCCCTTGCCCATAAGTAGCCAGGAAGGCCTTAATTGCAGTGCAAGAAGAAGAGTCGGTGAAGGGTAATAAACCTTTGGTGATTTAGCCATTATTTGGAAACCATCTGTTTTTCATTTTAGAAATCTCAACCACTTTTTCCCATATCAAAATTAAGCAACTGCTTATTGATAAGCAGTTTATCCATAACATCTGCTGCAATGGAGTTAGCTCTTTATTAAAATAATTATTGTTCTGGCCACAGTTGCTTGGTGGATTGAAGGCCTGATGTTATTTTTGATATAGGTTGTGTGTGGACATTTAGAATGAAATACTTGTTTTCCTTTATTGAAACTGTTGTATGAAAACTGTATACATATATGTATATACATACATAGTAGAAGTGTGTTTATGTATGTGTGTGTGTTGTAGTTAAGGTATCAGGCTAAAACCTGGGAGACTGTGAGTTCTAGTGCTGCCACGGGAATAAAGCCAGCTGGGTGACTTTGGGCTAGTTACTCACTCTCAGCCCTGGAAAGCAGGCGATGGCGAACCACTTCTTAAAAACCTTGCCAAGAAAACTGCAGGGACCTGTTCAGGCAGTCTCCAAGAAATGGACACAATTGAATGGAGGAGTACATATAATAAATAGATTTTGCTTTTAGGATCAACTATAAATAGTAAAGGAACCAGCAATCCAGAAAATTACTACAGGCTAGCATTTGGTAGGCTATCAATAAAGTCATTAGAAAAGATACTCATATGTCATGCTGTGTCTATACCTACTTAGATCAGAATCACGCTGGCAATGGTTTTGTGGAATATGTGTGTGTGAGAGAGTATATATGTGTGGAAGTTGGAGTGTAAAGAGCAAGATAGAAGATGTATTTAATGTTTTTGTAATGGAGAACACCATGATAGCCAAAAAGGGGGGGAGCAAGGAGGAGGAGGAGGAGGAGGAAGAAGAAATGGATCATTAAAAAAAGCAATCCAAGATTTGCAAAAGGCTGAAATTATGACCAGTTCTAATGTTGAGAAAAAGAGAAGAAAAGAAAAGAAGTGGATGAGCTCAATTACAGTGGCGATTGAGAGATCTAAAGGACCAGCTCAAACCGAGCATGATTTTTCTGTTCTGTCAAAGTAAATTTTCCTGTTTAAAATCAAAGAACATTAAGAGAATAGAGATGTCTTTGATTCACCTGATATTTAATTTTTTTTTCTTTCTTCAATTTTTTTTCTTTAAAAATTAAAAACCTCTTCAAAAATAGTACCTACTTGGTTTTTTCCCCCTATTTAGGAATATTTTTAGACATTGTACATTATACAAAGGAGTTAATTGCTCACCACCACCCCAACTAGTGAAAAATGTATTGATAATTTCTAGATTAAAATATTTATCTCAGAAAATTTTTCATTTAATTTTTACTCTTAATAGAGGATCTTTTAAAATCATTATAAATAGTTAATAATAATAATAAGAAGAAAACTTTGGTTATGAAGCATGTTTTTAAATTCCAGCTAGAACAAAAATGTATTTATTTCAACACAAGGGGGCAGTGATGCCATATAAGAATATTGACTAGTATTTAATTAAGTAGCCCACATCAGATAGGTAAAATGAGTAGGAGAGTGAGATAATAATTTGACTTATTCATAAGCCTGAATACAAAAGATTCAGGTTCAGCTTAAAAGTCAAAATTGAGTTTGGCTGCTGATAAAGTTGATTTGTTTGCTTTGAAGTAGATACACAGTTACACAAAGAAATAATCACTAATCCATTTGTGTTCAACAGGATTGTACATTTTATTGCTCATAAAATATTATCTCATAGATTATAAGGAATAAGGCAATTCTAAAACTGTTGTATAAGCCACAAGTGTGATATTGATGAAGATACAATAGTATTCCAGTTTTAAAAGGGTTTGATAAATTTCCATGAAGTTCTGTCAACAACTACTACAGCTTTAATTTACATTTTTATACCCATGATCAAATATTTCACTGCACGCATTTGCATTTTATTTTAATTAAGCTTATTTTTTATTGTTTACTTGACGGTGATCTAATATTGTATTAACTGATCTTTTTCATGTGTGCTCCCTAAAATACAGTTTGGATGATGACGAAGTTTATATATTTTGAAACAGGATAATGTACAGATAAGTATGTATGTTTCTATATAGAGGTTTGACTGTTAAGAGGAATGTAAGTCAAATTATATGCCCTAAAGCTGAATTTTAACTGGCATTTAATTTAGGAATATATCAGTGTGTAGAAACACTGCCTTGCCAAATATTTAATATATATTATTTGGACAGACTTGCCTCCTCTGTTCTCGTTTAGTATTTCAGATTAAATAGGATTACACCTCAGGGGGCATCTGTATTTCTGAGGAAGTTATTGGTTTACTGTATATTGTTTATGCACACTTGCTATTATAGTTGATTACAGAACTCAAATGATTGAGATGGGTTTATACATGTATGTTGTTTAGAGCATATTTCACATGATGAAAACACACTCCTGATCTCTTTTTGGGCCCAACTGAAAGGAATGGTTCTAACTTTTAAAGTAGTCTTCTCCAAATTGGGGTCCTTTGCATGTAAGGATTTTAATTCCCAGTGGCTGGTATTTTGGGACTATTTATAGCAATAGCAATAGACTTAAATACCGCTTCATAGTGCTTTGCAACCCTCTCTAAGCAGTTTACAGAGTCAGCCTATGCCCCCCAACAATCTGGGTCCTCATTTTACCGACCTCAGAAGGATGGAAGACTGAATCAACCTTGAGCTGGCTCTTATCCTCTAAGAATTTCTCAGGAGGATTTTCATTAAGTGTTCCCAATGAATGTTGGCTATTGAGGAAAGAGATACCTCACTTTTGAAAAACAGGCAGAGGGAAATCTTTTACTCTTCTGGCTTAAGCTTGATTTAAGTATGCATAGACATCAATGCATACCTGCACAGCAAAGGGGTGACAGGTAAGTGTAGATTGCAGATGGTTACAGACAGGCCGATATGCACACCTCCCAAATCTCTTATGGCACGTCTTCTTGCATGCTGATAGGTTGATCTGACTTCTTGTTGGGAGGCAGGTGGAAGGCAAGGCATGTTCAAATGACAAAATGGAGCAGCTAGAAGTGAGGAGACATAAACATTTGTACGATGCAATAGATAAATATTACAAATACCAAGAGATAACAGCCAATTCATGGAGGGAAATTGGAAAGACTTTGGAGGAAGACCCAGACAGATGCAAAGAAAAGTGGAAGCAATTGCAAGACAAGTTCGTCAGGCTAAAAAATAAAATGAAAACAAAGAGCAGAGACCCTGGGCCCAGAGGACAGATAATTCTGGTTTGTTTTGCCACTTGTTTTCACAAAGAAGTTGTCTTCCTCACTGATTTCCATTTCCTGCAATCTTTTATATTTCTGTGCTTTGTTGTTTTAACGCTCCCTAGCCAGAATGTTAACATTCGCAGAAGCATAAATGCAACAGCTATGCAACTGTCTCTGAATGACAGATATATATACATTCTCTGACATGCAGTGACGCAGAAGTCTAACCCTAGCCTAAGTCTGCCAATTGTTTCCTGCTTAGATCTTCCTATTTGCATTGTAAATTTCCTATGTGAATCTAAGAGGTATCTTCACTATGTTTTTTAAAGAATCTGATTAAAACATCTTTGCTGTTTTAAGCAAAGCTTTTGAATGATAATTGCTTGGTTTGTTTTATTGCTTTGAGAATGTTTAGATTTTACTTGATGCACCAAGGGTGGCTTTGATGACATCTAGACAATGTGATCACTCAATTGATATGTGAGGGAACTAGGAATAGGTGGCAACAACAGCAATAGCAGCACCAGGAGCCAAAATCTCTTTTCCCAAGTTCTGTGTCCCCCACATTATGTACTATTTTCCACTTTTATTTTGTGCAGTTAACAGCAAACATATCTTGGCATTGTTGACCATTGTTGACCATATTCTCCATCTTGTTCTCTATTGTGTTCTTACCCTTGTTGGCTCTGGTTTTGTTTTGGATTTTATTGTGCTTTATTCTTTTTGTCATATTGTGAGCCACTGGAGCTGGGTCGTGCTTAAGTTGAATGAATTAAACCTTAGAAAGCCTTTTCTAGTTCAGATGGTTCTCTCTGCATAGAGAGGAGGAAAAGGAGAAGGTTATTTATAAAGATCTGTAACGCAGCCTTTTCTGGGCAAAGCTTCATTTTTCCCTTAGGTGAAAAAATGGGGTGGAGAATGTTTCGTTGTGGTTCTGAGCAGATTGAAAAACTACTGCCATTTAACAAAAACAGGTCATCTTTTTATGATAGCAGCAAAGAATAAAGGAACATATGCAAAGAAAGGCCGAGGTTTTGGATTCATGTTTTCCTTATGCTACTTTCTCAGGATAATTAATACAGCTTTAGTAATAGTAATTTATTAAATGGGTATGTTGCCAACTCTGAGTGATTCTGGGCCATCTCAGTTTTATGTGCAACTGAGAATAAAATAGCTTCATTTTTTAAAATAATCTGCTAACAATATTGGATTTTGCAAAGAAAAGACTGTGCTCTAGAATAACGTCTTATCCTCTTTTTGCAAATTCTGCTTAGATATTTTCAGCTGCATTTGCTTTTATTTATAGTTGTACCAGTCTTAAAGTTTTATGATTCCAGCTCAGACAGTAACAATCAGTAGGAATTTAGAAATTGTATGTTTAAGAAATTAAAACTTAGCATGCCATATTCCTAAATGAGCAACGTCACCTGAAGGTTTTCCTGCTTTGGGGAAGTGTCACATATGAAGATGTATCATTTAGTTGCTTCTAAATTTATAAATGGGGGGGAAATGCTGGGTATGCTGAATTGGCAATTTTGGCTAAGGTATAACCAATATACTGTATGGATACAAATCATTTCTTATTTGTGTCTTCTAGTGCTATGGAAACATTTAGCATTCAGAACCAATAAATACCACTAGTTTGGGTGAAGTAACTGAAGCTCCAGTCAAGGTGGAAGGCCTGTTGATCAAGCTTACTAGTAATCTAGAGCAGATTAACAGCAAACATAATCCCATAAATAGCTGGCTCGTAACCTGAGGATATATTTGGATCTGATTTTCCACTAGATGCCCATGTTGTGTTGTTTCTGTGGAACATCATCTCCCTGCAGTTCAGATCGGCCCCTTCTTGTTTTGCAAGGACATGAAGACATGGCTTTTCTCTGTGTTTGTGGGTCAGAGCCAGTGAGGAAGTTATGATGATTGTGGTTCAACTGCTTTTTAAAACTTGGTTGTGGTTATGTATTTTATTTTCATTGCTGTTTGGTGAAATGGACAGCCATATAAATTGAATAAAACTGAATAAATAAAATAATGTACTGATGGTGATTTGGAATATATTCCACCAGTTTCCATTTGTGTGCTAACTGTGCCCTTTACAGAGAACCGGTTTTAGCTTCTATCAATCTCATGCCATAATAAGCTTTTGGCTGCTCACCTTGCCTTTGAACATAATTCCAGAACTTAAATTTGGTTCAAAATGCAAAGCTCTTACTAGGTCACAACCTGTTAACTCAACTTTTTTTGCCATCTATACCAACGCAAGGCTTAATTCAAGGCCATTGTTGCAACTTTTAATACTCTAAATCAGCACTGCTGGCTGGAGAATTCTGAGAATTCACAGTCCACAAGTATTAGGGTTGGCACCCTTGCTCTAAATATTGAATGGTTGCTGTATTTCAAAAAAGTTTTGCCTTCTTTGTGAGAGTGTCCATATACTACGTTCTGTTTTAGGGAAATTTCTTTTGTAGTCATATTAACTAAAAATTGTCAGACAAGTACAGTAACTGTTTCTTCAGTTCCTGAAGACAACACATTCATTTTGTGCTAAATATTCTACCATATTCTTATTCAAGATCTTTCTGCTATTATTCCCATGTTCTAAATATTTATAATTAACAATATCAGTTTAATTAAAATAATTACTTCTAAGCATTAGGACAATTTTTTCAGAATTCCAGAATCCAGAATGTTCCATGTCTGTGTGTGCATGTACACACACACAAATATGCAAATGCTGGACACATGCTCATTTATAATCTTCATTGGACAATGCGTTTGTTCTCCTTGACAGTTGAATAAGAAGAGAAAAGACATTTTGAAAAATGTGTTCCTGTCAACTTGATCGTTGCGCCTTCCTCTGCATCTGTATTGAACAGTATCCCTCCTAGACTGCAGTTTCTAGGAAGGAGATGGATAACTGATTAGATCCACATTTGAAGCATTGTCTCACATTTCAAGCATTGTTGTCTAATAAGATAACATTTGTTTCAAAGACTACTAGGAAGTGAAATTCGGGAACAAAGGGCATTAATGTTTTTATTTTTAATGCTATAAAAAGTAACTTCCCTTTTTAGTGTGAGAATATATAATGCTTAAGAAGAGTGCTTGGAGAATGCCCATTCATCATATGACAGATATTACATTTACACCATAGCAAGCAGGTGACTGCATTAATATGAAATACAGCTTAACTGATGCAATTATAAACTGCTGCAAATCAGAGTACATGCTGTAGCTGATAAAATACTGTAGCTGTTGATGGTATGAACTGTGTTACTGCAGAAATGTATCAAATGTCTCATAAAGTATAAGGTTTATTTAAAAAAAAAAAAAGACCTCTAGAAAAAGTGCCCGTATACTTAGTTCAATTCCTGGTGATGACATGGACAGTCATACAGTTTTCTTGGTAGCCAATGCAGACTTGGTATATCTGATTACTTTCTTCTGGGATGTTTTTTTTACTTTTCAGACTATAGCCCTGAGAGTCTCCCATGCAAATATGAGCCTGATTTGACTCTGATTAGCTGTTGAGTCCAGACAAGGTCAGCCGGCTGCTGCCAGCTGCTCAGATAGTGTAAATTATCTCTGGCCTTTGGGCGATTATGGTGTATGTGCACCTGCAGGTTACTTTCTTCTTTTTAATTTATAAAATAGATGTTAATTATAGAGATGGTGTCAACTAGCGTTCACATTTATATATTGGTATATATTGATATATATTGCTATATACCATGAAATAATGTAGTATTTTATACACATTAAACTTTAGATTTGAAAGGAAAGCTTAAGAAGGAAAACTGCTATGCATGTAACTTGGCTTAGCGTGCAGCTGGTTTCTCTGGCAGTGCTTTCAGTTTTTATGTGAAGGTTGAAGGGGCCATGTTTATATGCAACTTGGTAATTAATTGTGCCACGATACTTTTTTTTTATGAATTCGTGTTAATAAACTTGGCAAGTATCAGGTTTATTTGAGTGGCTGATATTGAGTGAACAATATGAAAGCAACATTTTTTAAATACATAGAATGCCATCTGTCATATAGAGGTAGTCCTTGACTTACAACTGATCATTTAGTGGCTGTTTGAAGTTAGGACAGAACCCTCCAAAAGCTACTTCCAACCCAGATTTGAAGTTCTGATGCCAGGCCCCCTCCATGGTCCTGTGATCACATTTTGACAGCTCAGCAACTGGCCTCCATTTGCGATTGGTGGTAGTGCCCGCAGTCACGTGATCTTGCTTTATGACATTTTTGCCAGAAATTGGTCTTTCCTTCTTATTTCCGGCAAAAACACCCCAGAGCAAACAATGGGTTTGCTTAACAACCACGGGGTTCGCTTAACAAATGTTGCAAAAAAGATCATAAAATCAGGTCTGGTCATATAGTGACTCGCTTTATGACTGTCACACCTTACAATCAAAATTGTGGGCTCAGTTATGGTTGTAAGTTGAGCACTACCTCAATATGAAAACTATAATTAGTTTTATTATTTACTTAATGGTTGCTATTTTCTAATAGCAATCATTAAGTAAAATGTTCATTAAGTACATGATTATAGCAAACATTTAAGTAAATGTTTATGTACCTCTGACACATAATTATTCTTGAAAGTGTAATAAAAAGCAAGAAAATCCACAATGATGTACTTACTCAGAACTAATTGTGCAACGATACTGGAATATTGATAGATTTATCCCACATAGATGGACTCATATCAGTATGCATGGATAGCTCTTAAAACTTTAAAAGGGAAACCACGGCCAACATCCTCAAAATTCCTTGCAACCTTAGCAGGGAAAACCACCTTTTACAAGGTTGGAAGTATTAAGCTCACAGAGAATAACATTATACAAATACCAACAGTATTCATATATTTAAGAGCTTTAAGATCAAAGTAGTCGTTTGACAATTGCTTCAAATTCTTTAAATGGAATAATTTTGTCTAGCTGAACATGTGATGAATTCCAAGTACAGGATAAGATGTGAAAAATGAAAAGTACTTTTCAAGGTGATTCACACAGATTATGATTCAGAGAAGATTTCATGTGTCCAGATCTAAGAAAGAACAGAAGGTGATAATCTGATCTTACTATTAGATCTTCATATAGCTGGAGAAATATCTGAAGACAGTGGTGATCATGCCATTTCATAATTTACTTTTTATTTTATTTGTATGGTGCCTATTCCCTCAAGGGGAATTTGGATAGCTAACAATAAAAAGAAGTCAAAGAACTTAAAAAAAACCTTTAAAAATAATATATAAACCTACAGAGGGGATTACATGCAAGAAGTTACCTGGCTGGATATTGTAGAGTTTGTGGGTGAGAATTTTTTGTTATTGTTGTTAGTGGCTTCTTGAAGATTTTATGGTGCAAATGGATATCTCTCCACAGTTATATCCAGTTGGTTTTCATTATTCAGTCCCTTAATAGTGTGATATTTGTGTAGTATACCTGGTGTCTGTTATGGTCCTTCGACCACAGCAGTCCTGACTCATGTTGACTACTGTATATGGACAAGTTCATGCAGTTTCCTTGGCAACATTTGCAAGTTACTCACCCAAAGACACTCAGCTGGCTTAATGCTTAAGGGAGGACTAGAACTCAGATTTCCCCATACGTATTTCTTTATCTTTAAATAGTACACTATTTTTTTCCTCGTAGCATATTTAAGGAGATACAGAACCAATTGTTCTGGGATCACAGTGATCCAGTCATTCCAGGCCTGAAATGAACCTGTCCAAATAAAATCTCTAGAAACTGCTTCTAGTTCAAACAATTAACTTCCAGAAAAAAAATCTAAATGCTGACAGGAATGGGAAGATTCACATGGCGTTAAGAGGAATAAAACACCCCAGAGTGTTCCAGAAAGTTCCATTCCTAGAAGAATATGCTTGCACATACCTAGTATAATTTCTCATTGCTGTCATGTTATGGAAGTGCAAGTGAAAAAAGTATAGCTATGTTAAACTCCCAAATAATAAATGTCTAGGGAATAAAGAGCGTTAATATTGGCAAGTTTTAATGTTATTCTTGCCAAACATTTGTATTTTTTGTTACAGTATTATAGGCTAAAAATAGTTTCCTTAAGGAAGACTGAAAAACAAAACAATAAATGCCTCCTTTATCTTGGAAATATATTCCCAAATCATATCCTGGCTTAGTTCAATAAACAACATTAGCAAATGATTTTTTTTGGGTGGTTTAAGCTTAAACTACTGAATTGGGATGAGAATCCACAGAAAGAAAAATGCAAATGCGGCTAGAATCTGAATCCCACATGTTCTATTTTAATCATTTGAAGTATACTCTCTGCTTATGGATTTAGGCTTGACTTAGGCTTCCTTGATGTAACCTAAATGGCCTACATCTGGGTGGGAAGCAATTTCCCCTCCAGTGTCCCTTTTCCATATACAGATAAAGATTTTTGGAAAAAGAATATGAAGAGAAAGTTAAAACCAGGAGGGCAGGTGGCAGGGAGGGAAGGAAGGCCAAGCAAATGTGTCAATGAGGCTTCAGAGCAAGATTCAGAATCCACGCAGTGACTCAATAATCTACTATATTTAGTGAACCACTATGTCTTTGATACAATTCTCCACAAAATTCTCCAACACAAGTTGCACTGAAATAAACTGAAATATAGTACGTAGTGTGTAATATAAGGTATGTAGTATTACCATATTACCATTTGTTTTAGGGAGGTTTATGCAGAGGAGACCCTTAAAGTAACTTTTCCCAAACTGCTATTCTGCTAATCTGTTGGGAGAAGTATTCCCAGCCTGCATGGCTGAAGGTAATTCTAGGACTAAGAGATCCAACACATTTGGGACAACAACAGGTTTCTGGATTGTACAAATACCATGTGTTCATTATTCACTGTGTATGCTATTCCTCTTCTGGTACATTTGCTAAACTCTGTTTCTAAGCTGATTTATTCTTCATAATTGCTGATGTACAGTACTTTTGGAAGTTTGAGACACCTTTGGTCATACCTAATAATTAAACCTGATTTGGTTCTGCCACTAATCGTTGCCTTTCCATTTTCAGAATTAGTAAATATTTTAAGAACAAGAATCAAATTTTTTATTGTGTGCGTCTGTTCTCCTTCACTGTCAATATATAATTATTTTTTCTACTTTTTGAATGGCCATAGTAATACTACTCGATACCAAGAAATGCGTGTGCTAAAAAGCCATTCTTTGTATTCCTTATTGATGTTGCTATTTAGTCAGATTATCCAGATGTATACAAAACATTCTGGATATCTGCATTAATAATTCTCTTTATGAGTTGAGTTATTCAGAGGCCTAAGAATGAGTGTCCATGGGGTTTTCATGGCTCCAAGATCACCACAGATGGGGACTGCAGCCAAGAAATTAAAAGACGCTTGCTCCTGGGGAGGAAAGCTGTGGCAAATCTAGACAGCATACTAAAAAGCAGAGACATCACCCTACCAACAAAAGTATGTATAGTCAAGGCCATGGTTTTCCCAGTTGCAATGTATGGCTGTGAAAGTTGGACCATAAGAAAGGCTGAGCGCCAAAGAATTGAGGCCTTTGAACTATGGTGCTGGAGAAGACTCCTGCGAGTCCCCTGGACTGCAAGGCGATCAAACCGGTCAGTCCTAGAGGAGATCAACCCTGACTGCTCTTTAGAAGGCCAGATCCTGAAGTTGAAACTCAAGTACTTTGGCCACCTAATGAGAAGGAAGGACTCACTGGAGAAGAGCCTAATGCTGGGAAAGATTGAGGGCAATAGAAGAAGGGGATGACAGAGAATGAGGTGGCTGGATGGAGTCACTGAAGCAGTAGGCGTGAGCTTAAATGAACTCCAGAAGATGGTAGAGGACAGGAAGGCCTGGAGGAACGTTGTCCATGGGGTCGCGATGGGTCGGACACGACTTCGCAACTAACAACAACAACAAAGAATGAGTGAGAATGGTGACTGGTGAATAACTGCTTAGAAAAAGATCCCCCTTTTAAATAGATGGTTTAAATCTAAGTCTGTTTGAAGGCACATTTAACAAGGAACCAATTTAAATATAAAAGCATGATTTATTTCATTGTTCATGATGAAATATTTAAAAAAATAGTGAAGAATATAAAGGAGATAAGAGGTTCTGGATATGAAGCAGACTATAGTAGTCCTCAATTTATAACCACAACTGGGACCAGAATTTTGGGCCTAAGCAATGTGGTCATTAAGTTACTCTGCTGGACCTGATTTTACTATCATTTTTACTGCTGCTGTTTCATTTAAGCTTGCCATCTGACTGCATGCAAACATATGTTCTCTCTTATGCAAAGGTCCTCTTTCAGTCAGCATTTAAGCAGCCACTGGATTGTAAAATGCCTGGCAGTAGGTATTAAGAATTGAGCTATAGCAGCTGTCCTCAATACCAAAGCACAGGTGTTTGAAGGTTGTGTGCTGTTCTATTCTCTCATATCCTTGTATATTAAACATATACAGTTTAATATACTGTACATATCAATATACAATATGCACATATGTCTTCTACTATCTTCTCCTATTGGTTTCTTATGATTTATTAACTGTTGTTTGTAACTTATGATTAATGATTGTAACTATGATCTATGACCTACGGTATTACTTGCTGTTTATATGTACACTGCGAGCTTATGCACGGGAGACAAATTCCTTGTGTGTCCAATCATACTTGGCCAATAAAAAATTCTACTCTACTCTACTCTACTCTTCTCTACTCTACTCTACTCAATACATGTACAAATTAATCTTGTTATATTAATCTTGTCTAGTTTAATTTAATAGATTATACTGCATAATCTATAAACAACTGTATTCAGAAGGGGAATTTTTGGGCTTTTCCTAATCACTTTTTCTTTTAACTGTTCTGGGATCTTTGAGATTCACATATTAAGTGCAGAAAGGCAGTCTATATATCTGGAAATGAAGTGAACTACAACCCAATTTACATTCCAATTCATTTATTTTCTAGAGTTATATAAACTTAGATGTCTACATTTTTAATAATCTTAGCAATCTCTTTAGCTATTCAATCTGGATAGACACCGAAAACCTTTAACCTAAGTATAGTTCTTGTTTTTTCCAACAATGCTCTTAGAATTGACAAGATCTCTTCTTCTTACTTAAGTCTTTTAGAGTGTTAAAGTTTCTAGTTTTTAAATGCTCACACAAACAGCTTTTTCATATTTAAAAAAAAATTCTATTGTAAACCATCTGGATGCATTGCAAATGAGCAATGAATACATTTTATTAACTGAATAATGGCCTCTGGATCATCCTTACCCAATCAAGCTTAGCCTTTCAGATAGATTGGAACTGCAACTCACAGCTGTACTAGTTAGCTTAAAAATTCTGGCAGCTGTCATTCCAAATTATTGGAGACAAGGGTGTTTAGGTTGTAGCTATGCGTTTCTCAGAACTGAGCACATGAAAGAACAAAGATGAATAGATCTTAGCTCCCCACATTGCCTTGGCATGGGTAATAAATTGGACTGTAGAGGAACATTTTTTTTAAAAAAAACACTCTTAAGGGATACTTTTAGAAGCAATTGGTAGGTAAGAAGGGCTTTATTATCTTTCCTCTAGCTCAAGAGTATCAATATGGCATCCAGCAATTTTTCCCAGGTTATCTCCCTCGGTTTCACCAGGCTTTCTATCTCATCTAATTTTTAAAACTTCTCTTAATGTTTAAAAAAAAAAAAACTGACGTTGGAAGCATAGTAGCTTTACTTGCATGAATGTTTTTACATAGGTATCTCTATATCAGTCCTTCGCAGTAGACCAGATTAGGAAAACAAAGTCATATAGATCAATACTACTTTTTTTGTAAAGTTATAATAACAAAATCTTGCACATCTGAATGAGCATCCCCTCTCCTTTACTTCCTCCATTTATCCTTGTGCAAACTAGGGAGAGGCTTGTGTGACACATTTATACTTGTCACTGTAGGAGATGAGCAGACTGAGTCAGAGGGAAGAGTCAAATGCGTCATTAGTCTTGAGTCCCTTCACACCCAAATTTAAGTCCAGCCCACCTTGAATTCCATTGGCTCTTATCTACCACCAATTCTTTTGTCACAGTTAGTAGTTCAGATTCTTTTAGAGAGCATAAGCTTGCAATAAATCTTTATATTCCTTTGAACTGCCTGGATTTCTGGTTTTCCTGCACTTGAAAGTCACATTCCCGTTCTGGCCTCAGGTTTCTTGCCTTCCTCTGTCCCTCAAGGTGATTCTCTCTTCCTTCTACATCCTGGGATTATAAGGAGCATCCTGAAGCTAGTTTGCCTTCTTATGATTGGTTGTTTTATGACATGCATTCATGTACCCATTTCGTGATTAACAAAATCTATATAACAGCCATTCTGGGAGTGTAACAACCAACATGAAGAATGCAACTGTTGAAAAAATGATTTGGTCAACATCCATTTAGTGTGCTAAGCTGAATATCTTTGATTGCCTTTGCTACTCTTTATTTTCTCTACTATCACCATCACTCTAAGCCTGTTCCCAATATTAGGTCCTTTGATATTATTCTATATATAAAATAATTGCAAAGTAAAATTTGGGACAGATATTAAAAGGCCATTGCTTTGTGTATCTTTAATGTTTTTATTATTTTTTATTTATTTATATTTCATGCGGCTAAACCGCCCATCTCCCTCAAAGAGGGGCTCTTTCTGATTAAATGAAACTGACACTTGTACACAGATGTTTTCCCTGTCCCGTTGGAAGTATTTTTTTTGGGGGGGGGTAAAGGGAAGATGGTTTTAACCAGTACAGAAGACATCCTATGCAAACGTTATTTTGATATCTTCCCACTTTTAAACACATTTTCTTTCTTTTTTTATTAACTTAATGAAGCAGATGTTAGTAAAATAAAACAGCCCTCCTGATAAATCTTATAAGATATAACCAAAGCCTCATCAGAGCCGAAGAAGCTTCTTCTGATGAGAAGCGAAATGTCTTCAAAGAAAAAGAAAAACAAGATAGTCCATTTGCCTCCTGAAAAAGCATCTTTCGGACAACCATGACCTGGATGACTGAGAACATCCATAGACATTCAGAGTCAGGGCCAAATTGGGATGAGAAAATATGGTGTGGTTTTCAAAAAACTGCAAAGAGCAGCTGTAGACCTACCAAATTGAATGTGTGCTTTTCTGGTTTGATAAAAAAATATAATCCAGATTTATTCTCTTTTTAAATATATATATATATATTTAATTAAAACAAATAAATAAAACAACAACAACACAAACTCAAAGGGCAGATTTAATGGACCACTAGGTCTTTTTCTGCCATCAGTTTTCTGTGCTCCTATATAATAACATAGAGGTCTCTTGGATATAGTTCTCCGAAACGACACCTTTTAATCTGCTAAGTAAAAATAACAATTCAAACATTTACGTGCAGCATTAGGTTTTTACTTCTAATGCATGTTTTTACTGGTTCTGGTGGGAACAGAAATATATTTTTATTTTCCATTTTGGATTTCTATTTCTATGTAGCTACGTGGAAATCCTGTTTCCCATATCCATTCCAAGTTATCTTATTTCCTATAAGATGAAATATTGTATTTTTGGTATATTGTTATTAATAACTGAGATTTATATTTTTATGAATTTTCAAACGAATCTATCTTTTAATTAGGATATCTTCATTTAAAGAAGTACTCCATTAAGAATTGTGGAAATGCAGAAGTGCTGAAATAATGGTAATAATGTAATAAAGAAATAATGAAAAATAATAATGGTCCATCCCTGATAGCCTTTCATAAGGCCCTAAAAACCTGACAATGTTCCAAGTCAGCTAAATGTGTCCAGGACCCCGTTTCCTGGCTTTACTAACTAATTGGCCAAGTATCTCAGCTGCTATGTATATTTAGTTTGGATATTTTCATTGTTTTAAAAATGTTTTACTGTTTTAATTGTAGTATGTTTTTTTTTAATTGTAAGCCACCCAGAATCATTGACTGAGATGGCCAACTAGAGAAATTGAATAAATAAATAAAACTAATTAATTTGATATGATTCAATCCTGTCCCGCCCCTCCCAAAATTGGCCAGTTGCAATCATACTAGGAAATCTGATTAAGCTAAATTTTTCGTGTTGTTTTCTAGCATACATTTAAATTTAAATGTTTTGTACCATAAACTGGAACTGATCAGGTTGTTTATTCTTAAAAGTCTAGGGGAAGTTCAGCATTAGGCATTAATTCTCTGATTTATTGACTTAGACTGCCAATATAAGGGTTTATCATAGCACTGGACAGAACAAACAATTTTGTATTAAGACACTGGCTTCCTTAGATACCCATATACAGGTAGTCCTTGACTTATGACTACAATAAAACCCAAAATTTCCATCCCTAAGCAAGACAGTTGTTAAGTGAATTTTGCCCCATTTTATGGCCTTTTTTTGCTACAGTTTTTCAGTGAATCATTGCAGTTGTTAAGTAAATCATGCAATTGTTAAGTGAATCTGCTTTCCCCATTGACTTTGCTTGTTGAAAGCCAGCTGGGAAGGTTACAATTGGTGATTATATGAGCCCAGGATTGCAACCGTCATAAATACATGTCGGTTGCCAAGCACCCAGATTTTGTTGGTGTGATCTTGGGGATACTACAATGGTCATAAGTACGAAAACCGGTCACTTTTTTCAGTGCTGCTGTAACCTCAGTCACTAAACAAATGGTTGTAAGTCAAACATTATCTCTACACATGGATCTTTACGACTAAATGAGAGCAGTGGTGGGATTCAGCTGGTTTGCACCGGTTCGGTAGAACTGGTAGCTAAATTTTGTTGAGTTCGGAGAACCGGCTGAACCGATGCTGCTTCTGGAAGTCCGTTCTAGGCCTCGGAGGCCTGGAGGAGGTCTCCCAGGCCTAGAACGGCCCACCGGAAGTGCGTGGATGTCACTTCTGGAAGTCCATTCTAGGCCTGGTGGAGGCCTCCCAGGCCTAGAATAGCCCACAGGAAGTGCACGGATGTCACTTCCGGAAGTCCATTCTAGGCCTCGGAGGCCCAGCCCTGCATCCATGCAGAGAACCGGATGTTCAGGTATTTGAATCCCACCACTGAATGGGAGGCTGCATGGTGTAAGTGAATGAAAAGCATCCTTTTGTGTGAGTGAGTGACTTCCATGAACAGCACTGAAAACAATCACCATTCCAAGATTTATTACTTTGTTCCAATTTGCTTGGATTTCTTAAAAAATGCAAATCCAAATGCAATGATAAAAGATACTTCAAAATTCATTAAAAGAAACTGAATTCCTGGAAGTTATTGGTGTCTAAATTTATCCGTTCCAAACTGTCTAAAATTTATCTGACACTACTTTTTTTGCCCCAACAATTAATACATCATGTTTGCTATTTGTTATGCAGTGGTCATTTTTAGCCTTTTAGTTAGTGGGATATTCAGTGGGAAAAGATTTGAATAATTCAAATAAAACTTGTAACCCTCAGCAAATTATATTGTTTACTTTAAATCACTTAAAGCAGACATGTCAAACTCGCGACATCACATGACATCGTGTGACGTATCGGGACTTTTTCCCCATTGCCGGCAATGGGGTGGGCGCGGTTTCAGCGTGATGCATCCGGCTGGCAGTTTGACATGCCTGACTTAAAGCTATGCTGAAACAGTTACAATTTAATTTACAAGTACTGAAACGATAAGTGAACTGTAATCCATGTGATATAGATGGGAGTATAGATCTTGTTGAATTGATTTTGTGAAGATATCCCTTGCTGAGCAATAAAGACTGCTTTTTTCTGGTTATCATGACCGTAATTTGATGGTAGTTAGGATGGTTTACAAGCAGCAGAGGGTTGATGGGGTGTAAGTAGAACTAGTAGTTTCCATTGTCTGCAAACAGTATCTTATCCTTTCTGCAGATCAAAGGAATGAATGTTTGTAACTTCTAATGTAGCTCTGGAAAATAGGTTGAAAGTTGTTGGGGGAAAAGACGGTGAAATAATCTACCTTTTCTGAAACTCATACAGAAGAACAGGATTGAATGGTTATTCTAAAATAGTTTTTCACCACTGTGTCTCAACCTTGGCTACTTTAAGAAGTGTGGTTTTCAACTCCCAGAATTCCCCAGTTGGGAAATTCTGTCTAGGGAATTCTGGGAGCTGAACACCACATGTAATTAAGTTGCCAAGGTTGAGAAGCACTGATCTACCCTATTTCCATTTTAAGGTGATGATTGAGATAAACGAGGTACATGTACTTCCAGATGGAGCATTATTAACAATACTACACCAGTAGCATTGTGCATCAATCTGGCTTTTCCCCCTTAGCCATTTTTTTCACTGAAAAGAACGATTACAGAAAATGTGAGATTTTGCAAATGAAAATGATGTCTCAGTTGCCCCATCCCATCAACAAAAGTCCCATGAGTTCATCTGAGGAGGCAAGATATTTTCTACCCTTTCTAAGAGGCAGACGACATCCATTTGGGAATGCTGATAAAATGCAACAAATCATCAGGTATTTATTTCTACTCTAAAGAAATATTGTTCAGATTTATTGTCCTAGGAGGTTCTGCAGTATCACCTGGCTCTGCGTGATGAGCAGCTCCCTAAATTCAGCAGCAAGAATTATGATATTCACTGTTCCCATGAAAGATGTCCCAAAGTAAAAGGTACACATTAAAACATGGCAGTCCTTAACAATAAGTGATAGTAAATGTAAGGCTAATGCCAATTTGCAGGGAGGGAACCCCATCCCTCAAAAAGTTTAAATTTTAATCTTAATTTAAAAAATTAAAAAGCAGGACTGGAAAATATAAATTTGATTTAGCAAAACGTGTAAGCTCTTGGAAAAATACATAGTACAGAGAAAACAGTTTGGAAGTTTCAGGTTAAGAGTTAATTCTAAGATTCCACGGAGAATTTTCCCAATAAGAATGGAGTCTTTCCTAACTTCAACTTTCTTTTTTATGTCTGTTGGGAGTCAGAATATATGTTTAGTATAGATTTTTGTTTCAATTGTTCAGTCTCCCAGACATGCCGAGGGATGCAGAACCTTAGTGGTGTTGGAAAGAGGGGATCTTTTGCTAATGTTATACCCTCGGGTGAATGAAAGAACATGGTACAGTTTTCTTTTTGTCTTGAATCCAAGTCCTGGCTGAAACAGCTCCTCATAATTAGAAGCTTCTTAGCAGCTGCGGATAACCTTGAAGCTTGCATCGAGTCCTTTTTATTACCCTTGGCTCTCTGCTGCACTGTAAATAACGTCTCATTAAAAAATGAAAAGCTTTGTCTTCCAGCATTAACTTTACAAAAAAGGTTACACTCTACATCCTGAAATGTATCTCTGGCTGAACCCAGTCCTTTTCCTTCCCTCTGCTCCACTTAAAAAAACAGAGGAATTTGTCAAAAGCTTTTAGTAGAATGGCTGTATTTGGCTTAGCTGCAGTCAGCACCAATACTTAAGAACAGTAATGTTTCTGGAGGGGGGGGGGAAGAAATTAGAAAGTGATTGAAATAAGAGTGAAGAGGAAATATTTATTCAGGAAAAAGTGCAAGTCTGCAACGGCTGAGCACATGTTGGAACATGTTGTAAGTGAGTCATTGTTGCTCGTTACCACTTGCTTCCAGTGAGCAAAAAAATCGATCAGCCCTGCACATTTTCAAACTGTCCTTATAGTAGATGAACCTTGCTAGGAGAGATCGTGTGAGAATAACTGCTTTTTAACTACTGTATAGAATCAAAAGGAAGGAATATTTTTTTATAGGTTCCTGCATTCCTGAACGGCTATTTAGCCATTCCTTTAATTCACACAAAAGACTGTCTTGGATTACACCAAAAGCCCACCTAATCTAGCCCTTTGCTGCCACATGAGTAACCAGATCTTTGTACAAATAACAGAGACACAGGAATGTCCTCCTGCTAATGATCAAGTACTAACTGAGGAGTGCAACTACTACTGGAGATAACATATCTCCAGCATAACTAGTAGCCTGAAATAACCTTATTACGCCAATAAACCTACAAATAGAGTGCTGTACGCACAGGTAGTCCTTGACTTACAACCATTCATTTAGTGGTTTCAAATATACAGTAGCACTGAAAAAAATGACTTACAGCCATTCCTCACATTTAAAACTGTTGCAGCCATCCCCAAGGTCACATGGCCAAAATTCAGGTGCTTGGCAACCAGCATGCATTTATAATGACTACAGTGCCCCTGTTATCATGTGATTGAGATTTGGCTGCTTGGCAACCTGCCTGTATTTTTGATGGTTGCTGCATCCTGACTGCCATTTGCGACCTTCCCAACAAGCAAAATCAGTGGGGAAGTTGTGTTCACTTAATGACCCCATGATTCACATAATGACTGCAGTGATTCACTTAACATCCATGGCAAAAAAAAGGTTGTAAAATTGGATGTGACTCACTTAACAACCACCTTGCTTAGCAACAGAAATTCTGCCTCCCAATTGTGGCCGTAAGTTGAGGATATATATACATGCCAATCCTTCTTTCAGCTAGCAAGTTTGTTTATGATAGTGACCAAGGCTTGCCTACAGGCCCCTTGGTGTTTCTGCTATCGCTTTACAAAACAAGCCATGTGTGAACCACCGAGCAGACTTGTGTGGGCCCACAAATGTTTTTTTAAGAATTCAATAAATTCACCACCACCCTACTTTGCCACCGCCACAAAAAAATATCCTGCCAAGCATTGAGGTACCAAATACCAAACAAATCAGTGCTGTCATTCCATGAGCCATTGAACAGCTGAAAGTCACACTAGCTATTTTTTCAGAATTTGTATATCAAGTGTGGCCCTTTGCCCTTGATGCATTGTGCCGGCCTGTTTTAGAGTTTCCTTTTTTAGTTAAACACGCCTTGCTTATTCCCTTGCATTTTAGCACTCCTTTAGTGCCTTCTAACTTTCAGAACTAATTGTTTCATCCACATCTACCTGGTACAAATAGGTCTCCTCCAGGATAATTCTTATGCAGGCTTGGGCAAGTCTCAATTTTGGAGCCCTGTGGAACTTGCCAACCACGCACTGTGGTCTTTCAGGCATTGGATTATATCCTTTTCCTTTTGTGTTTTTCATGAGCTGAAAAATTAGGAGTTTTATTTCGCACCTGTGGCTTGCAAGGTATGGTTCGTAGACCTGTTTGAACCTGTCATAGAAGTTTATATCCTCTCATAGCTAAATTCAAGCAGTTTCATTAGCGTTTGCCCTTTATTGGGATGAGAGTGGTTTTTTTCAGAAGCTGCCTTTATGAATAAGGATTCATATTGTATAAATTAAAGTAGTTATAAAGCTTCAGTGGAAAATACTGAAGTGCTTTGTTTGAATATTACAGTTGGGCATTAATTTCACAACTTGGTCGTCTTCTTCCAAATATTTGCAGGGAATTCTCTCTTTGGAAACATACACCATCGAACAATAATATAACAGTAGGAACAATGATTTAATAATGGAAAGAAAAACACAGAGGTAAATGCGGTGCTTTTTGAAAGGTACTTTGTTATCTCATTTTCAGGACAGAATAAGAACACACTATTTTAGAACATTTTCAAAAGGTTTTTACTATGCTATTTCAAGGTTTACTATTATTCACACTTGGCCAAATAATCCAATCCTATCCTATCCTATCCTATCCTATCCTATCCTATCCTATCCTATCCTATCCTATCCTATCTCCTTCCATTCCATTCTAATGTTTATGACTTTAACAGTGATGGTAATGGTTCAAGCTAATTTATTATTCAGGATATAAACTGAATATCTCCAGCAGAGTAACTATGTGCAAAATCAGTTTTAATCAGATAATTATGGAGCAAAAATAATGTTGAATCATTATAACCTTTCTTGCCTTAATGCAGTTGAGTACCTTGAGATTTTTCAAAGCAGGAACAAAAAATTACAAATAAATAATGGGGGGGGGGTTTTTGAAACTTGGCCATTAAGACCTACAGTAAAGCATAATTTACAGATTAGGATTAACTGTAGCAGAACATGAAATTCAGGGATTAATCTGTGTTTTTGCAGTTTCCTGGGTGGTGTAGAATTCTGCATGTAATTCCTGTGAAATATCTGATGTGTCTCAAAGTTATTATGCTGTATCTGGCTTACTGAAGCTTCTTCTTTCCAACAAATTATATTCTGTGTTACTACCTGTATATGCATAATAGAAGAGATTGTTATAGGTATTACAATGTAGGACCTCCCACAGTGCCAATTTTGTTGGAAACTGAACACTAAACATTATTATACGTTAATTAAAAAAAGCAAAACACAATAATATCAGTGATAGTAATATCACTCATTGTCAACAAGAAGAAAAAAAGAGGATTTTATATATGGAGAACTTAGCACAAAGTACATTGGAGGCTAACAACCTATAATACAATCAAATAATAAGCAATAAGCAATTTATAATTATGGTAATGTAACAGTGTTCCATTCAGTCAAGAAAAGATGACATTCAAAGAATAGCACACTAAATTCAATCAGACAAAGATAAAACAGGAAATTAAAGAGCTGCAAGGGGAGGGAGTAGGTAGGTTCAAGAAGAGATTCACTTTATTCAGTGGTCAGCTGAAAAAGGCAAAAAGAGAAAAATAGAGACTCTTGTCATAAGAGAGCAAGTCAATATTTATAGGTCTCCTGACACAGCAAAGGAAGAGAGAAATTTACAAGATATAGCATACATCCACGGTTCTCAAAGACTGGTATCAGATAAATTCTCCAATGGTTGGAAAATAGGAAATCCCCATCAGTATCCACTCGGCAGTACTCTTTGGATGGATTAGTTCAGTATGCTTCTTATTTTCATGAACTCACTAGGGCTAGGAATTCAAAGCATTTTAAAAAGTATCCAATCTCATTATTAGTGTGAAAATTTATACTCACATTCAGCAGAGGTGCTTTACAGACCCTGACAATGTTTCCAAAGTTAGGAAGGCAATCTGTTGGAAGGTTTAAGGCCATCATGTTTTATCCATCTCAAACGGATGCTTTTCTTTTATGAATAATAGTCATTCAGTGACTATTCAAAATTACAATGGTACTGTAAAAGTGGACTTATGACCATGCCCAAAGTTGCAGCTGTTGCAATTCCTCCATACAGCACCTCCATGATCACATGATCAAAATTTGGGCTCTTGGCAGCCTGCCTGTACTATAGCCCACCCACCCCGCCTATCCTCCTCCATCTATGCCAGGGGTGTCAAACTGCCAACCTGCGAGCCAGATGCATCATAGCAAAACTGCCCCTACCCCATTGCCGGCAATGGCAAAAAAGTCGTGATATGTCGTGACACATCACGTGACATTGCGAGTTGGACACCCCTGATCTATGCTCTTTTGGCCATCTTACACCAAGGCTGGAGCTGAGCAGCTCTCAGTGGCAGCTCCAAGGCTGGAGCTGAAGTAGAGGCCTGGGGCTTTCAATAGTCTCAGCCAGCTGCCACTTCACACTAGGCCTCTATTTCAGCCCAGCAAGGCTGCCACTGAGGAATGCCACACACCATTGGCCTTCACCTCCTCGTGGCATTCTTCAAGCTGGGCCTCCCATTCCTTCCCTAAGTCATCCATGCCCTTCTTGTGATCCTTCAGAAACCTTCTGGTTTTCCCCAGGTCTTGCGAGAACAGGCACACAATTTGGAGAAGGGCAGGAGTTGCATTCTCATGGTGTTTTGGAAGACTTCATTCTCCAAATTGTGTGTGCCATTCCTTTTCCAAATAGCATGCCCATTCTCATGAGCTGGGAAGACCAAAAAGTTTCCAAAGGATCTTGGGAATGGGATGCACGGCTTGGGGAAGGAATGAGTGTAGGAAGAGAATGCTTCAAGCATTTAGCTACCAGTAGGTGATTTTTAAAACATGTTCTTTGGGGAACACCATATTGAATCATTAATGGCCTTTCTGATACACGGTCTCTGTAGTTAATGAGCTTTGTTTATACAGTGTTCCTGGGTGCTGTGAGCAACCTTTTACCCCAAAGGTTATCAGTCAGGCTGTTTTCTTCATGTTTTTGTTATCAGAAGCTAAAAGGACTAAGCAACAAAAGTACTATTGTCTATAAGGCAGCACTTTATCCATCCATCCGAACCCTTCTGGCAGATGTGGCAGAGGAAAGGGAAACAGGCAAGGCTACTTTCTCTAAAGGATAGTAGTAACATAAACGGACTGTCTGCTGTCTGAAATGGTAATGTCTCCTTGCTGAATTTTTGAATGTTCCCCTTTCACTTTTTACTGAAAGATCCTGCTGTAGATGAAAAGGAGGCAATCATTTTAGGAGGCAGAATCTTCACTTCACCTGTGCTAGTAACTTGTTGTTTTGCAAAACCTCCATGCAGCTAAGAGCCTGGCCAAGCCAGGTTATTCAAAGGGTCTTAATAGAAAGTAGGATCTTATCTTGGGCAAGCTGGTAAGTTGACTCTTGGCTGTGCTTCTTAATTCCAAAGTGTCTAGGTATAAAAAAGATAGGCCTCTCCTCTTATTTCTGAATTGTTTCCCAATACATTGTCTAAATTGGTTGGGTGGTATATTTTTAAATATGTGTCAGCTGTTGAAAAGATGAATCTCAGCTCAGAATAACCTACAAATGCAACCATGATTAATGTAATGAAACAAAAATTCCTTAGGGATTAACAGTATTGGCCTCAGTGTATGTCATTGATACAGCTTATGCTTTAGAAGAACAATGTAGGTTACTGTAGAGGACGTTTGTTCCAAGTGAGCAACAGATTACGATATTTATTTTGGGAGATTGTGCTTTATAGTTTCTGTTCTAGAATATAGCAGGTATCCTTCTTTTAGATTTTAAGTAAAAGTTGAAAACTCAGCAGGGATTGCTACCTTTTTATTAAGAGTTCTGTTGTGTCCTGAGCCTTGCTGAGTCAATCAGCAAGGCACAGGCAACCTGCAGGATAACTGCAGAGGCCCGGGCAGACCACGTGTTTGCCCGGGACCGGTTGTATAGACCTGGGCAGCCCATAAGTTGCCCGGGACCCAGACAGGCTGTCTCCAGCCTCGTGCGCATGCGCGAGGTGGGAGAATGGCCTGCATTCATTGGTTGAGCATCCCCTTGCAGGGGAAGTATAAAAGGGCATGTTGCCATTTTCTCCTTTGCTTCTGTTCAGTGCAAGTACCAAATAAAGAACATCTTTTTGTACAAACTGCCTCGTCTCTATGCCTGTGTTGAGAACAGAACATTGGCGACGAAGGTGGGATTCGTCGTGGGGAATCCCAAAGAACTGAAGTAGGCCTACTCATCCAGGCCAGGAAGAAGCGCGGCGTCCAGGAGGAGCAGCCGCCTGCCAGCATACAAACGCTGGAGGCGGGCTTGGCTTCGTCGGACCCCTTCTTGATTCCTGACGGCGAGAGGCATGGACGAGGCCATCGAGTTGAAGATGTCCAAGCTGGGCCGTCTGGGCGAATTTGACATCGCGCATCCTGAACGCTGGAGCTCGTATGCAGCTCGCGTTGAAAATTACTGTCGAGTAAACAAGATCCAGGAAGACGGCCTAAAAGCGGCTACCTTGCTTTGTGTGTGCGGGCAAGAGACATTTGAAATAGCGGAGAATCTTGTCGCACCAGCAGCCTTAGATTCAATCGCATATGACAATTTTAAAAAGATGCTGCGAGAGCATTTTGAACCCAAGCTCTCGATCATTGCGTGGAGGCATCAATTCAAACAGAGGGACCAATGGCCAGGCGAATCGGCTGCAGATTTCGTCGCGGCCCTGAGACAGGCCTCACGCCCTTGTGCATTTCAAGACTTGGAGGAAAGGCTCCGAGATAGACTGGTGTGCGGGCTGCGAAGCCGCGAAGTACAGCAGAGACTGTTTGTGAGAACGGACGTCACGTTTCAAGACGCTCTCAGAGAGATCGCAGCAGAAGAAGCAGCCGGCGGCGCCGTGAAGGCCTTGCGGTCGTCGAAGAGTCATCCAGTGACCATCCCGATCCACCAGGAGGCCGCCCGTGAAGCTTCAGGGGAAGAGTCCGAGGAGGACGAGGTGGACAAGATCCAGCCAGTGATGGAGAGACGGCGACCGGAGTGAAGGGGGCCACCGCCTGCATCCCCTCGATGTTTCGGCTGTGGAGGACGCCACAGGAGGGTCGACTGCCGGTTTCGATCTGCCGTCTGTCGAGCATGCGGAAGGCAAGGCCACATTGCATCGGCCTGTATGGGCCGCTCAAAGAACAGGTCCCCAGAATTGCCTCTGAAAGGTACCAAGGTCCCATGCCAAAACAGGGTGGGGTTTTGCGCATCTAGGAGGCGGGTGTTCAAGACAGGAACACATAGGCCCCTCAAGAAGAAGCTCCGTCTTGATGTGAAGTTGCAGGGAGTTCCCCTGGCTATGGAGCTGGATACAGGCTCCGCGTTTTCCATTATTTCAATGGACACCTTCAATAAGATTTGCTTCCGGAGTGGCTCGCGAGTAAAGCTCAGGCCTTCCAACCTTGTCCTTATTGATTTTCAAAACATGAGAGTAAGAGTAAAAGGGGAAGCAACGGTCAGAGTACAGCATAAAGGTTTCACAGGTGCATTGGATGTGCATTGGAGGGGGACAGAACGAGTCTTATCGGACTCGACTGGTTCGAGGCACTTGGAATCCAGGTGACCGGTCTGAACCAGCTGCAAACGGCTAGTCTTGCGGGAGTCTGCAAGGAGTTTGCAGATGTGTTCAGCTCGGAACTTGGATTGTACAAGGGGCCTCCCATTACATTAAAGTTGGATCCAGGCGTTACACCCATAAGGGTCAAGCCTAGGAGGGTGCCCTTTGTATTAAAAAGTAAGATTGATGCCGAGTTGGACAAACTGCTCCAACAGGGCATCCTGGAACCTGTGGACTCCAGTCCATGGGAAACCCCCATAGTAACTCCCTTAAAATCCAATGGGGAAGTCTGTATTTGCGCGGACTACAAGTGCACGCTAAATAAGGCTCTACAACAGCATGCTTATCCTGTGCCAGTGGTGAGCCACATTCTGGCCTCACTGAAGGGAGGGAAGTACTTCGCTAAACTTGATTTGGCTCAAGCATACCAACAATTGCCGGTTGACGAGGCGACTGCTGAAGCCCAGACCATAGTCACGCACAGAGGTGCGTTCAAAGTAAAGAGGCTGCAGTTTGGGGTAAATGTAGCCCCTGGCATATTCCAGGGGGTGATGGAGCGAACACTCCGAGGGATTCCCGGGGTCTGCCCCTATTTTGATGACATCCTCATTGCAGGAGAATCATCAGGGAACTTAGCCGAAAGGCTGAGGGCTGTCTTGTTGAGGTTCCGCCAAGCTGGGTTGAAGCTTCAGCAGGATAAGTGTCAGATCAGTGTGCCATCCACCGAGTTCTTGGGGTTCCGCATCGATGCAGATGGCATCCATCCCGCAGAATCCAAATTCAAGGCCATCCAATCGGCCCCTAGTCCCCAGTCAAAAACTGAGCTTCAGGTGTTTTTGGGCCTCTTGAACTTTTACCATTCCTTTCTTCCAAACAAACCTGCTGTGGCCGAGCCGCTTCACAGGCTCTTAGACAAACAGGCTCCGTGGACATGGACAAGCATCCATGAGGAAGCCTTCTCAAAGGTCAAAGCCTTATTATCTTCAAATGCTGTACTGGCTCACTTCAATGAGCAATTGCCAGTGTGCATCGCATGTGATGCATCCCCTTATGGAGTAGGAGCAGTACTAAGCCATCTCAAGGAAGATGGGACACAGGTCCCTGTGGCCTATTATTCCAGGACCCTCTCATCTGCAGAGAGAAATTATGCCCAGATCGACAGGGAGGCTTTGGCAATAATTTCAGGCATTAAGAAATTCCATGATTTCTTATATGGGCGAAAATTTACAGTCTATACTGACCACAAGCCTTTGCTAGGGTTGTTCACAACCAACAAACAAACTCCCCAGATAATATCTCCTAGGATGCTGAGGTGGTCCATATTCTTAGCAGCATATGATTACACACTGGTTCACAAACCAGGTACTGAGATGGGCCACGCAGATGGCCTAAGCAGGTTACCTCTTAAGCAAATAGAGGCAGACCCTGCTCCAGCTGTACACATTCTGTCCATTCAGGACTTACCAGAATCTCCCCTCAATGCTAGGGATGTGGCTGCAGAAACTGCCACTGATCACATGCTTGCACGCGTGCTGACATGTGTGTTGTCAGGATGGCCTGACACGTGTCCTGGTGCTGAATTCCAGAGCTTCTGGCGCAGGAAGCACGAATTGTCCACATTTAAAGGGTGTATCCTGTGGGGAAACAGAGTACTTATTCCGGCCTCATTGAGGACTAGAGTCTTGATCTCTCTTCATGAGGGACATCCGGGAATAGTAAGGATGAAGGCGCTTGCGCGCAGCCATCTGTGGTGGCCTGGTCTCGATAAGGACATCGAGGCCCAGGTTCAGGGATGTCAAGTGTGCCAGCAATCATGGCCAGAAATGCCCCAGGGCCCTGTACATAGGTGGGAGGAGACACTTATTCCTTGGTCACGCGTTCATATTGATTATGCTGGGCCCTTTCAGGGGCAATTCTTCCTCCTCCTCGTGGATAGCCATTCCAAACGGCTAGAGGTCGTTCCTGTGGCCTCTACTACTACTGCCAGGACCATCCAGGTGCTCAGAGGAATCTTCGCTGCCCATGGGCTTCCTGATGTTTTAGTGTCAGACAATGGTCGACAATTTACCTCTTCTGAGTTTCAGGCATTTCTACAAGCCAACATGATCCGGCACGCCACATCTGCTCCTTTCCATCCTGCCACCAACGGTCAGGCTGAACGCATTAAAGAGAATCACTCAAGGACCCTGGCATCACAGGTTAGCTGATTTTCTTCTCACACACCGCACCACACCATGCACAGCCACTGGAAAGAGCCCAGCTGAACGCTGGGGTCGCATACTCATCACAAAGCTGGACAGGCTTCACCCAGACCGGGTGGCTTCACAGGTGTCGCAGCCGCGGGCACCTAGGAGACTTCAACTGGGTGACCCGGTCTGGACTAGGAACTATGGACATGGGCATCTCTGGGTACCTGCTGTCATCTCTAAGGTTTCAGGGCCGCTGTCCTACGAAGTGGTCTTGGATGATGGGCGGGTCCTCCGGCACCACATTGACCAGCTGCGTTGGCGGCTGCCGGGCCGGCATCACTCCCCTGACTCCGCTCTCGGGGAGGAGGGGGACCCCAATTACGATTGTGGATCACAGTCTCCCCAAGCAGGGGGGTCTCCAAATGTCCCAGATGAGGGTCTGGCAATGCAGGCAGATCCTGACTCTGGCATAGAAGCAGGGAGTTCTGCCATGGAGGCGGCTCCTGACTCTGGCAGAGGTCCCTGGTTGAGGGCAAATGGCCGTAAATCGGCTACTCAGGGCACCCCTACTGCTGGCCTTGGGCCCGACGGACATTGCTCCCAAGGGGAGTTCCAAGGGTTTTTGGGGAACTCCACCCCACCTAGGAACTCGGGGAACTCGACCCCCCCAAGGAAATCTGGCTTGGGTTTAGAGGACCCAGCCAGTCAACAGTTAGGGGGAATCCCTGAGTCTTCTGGGCAACAAAGTCCTGGTTTGTTGTACGCAGACCGCGAGTCAGCACTCCAGGCACCAAGAACAAATCCCTCACAGGTCAGCACACCTGGCCCTAACCTTGATCCGCGAAGCTCGGGGCGGATTAAGGCCCCGCCGAAATACTTGCAAGAGTATGTGCGGTCCCTAGAGGGAACTCGTTACCAAAAATTAAAAGACCGTGGGTTGATTTGAATCCACGGGGGACCAGGTTACCCGAGGGTACCGGGAACAGCCAGGGTGACATTTGCTGAATGTTACATGGTACTGATATAGCTGCATGTGCCGAATATTACATGGTACTGGTATAGCTGCGTCAGTGTTGTCCCAACTTAGGGGGGAGGGGTGTTGTGTCCTGAGCCTTGCTGAGTCAATCAGCAAGGCACAGGCAACCTGCAGGATAACTGCAGAGGCCCGGGCAGACCACGTGTTTGCCCGGGACCGGTTGTATAGACCCGGGCAGCCCATAAGTTGCCCGGGACCCAGACAGGCTGTCTCCAGCCTCGTGCGCGAGGCGGGAGAATGGCCTGCATTCATTGGTTGAGCATCCC
Source organism: Azemiops feae (assembly GCA_023970755.1). Taxonomy (NCBI): domain Eukaryota; kingdom Metazoa; phylum Chordata; class Lepidosauria; order Squamata; family Viperidae; genus Azemiops; species Azemiops feae. The sequence goes on along the minus strand of JALGBA010004127.1, from coordinate 1,080,315 downwards.
CTTGCAGGGGAAGTATAAAAGGGCATGTTGCCATTTTCTCCTTTGCTTCTGTTCAGTGCAAGTACCAAATAAAGAACATCTTTTTGTACAAACTGCCTCGTCTCTATGCCTGTGTTGAGAACAGAACAAGTTCCATGATAGTTTTGCTTCCTGACTAAGTTGTTGTGAAGTCTGAAGCTGGCAGGCATGGCTTTCATTTGCTGCTAGCAAAAGATCTGTATTGTGTGTCCAGCACTACCTCTTCCAGATTGTAACTAGATACATTTTGTGTTGTTTTACATTTCAGGCAGCTGTTCTTGATGTACAGCCAAAGAGTACAATGCTCATATGCGTAACAGCTAGACAGAAATGAGAGTTGCATTGAGCCTGGCTGCCTTTGCTTCACACAAAAGAATTAACTGCATTAACTGTTTAGACCCAAAATCATAATCTGAAAATTGTAAATATTTTGTTTCTAATTGTTTTAGAGAATGCTTTGGTTCAGAATAGCACACAGTAATCTGGCAATCCTGGATGGATTCATTTCGTAGAAATTTAGCAGTAAGTTTTCTTCCTATTGTTAACGGTCCTTTCTTCAAGCAAATTTTTCTCCTCTGAAAAAACGGTTTCTTTGGGACGATTGCTGGATTAGATTATTATTATTATTTTTAACTTTAAAGCTGCAAACTTTCCCTTTCTCTTAAAAATCCAAACCCATTTTGAAGAAAAAATAAATAAATATCCGTTAACCCGTTAGAGCAAGTGTGGAATGATAATAAATGTTTCCCTGCCAGTTCTGGAAGAGGCAGCTCTGCAGACACTTTCGCTCATAGGAGAAGAACTGGAAAGACAAAGAGAGCTCACGATACAGAGAAAATCTAGTGCTGGAAACATAGCCATGCAGTCATTAATGCCAAGTATGTGGAGTCCTTGAGATTCTGCCCCACCTGGTTCACCATGTCCCAGCAAGGGCTTCCAAAAAGCTTTAAGGGTTGATACCAGAATTCTCTGTCCTGCTCTTCCCCCCCCCCCTTCTTTTTTGAAGTTGTGCTTGATTTTTCAGGTTGGCAAAGGCTTGGTATGCTGCTCCCCTTTCCCCTCCCCCCTACAAAAAAAAAAACCCAACAGAGAAAATCTGTCCGCTACTGCATACCTTTTCTTTTGCTTACCAGCAGGAGTGAACATAGAGCAAACAAACAAAAAGCCTCACACTTATATTCAGCTGGTTAACCCTTTCCTGAAACACAACATGCTTAGAACATTTAAACTCTAAAGCAGGATATTGTGCTCTTTGATCCTTTTCTGAGTCTGCAGCTCATGAATGGAAATTATTGCAAGCTTCTTTGGACTTCAGGGAGGCAGCTCTTCCAATTTTCCAGTCTATCATTATTCTGATGAAGCTTATGTTCAGGATCTGTTCTAACGTGCTGAGGTAACATAGAACACAATTTTCATCAGGTTTACTCAGATATAAGCTCTTTGGGGTGAATGTTTTTATTTTTGAAATGTATATTTCTAATTGCAGCCCAAAGTTTGAACTCTACCTAGATTTGTACTGCTAAACTCACATAGGTCACAGTAAATCTACATTTGACTTTGCAAACATGCAAAGCTTCTTTTCTTTATTGTTGAAATAATTACAGCCATCCCTGTTTACATTTGGGATTAAGGGGAAGGCATCTCAAACAAAACTTACTGACTTCCAGAAGCATCTGTTCTTAGCTGAGTGCTGTTTCTCCAACAATGTAGTCCTCATTGGAACCTCATTTACATGGAGGGAAGTATGCACTGGGTACCTCAATGCTCTGTCTTAGGCCCAGTATTCTTCACCATCTTCATAATAACTTAGACTTGTCTAATAATTTAGACAAGGGAATAGACGGTGACCCCAAGCTGGGGATGACACCAGATGACACCAAGCTGGGGAGAATTGCCAACACTTGGAAGATTCAGAAGGATCTTCACAGACTTGAGCATTAGGCCCCCTCTAACAAGATGCAGTTCAATGATGAGAAAAATAAGGTCCTGCACCTAGGCAGGAAAAATCAAATGCACAGGTATAAAATAGGTGGTTGTTGGCTCAACAGTAGTAACTGTGAGAGAGATCTAAGTGTCCCAGTGGATTACCACTTAAGTATGAGCCAGTAGTGTGCTGCAGTTGCCAGAAAAGCCAATGTAGTCCTAGGATACATCAACAGAAGAATAGCATCAAAATCACAAGAGATAGTATTGTTCTATATTACACTAGTGAGGACACATTTGGAATATTCTGATCACTACAATATATAAAAGATGCTGAGGCTCTAGATAGAGTGCAGAGAAAAGCAACAAAGATATGGGGTCTGGGGGCTAAATCATATGATGAATGATTAAGGGAACTAGGTACTGTGTACTTAGCCTATTGCAGAGAAGGGTTAGGGATGACATGATAGCTCTCTTCTAATACATGAGGGATTGTCACAGAGGAGAGTTGATTTATTCTCCAAAGCACCTGAGGGCAGGACAAGAAGTAATGGGTGGAAGATCATTAAAGAGAGGTCCAACCTTGAACTAAGGAGTAATTTCCTGATCCCGAGTACAATTAATCAGTGGAATAACTTGCCTCCAGAAGTTGTGGATGCTCCATCATTGGAGGTTTTCAAGAAGAGATTTGACATCCATTTGTCCAGAATAATATGGGATCTCCTGCTCAAGCAGGGGATTGGACTAGACTTCCAAGGTCCCTTCCAACTCTGTTATTCTATGTTCTAACAAGGAATCTTCACATCTTCACTATAAACATGATGCATTAGGTGGGAAGTTTTCCAGAGTAGAAGCTTGTTCCAAATGGTCTTGAACCTGTTAAGGAACTGTCATTTATAGAAACTATAAAGAATAAAAGAGTTGGAAGGGATATTGAAGGTTTTCTAGAGTCCAACCCCTTGCTCAGACAGGAAACCCTATACCATTTCAGACACATGGTTGTCCAAACTCGTCTTAAAAATTGTCAATATTGGAGCACCCACAACCTTTGGAGGCAAGTCATTCCATTGATTAATTGTTCTCACTGTCATAAAATTTCTCCTTATTTCTAGGTTGGTTCTTTCCTTGATTAGTTTCCATCCATTGCTTCTTGTCCTACCTTCAGGTGCTTTGGAGAATAGATTGACCCTCTCTTCAACAACAACAACAACAACAACAATAATAATAATAATAACAACAATAATAATAAATAACAACAACAACAACAATAATAATAATAATGTTGGAAGGGACCTTGGAGGTCATCTAGACAAATCCCCTGCTCAAGCAGGAAACCCTATACCATTTCAGACAAATGGCTGTCCAGTCTCCTCTTAAAAACTTCCAGTGTTGGAGCATTCACATCTTCTGGAGGCAGGTTGTTCCACTGATTAATTGTTCTGTCAGGAAATTTCTCCTTAGTTCTAGGTTGCTTCTCTCTTTGGTTCAGGTGTGTCAAACTCGCAACGTCACGTGATGTGTCATGACGTATCGCAACTTTTTTTCCATTGCCGGCAATGGGATGAGCGTGGTTTCGGCATAACGCATCTGGCCCGTGGGCCGGCAGTTTGACACCCCTGCTTTGGTTAGTTTCCATCCATTACTTCTTGTCCTGCCTTCAGGCGCTTTGGAGAATAGTTTGATTCCCTCTTCTTTGTGGCAGCCCCTGAGATATTGGAAACTGCTATCATGTCACCCTTAGTCCTTCTTTTCATTAAACTAGACATAGCCAATTCCTGCAACTGTTCATTAATTTTGTCTCCTTAAAATTAAGAAGTCCCTTAACCCCCCCCTTTCTCCTGTAAGCAATTTCCAATACCTGAAAACTGTCTTCCCTAGATTATTTAGAATTTTTTCTGAGTATAAGCAGACATTGTTTATTTTCTGAAATTTAAATTATCATTTATTCTTCAGTTTTTTTAAAAATGTTTTCTTATGGGTACTTGACAAAAATCATCATCCTATTTTTAAATGCACTTTTTCCTTTTTTGTAAAACTCTGATAAAAATGTTGTCTATTTGGGTATGTGTATATGTCAAAACACCCCCTTTCTCTTTATTTTTTCAAAAAGATATTCTTATTGTTGGAATAGTGATATTCCCAAAAAAAAGTCTACATTAGGTAGTGACAGTGGAATAAAGCAAAGAGAAACAACTACTAAGCATAAATACATAACTTGGGGGGAGGGGGGAATAGTAACAAGTTCTCCCTTCTTTTGCTTTTGTTTTACCAGCCATTGACCACAAGCTAAATATTTATAGTTTACATTGAATGTTTAAGATTATTGCAGTATCTGAGTCCTTTCATCTGTTATTTTAATTGGTCTTATAACTTTTTCCTAGAGAAAAAAGGCTTAACTTTTTCTAAGACAAAAGCACTGAAGTGATTTGCAAGAGCCGACACAAAGGCAGATAGTTTAATTCAGAGCTGAAAGGGAAGTGTCTCTATCAGTAGCTTGTGAACTTTCTCAACACTCTGAAACCACATACAAAGATAAAGGTGACTCAACCATGAAGAGGTTTCTCATAAGATGAAAGAACAGTGACTTTAGCATATATATTGTGTGGTATTTTCCTAATGAGATAAAATACCAGTTACTAGGATAGCTCTGTTTGGGAATAAAAAACTCAGGACAAAAATGCATGATAGGCAATGTGTGATCCAGAACTTTGACCCCTGCAATGGTTACAGCAGGTACAGGCAAGCTGTCCATTATGAGAAGACTATTTTTCAACGCACCTGCTTCTTTTCCTACCCCTGCTCTTCAACCTGATGCCTTAAGTTCTGGACCAAATAAATTATAGAATCAATGCCCACCTTCTGCTCTGAATCAAGTTCAAAGCAGATAAATGCAGTCTTCTGTTTCATGGAAGCAAACAGATTTGCACAGTACAATACAGAATGGTCAGTCCTTATGGTTGAAGCCAGAGCTTCTCTTTGGTCAGGTATGCTTGAACCTTGTCATGAAACCACCTGCGTCTTTTGCCAACTAGTTTTCAGAGTATTAAAGAACTGTACTGATCAAGAAGTGGCATATATTTATTATTTTTTGTATATTTACCTTCAGTTAATTATCTTGGCTGCTGTTTGTATTTATTTTCTGGATGCTTTTACTGCTTTTATTTTTATTGTTTTAATTATTCTACAGTTTTAGAACTGTAAATCGCCCAGAGTCACTCGGTTGAGTTGGGCAGCTATAAAAATTGAATCAATGAATGAATAAATAAATATAAATATAAATTCCACTTTTCTGACCTTGAGAACCTTCAAGGTAGCTAACAAAATTCAAAAGCACAAAATAAAACATAAAACATAGAACTTTATTTGTTTATTTTATACGATTACTCAACTCAACCAAGTAACTCTTAGCAGGGCACAAAGTATTACTACATAATATTAACAATAAAGAATTATCTAGCGGTTAAAAGTCTGTTGAAAGGGATAAATGTTCACAAATTTCCTAGGCACTGAAAAAGTGTTCAAGGAGTAAGTTCTATAGTTTGGGAGCAATACCTTTGCTGCCTGCTACAAAGACATTGCAGAATCCTTGGTGCTCTCTGACCTTGGTTGTTTTGCGGACATTTCATTACCAAACTAAGTAACATCATCAATGCTAGTAGGGAGAGCCGATGATGTTACCTAGTTTGTAAGAAAAGAACCAAGCTCAGAGAGCGCCAAGGATCCTGCAATTCAACCCTGAGCTACAAATACTCTCTTCTGTTGTTAAGAAAAATGATTCAGTTCAACCCTGAGCTACAGAAACTCTCTTCTATTGGTAGAAAGATGATTCTTTGACGGGGAGAGGTTTTTCAGAAAGGCCTCTCCTTCAGATCTTAACAACCCAACAGTTCATAATAGGAGTCAATGATGCTAAGTCATATATTAATTGCCTTAAATTGTCATCTGATAAAATGATGATTGATGATGATATACTTGTTAATACAATCAGCATAGGATCTCTGAATCTTCCACTAGTAAGCAACCTAGCTGGCCCAACTTACAGCAATTGCATCTTCTAGGCCAGGGGTGTAAAATTCTCAACGTCACGTGAGGTGTTGCGAAGTATCACGACTTTTTCCTCATTGCCGGAGCTGGGTGGGCACGGTTTCGGCATGATGCATCCAGCCCATGGACCGGCAGTTTAACACCCCTGTTCTAGGCAGTCTCCAATGGTAGCCCTGTAGAGTGCATTGCAGTAATCAAGACAAGATTAATAGTATGGCATGGATAATCATCATGCCACACCAGTAAGACATGGATAATTATCATTAAACCTGACTAGGCCAGGAAGGGACACAGCTGACATATTTGACATAATTGTATAAAGGCACTCCTCACCACAGACACAGCTCGTGAATCCAGTGACAGCTGAAGATTAAGGAGTATTCCCAAATGCAAACCTGCTCTTTCTATGGGATTGCAATGATATCCCAAACAGCTTGAACCTCAGTTGTTGAATTTCGCTTTCTGTCTATCAAATGTACCTCCTTTCATTTGGATATAACTTGTTTAACTTGTTCTCTCTCATCTAGTCCGTTAATGAATTTAAACACTATTCAAGGATATGAACAGCTTCCTTGGAATAGGGTAATAAGGAACAATAGAGACATTCTAGACAACCAGTGTCTCCCATCTGAAACCTTGTTTGAAAGGTTTCAATATTATTCAGAGGTATTTGGAGCTGAAGGATCTCCATCGTATTTGTCACTTTTTACAGAAATTATTTGAGATTGACATAAAACTATATAAATTTCCAAGATTAATTATGGGGCCACTCTTGTCCTGGCTGATTTAATGAGGCAAGGGCTGAGTAAACAGATGGTGCCCCTCATCTCCCTATATTCCCTATCTGTTTTCAAGTATGTGGGAAAAAGGCAAAACAGATATCCCAGCTGATATGCAGCTGCCAGGAGTGGGAAGGTTGGTTCTGAAGCTTATTGGAGATCATTAAAATCAAGGGTTTATCACAGTAGAGGAACATAACAACACCTGCTCCTGTCTGAAGGTATATCTGTCCACAGCCACATTCATCCCAGCCCTCTTTCTTCCCTATCGTAAAAGGCAGTGTTCATTAAAGTCTTGATTTTTTTTTTCAAAGATGCCTCTCCTTTCATTTCAAGGTAGCACTGCCCCCTGATTTCCAATAGCCGTATAATCACTGTCTTGTGGTCCAGAGAAAAATCTTTTGAAAGTGGATAGTGAAAAATGTATGAAAGAAAGACACAAAGGCTTAAAGATTTAGTAATAAATAATAAGAATATAGTGGTGTCAGGGAGACCCTGACAAACAAGTTTCTCTCAGGAGGAAGACATATGTTTGAGAAGCTATCTCTAAAAATAATTCCACATTGGAGCTAAAAGAACTTAGTGAAAAGCAGAGAAGAGGGAAATAATTTGAGGAGCTTGCTGTGTAGAATTTTAGAGTGCTTTATATTTTAATGTGGTGGATCATGTGCAACAAAATTTTGACCCGTGATAACAGGGAAATTCTGAGATTAAGCAGGTTATTTATGTAGCAGAATTGAAATTTATCTTTTGTCAATGGGGCTTCTTTCTAAAAACATTGCAATGTTTGCAAGATTATTGGATTGCAGTGTTGTTCCCTGAAGATAAAATTATTAATCTGCTTATGCCTTTTAAAGTTTTTTTTTTAAATAAGATAGTCTTCAACTTATGACCACAATTGGGACTGGAACTTGTATTGCCAAGTGATATGGTTGTTAAGTAAGTGACATCCAATTTTATGAATGTTTTTGTTGTAGTTGTTAAGCGAATTGTGCAATTGTTAAACAAATGCAGCTTTCCCCATTGGCTTTCTTTAGTTGAAAGCCAGCTGGGAAGGTCACACATAACCCAGGATGCTGCAACCATCAAAAATATTGGCAGGCTTCCAAGCACTCAAATCACAGTCGTGTGACCATGGGGACTCTGCAACCATTGTGAGTCACTTTTTTCAGCACAGTCACTAAACAAATGGTTTATAAGTTGAGGACTACCTATACGGCCTTCAGTATTGTTTATTTAGAATTGGATTTTCAATTGGAAAAAGAGCAATTCCCAGTGAGGTAAGCCAAAACCATTTGACTCTGCAATTCAGTATTTATCATTGATTTTTTTTATCCCTTGTGTCATATGAATTGCACATATACGTTTACAATTAACTTAGCTGGAATGCATTTTTAAAATAAGTATTTGATGTAAATGGCAGGCGCAGAAACAGGAGTCATTCTGGATTTTAAACATCTTTTCTGTAAACATTTGTCAATTTTTAAAAATGCTAAGGTTTTTACACTTCAGATATTTAAAACACTCTGTGGTAGACATTTTTGTGTCAAACTCTGCATCACCACCACCAAGATTATATTCTATATTTTAAAAAAAAAAAAAAAGTAAGGGCTCCTTTAATTTGAGCTTAACTCTTCATGACCTCATAGACATACTAATGTAGTTTTCTTGGCAACAGAACAGCCCTGTTAGTCACTGTCTTCTCTGGGGATGTTTCTTTGACTTCCCAGCTTGTCCCACATCCCTAGAATTTCCTGGTCTTTCATCCAAACACTAACCAAGATCAACTATACTTAACTTTTAAGATCAGTGCAGTAAAAGCACTTCAGAACACATTAAAACAGCAGTAATTGTTGAGGATGGGACAATTTGCTTCTACTGATGTTTATATGTATAGTATCTGGCAACAGTGAATCTCACTGCATGTATCTGAAATGAAGGATTATCAAATACCATACTAAGATTTTTTTTAACTTTTAAGATTACATGAGATTCTTCGTTGTTATATGTAGCAGGTGCAATCAAAGATGCACAAGGTCTCCTGAAATCGGTGAAGTCCAAAAATACTGAAGAGACCCGGTGAGACTTTTCTAATGATAGGATTGCTTTTGGAAGGGAAATTCAGAATGGAGCAATTTCTACTCGTTCCACTGTGCGCCAAGCCCTCAAAAGCTTATCTAAAAAAATCTTCCATATCTTCAGTTTAGATCTTCGGGGCATTATAGGACAGGGAGGAGAGAGTCAACGAGATTGGAAATCCGTGACCCTGGATTTCATTCATAGGTCAGCACAAAATACACTTTGCAGTGAAGTTTATGAAGAAAAACGCCGTGCAGATAGTCCTTGACTTACACCCACATTTTGTTGCTAAGCGAGACAGTTGTTAAGTAAGTTTTATGACCTTTCTTGCTGCAGCTAAGTAAATCAATGCCGTTGTTAAATTAGGAGCACGGTTGTTAAGCGAGTCGGGTTGCTCTATTGACTTTGCTTGTCAAAAGGTTATAAAAGGTGATCACATGACCCTGGGACACTGCACCATAAATACAAACCAGTTGCCAAGCATCCAGATTTTGATCACGTGACTCTGAGGAGGCTGCAGTAGTCGTATGTGTGAAAAAAAGGCTGTAAGTCACTTTTTTCAATGCCACTGTAACTTTGAATGGTCACTAAACAAATGGCTGTAAGTTGAGGACCATCTGTATTTGTGCAGGAGGAATTTCTCTGTCTCATGCCGATTATTTCTCTTGTGCACAAGTCAACTCATATGTCTTAAAACGTTTCCTGATTGTGATCAACATTGACAGAAACTATAATATCAAATATTGTTTGGCCGATTGAGTTGCATTTGGAAGAAAATCCAGCCTCAGTGAAGTTTATTTCTGAATTAGTGTGCAAAGGCTCCTTATCAATATGTGTAAACTAGTCCTTAAAATATGTATCTAATGTGTGCACTGTAATATAGATTCAGAACATATTTTTTTTCCCCACTTCCGCCCGTTTACTTTATTGTATATTCTTTCCTGGCATAGTCATAGGAAACAATCAGGTCATACCTAGGGCATGTTTCTCTCCTAGGAACACAGAGCAAATCGTGTCTTTTTCATTTTTTTTAAGGAAATGTTATTAGACCCATAGTTAATTAAACTGAATTAGCAGCAACTCTTCAATCACTGATTCATTTAGCTTTATCGTTATGTGATTCAGATAAGCCAGGCTGGGTTTTTGTGTGTATCTGTGTGAATGCACAAGAGTATGAATTACGAAAAAGAGAGAAAGAGGAAAAGACTGCTTACTCTATTCTGATAGGCATAAAAGTATTCCACTGAGGTCTAGACACTTTGGCAAATGGTCTAACAGATTTGGTTGTGCTTCTGTTGCCAGCACTGTGTGGGTGTTACAAGAGTGTGACAGTTTTTCACTTAACCATATATTACTGTACTTTTTAATTGTTTAACACTTTGCTGTCCAGATAAGATAAGTCTGCAGTTGATGGGAAAATAGCAAAGTATGCACAAGAGGCAGTTGTGATCTGTGCAGTGTCAACAAATCAGCAGTAAAATCGCTTTTAGGACCTCAGGTTCAGCAAAACAGATTGCTTGTTTTTATAACTTACTGTCAGGAACAGAATCATTAACCAAAAATTATGATGTGTCCCACCAGGAATTAGCAAACCTAGAAGAGGAAGAAATGAAGATTTGTACACTTAAATGTAGCATAGAACAGGAGTCCCCAACCTATGGGCCACGGCCCACTACTGGGCCATGGCCTACTGGTCACCGGGCCGTGGGACAAGCTAGCCAGTGCGTGCACACACATGCGCGCACTCACCCCCTCTCATGCTAGCACCCGTGGACCTGTTTGCGCCTGTGCACGGGGCTAGCGGCGGTGGCTAGCACCTGCAGCCACTAGCGCGTGCATGGATTGCACAGCCTGTTTGCGCCTGCGCACAGGGGCTAGTGGCGGTGATGGCTAGCACCTGCGTGCCTGTACAAATGAGGGCTGCTAGCGCCATGCGGGTTGCGCAGCCCGTTTGTGCATGTGCGTAAGGCTAGCAGCAGCAGCTAGCATCTGCACATCTATGCAAATGGGGCCGCTAGAGCCATGTGGGTGTGCGTGGCTGTGTTTCCGCACGCATGTGCATGCACGCAAATTTCCCAGCTGTTCCCTTTGCCTCCGGGCCACCAGCATGAAAAGGTTGGTGACCTCTGGCATAGAAAACCATTTGGACACATTCATGTAGCCTTCAGAACCCAAGCTCTAGATCAGGGGTGTCAAACTCACAACATCATGTGACGTGTCGCGACGTATTGCAACTTTTTTTCCATTGCCGGCAATGGGGTGGGCACGGTTTCACTATGATGCATCTGGCCCGCGAGCCGGCAGTTTGACAAGCCTGCTCTAGATGAAGGAAGCTATACCTTGTAAGATAAACTGCCAGGGTCAGAATCTAAGAAGGAATTGATCATTATATCCCCTTGATTTCAACAGGCTTAAAAACATATCTACCTCTATGCTGGCTTCTGGTCTATTTGGCCAGAACAAACATCAATTTGTGTATGCATAAATCTTTCAAACCCATTCTTATATTTTGTACTGTTGCTGTTGACTAATATTTGGTCTAGTCTAGTGATTAAGGCATCCAGCTAGAAACCAAAAGACTGCGAGTTCTAGTCCCCCTGGCCTCGAAACATTGCACCAATTCTTCTGCAGAAGGTTCTTTTCTGCCTTGTCCTCTCCAGTGCTGACCATTGTGCTTCCAGACTGACTAGCTTCTAAATTGCTTGTAGTGCACACCAAAGCCTCTCAGCCTGGAAGACCTTCTAAACATGCCAGGAAGTCTGAAGGCTGGGTGGCTGAAAGCTGGACGGCTTTGTGACACACTATGGGATTGTTCTCACCTTGTGCCAGAGCTATTCAGTGTGTGGAGCTTTTGGTGAGTAGTCTGGAGGAGAAGAGTAATGTTATTCAGCACAGTAGATTGCTTACCAAAACTTGAGCAGTGTAAAGCACCTCTCAGCTTTACCACAAAGTGCAAGTTCTGTGAGTTAGGCTCCACAATACAATGAAGTGAAGTAAACAAAGCGAAGGGATCATGTTGTTTTCCAGTGCAGCTTTCAGTTGGTGCTTCATTTGAACCTTCATCAAAGTGAAGTAGTCTTTTAATGCTTTGCACCAGTGGTGGTATTCAGCCGGTTCGCACCACTTCGGCAGAACCGGTAGCTAATTTTTTGTTACCCAGGCCCAGAATGAACTTCCGGAAGCGGCATCCACACAGAGAACCGGTTGTTCGCATATTTGAATCCCACCACTGCTTTGCACTTGTAAATAGGTTTTTAAAAAAAATAAAAAAAAAATAGTCTCTTTGAGCTAAAACAAATGAATCTTCTAGATACAACATTAAAAACTTCTAGTTTTACTCTCATTCTTAGCTAGGCTTGCTAAATTCTATCCAGGCTCCTTGGTGCTCTCTGAGCTTGGCTGCTTTAGAGAGCACCAAGCACCCCTCATTTCAACCCTGAGCTACAAATATTCTCCTTTATTGATAGTCTCTGCAATTTGGCAAGGTTGATCATAGCAACAGCAGCATTCCTGTGGCAATTTTTTTGGGGGGGGGGCATTGAACTTTATTGACCTCATCTGGAACAAAAGTTCGATACTTTAGTTACAGGTATATTACATGTAACTTTACTGTCATAAAAGAAATTGCCAGTTTTCTTTTGGATAAAAGATAAACTCTATGAAGTATGTCTTGGGCAAGATGCCATGTTTTTATGTTAGCGCTCTCCACACTGTTGGCCTATTTTAGCTACAAAATATCTTCCCAAATTATTTTCAGGAGTGGCTATTTTGCACATGTATTAAATCAATGAACATATATATGTTGCCTGTATACGTGAGTCCCATCAGAGTCTCATGGTAGAATTGTAATAATTTATATAGGAACAAATTGTAACCATTAGGAGATTTTTATATTACTTCTATGTAAAAAAAAAAGCCTGTCGAAGGATCCAGTTTTTAACATTTCAAATACCAGATTTTCATAATCTCTACTTCCTGATGAATCACAATAGCAATAGGAAACTACATTCATTAGAAAACTAGTGGTTTTTTTCTTTTTTTTCTTTTTTTCTTTTTAAATAGATTTTTTATTAAATGTACATTTAAAAACAAAAGTGGACATGGTTCAACCTCCCTGGTTACAACACTGCTATTAGTATTACTTTATGTTACAGAAAGAAAAACAGAAACTTAAAATACCTTCTATGACAGGACAGAGTGTAACAAGCTGTACATATAACTTCTGTAAAAAAACTTCTGTATTTACATATCTTTCCGTTGTGTCCTGAAATAGATGCTAATAGGAAATCCTTACGTTATCAACTAATCAATCGATAATCATCTCAGCGATCCTCCTTATCTCTAACCAATCGTACAAATTTTTCCAAATTTCATAATACTCTGTTTCAGTTTTATTTTTGATCTCTAGAGTTAACCTGTCCATTTCAGCGCAGGACAAAATTTTATTTATTATTTCTTCTTCAGTGGGGGCTTCCTTTCTTTTCCATTTTTGGGCATATGCCAATCTTGCTGCAGTTAAAATATGCAATAGTAAGTAGAAAGATGCTTTGCTAAATTTATCATTAATAATCCCTAATAAGAAGGTTTCTGGTTTTAAATCAATTTTTTGTAATAGTATTTCTTCCAGCCAATTTTTTATCTGATGCCAAAAACCTTTCGCTTTTGAACATTCCCGCCACATGTGATAGTAAGTCCCTGGAAGCCTTCTACATTTCCAGCATGTCGGTGATATTTTTTAATCTATTTTTGCTAGCCTTGTAGGGGGAAGGTGCCATCTATAAAACATCTTGTATAGATTTTCTTTATAGGAGGTATCCTGCAAGTGTTTCTCTCTGCTATAAGTTTATGTATATATTTCATTGATTGAATGAGACTTTTGAAACTGGTCTCCATTTCTAGAGGGCACCAAGAGGCTACATATGGGAGGATAAAAGCAAATATAATAAATTAGGCTGGTATGGCTTTCTCTTTTGACCTTCCCATCCTTTTCTGTATCTTGCCAATCAGTGACTATGATTAAGAGGCAAGTGGGAAGAATCTAAGTCACAAGTAATGAATCTAACTTACTGGCATAGTGTTTGTGGTGTACTGGGGGCTGTGCGCCCTACTCAGGCAGTGGAGTGCCTTTGTACATTAGATATTTAGAAGGTTTATTTATCTCTTGATGTTTGCTCACAGAGAAATACCTTTCAAACTACTGCATTTCTTCATGAAGGGGTTTTTTTTTTTTAAATTGCCTGAATCTGTTAAACCATTTCAATCAGTTAGTCATTCATAGTGGATATATTTTAATCATGAGCTGTGTGCTTTGCAAAAGGGTGCATGATGCCAAACAGTCTAAACAGTTGCAGTTTAGCACTCTCAAAATTAGACTGACAGCATATCAATGAAATTGACAATGTGGGTTGGTTCATCTCATTATGCTGTAAATGTAATCTTTTTTTCTTTCTTGGAACTCTGTTTGGAAAAATTGAACTTACTGTGGCTCATCAGCTGTTTATAATCAAAGAAACATATGTTTAAAAGAGCTACAGGCTCTTTATAAACTATGTGTGCAAATTACCTTTGGAACTGGTTATTACATACAGTTGCTGAGAACATTGTTTTGGATAATGGTACTGAATCATTGTTGTGAATTAATTACAATCTTTGATCCATTAAGCTTTGCTTAAGTCAGTTAATCAAAGATGCATGTAAGTTATGCTGCCAATGAGCCTGCAGTAATTAATATCCATTGTTTCCTTTGTCCCCCTAGAAAATGCTGCTTTTAAAATAGAACAGGACCTGGTTAACAATAGTAATACAAAACTGCTTTGGTTATTCCATATAACACTGCTCTGCTCCTACCCCTATGTGTATAAAATGCAATATTTGAACTGCCGAGAAACAGTTTAACAAGAAGTTTATTTTCTTAGGAAATGTATTGATTATTTATTCTTACAAATATTACCTTGTTTTCAAGAATAGCTTTTTTCTTTTTTTTCTCTTTCAGACAGTCAGTTTAATTTCTATCTTCCTAGGATGAATACTGATTTATCCAATTTAACTAAACATTTTTAATTTTATTTATATCATGAGAGAGAACAAACTTTGTTGGTGTGCAGGGTGTTTAGTATATGGGTGTTATATTTTTCTTATTTTTATGTATCTCATTTTGGAAAATATTATATCACCCCAGAACTACTGCTATAACCATTCATATAACAGAATAACAGAGTTGGAAGGGACCTTGGAGGTCTTCTAGTCCAACCCACTGCTCAGGCAGGAAACCCTATATATTTCGGACAAATCATTGTCCAATCTCTTCTTAAAAGCTTCCAGTGTTGAAACTTCTGGAGGCAAGTTGTTCTACTGATTAATTGTTCTAATTGTCAGGAAATTTTTCCTTAGTTCTAGGTTGCTTCTCTCTTTGATTAGTTTCCATTCATTGCTTCTTGTCCTGCCTTCTGGTGCTTTGGAGAATAGGTTGACCCCCTCTTCTTTGTGGCAACCCCTGAGATACTGGAACACTGCTATCTTGTCACCCCTAGTCCTTCTTTTCATTAAACTAGACATACCCAATTCCAGAAACCATGCTTCATATGTTTTAGCCTTTAGTCTCCTAATCTTTATGTTCTTCTCTGCACTCTTTGTTAAAGTCTCAACATCTTTTTTTACATTGTGGTGACTAAAATTGGATATAGGCAGTGATGACTTTTCCAGAAGCAGTAGTTATAGCATTAAATGCCCATCTGAGCTCATTTTGTGTGCAAAGATATTGGGGGGGGGGGAAATGGACATTCTGGACTTATATGCCTTACATGGGAATTAAAGTCTCTTCCTTGGAAGCATTTACTGATTCTCTCTGACATGTTTTTTAAAAAAATTGCCTGCTTTTTCTTCTCTGTTGTTGTTTAACTTTATCTTTTTGTTTAAAGCTTGTTTTCCTTCTCTGAGATCTTGTTCTGCAACTTCTTAGCCTTTTACTTTTTTTCTCCCCAGCAGGCGCATACCACATGATAGATTGCTGGTGGATTCAGCCTTGCTTATATAAAAACAGTTCTTAGTCCTGCCAGACAGCTGTGCTGGCAAGTCATTGTAAAGACCATTCATGTATATTGCAACCGAAGCCTCAGAGTCTTGTGGGCTCCTCTTGCCATCTGGAAAGAACTGGAAATTAAATAAATAATTAAATAATCACATGTGCCTCTTGCTTTTAGATGCGAAAGAAATAATTAAATAATCTCATGTGCCTCTTGCTTTTAGATGCGAGAGAGAGAGAGGAAAGAAAGAGAAAGAAAGAAAGAGAGAGAGAGAGAGAGAAAGAAAGAAAGAAAGAAAGAAAGAAAGAAAGAAAGAAAGAAAGAAAGAAAGAAAGAAAGAAAGAAAGAAAGAAAGAAAGAAAGAAAGAAAGAAAGAAAAGCCATAGCTTCCAATGTTGGAAACATTTGAAAACAAAGACTTAACTTTCCAACTGCTTACGTGGCAGCATCATCTTGAGTCAAAATGTAGATTTATTTAGTCAAGGCCAGAAGAAAAGAGCTGAGCAAGGGCTTCTCTAAGGGGCATTGAATCTAATATCAAAAACATAAGCTAACTCTCACTTATTTATGTAAATACTACAGCATGTCATATAAATGAAAGTTAACATTTCACATTTTAGACTCGGCCTCCTAACTGTTTGGCGTAGCATTTTAAAGTAAGATTTCCAAAGTATCTATCCCTCAGCAGGATAATTCTTAGGCTAACAAAAGCTAATACTGCAAAGATCAAAAGGTTGACTCGGGATTTTGGGGAGATGGAGGAGGATAGGGTTAAGAACTTTGCACACACAGATAAGATCGATCTGAATTGGGACAGGGGGAAGGGAGCTATATTATAAATTACTGGAAGTGACATGACCATATAATGTAAACTGTAAACTTTTAAAATGTCCTGAAGTTACATGCGAATCTAATACTTGTTTTAACAAAGCTGTTGCATTCATTTTACTGGTTGGTAATTCTTTGCTAGGGTGTGTATGTGTGTGCATGTAGGGGGTAGAGCTTATGGGTAGGGGCTGGTATGATGAGAAATGTAGGGAGAGATGTTCATAGGGAACAAGCCACAGGTATATTGTTCCTGGGGCATGTTCTAGCCCTTTGGACTTACTCCTGGGGCCCAGATGGAAATTGGGAAGTCCTGGGTTCTAGGGTACTGCTGCAGCTGAATTCCAGGTCAGTTTGTAATAAGGCCATTCTTATTTTCAACTTGATTTTTAATGAACAGGCTGTCATAGCATGCATTACTAAGACCTGAAGAGGATTTCTTTCTGAGATATGCCCAGTGGGATACCACAGACAAATGTGGTGTACAATCTTGGGGTCCTCTTGGACTCACAGCTCCTGCTAGAAGAGCAGGTAGTAGCTGTGACCAGGAGGGCCTTTGTACACCTTAAGCCAGTTGCACCCATTCCTGGATCACTCACAGTCATTCATGCCCTTGTGACATTTTATCTGGATTACCTCAATGCGTTCTACATGGAGCTGCCTTTGGAAGCATCAATTGGTGCAGAATGGGAATGCACAAGTATTAAAGGGTGTTGGATGTTCAACATGTATAATACCACTGTTTTGTGAGCTGCATTGGTTTCTGGGTACAGTTCACAGGACTAGTTATCACCTTTACAGCTTTTCATGGGTTGGGGCCAGGTTACCTAAAGGACTATCTTTTCGTAGTCATTTCTACTCCTCCAATTTGATCCAGCAGGTTGGGCATGTATCAAGCAAGGAATGTCAGCTGGCAGAGCCCAGGGGATTGCCTTCTCTGCCATAAGCCCTGCTTATGGGAACATGCTCCTTTCAGGGAACATGCTCCTTTCAGACATCAGGATAATCCCAACCCCACTCACCCTTCATGTGTGTTAGCGCCCATTTATTGGCTGTACTATCATCAGTGATTACAGTTCTACTTGGTGAACTATATATTGTTTTAATTGCATTCAATTTGTTTCTATGTTCTATGTATCATAATATAGGCTATCCATCCCACCCAACCTTTTACACAGGAAGTAGGCTTATTGCAAAGCGAAGATATTTTGTATTTTATTGATGATCCATCTGCTTTCTTTCTCTGGATCCAAACCACAGAGCATCCCATACAAATAAGGCTGCTGCTTTTCTTTATCTTCCATACAGTTAGAACACATCAGTTATGAGTATCTCAGAGGCTTTTAGAAATTAGTAGTGGGCCTTTTGGTGGGGCCTAAAACTCAATGAGTATCCAAAATAGTTAAGAACTGAGATCACTCTTGGCCTGGATGCAGACCAGAAGCCATAAATGGCCTGTACCTCCATAATCATTTTACATCTGATGCAAGAAGTAACTTTTGTTTGGAAGCATAATATGAACACTGCATGGCTGTTAAACAAATGCTCTCTTTGCTGACTTGAAAGGGAGAAGCCCATGACTCTTCTCTGGGGCTAGCATTCACTGGTACATTTGATGAAGGTCTTCACAACTCCAGAAATGCCTCCCAGCCCAAATGCTTGCAAATGCTCATAGCTATCCTCAGATTCTTTGGCCAGTTAAGAAGGATGGGTGGATGTGGTTATTGTCATCTAAAGAGGTAATGGAAGAAAGGACATGGAAAACACTGATGAAGAATAGATTTGGTAACATTGTAGTTCAGTCTAGTTGGAGTACATGGAGTCTGCAACAACAACAACAAAATCTTACATAGTATGTTTTAGTTTTCAGGATTTAGCACATAGGTAGTCTTTGACTTATGACTGTAATTGAGGTTGGAATTACAGTCATACGTCATTGCAGTCATACATTGAGGCATCGTGATTGGACGCCATCTTTCAACATGTTTTTGGTGGTTGTTAAGCAAACCCAGCAGGTGTTAAACAAACACCATGGTTGTTAAGCGAATCAATTTTCCCAATGGACACTTTTTTGCCAGAAACTGTAAATAAATACTGGAAACTGATCACAAATTGTGGTCATGTGCCTCCAGGATGCTGCAAAGCTGAGCCATTGCCAAATGCTCAAAATGCAACCACATGACCCTTGGGGGGGGAGTATGGCTGCCATAACTTTGAAAACTGGTCATAAGTAGCTTTTGCAGCGTCTGTCATACCTTTGAATGGTCATTAAGCAACCCAACATAAATAAAGGACTATTTGTACCTTTCCTTACTTTCTGTCTCCATGTTTCCCATTTCCTCCCCAATAATGCTATAAGTACTGATTATGTGCTATGTACTGGTTTTTTGTTCAAAATCCAACCTCTATTACCCAATCTCAATATTTTGAGAATAAATATGACTATTTGTCTTTGTAAATTCAATGACATATAATGCTTGTGTGCAAACTCTGCAGATTGGATGGTGTTGCTTGAAATAGGAGGTTGATTTTCACTAATTCTACTTCCGCACTTTAGATTCAAAATTGTTAAATGGCATCTGATCCAATTCCTCATCAACGCAGAATCCTCTGTGCAGGGACATAAGGAATAGCAGCCCAGAAATATAGCAACCCAGCTTCTGTTTAAATACTTGTGGTGAAGAATCTGTGAACAAGCACCTGATAGTTTATTCCTTCTATTTCTATTTTTTGGTTCTAGATATGTCTCCTGAAGAAACAGAGAGCAAATCTGTGCCCTCATTTGTATAATAGCCTTTTAAACATTTGAAACCTAAAATAATGTGTATCCCTAGCATTCCCTTTTAAACATTTGAAACCTAAAATAATGTGTATCCCTAGCGTTCTCTTTCTTGGTTTAAAACAGCCAGATTTCTTTGTTGGATGTAAGATTTGGAGAACACAAAATATAACGAAACTATTACTTCTCATGATACATTTCCAATGCATCCTGAGACGATCAGATAAGTCTTTTAGCAGTTGTGCTGTCAGCTTATATTCAGCTTCTGATCCTGTAAACCATTTTCCCTCTTGTAAACCCATGCCTTTTATTTGTACTACTTATAACAATATTTTACATGTATCTGTTTTGAATTTTATCTATTTTATTTCAGTCTGTTGCTCCAGTCTCTCAAAATCGTTTTACACCTGGATTATGTCTTCTTCCGGTATTTGTAGCTATTCCACCAACTTGATGTTAACTGTAAATTTGATAAGCATCCCCTTTATGTTCTCATTAATTTTACACAAAGGCTGAACACATAATTATTAGAACAGAACCCTGTGACCTTCCACAGCTATCTTTCTGCCAACTTGATAAAGAAGACTCATAAATAAGCAACATAGCACTGAAGTGATAAAAGCAAAAGGTGGATATCTCTCTTACATGGAAACCTCCAGTAGAAAGCAGCTATTAAGTTAGAATCCCTTCCTTAAACAAAAGAAAGTATCTAATTGTAGCTATGGTAGTATTTTCATTCAAGCTTTTATTTACTGAAATGAATACAATTATATTTGTAATATCATTTTCAGCTGGAAATATTTGAAGAACTGGGAATTGTAAAAGGGTGGAGTAAAAGAGAATGGAGGTGTTGTCCCTACTGAGGTAAAGAGCTGCCATTAAACTTAGCTGATCGTGTGGTGGCAGTAAAACTAACATAAAAATTTGGTTGTCGCCTACACTGATTTCTGAGACTCTTATGTATTATATTCAGAATTATCTTTCATAATAGACTTCTTTGGTGGTCTTGATGAACAAAATTTCAAGCCTATGTTTATCACAGTTGCTTGCTGGCACACTGAAATTAATGTTTCTTATCCTGCTTGTGTTTAGGAGGATAATTGTATTAAAATACATTGAGTAAATGGTGCTCATAAACAGTGGAATGCAAAAACAGAGAACACATAAATGCCTTATAGACTTCCCTAAGCATCCTAAACTGGATTAGGAAGCATGCCACATTTGGCATGGAAAGTATAACTAAGAGAAATGTGTATGATCAAGAACATTTATTTATTCATTGCCAGAGAAACTACCTATACGTGAACATGGAAATTTCAGATTGTGAATTAGAATGTAGGCACATATTGCCATAACTATGGATAAATTCCAAAATAACTGATCAGATAGATTGCTCATGAATAGGGGATGCTTTAGCCTACATATTGATTAATAATGAGAGATCAAAAGATCCTAGAAATCTCAGAACAGATTCTGGTCTTCTGGTCTTCTCATCTTCAGTCAGATTCTCTCCAGGTTCTGCTTCAAATACTAGAAGCATTACTAGAGATGGGGGCAATAAAGAAGGTTCCACTAAGGTCAAGAAGAGTGAAAAGTATAAAGAAGTTTCAGATACACACTTAAATATCTTAAATATTTTTGGAATTACAGATTTGTAATTTTGCTACTTTTATGTTTTTCTACTTTTATTGGATCCACACATCAGTGATGCATTTTCCATAAAGAACATTGAGATAATAGTTAGAAAGGGAAGCTGAGCAAATAAGAGCACAAAGCAAATTATATTATTTCAGTAACAAAATTAATTTATGTAGTATTTTATGTATAAAAATATTTTTGCTTATTAATATCAAAAGGAACAAAGTGGATAATAATATGTGGGACAAACTGGATAAGCTTGGAGGTATTTGCAAATGAAATGTTTGCCTGGAAGGTTTGTTTGGAATATCAGAATGAAAGGATTAACTGCATTCAATAGGACCCACTAAAACCTGGCTAAGAAGCTCATAAGGGCTTTATTGGAGAAATTAATTTTCTAGAAGGAAGTACAGTGCTAATGATTTTTAAATGGTTAGTCTGGTTAATATAAATCTTCTTTAGGATATAAAGTGGAGTCAAATGAAATGTATATAAATCTGTAAGTTCAGTGTTGTATATCCAGATGCTTTTATTCAAGTTATTATGCTTCCAAAGTTTATATCCTGTTTCTGTTTTATTTCATCAGAGGGAATTGAAATAAACTGAATCTACAGTGCAGTCAAAGATTTCATAGCGCTAATTAAAAAATAAAGTGTGTCATAAAGATAATGGATCAGGTTTTCAAGGTGGAATATCTTGATGGCACATTAGTTTGAAACATATATCAAGACAGAAAAAAGTTACCTTTTTCCTATCGAGCAACACATAGCAGTGTTGCATCACGAGTAGGAATGAAACCAACTGTAGATGAGGCTACTTCCAAATGGGTGAGAATGCTTATATAAAGTTTTTGGTGGCTTTTGGGCCAGTCATTCTCTCAGTCCAACTTCCCTCACAGAGTGGTTGTTGTGGAAAAAATAGGGTAAGTGAGTCATATGTACAGTACCATTGGCTACTGAAGAATATGTGGCATATAAATGTAATAAATAGATAAATAAAAGGTTGAGAGCTACATTAATGTTATGGCCAGGTTGCCCTCCTCAAGAGAGAAAAATGAAAACAAGCCATTCACCTGTTGAGATATCCACTTGAGTTGTAACATGCTGAGCAATTTACACATTGTTCAGAATAGAATTTACCACACATGTCCTATGTCTGACAGTAGCAAACACTAAAATCAAAATTGGGATAAAGGATTGGTCCAAACATATCTTTTTTTAAATATAACAAGTATCACAAATACTTGTCCTTTAGGGAAATTTGTTTTATTTACTGATGTTGAACAAATAGGTAATAGTTTCTAGAACTGTAATCTCCCCAGAGATATTTATACTTCCCTGATTATAATACTATTGCAGATTTTTTTTATATATTCAGTGCTCTGCATGTGTGTTATATGTGTAGGTACGCATGCATACAGACAAATGTGAATTATTTCAATTATTCCCAGCCAATTAGCTTCCAGATATATTGGATTTATATTCCCAGAATTCCTGTCTAGTTTGGCCTAATGGCCAGGCATTCTGGGAACTGAAGTCCAGTATTCCTGGGAGAGACTAATTTGGATACTGCTGCATTACTCCTCCATGTGCGGTGGAAAGTAATTAATCTTCACTGCGTGATCCTGGTCCAAAATAACTTTTCTGGTTTCTTTCGGCTGTTGGCCAGAGTAACTTTATTAAGTTTTAAATGGCCATTTCTAAAGTGGATAGCTGCTAAAATTACAAATGGGAAATTACCTTAAGGCAAATTCATTGAAAGAACTGTTAACAGTGCCAAGATTACATCACACAGGCAATATATTATACAGACATATTCCAGAATCAACACAATGCAAGATGCCACGATCCTACAGAGAATATTCTGCCATATAATAAAATGTTGGATTATTTGTGCACTGAAGGAAAATACTGGATGTAGCATAATTTGAATTGGGGGAACAGGAAATAATTACTGTTGTTATTCTTACAGTAGTATAAGCATAAAGCATGGAACAGGTGATATTAATCTAAGTTAATAAAGTCTTTGCAAGGTATTTATCAGTATATTTTTATTTTATACATTTATCATAGTTGCATAGCCTCCCATCTCACATAGTGACTCTTGAGTGGGGAATGCAAGGGGTACAAGGAAGAAAAAAAGACTAGGTTTATTAGTGCAAGTGGTATTTAAGCCCCATGTCAAGAAATGGAAAAAATGTTCAATTATTCTTCCTCTGTTTCATAAGAAATGTGATTTTCTGTTTTGTACCCCTACGTGGAAATGCGATGGAAAAGGAAGACAATTATTATTTTCAATTTACTATTTTCTCCCACTCACAAGTTACATTCTTTATGAAGCACAACAGGGTGCAATGTTCAGTTTGAGTATCCCTCTTCAACACCCAAACCTCAAATTGTCCAGCTATGAGATCATAGCCTCATGTGAAGCATAATTGTACCTGGTCTGCCTACCAGCATCCTACTCTATTTGCTGCTGATGAAAAGAGAGTATGGGCTTATTTGACTGTGAATGTTTCTCTTCCCACCAGTTGTCTTGAACTTTGGCAAGATCAAGCCACTGGACAATATTGCAATGTCACAAATGGGAGTTTGGAAGATTCTTCAAATACCCTTCATAGAATGACAAAGGTTTCTTTGCAGTTCTATGGAAATTAAGATTGGGGCATGATGAATTGACAGTGTGGTGACTGTTGCCATTATGCTAATGTTTAAGAATGTTGTTTGTGTAATTTCTGTGTTTATAAGCACTGAGAGAAAACTGCAGGGTTTAAGGGAGAACATAAATCAGGGGCAACAAAATAGGATGCACTCCAGTAACCATTTATCAAAATCTGGACATAATCCGTACAATAGTCACTTAGATAAGGAAAGCATATTGGATTTCAAGTTTTTTAAACACTTTTGCTAATATTGTGACTAACCGGAAATAGATAGAAGTAAGAGTACTATGGCTAATATATTGATTAAATATGCTGAATAATGTATTTATCTGAAAAAAAGAAAGTAGTTATTTCCGTGGGTTATCCATGCAGGGCTATACATTGGTTACCTAAGGATGATTTGCAACTTTGCGGGGGTACTTGGCAGAGCCATCCCTACCATTCGCATTTCAGTGAGAATTGTCTGTTATTCGTTCTCTCTGTTTTATATATGTTGGCTTTGGGCAGGTAGGTAGCTGGGTACAATATTCCTACATATACCTGAGAAGGAGAGGAAGTGTATGCAGCAAGCTCAAGCAGAAGAAGCTGAGAACAGCTGATCAGGTGGTGGATCTACACCATAGCTAGCTGGTCCACGGCCACCCAAAGTGATACGGTAGCTGTAAAAGGAAACGAGTCCCCACCTCTTGATATCTTCTATTTTTTAAAAAAAGCATCAAAATAACAATACAAGGAACTTCCTGACATAACATGAAGAAGAACTATATGATCTGATAACATTTAGAAATATAAATAGGAAGGAATAAAAAGACTATGATTTTCAGATAATTCCCTTTTAGAAAAATGCACACTTTATACACTTTGTCAGGAAAAAGACAAATGTTTATCAAGTTCTACAACAGCATTTTAAATACCAGACTGAGGACTGACAATACAGATGTAATTGTTCTTAAGGAAATCCCAATTAAAATACTAGATAAGAGAAAAGAGTACTTTTCCCTAACATACAAACTTAAAGAGCAGAAAATTCTGTCTAGGATAAAACTATGGATAAACTTTTGGAATTTTCATATGAAAATTGGTGTCTTCTGGGGGATTAGAATGGAGTGGTTTCTCCACAAAAGGATAGAACTTCTGAGAAAAAAAATATTAAAATAACACAAGGTAAATTACCAAAGGTGTTTTTTTATTATTCAATGGATATTTTGGGCCTTGTTGATGCATGGAAATACAAAAATGGTGATTCAAAGAATATACTTATTTTTCTGAAAGACGTATCTTTTTTCAAGAATAGACATATTTGAATTTATAAGACTTTGGCTAATAATGATTATAAAGTGGCGATATTACCAAAGACATGATCCAGTGACTAAGTTTTAAAAGGAAAAATGGATCTTTTAGATATGGTGGTGACAAGTTGTAAAAAGGTGTTTTAGGATTTTTTTTCAAAATCTTAATAAAGGTACAGAAGTGAGGGTAATTTGGGAGGAAAGTAAAGTTTTTGTAAGATGTTATTTTCTACAGTGCTATAGTGAATTTAAAAGGCATGATATAATGCAAATGATTTTGGATGAGATAAAAAAAGAGAAAGAATAATTTTAAAAATTTCCAGGGATACCAACTACCACTCATTAAATCGAGCTTTTACAGGAACAAATACCTATGTTAATAGTGAGAGAGATGGAAATAAAGTTGAAGTATGCAAAACAAAGAAATTCTGAATTTGCAAATAAACCAGATGGTTGACATACAAGCTGTGAAAAGAAAAAGGGGGGGGGGAAATTGCTATTAAAGTTACAAGAAGAGAATACTGTAATAACAGGTAATGTGAATCTGCAAAAAGTGTTTCATCCATATTGTACAATACTACTTTATATAAAGGTCAAGAAATTTTCAGAAAGAAATGGATCAGTACTTGCATAAACAGAATATAGACAATTCTAAGTAACTAGAGTTAGATTTCAAGATTAATAACCAAAAGACAAAGATGTTAACAAAAAATATGAAACCAGAAGATCAAATAGAGAAATAGAGAAATTTTAAGATTCAGAAAAGGGTAAAATATTTGGGTATATTGCTATCAAAAAACGAGAATCATATGTTATTTCAAAATAATTATGGTATGCGATGGACTGAAATTAAGGCAGGCATGTTAAGATGGGATAATTTAAAACTCACTGTTGGGGGAAATTTTGGTAATCAAAAAAGAATGTTTTGCCAAGAATGTTTTTGTTTCAGACAATATCTATTTTAACAATGAATGGTAAACAATATCTAATTTTATATGGCAAGGAGAAAAAAAACCCCAAAAGTTAAATATAAAATATTATAAGATGCAAAGAAAAGAGGAGGATTGGGTTTATTGGATTTAAAATGTATTTCGCCGCTTGTTGTTTTGTCTGGATGAAATAATGAATGCTGCTGAGAAACAAGAGACTTTTACAATTAGAAGATCACAACCTGAGATTTGGTATAGCATGGGTATTTATGGTGTGAAAAAGTGAATGTCGACTTCAAAAATAATTTTATTAGATGTGTCATATCTATTGGAAAGGCTTAAACCCAGATTGTGCCTAAAAACACTTTTATGGATCTCAACTCAAGAAGCAGAAATGGCAGGTAAAGATAAATAGCTATTGTATCGAGACTTATTAGAAAATTATTAAGGGAAATTATCAAGGGAAATTTAAACTCAAATCAAGAGAACAATTACTAGCAGAAAGATATAGTTGTCAATGGGAAAATATATAGTTAAAAGGATTTACATTTATATTGTGTTATGATTCCAATAGAATTTTTATAGAATGATGATTAGCGAAATTGACAGATTTTGCTAAAATGGATACATTATTTTCTATTATTAAAGAAAAGACATATTTATGGCTGACTGGAAGCAAAACTGGATTTTTTTGTAAAAAAATAAAAAAATGAATGAGACTTATAGTTTTGATAATCAGACAAAGATTATAGGAGAGATTATAGAAAGAAGAATAAAATGATGTAACTTAGAGAGGTTAAATCTCCCTGTACTTATAACTGCTATGAAGAATATTGGAAGCCACTTTATGCTTTTTTCTTTTCTTTTTTCTATTTTTCTTAACTTTTTTTTTCTTTTCTTACACTTTTTTGGTTTTTCTTTTATTTATTTCTTCTTCCATGCTTTCTGCTTCTTAGTTTGTATTAGCTTTTATCTACTTGGTAAAAGTTTTAATAAAAATTATTTTTTTAAAACAAGGAAGAAGTTCATTCAGATAAGCAATTCCAGGCAAAGAAAGGGGGACAGATTGCAGCTGAACCGCTGGAGGCAAAATTAATTGACACCTTTGGAGCCTTGCCAAGCTGTGAACAGGAAGATTTATTGAAAACGTTAGAGGAACTTATGCAAACTTTAACCACAGTGCATAAGACAGCTGCCCCACTAACTGACTTGGTGTCCCTGCCCTATACTGAAAGCTGCAAAAGCAGTGCTAATATAACTGAGTTCAACTCCCAACACCCCTTGAAATCAGGCAACTTATACAAACTAACCTAAACTGGTCTAAACTACTCTAGACCTGTTTGCATCACTGAAGATTTGAATGCACCACAAGGAGATACAAATTCTGTCCCACAAATTACAAAGTGGCAGATCATCACTTACTGGGCTCCATCTTAGCTTTATTAAAGGGCACTTCATGAACTTCAATGGCTTGATAATGTTATTTGGGTGTGCCTTTCAGTTTGAGAGCCTGTTTGGCATAATGGTAAAGGCATCAAGCTGGAAATTGGAAGACCGTGTGTTCTGGTGCTTAGAACTGAACTCTTAGGCAGGAATCTAGCTTGAGTGACTTTGGGCCAGTCACTCTGTCTTAGCTCTAGGAAGGATGTGTAGCAAACCACTTCTGAAAAACCTTTAAAGAAAACTGCAAGGACATGTCCAGGCAGTCACCACAAGTCAAAACTAACTTGATGGCGCAAATAAAACCCAGTTTTGATTCAGAGCTGAATCTCTTAGATATGAAATTCAAAGGTGGTCAATCTATAAAACTTAATCAAGAAGAAAGGATGAAACAATTTGACCTAATTGTTATGCATGTCATATGAATGCAAATAGATGGCCTTGGTATTGTAGCAATAACTTCATGGAAATATCTCCAATATCCCATTTATTATACAGGAAGAACCAGCTCTTGAAATAAGTTCAGGGATACCATTTCTTTTTGTACAAAACCCCATCTGGGTTTCAGGATCTTTTAGAAGTTCCACTATTATAACAACTTAGGTTTGCTGTCAAATGCCTGTCATTAGATAAGCAGAGTGGGAATGTAAGATATGTCTGTTGGACAAACAACCAAATAAAAAGTTATAGGTAATTAAGGGACAACAGTGATTATATTTTTTTAGCCTAAGTTAATGGCCAAGTAATATGTCTCCAGACAATTGTATATTCAGTGGAATATGCTTTTAAAATGTAAGCTTTAATGTGTGAGCCTAGTCAAGTGTCAGATTGGAGAGCCAGGAGTTGTTGTTTTGTTTGGTTTTGGTTTTTTTGTCTTTGCGTTTGTTTGATTAAATTTGCAATATCCAGAGGTGAAGAGAGAGAAACCATCATGTCAGACTTCAGAAGAGTACATTTTCATGAACTCTGAAGGAAGATAGGTCAGGCTGAATGTGGCACAAAGCCATAAAAGTGTCCAGGAAGGATGAAAAATTCTAAGACATGAGACATTCAACTCACAGTTACAAATAAGAAGAAGAAAAATGGAAGAAAACAGAACTCTCTGAACTGAAAAGAAAAGGGACACTTAGAAGAAAAGGGAAATATAACCAAAAAAGGATACAAGATAATCTCCAAAAACTGGAGAATTGTTGTCAGAAAAGGTAAAGCTGAGAATGCGATGAGAGATACTGCCCTCAACATCTCTCTCCCTCTGCTTAGAAATTTAAAGAGGATATACTATAGATCCATTGCAAGGAGGAAGTGTTTAATTGGAAATCATCAATATACCGCTGTCAAAAGCTTCTAAACTTCCATTTTATGTCTGTCTTCTCTCCAAAGAAAAATGGCGCCCCAGCTGATTAGCCGCTGGCGTAAGGAGAAAGCTGCAATGTAGGATACATAGGGAGAGAGTAAGAGAAAGGTTAGCTTATTTAAATGAATTCTCATCTCCAAGACCAGATGTATTACATTCCCAGGATATTGAAGGAACTAAGGGAAGTGATTTCAGGTGGAGAAAAACTGGTCCTTCCCTGCTATGTTCCATACTAGAAAAGACCTTTATGTGTCAATGGAAAGGGGAGGATAAAACATAAGTCATGATTTGTGATTTATAACCTCGTGTCAGATGTTTGGAGAAGAACCTAAAGATAGAGCTTTCACATATAAGTCTTGACACTTTAACAGCATTTCATAAAAATACTGTTTATGCCCTTGCTGTTATCATGCTATGCTGCTTGCACTTTTAATAGAATCTTTCTTGTGCTGTTACTAGTGTAATCGCTTAACTTTTTCACCTCATTTGGCCTCCAGTTGAAGGATAAGGTTTCAATTGCTCTCCTATATCTACCAGGGATCTGATAAAATATACATCAAGACTTCAGGGGAAAAAATGTAAAGCGTTGTGAATATTACTCATGTTATTCTGCAAGAGGAAAAGCCCCTCTAGTGAAACAACCTTGACAACTAGCATAGACAGGATCATTTATCACAGTGAAATTATCCATCAGTTTGACAATAACCAACACAACTAGTACAACTACTTGTGGAAGAGCTTTTGCAAACAGAATCAAAACTTTAAATTTTCTACTAATGAAAGGATGAAAGTACATGATGGAGATTTAGCCACAATTTAGTATCCAGTTACAGATGTTGATATGCTACTTTGGGCTGATGTGATTTCTAAGAAGCTTTTATCATACTGCTGTTTTGATTATTCATTTGTGCAGATTTTTTGTCATTAAGATTTCTTTTAGTTGAAATAAACTATTGAGCCAGTTTCTATTTCATTCGGGACTTTTTTTTTTTTTTCTGCCAGTGAAAATGGATATATATGTGTGTATGTTTTAGACACAGCAGAAGTGTTCATTTTCACAGTTGGGGAGTGAAGATAATGTGAATTTCATGCTGGCTAGAGAGATCCCAGAGTTCTAAAGTCAATGAGAATCTATATACTTAATCGTAGTTACTGCTGTTTGGAGAATTGGGGATTTGTGATATATAATAATGAACAAGTGCCACCTCTATAGCAATAGATCAAGTACTATTTTATGAATGAGGTCAAATGTCTGCTCAATTACATTTTCAGCAGAGTGAATCTAACTCAGATTTCATTTCTAGAAATCAGATCCCAGTATTTCTTAGGATTGCACCCAGCTATCCTTTGTGTTAACCTAAACAGAATTCCATAATTTAGAGTAGACATTTACCTAGACATTTTGTACTATTAATGCATATGCAAAGTTCAGTCTTTGCAAATATGTTAAATCAGGACAGTATCTTAGAAGTTGAATTGCATGTTTATAAAGACTGTGTGGTCTTCTCTTTCTTATCCATCTGTTTCACAGTATGTTTCAAAATCTGCGAGGAAAGATGATGGTGACCTTTCTTCTCTATTAATAATACTTGTTTTGTATACCCAGTAAAGCTTTTTTTTCTTTTTTTAAAAATAGAAATTTTATCAAACATTATAATTACAACAGTAAAAACTAATGAAAACTTTAAAAATAGAAAAATACAAAGTAAAAGTTGCAGAAAATAAAGAAAAAAATAGAAAAAGAATGAAAGAAAGAAAGAAAGATGACTTCTCAACTTCAGCATAACAAGTATAACAATTTTAATAACATTACTTCCTCTTAAAATACAACAAATTTTCTGAGTAATTTTAATAGTGTCATTGGGCAGATGCTTTTATGGAGAAATTGTGTCTAAAAGACTGAGTTGAAAGTGGATTTACAAATGACAGGGTACAAGAATGATACGAAAAAGAAACACTACACTGGACATACAAAAGAAATCGGCTGATGTCTTAATAATTAAAAGGGATATGTAAACAATACATCAAGAGAGTAATTTGGATAATTTTCCTATACTGGATTACAAAAGAGACTTGTTAAAGTTTCAAAGATTTTTTTAAAAAGAGATGAAAACAAGAAAAAAATCTGTTTGAATGGACTAAAGACTAAGATTGTTAGAAGTAAAGTGAAGGAATATAAAGTTGGTTTGTTTGATCAATGTTAAAATAGATATCTTGTTATTTCTGATAACTCTTAATGGACTTTTGCTGACACCACGACTGAAATGACAACGCTTTATGGATCTGTTTATAGTTAAGAGATGGGATATGGAATGAACAATTACTAAATTGTTTATACTTGTTGTGATGAAGGTGGGAAGTCATTTATTTCTTTTTGATTTCTTTATCATATTCTTATCTTTTTTATTTCTCTTTTTTCATTTTTTTCTTTCATTTTGCATCTTTTTTCTTTTTCTCTTTTCTTAACCTGTATTAGTTTTTACTGTTGCAATCATAATCTTTAATAAAATTGCTCACCACTAAAAAGGCTGTTACAGAAGTGATTCTAACAATAGCTGTAATGTTGGCATTTCCAGCCTGAATAATTACAGTTTTCTGGTCTGGTGATAATTTCTCTTTAGAGCTTTAAGTGAATGGCAGTTTTGATGCATTTCATTTAGCCATTCAGCTTTACAAGATGCTTATTGTACACAAGAAAACCTGTCCAAAAAGCTTTGAGATTATGGCAAGAGTGAAACAAAATAAATGCCTAGGGAACGAGGTTGACCAAAATAGTTTAGCATTGACCTAACGTTCTATCCACTGAAATTATAGTACTGTGAAAATTAGAGTCTTTCCCATTTTCATCTGACCATTTTGTAAATTACCTCCTTTACACAGAAAACCAGTTGGAATGATTTTACATGGTAGTCAGTGTTTTCCAAAGGGAACCCACAGCATTCTCAGTTTAGATCCACCTACTGATCTTGCCACTCTGCCACAGTTTAAAAGCTTTGTTTTCTGTAGAATATTTGAGAATAAAGTAGGAAGATAAAGCTGCCCTAGCAGTAGTTTCAGAATCCCAGTGAACTGAAAGATAGTGTTCCTTGTCACAATACTTAATGAAGAAAGTATACAGTTCAGTTTGAAAACCCAGTCCAGAATTCCAGAAATAATTTGTGCTGGTGGAGTGGATACCGAGCAAGAGATTATTAATCTCTTAATCTGGGTGAGGTTGCTAATTTATTTATGACGATGAATTTGGGTGCATAATAAAATCACTAATGATTTCTCCTAAAATGTTTAGATACAGTTAGAAGACTTTGATTGACTTTACATTTGTTATCTAATTTCAAGAATCACTATGATTTGAAGTCACCTATATTGATCATTGGATCCAGTACCCTTCTCACTTCCTCATCCTGGTATTATACATGGTAGCAGATCAGGTATAATAAAGAAGAAAAAAATACCGGGAAAATGTTATTTATAGTTATTTGTTACTGGGTGTTGCAATAAGACTATTATGTATTGAAATTCAAGCCGTATTTTAGGCCTTTGTCATTACTTAAGTTAAGGTTGAATCTATTATTCTAAAGATTGTATGCAATCAAAGTCAAAGCTCTGAAAAGTGCTTATTTTATTTTCAAGACTGTGGTGATTAATGCTAATGATAAAGTGTTGATTGCTATCAGGGTAACCTATTCATGGAAACAATTGCCTGGGGTTTTTTTAACTACCAAGTTACAGTGTTTAAATTATTCTCCTTTAAACAACAGTCTTATTTATATATTGTACTGTATTTCTGAACCTGTCCTTTCATTTCCTGATTTACAATTTATTTTTAAAGTACCCACTGAGGGACATGAAAATCAGACTTGTAAAAAAGCAAGTCTTTTGTCTTTGCAGTTAAAGTAAGAGGCCTTTTTTTAACTGGAACAAGATGAGAAAAAGGTGAAAATGATTCTTAAGTATCATTACAGAAAAAGATATAAAAATGAAATATCAGCATATTGTCAATATAGTTAAGATATGAAGCAAAAAAAACCCATGATTACAAAATCATTGCACATATTAAACAAAAAAATGCCCATGCATTTAACCCATACTTAACAGGTTGATAGTTGTTGTTTGTGGATTAAACAAGAATATGCACAAAATGTGTATTTGTTTGTCTCACTGATGGCATGAAATAAAATTTTGCTCCAGTTCAGATCCAAAGCAATTTTTCTCTAGCAAATCCAGTTTTATAACCATGTTAGCTATAATAGTCTGTGTATATGCATCAGATTTGGCTGAATTTATAATCCCAGGAAGAACAGGAAAATTCTGAATAGGTTTTCATCTCCCCAGTTTGGAGCTTAAAAATCTGGGTGTTTTTTTTTTATGATTTTATGATTCTGTTTATCCCAAAGTCTGGTGTACTGCAAAAGTTGCAAAACAGCAGCCTGCAAAATAAATGTACACAGAGTTCCTTTTATTTGCTTACATAGAATGCATAATGTCTTGGTGGAATTGACAAGGTAATGTGTAATGCTACAGTAAAGATAGACTGGAGGACAGGAAGGCCTGGAGGAACGTTGTCCATGGGGTCGCGATGGGTCGGACACGACTTCGCAACTAACAACAAAGATAGACTGACCCATGGAATTCTTATTTAGTAAAATTTATATCCAATCTTTTCAAGAGCTCAAGATAGCATATATACGCATCTTCTATTTCCCCACGATAACAAACCTGTATGTTAGGTTGGACTAAGAGAAAGTGAGCGACTCAAAATCGCCTACTCAGTTTCTGGGACACAGGGTGGAACCTGGATGTCCCTGAAATCAGTTCAACACTCTAATCTCAGCTCTTAATTGGCTCACTGGATCCTTTTATATATATATAATTTCTTATCGTGGAATTTTCTTTGGATTAAATAGTAACAGAATAACAGAGTTGGAAAGGACCTTTGAGGTCTTCTAGCCAACCCCCTGCTCAAGCAGGAGACCCTATACCATTTCAGACAAATGATTGTCCAATACACATTGTAATTGTAATACACATCCAGTATTGGAGTGTATTACATGGAGTAAGTTCAGCTTGGCCAAACCTGTATTTTAATTGCAAGAGTGAATCAAATGCATCATACCAGTATTATGCTTTTTTCCCCTAGATACACTGTCTCTAAACACAACATTTATATATTTGCTAACTGTAATAATCTTTGATAGCTCTCCTCGTTGTTCTTTTCATCTCTTTCATCAGAACATTAACAGTCTTGCCCACGCAGTGCCAGTTGAGTAATCCATCAGATTGTATTCTAGAAATTGTGGGTTTTTTCCCCTAGCATTCAAGCATAATTGCAATTGTTTACAGAACAAAGCAGTACTAATCCAGTAAAACCCTGATTCCCCAGATCCTTATTTAGCGGATTTGAGATGCTACAGACATTTTTCTTAAGATTTCACCCCCAAACTATAGAAAGTCGGTTAGTTCTAAAGCAGTGCGAACAATGGACATAATTTACTTTATTTGCATAATTTGGGGGATTACGCAGTTGGTTTTTATGTTATTTGTGTCAACATATGCCATTTGCACAATCACGTTTTATATTATTTGTGTCAATGCATGTCATTTGTGTAATCATGTAATTATGCAAATGACACAAATGTATGCAAAATACGAGCATCATGTCATTATGCAAATGGAATAAATGACATCAATTATGTCAATTTGGACTTGATAAATACCTCTTCCCTCCAAAAGCTCCACAAATCAAGTTTCTCTAGTCATGCTGCTTTGCCACAGCAAAGTGACCCTTAGAAAGGCATGTTGCTCTGATTTCAAATGTCAAGGTGGGACAAGATTGCTTCAGTTTTAATATATTCACCCTTTAAATGGTGGCTTTTGTATATGATGGTAAGGGATGTGCAGAAGCTGTGGTTGATAAGGAAAGTGATATGATCACTTGTTTGAACAGAAGCAGGAACTGCTTCATTTCATGGGGGAACTTTTGAGTTTTGCAGCTTGTTGATTTTTCCTCCCACTCCATATAAATCTGATTATTCTTTGCCAAACCTACCTTTTTCTCTGAGTTGGTGGCACTTGGAAAGGAAGTTCATCTTCGATTATGTATTCATTTTTGTTCTTACAATAAGCATTAGCCAAGAAAATTTGGGGTTTTTCTATCTTATCAAAATCTTTATTTCTTTTCATAATTTATTATAATTGTTCTGAAATATGTCAAAAAAGCTGAACTAGATGGATCTTGGACAGGAAACTATCCAAGGAAGATTAAAGCTATTATGTGTCATGAAATACTGATGGGCTGTGGGCAGACATGATTAGCTTCACCCATGTGGCACATCACTAATTACATCTGTTCATAGTATTGCTATGACATTGGTAACATGCTACATAAACCACACCAGTGGTTTTCAACCTTTTCTTTACCATGGATCCCTTTTAAATGCCTTTTGTGGGCACGCACCATGGCCATGGATTCCCAAGACATAACTCAAGATTTAAAACATAACATGTCTTCAAGCCTTCACAGACCCCCTGTGACAACATCGCACACCCCCTCAGGGGTACGCAGACCGCAGGGCCTACATAACTACCTTTCATGAGTTGCCTCCTGTTCTCCTCTTTTTAAGGGATTGGAGTGCAATTATTGGGTAGGGAAAAATATGGAATGAAATGCCACAAAGGAAAGTAATGCTGATTGGCTGGAGCCCTTTACAATGGAATACAGGTAGTCCTCGGGTTATGACGTTAATTGGCACTGGAATTTCCATTGCTAAGCCAAGCGGTTATCAAGTGAAATGTCATATAATTGCACCACGTTGTCCCAGCAGACCAGATTGTGGTTGCTAAGCCAGGATCACATGGTAATTTGGCAAGGAACCCACGCTTCTCATGTCCTGTGCAAACTGCTCTGCTTCAACTCCTCCCTCCCCCCCATCTCCCTCCCATCTCTACCCTCTCACAGATTGTGGCTGTTCTCCAAGCTGCAGAGTGCGCAGAGCACCCACCGCACCTCCAGGAAGTCCTCAACCCTCTGCTTACTCCACTTCTGTCACCAGAAAGGGGAGAGAGGAGTCAGGCAACGGAGAAATTGCCTACAGAAATGAGTTGCTTTTTTTTCTTCTCCCCAAAGTATTGCACAGAAACTATTGTAAGCTGTTTGCTTAGCGTGCCCAAGGTTCCCAATCCTGGCCTGCAGCTTACTCCCTTGAAACCTTTTTCTCTCCAATCTCTCTGCTCTGCAAGGTTGGGGGGGGGGAGACTCAGGCCAGACACAGGATAACAAGTACCAACTGTAACTGTAATGGCATGACTGAGGTATTAAATGGTCGCAAATAGACTATAAAGTTATTTCTTCGGCACCATTGTAACTACAAATGATTACTGAAGGAATGGTTAGAAAGTGAGCACTACCTGAATTTGTATTGTTTTATCCCAGCTTTCTGCCAGTTAGGTTGGACTGAGGAAAAAATGATTGGCCAAATTGACTTCCATGGCTTCCTGATCTTGAACCTGGAATTCACAAGACCTAGATTAACTGGGAAGAATGAATAGCTGCAAAGGAATTTTTTTAAAAAAAACTTGTTTTAAATGGATTATGAATGAAAAGCAAACTTAAATGCAAACTGCCCCGCTGTTTCTGCTTTTAAATAATGAAGCTGTATCCAATAAAACTGTATGCTGTAAGAGAAACACAAATAGTTCGTTCTGCATGTTCACATGCAATGCTGGCAGAGCAAAGCTGTCCATCTTAGCTGTTAAGGATCATGGAAATCTGGCACCGAAATGAAAGAGCCCTTCTCTAGCCAAAGGTAGAATAACTCGGTAGAAAGTAGTGTCATGGAAAGCCAGAACATTACATGTGGAATGAAGCCAAATTGGAGAGAATCCATGGATGAGAGTAGAAAACATTCCAAATTAAGAGTGAGTTCATTGCTCAGGAAACGCAGAGATAAGGGGGCAAAAATAGGTTGTATGATTTAAGATTTAGGGTAAATTCTGTTAATATGAAACGGCCTTGACATGTGAAAAAGCTTGGCTTCAAGGTAGATAATCTTGTTACAGGCAAATTAAGGTACCAAAATGTAGGGTTCTTAAAATCCTGTTCATTTGAAAAACTCTTCTATTGGGAATTAGGAATTTGTGTAATTGATCCTAGCAGAATAAAACCTGAATTTGCACAGATATATATGTATTTATCCACCATTATTTCATAGATTTCAGTAATGTTCCATAAATTCAGATTTGCATTAAGTGGTCTTGTAACACCAATATTTTACTTTTCTTCCTTTTTGTGTGTGTGTGGGGGGGTATATACATACATACATATATACATACATACATAATACTAATAAATTACATATTACATATTATTTTTACTTATCTTTTCCCAGTATCTCCACCACTGTTGTTCATATGCTATAACACTATTGGATTTGTGAAATATATTGTATGTTTTGGGCTGCTACATTTTAATTGTAAAATTTCTTTCCTTGGAACAATTGGCAGATTCCTTTTTGTCGTTACAGCATGAGAGATTCAGAATAATGTCTTCTTTTGAGCTTTATTGTGGGATTTAATTAATTTTCCTTTTCCTTTCTACATCCAATTCTATTAACTGTTATCCTGATATGATTTTGTTTTAATGATTTTTTAAAACATATTTTTAAACATGTTCCTGAAGTCCATTTTCCCCAAATCCATCTGAATTCAGCACTTCTTACTTCAGCATAGATATGCATAGGTTTATGGTTGGGTTTTATCACTAGCTTTCTTTTTTAACATTGCTGCTAAGTTCACATCTTGTATAGTTCTGCTTGCTGGATTATAATTCTTTAAAACTTGGACAAGGATTCTATCCCCTCCCTAAAATCTTGCTAACACCACATAGTAGCACGGAGTCCTTTAAGAACAATTGAAAGACGGGTGAATTTTGTTCCTAAAGAGGTAATAGAAGATGACATCATTCATTTATAGTAGACAGTGACTCATAAGTATTTGACCTGAGGGTGGAACTCAATAACAAGGGTTAAGATGATGTCATTTGTGGTTGCCTAGCGCTTTTTACAATTCTTTCTTTTTACCCTCTAAATAATTGTAGAAACCATAAGATATCAAAGTACAGCAGTACAAGGACAAACATGGCTCTGTTTGTTTTCTGATCAAAAGATTTGGAGTTTGTGCTTTGATTTCAAGGTACTAGACTCATATTAAACATAAATAATGAAAAACAAAAAACAAAACTTTCTCATTCTTTTTTTTTTTCCCCTATTGCCCTGCAATGGTTTCTTTGCTCATTTTTGTAGAAGCCAACAACCCTCTAATAATAGAAACTATTTCCTGGAGTTTTAGTCAGATGTTACTTTAACTGATACATTTAATTGGATGCTTTCGGTCTCCCCTCGCTGATGATGCATACTTTCTAATCCCCCCACTTTAACCTCTTTTCTGTCTAATATTTATACCATAGTATTTTGTAGAACTGGCATTTTCAACTTCTGAATAACAAAATATTCAGTTTAAATAACATGCATGTTATATGAGAAATATAATAAGAGAACAATTTACTAGATTATTAATGTTGTATGTTTCTGGAAAATAATATAATTTTTATTTTCAAATAATGAGAGGATGCCTTTTGGCCTTTGGATACTCCAGTCTTGAATGGTTGTCTACTCCAGTGTATCTTCTTTTGTAGAGGAAGTCTTACAATCAGCTTGGAGCAGGGCATTTTGAACAGCAGCATTACAATGAAATGTTGCTTTTCCTGTTGACCTGGTCAAGTCAATAGTTCTGTTTTTCCATAGAATACTTATTATTCTAGTTCTGGTGGCCCATCTCTCCCTCCCCCCTTGGCTGACTTTGAACTGTTACTTGGTTGTTTAAAGGTGTAGTTCTTTTGTATTGCTTCTAATTTCCTTAAAATGAATACTAAATTTTGAGAAATGGACATGCCATGTGAGATGTGGTACCTTAGGGTTCTGATGTCCACATTGCAGAATTCCAGCCACAAGAACAGACATTTTGGGTGACGCAAGAACATCTGGACGATACTTGGGCAGAAGAAGGAGGCTGCTGTCAAGAAAGAGTATAGAAATAGGAAGAGCCATCGTAGCTGCTATATTAGACAAGAGGTCCCCAACTAAGATCTTCCTTCCCTCAGTCCCGGTCTGGAGGTATTACAGATAGTCCTCGATTTACAACAGTTCGTTTAGTATCCATTCGAAGTTACAATGGCAGTGAAAAAGTGACTTACGACCATTTTTCACACTTACGACCATTGCAGTATCCCCGTGGTCACGTGATCAAAATTCAGACGCTTAGCAACTGGCTCATATTTATAACAGTTGCAGTGTCCTAGGGTCACGTGATCCCCTTTTGCGACCTTCTGACTAGCAGAATCAATGGGGAAGCCAGATTCACTTAACAACCATGTTACTAATAACTGCTGCATGTCACTTAGCAACTATGGCAAGAAAGGTCATAAAATGGGGCAAAACACACTTAACAACTGCCTTGCTTAGCAACAGACATGTCAGGCTCAATTGTGGTCATAAGTCAAGGACTACCTGTATTTATTTGGTTTCCTACCTGTCTTGGCCAACCCTATTTAGGATTTTATTGTTATAGCATCTTCTCTTATTTATCAATATTTATTTACATAGATTTTTTTTTATTTCTTTCAGGAGCTTCCTTGAAGTGACACATATATATAGTTCTTTTTACTTTCCACCCTCCACATTTTATCCTTACAACAAAACACTATAATAGGCCATGTTAAAAGATAGTAACTGACCTAAAGTCACTCAAGAATAGGGTTACCAAATAACTGAACAGGCAAAAGAAGACTCAAATAATTAGAAAGGGGACAAATGGGAGGAGGGGGGAGGAAGACACACCAACTCTACAGCTTTCTTTCAACCCACAAGAATTACAATGAAAAACTGCAAAAAAGAAAAGATACTATATGTAGTACCTATATGTACCGTATATGAAATTACTTTTTCTAGCATCAGAATGACTGGTGTTTCCCAATGTGCTAGAGCACTCACTACTTAAAATGTTGTCAATGTCAGGCAACAGTGCAAGCTGGCAGGATACTAATCAACTAATTAAGACCACAGAGTAGAGCTTGTTATCTTTCAGTTAGCACTATCTAGGGAAACTTTATTCAGGTTTCCCAGAATATTAGAGTTACGCCAGTTTTATTCAATTCCAAACTAAACATTCTCCTCTGTGTGACTTCTCATACTTAAATTCAGCATATATTCTTATCTATATACTATCCATAACCTACCATAGACCAACGTGGCTAGTGGGCATGTTCTGGATGATTGCAGGTTGCAATAAGAACATCAGTTATTGTAATCACCAGAAAGCAAACGTAGTCCATTTAATTATAAATTATAACCCCCTGAATTCTGTCAGCCTTCATGAGCCGTGGTGGTGCAGTGGTTAGAATGCAGTACTGCAGGCTACGTCTGCTGACTGCCAGCTGTCTGCAGTTCAGTTCGATTCTCACCGGCTCAAGTTTGACTCTGCCTTCCATCCTTCTGAGGTCAGTAAAATGAGGACCCAGATTGTTGGGGAGGCAATATGCTGACTCTGTAAACTGCTTAGAGGGAGCTGTAAAGCACTGTGAAGTGGTATATAAGTGCTATTGCTATTCATATATCCACAATGAATTGTAACTTTTTTTGTTTTTTGTTCTTTTCTATTTTCCTGTTGTTTCCATCTTGATATGCACATTTTCATTTCAAACTGAAACATATTCTATCAGTTTTCCTAAAGGTAGTAGTGGCTAAATTCATGAAAGGTAAACTTATAAATAGAATTAGCATTATGTCTGGGACACTACACATCCTCTTCATGACCTGTTTTCCTTGTTACCTTCTGGAAGGAGGCTTCGTGGTATCCGAAGCAGAACATCCAGATTCAGTCACAGTTTTGTTCTATACAGTATTAACCTTGTGAGCTCTAAAGCTTCCTCCTTCTATTATGTATTCAAGATGGACAGTGATTAATATTTATATGTTACTTATATGTAAGGGTGTAGGTCTATACATATGTTGTATATAGTATGTTTAAATGTGTGTTATGTATGTGTACACTTTGAGAGAAAGCAACTACATTTCATTTTTAATGTGTGCC
This sequence comes from Azemiops feae, assembly GCA_023970755.1. Taxonomy (NCBI): domain Eukaryota; kingdom Metazoa; phylum Chordata; class Lepidosauria; order Squamata; family Viperidae; genus Azemiops; species Azemiops feae. The sequence continues at coordinate 1,039,393 of JALGBA010004127.1, read as the reverse complement.
GTTGTGCCCACAGTAAAAAATGACAATAAAGGTTATCTATCTATTCATAGATACTCTGACAACTCATCTGTATTATGCTAAAACTATTTGGCAACAAAGTTTTGGGGTTTTGCTGTTGTTGGGGTGAATTTTAAAGAGAGGCATGTGTTGTTGTTTTTCTCGAAGTATTAAAAGAAAGAAAAGAAAATATTCATCGCTAGTATTAAACTTTGGATGCAACTGTGAACTTTAGAACTTACAAACAAACCTTTCATCACAGTGTTATATGATCTAATATTAAGCTTTAAACAGGATTCTAGACAGAAACAGTAATATGACTAGCACTTTCCATTATAAATTCTTGGGTTTTGGCCTATAAACTCCAAACTGCCAATGTGAATTTATTTTTGGAAAATGAGAGGGAAAGTTCTACTTAAAAGATTGTAAGTTATTATGCAGAGCAGTCAAATAATTAATCTTGGTTCTTATTTGGGAAAGATTGGATAGTACTAAAATTAAAAATATTTTAAACTAGATTCATATTAATGCAGGAACAAATAAATAAAGAGTTTGGCAAAGCAGTTAAGGCATCAGGCTAGAGGTTATGAATTCTAGTCCTGCCTTAGGCATAAAACCAGCTGCGTGACCTTGGGCCAGTCACTCTCGCGGCCTTAGGAAGGAGGCAATAGCAAGCCATTTCTGAAAAACCAAGAAAACTGCAGGGTTTTGTCCAGGCAGTCTCTGAGAATTGGGCATGACTGAATGAACATTAAAAATAACTTTTCTCTTTAAGCCATACATACAGTGTGTTACATGGGGTAAGCAACACTTGTATTAAATCTCCCTGTGTCAAATTTAAATACTTTTTTTATTGTTTTATCATGCTTTAAAATGATGTCAAACTGATTGTGACAACTTGTCCATCAGTCCTTGCTGAATGCTGCTATAATGCTCTTTGGAAAATATTCTGGGTAGCAAAGATAAAGATTGGTATAATATGTAAATATGTGCACAGTAGATTGTCACCTTATGGTTTCTTCTCCACTTTATAACAAAACTCGGCTGTCAGTACGACCTCTACAACCATCAGCCTTTTTTTATTGTTATAAACAATAACAAGAGTTTTCTTAGTACAAAATTATTGTAAGGACATCTAATATTTTACAAGCTGTGATGTTCTTTGAAAACACCCTTGTTGTATTCAATAAAAGTATTATTTACTTCTGGTATCTGGCATAAGCAGACGGGGATGCTCTAAAATTTCAAGCAGATGCTATCTGTCTAAACTGTGTGACATCATCAAAACACTTTCACTAACCAGAGAGAGGTTGAATGAAGGAGGCTAGGCCAATCTTCACTGCCAACCACCATATAACAATGACACCACTTGGAAATACTTCTTCCACCGCTGCAAAAGTAGAATTTTGAAGTCGTGTCACAGATTTAAAAACGTCTCACACTTAATTGATTTTCTTTCCTTCTTATTTCTTTCCTTTCCAGAGTATTTAGATTACCCAGCGAAGGTCTTTTCTCTTGACTTAGAAATTTCTAGTGTCTCTTTTTTCTCCCCCCTCTAATGTTAATTTTAGAATTTATGGCCCACAAAGGATGTTGCAATGATATACCGAATGCAAAAGTTATGAATAGCATTCTTACAGTGAATCTGACTATAACATTGGGACAAATTAAATGACTTTGGCATAAATGTGAGCAGCCTCCAGGCATTACTGATTCCTTGATGGAAATAAATCTATGTGCACAGTGACCTTGGCAGTACTGCGAGGGCAGTCATTACGTAAGCATGAACAATTTTTCCAATGTACTAAGAGAAAACAGGCTTTTTATTTGACGTCAGGCTTGCAAGATTTGTTTCATTGCTTGAACAAATAAATTCAGCATCGGCACAGCATAAAAGTATCTGTCTCATGTCACAGCTTTGTATATATTTTCTGCAGATTTACTTGCCAGGATAATCCATTCTTTAAAATAGTGATATTTTCATTAAGTCATTCTTTTCTATCCATATTGTGTTATCCTTTTATTAAACTGAGCATAGCTTAGACAGCCAGTCTTTTATCCAAGCTGTAATCGAGCTAGACCTGTTTAGCATCACATGTTCTGTGACTGCTTTATGATAATACTTGATACATAGGTTAATGTAAATACTTCTAACTGTTCAAGTGCCAATAAAAAGAATAACTTTGCAGTTTAAAAGAAATGAGAACCTAAAACAATCTCAATTAAAAGCTGAGGGGTCCTTGGTGCTCTCTGAGCTTGGTTGTTTTCTTGCAAATGTTTCATTACCCAAATTAGGTAACAGTGCTAGTCTAACCAAGTCTACCATCCTGTTTCTATGATGACCAAATGCATATTACGTCCAGCATTTCTGCAAGCAAGGGCATGGATACAGTAGGGTTGTGCTGCAGAGTTATAAGAAAACTATTGGCTGAAGTACCTCTTTGGAGTGAAGCACCATCAGACAGACAAAAGGGCTTTTGCAGAACTCTCTTTCCATCGGAATGAGGTAACAAACTAAGTCAAGTCAGCTTGCTTTGATTCTTCAATTTGAGGCAAAGTGGAACAATTAACTTTTTCAACCCAACTGTTTAGCTCAAACCTAGAATGCAATAGTCCCTTCCCACTGTTATACCTAAGGAAATGGTAACTCTCTGAATCTGAAAAGTCCACATAGCTTGTGACTAGCAACCTTGAAAGACCAATCAACTTAATCTCCATTCAAGGTCATGGTTTCCAACATCATTAAATTATAAAAATGCTGGGGTTTGTGCAACTTGAATAAATAAGTTACTCCTCAAGTACATTTAAGAACTAATACCATTCTTGTGCATTAGTATTACTTGTTCTACTTGTTGACCTGGATGACTGAGAATCTTCATAGACTTGTTCTCACCCTTAACTACAGCAATTTTCCCTACCCATCCCCAGTAAAATGACAGAATACGACTTTTATCATTTCCTTTCCAACATGTTATCCAGTATGCATGTTGGGCAGTAAGTTGTGGAAAGCTGGTTTAGAAAAAGCAATGTTGACTAACAGAGCCAGAAGTGAATATTTAGACCATCAAATTTAACCTTTTGGTCAGAAATCTAAATTAACGCATCTCAGACAGATGGCACTCTAGCCTCTGCTTAAACACATGCAATGATGGAAAGCCCATCACCTCTCTGGATAATTGGGCCTCCTATCAAAGTTTTCTTACTCTTACAAAGCTTGAAAAGAAGTAAAGGTATAGGAATTAATTGCGGTTAATGTAACCAGGTTCTTTAAAAAGTACAGAAGATTTCAAATATTCTAATGGTATGTGGGAAAGACCTTGGCAGATAGGAGGGAAAGCCATAGATGGGACAACTGGCATGTTAGAGATGTCCCGGTCCTCTCACAGGGCTAGCAGATAACAGTGGTAAAAGAAAGCATTAGTCAGTGGTCAGGATTAGCCTCCAGTAAGAATGGTGCTGACATTTTTCAATAGCTAAAAATAAAACAAATACTGGGGGCCTTAATTAGCTAGTTCTGGTAGTTGATGGTTTAAATTTCTGTACCTTTACTGCACTGTATCCTTGAATCCTTTGGAAGGGAGCAGGCTATAAATAATTGTATAAATAAATTCTGAAAATGATATGGCAAAATGTAATTCTAGTCATTCTTCAGTTTGCCAGAGCCCTTGCCTTCATTAATTTATAGCATTTGCATCTGTCCATATAAACCAGAGGTGGGCAACCCATGGCTCCTTTACCACCTATTGATTTCAACTCCCAGAATTCTTCAACCAGCTATAAATTAAAGTCTACAGGTCATAAAGGGCCATAGTTGCCCACCCCTGATATCAACTATTTATTATATATGAAGACATATGTCATATTCAAACAGTGCTCAGTAACTGTTCTACATTCAAGTGGAGGGAGGTATCAAGGAGAATAGTAAATGATTTGATCCTAGACTCTTTACTCTTCAATATTTTTATTAATGGCTTACATGAGGATATAGTGGGTTATGTAGTTATTAGGTTTGTAGATGTCACAAACTTCTGTGGGCTGAAAGTAACAGAATGAAGTTCAACAAAAATAAATGTTCTTCACTTAGAAAACAGAAATTAAATATACATGTATAGAAGGATGGGGAAGGGAAGGAATTACATGGCTTTGCAATAGTTACAATTATTTAATATTAATAGTTTAATATTAATAGTTAATAAATCTAAATTTATGCTTTGTGATGTGGCTACAGGAAAGCTACAGCATTTTAAGTAGTGTCATCAGAAGTACACTTTGTAAATCCAGAGATTAAATAACTCCGCAATGTAGTCTTTAGACTTCATCTTGAGTATTGTATCCAGTTCTAGGTTACTGCAATTTAAGGACGATTCAGGCAACTAGAACAAGTTCAGAGAAGGACAGTGGAAATAGAAACAAAGACCTATGAAAACAGATTGAAGTATATTTACTGTAGCTTTTGAGAAAACTGAGTAGTACTCTTCATGTACCTGAAAGAACAATGAAGTTCTTTATCATCATATGATGTGTCACATAAAATAATGGACTAGACTTAGAGAAAGCAAGATTCTGTCTAGAAATTAGTTTGATAGACATTTTGATAATGGAGCTAATCACCCAGAGAGAAGATGGCTCTCATGTCCTGAATGTGTTCAGATAGAGGATAGCCTGCCATCTGTCCCAGATGTCACAGCATTGGTTCAATATACACTCAATGCAATAAAAGTGTCAACTAAGTTGCTTTTTAACATTCTGCCACACTGATTTTTCACAGATTGCTGGGGGAACAAATTAATGGAAATCAATTTGGTATTCATTATCTTTTGCCATATAAAAGCAATGGGGGGAGGGAGACTTCCAAAAAACGCTATTTTTTCGCACAACTCATTGCTGTGATTCTTTACAGCTTTGGACTTTGAGGTTTAAGACACCAATTTGACTATTTGGTATATACTAGGATCTGCATTCAGAATGTATGGTCATTGCTCCTAACTTCAGTCTATTCCCCAGCTTTAAAAATCCTGTTTAGATTAATGTTTTCAGATGTTATTTTCAAGTGGAAAGAAGTAGGTATTGTGTTTATTTGTTTTCTATCCTACATACTAACAGAACAAGCTTATATTGGCAAGGAGATAAACAAGTTGGAACATATTTCATCTTTGGTGGCAAAGCCAATTAATGGGTTTGGTTGAACGTTTTTGAACAAGTTGAGAAAAGCCTTTAAGGATGGTTTATAATAAATCTTGAAATTGGTTGATGGTCTTTATTTCCAGTGAAAAAGAAATGTAGTAATTTCAGGCTTATGATAATAATGTTCTTACTAATACCTTCACATCAACAAACATTGTACAAATAATTTATAGAGGAAAATATTGAAAATAAATGCATACCGATGTTGTAAGTTTTCTGAGATTTATATATGTGTTTCTATGCACTGACACAAAATGTATTGTCCTAAAAACATATGATTTGAGTGTTTATTCTGTTGATTTTTAAAATAGCTTTGAGCTGTTATTGAGATTTTTCCAAGCTTTTTATTTTGTGAAAATTAAAAAACAAGTTTAACAAAGCTTCAAAATAACTGTGTTTGATTAATTATTATCTGGGACAATAAACATCAATAGGAGTGCAACAAGATAGCTATGTAAATGAACTCCCCTGGATATCGAATACATGTTTTATAATGAGTTGAAACCAGATTAGTTGGGATTTAAAGTGAGAGATTCATCACTAACTTCTCCCAGCAATTTCAGTTAAACTTAAAATCTGATTCTGATTCATCATGCTTCTTTCCTACATTTCAGCACAGAATATTTTTATAGCATTATTTAGCAATCAAAGCTTTAATTCTAGAATAAGTTTCTTTAAAATGTGCAGATCCTGTGTAAGGCATTAGTAGAATCTTGTCATCACCTGTAAAATGTCTGTCAGCAAGCATTTCAGTTAGATTCAACTTACCAATAAAATGTGTTAAAACTGACAAGGCTTATTTCTACATGACACAAAGGATTTGTATGTGAGAACCTGAAAGGAGAGCTTTAAGTTAGTGTTTTCAAAGTTTGCCATCTCATTAAAACTTCTTTGAAAGGTACTATTCAACTCTGTGAAACATGGTGACTCATGTAATGGATAGCTAGCTAACCATCTGTGATAGTTGTAAAAAGAATTCATAAGGAATAACCAGTGAACTAAGATTACAGAGCTATCACAATCTGCATGTTTTGGAAACATATGTAAATGTTCTTGATGGAAGAGTTGGCAAAAAATTATATTTATTGTTTGTATATGCTATATATTTTTATAAATGCAAAATAGCCAGTTCATTGAAGTTATCTACACTTTTGGTTGAAATAACAAGGTATGCTCATACATCAAGTTTAAGCGTCTTTCATCTAAACCTGCAATAACTGATCTATTCTTTCTTCTTTCTTTTTATAGAATAGAATAGAGCTGGAAGGGACCTTGGAGGTCTTCTAGTCCAGCCCCCTGCTCAAGCATTTCAGACAAATGGTTGTCCAGTCTCTTCTTAAAAACTTCCAGTGTTGGAGCATTCACAACTTCTGGAGGCAGGGTTATCTCATTATAGAATCTTGAAATGAAGTCAACCTCAGCAACTTTAAGATGTATAGACTTCAACTCCCAGCATTCCCCCAGCTAGAATTGTGGGGGTTGAAGTTCATACATTGTAACATTGCTGAGGTTGAGAAATGTTGAGATAGATACCGGACATACCATAAGTGCAGACACTTTATAATGATATAAAGTTGTTAAATGGAGCTAAGCATAATTGCAGTCAGGTTAAAAGAAATTATTTCACTTCTTTTTTACACCATTTCTACTGCTGTAAAGAATTCCTATTATCTCATTAACTCTTTGCTACAGCACTACATTCATAATGTTAATGTTTAATAGATTTACAGTTTGCATTTAACAAGGTAGCAAAAGACAAAGTGTATGATTGCTGAGTCTGTTTTAGAGATGGGCCAGGTTAACGTTCTAACTTTGTAGACTTGTGTGCACAAGGGAAACAAACCTCTGCAATCAATAAATAACATTATATAATTAAGCATGGATTCAGAAGCAGTACCTAGATGGAAATAAATTTGGGTATATTTCCTGAACAGAGTTATTTAAAAACAATGCTGCTATTCAGGCTTCTTGCAATTCACTGAGAGAAGTAAGGATTAGCTGATAACATAGTGTGGTATATCTTATGTTTGATAGTTTTATTGTTTGGGAATACAAACAATAAGTTCCATAGAGTAGATAGCATACAAATATATGTATAAAATAAGGAATAAAACAGTATATCCTGGCCAGTCAATAAAAAGTCTGGTTTTTAATCAAGCAGGATTAATGTTAGATTAGATTATGAAAGACTAACTCTGAGTATTATTATTGATTATGCTATTAAATAATTGGATATAATTATTCCAAAATTGCATTAATGTTGCAGACTTCTATAATAAGAGAGAAAGCAAATATTTTTATTTAAAGCATAAAATTATTATGATTAGTTTATTCTTCAGATTTGTAGTACTTACCAGCAATCATTTGTCTCGTGGTTTCCTAACAATTATAGTTAGGAAAGTTCACAAAAAATGTGTATTTTTATATTTTTCCTTGCAATAGCAGACTACTTGTCTTTGCCTACGTCTTTAAATACAGCAAGTTTTAAGCAGATTTTTACAGTTATTCATTATGCTTTCTTTCAATTTCCCTGGATTTTTCCAATTTTCTCATCTCCCCAATTATCCAGCTGCACATTGTTTCTGACAAACAAAACAGAGCTTCACAATCTGTTCATTGTGGAGCTTCATGTGTAGCTTCTTTCTTGATTTTTATGCAGTGAATATTTGTTTTTGATATCTATTTGCAACTCTAGTTTTTCAGCAACAATGTTTTCCTTCTATATGATTTTCTCACACTAAAGCTTATTTCACATTTTAGCTTATGATTATTTCTATAAATTATTTTGTGATTTTCTGTATTATTGGAATTATAAAAGCACAAAAATGGTTTTGATTATTTATTTATATTTATTTATATTTCCTATTTCTTAACTGCCCATCTCCCTCAAAGAGGAAGGATTTGGCTAATGAAAAAATAATAATAAAATATGGCATACAGATCCTAGACACCATTTAGAAATTAGCTGATTGCACCCAAGGCACCTATTACTGTTGGTACTACCCTTGCTTGCCTTTGCTACAGTCATTCTATTTCTATTTGTAGATCTTTGTATTTTGTTATCTTCTCCAGTTCTTTCTCTTCTGTTCTGCTGTCTCCAGATTATTATTGTTGTTGTTGTTGTTGTTGTTTAATATAACCACCCAGGCTATATGGTGAGAGGGAGGGGTACTGGGAGGTCAGGGTATCCTGAATCAACTCCTTGGAGGCGATCCTCCAGGAGAAACAATTAGCAGTATCTCAGTTCAGTGAGATGTTGTTCAGTAAGGATGAGGCCAAAGTGCACTAATTTTCCATTGTGGTGCCTACCCTCTGGAACAGCTTCTCTTTGAAACAAGACTAGCCCCTTTCTGGAAGCTTATAGTAACTGAACTGAGCTATTCAATTAAACCATCAGTTTTGCTTTTTTTCCACCATTTTATGACACTGTTATTTATTGATATGGCTATTGACTTATTTATTATATGATTTTTGTAGCAAGCATGCTTTATGCATAATGTTTTGTTGTGAACCAGTCAGTGACATACAAGCTTTATTCTTCATCATAAGAATAGTCACTTCCAGCCTTATTATGCTGTGCTCAGTAAGAAATACTTAACGGTTGAACAAAGAAAAGTGAGCAGTAACATCTGTTGTGTACTCAGTAGAGTGCATTGGCTTTCAGTGACAATTGATGACCCAATATAGCTTCCGACAGAGACCACTGACAGATGTTTCAGCGTGCAGGCATAATGTCATTCTGAGGATTAAGGTAGAAAATAGACACATTGGTGTTGCCAGTACACATTCTGTGTTTTTACCTAGCAGAATCTGCATATGCTATGGAAATAATATTTTGGTACTCCTGTAACCAGGGAAATGGGAACTCACAACAGTTCAGAAGGAAATGTGACATTAAAAAGATAGCCTAGTACATGAGACAGGTCCAATCTAATTTTTCTGCTTGTTTCTTGATCACCAAATTATCAGTAGTTACTTAACATTTTACCTCAGTTCTTGCTGTTGTGCAGTTCCCCGCACTGGATCTTTTCAAAGATGGTAGCAACGGGAAGGTGAATTATTGAGATAAATATAATATACTGAGTATAAATTTGTCACAATAATATCCTTGCCGGTATTTTTGTAGGGAGAATCACCAAGTGGTGGATTGTCTTCCCATCACTTCTCTCCAACAAATATTTTTCTGGTGCCAAATAAAAAGACGTTCTTTAAAATCATCCTATTCCAATCCTTTGGTTCTCATCTATAAATATCACATCCCTTCTTAGTGTTATTAATTCCATGACTGCTTTGTAAAGTGTGGTTCTAATCTTAGCTTGGGGACGAGCAAAAGAATGTGTAGATATTGCTGTATTTTGTGTGCAACTCACATATTTCAGTGTTCCTCTAGGCCACCAGGTTTTTCAAATATGAGCACAATGCTATATATATATGCCAAAACAATTAATAAAAGCCAGAAGTGGGGGACTGAGCCCAGCACAGTCAGTGTCCTTTTTTCAAACCATTTTCACCTCCCAAGATTTATTTTTAGAACAATCTTCCTGTTAATCATGCAAGGAAGGGTATCGTCAAGAAATTTGCTATGTTTTGCACGAGACCTTATGTTTAACGCATTTTTATTGGAATTAAAACCACATTAAGTAAATTATGTTTGACTAAATGGAAAATATTGAACCGTGTGGAAAAAATTAAGCACCTTCTCACACAGGCACACACATACACACACACACACACTCTTGAAGGATGTTTTGTTTCATTTAGCTAGAAGAGAGAAGTTGCTCTGTGCTGGAGCCAGTGCAGGTGTGCCTTGTGATCCGCCTAAATAAACTTAATAAATAGATACTGATGTCAGTTGACACAGGTGCAGACATCATTCAGTAGAATGTTATTTGCACACAAACATGCCGGTATTGACCGCCTGTGCTGCAATCAGAGCCATGCCAAGGAAGTATAGAGGCAAGACTGAACATCCTTTCCTCTTTCAGCGCTTTGCTGCCTGTGCCTTTCCTTCAAAGAAGGGCTTTCCTTCAGCTGGCAAGTGCTTTTCTTTGGAGAAACTGTGCAATCACATTTACCCGTTCAGATACAGAATTAGTGCCCATTTTCTAAATAAATTTATAAATTCTAGATGGAAGAGACAGCTGTTTATATTGTCTTTGCCATGTCACCTTTTTAGTATATCTGAGCACGTTCAGAAGGAAACACTTATCCCCCAAATCCCCAAATGTATTTTGACTCAGAGATATGTAGAGATATGCTTAAATCAAGGCTACTTTTTCCAGCCCATTTCTCTGTGGATAAACCTGGTCATATCTAAAAGGCAATTCAAGTTTCTTCCTTATCCACAGTATAAATGAAATGTCTGAATAGCTGATATTTTTATTATGGAGAGTGGTGCAGTAATGAATTAAGACTTTGTTTAGGTTATGCTATATTCTTCAATGTCATAATTCAGGGGTGTCAAACTGCAAGCCGGTTGCATCATGTGGAGGCCGTGCCCACCCCAGCTCCAGCAATGCAAAAAAAAGTTACGATATGTCGCGACACGTCACGTGACGCGGTAAGTTTGACACCCGTGTCATAATTGATCAGAGGGCATTCCATCAACTACATTGTAAACTGAAACATCAGATTCTGGGGCAAGTGATCTGTTTGGGCAGCTGAAGCAGGATTCAGTTTAGGGATATCCTAATAACAGAAAACTACTCTTTCCTGCCTACAACTCATGAATCCTTGCCCTAAAAACACCCAAATAGATTTGTACAAGTATATTCCTTAGGTCAGGAGACACACACACACACACACACACATTTGTTTCATATGACTTTCTTCCATATGAAGCAAGTGGTCATTTTTTGCTATCCCTGATCTGCTGATTGCCAGCTCCCTGCTCTGCAGAAGTCTGCAGTAGCTCCAGCCTATTTGGTGTATTTACCTGTCCTACCAATAAAACAACAAAAAAACAAAAAAAACTATCTGCTCATTCAATTCCTTTCTCATAAATGAGCAGTGTCTCCTGCACAAAGGATAAGAAAGTTAACTTGGTAGACAGCTGTAGAACCCAGCTCTTTGCCTTCTGCAATTTCATACATATGTAAACCCATCTGATGTTGCCACTTAAGAGCTCTAATTACAGGTGAGAGGCTCAAGGTGCATAAACAGAACAAAACAAAAAGTACAAATTAAGAACAGATGTTAACCGAGCAGTGTTTTAAGCAAGAGAGTCATAACAGTAATCTGGAATGGGTTCCCATGAAAGTTGTTAATATTGACACTGGGGTCATTTAAAGAGCACTTAACTGGTTATCCCAGGAGATGGAAGGGGAAGAGATTAAAGTTTGATGAGCCAATTTTATTTTGCTTTGGGTTTTTTTGACTGATAAACAATGTCCATTATAGCTTTTCAGCATATGCAATAAAACACACATTGATAAAATTTGTAATATGCCTTAACCAATTAAAAAAACAGTTTTCAAGTCCAGTTATTCACTTCACTAGGGTGAAGTAGGTAGATGCAAATTTGTTGGATCATTCAGTCTATTTCTTAATTTTAAAATCTTATGAAAGCAAGTTGAAATTTATGACAGGTTCATAGTACAATAATTTTGGAATGTCTCAGAATAGATTAAGATCTTTTTTATTTCTTATATCTACTAGGCACTACCAACTGACATATAAGAAATCATATATTTACTATATATATATGTGTGTGTGTGTTTTCTGAGGTTTTCACGGGTGTTTGTATGTAGGTCTTTGGTAATTCGGGTTTTCTCCCGCAGCTGCGATCACACATTGCTCCTAGAAGCACGAGGCCGAAGAGACACCAGCCTGAAGATGACGAATGAGACTTCGTCGAAACGTCACCAAGACACTTCCAATTTTACGCGGGAGAAAACCCGAATTACCAAAGACCTACATATATATATATATATATATAAAAACACTAGTGATAAACAAAACTTCCTATCATAATGCTCCAAACTATAAAACAAGGTGTTTCTTTCATTATTAGTTTACACATATGTACTTTAATCTTATATCCACTAAAATTATAAAACATCTGAGTAATTTTTTTAAAAAGACTATTGTTTTATCTCAAGTTCCTCAAAGTCCTACAAAATGCTTTTGTTAAAAAAAAAGTGAAGCTTGCTTATATATTTTAATGACCTTTCTCTTGTTAATGGCCACTTTTGTAAAGCACAAAGTCTTGGTGCTTCACTAACCACAGCATATACCAGAGACCACCCATGTGAATGAATGTTTGTGTGTACATATAAAAGACGGGCTGGGCATTTTCTGAAAGTTTGGAAAGAAACTTACTTTTCAGTACAGAATCATCTAAATATATAACTTGCCTAACCAAAATAGTTGTTTGTTTAAAACCAGGCATACTGAAGATCTTGTGGTGGAGAAGAATTAAAAAAAACGTTCTGTAACCTTTTATAAAAAATAGCCGGTGGGCATACTTTCTTACACAAAGTTACTCATATTGCCAGGTGTTTTGTTGATTTTTATCTCTGGCTCCATCAGAGACCCAACCTGGGAGGCCATAAATTTTGTTAGGTCAAAGAGAAGACTGCTGGTGTTGTCTCTAATGGTCCTCTGGGAGGTGAAACTGGCTTAGCATTAATTGCTCAGCTTTGCAATTCCATAAATACTGCTGACTCCCAGCAGGCTTTATCACTGCTTTGTAATAAATTAAGCTGCAAAGTTAGAGTGATTCACAAATTTTCTTCAGTTTTGAATGCTTTGTCTAACTGGAAGGAAAAGTATAGTTTCAGAAAATGTTCTGTTTTCTAAGGAACCTTTAAAGGGGTAGGATAAAACACAGGGAATTGTAGCATGTGTTTTCATATAATTTGAAATATTGTGAAATAAAGTTTGATTGTTCAGCACAGCCAGCTAATTAAGAGCTTGGGAATTCAAACAAAATAGTCAATATTTATGTCTGTGGGAATTACTTGATTTCCAACAGTCCTGAGATGTTCAGAAGATTTGTTCCTTGTTCTTTTAACAAATATACATTGACTCTTGTTACTGTGTATACATTATCCCGATCTACCAAACTTGTTTCTTTAATAGTGCAGACTAGAGAAAGATTATCTAATGTCCTCCTTTCCAATTCTAGTCTGCTGCTGTTCTGTACAAAAACAAAAAGCTAGTTTAAAGCTGGAATAATCAAAGATCACTCCCATTGGGACAATCCATGTTAATTACCCACAATATTGTTTCTCTGACACGTTTCATGCCTTGTGATAGATATAAAAATATAATTCTTAAATTCTTGCCTGTTTATGTTTCTCTGTCCTTGCTTTTGCCTGCTTTTTATTTGGTTTTGCTAGTTCATTTTTTATAATGTTTCCTGAAATTTAATAAATAAATATCAAGCTATATTTTTTGCAAGCTAAACTGAGTGGGGTGTGTATGCCTGTTGTGATTTGGATATAGGGACTGACTGGAAGGGTGTTCAGAATAAGCTCAGTGGGAAATTGTCCACATTAATTTTCCAACAGTTTCACCTCAGGCTGAAAAAGTGTGAATTTGGGGAGTTTGTTTTTTATTTTATTTATATGAAACATTTATATAGCTGCCCATCTTATATGTCAAACTCTGGGCAGCTCCCAGTCAACAATTAAAGCAACATCAGTAAAAACAACATAACACAAAGCATAAACAACAAAAACCTAATCCCGAGGTTAAATTTCCAACGTCCTCCTTAAGTTCTCTCATCCACCTCACCCTATCTTGAGAGAAAAGCCAGGTCTTGGAAAGCTAGAAGGCCTGCCAAATATCAGGGAGAAGGGCATTCCATAGAGTAGGGGCTGCCATGCAGAAGGAATACGTGCTAGATCCCATGAGATGGTAATGCTTAAGAGAAGGGACTAGAAGCATGCTCATGTTATATGGGCTGGTAATATGTGTAGATGTCCTTAGGGAAAGATGGTCCCACAGATAACCTTTATAGCAGGAGTGCCCAACCTTGGCAACTTTAAGACTTGTGGATGTCAACTCTCAGAATTCCCCAGCCCCAACCATGCTTTATAGCAGGGGTCTTCAAACTTGGCCCTTTTATGACTTGTGGACTTCAACTCCCAGAATTCCTCAGCCAGCATGCCTGCCTGAGGAATTATGGGAGTTGAAGTCCACAAGTCATAAAAGGGCCAAGTCAGAAGATCCCTGCTTTATAGCATTCAGCGTGATTCTAATTCCCTGTCTCTCTTGCACCCTGGCTGAACCTCTGCACAGAAAATTTAGATAGCTTTGTCACAGAAAATGAGCTGATGACATTAAAGACCAACAAAGAGAGATGATACAAAACTCCCAAATTTATTATTCAACCTCCGTTCAATGTAACAAGCCATGTTCAGGAAAAGCAAAGATGTTAACAAAAGAAAATATACCAATAGAAGAGAATATTTATAGCTCAGGGTTGAAAATTTTGCAACTATTTCTCTGTCAGATGGAATGACAGAAGGTTGACTTTTTCAGTAAAATTGAGGAAGCGTTTGAATTGGTCATGTGATCTATTATTGTAACAAAGATCTTTTAATACAGAGGTCCCCAACCTTTTGGGCACTAGGGACCAGTTACGTGGAGAGAGGTTTTTCTGCGGACCAGAGAGGGCATGGTTTTGTGTGCTGCCTGCATCCTGCAGATGGGGCTTTGCTTGTGTGTATGGCCCAGTTGCTGGCATGCCGCGGCCCGGTACCGGTCCATGGACCGGGGGTTGGGAACCCCTGTTTTAATATTTATTCTGTATTACATGTCTTTTCTTGATTTTCCTCATACCAGCTGCTGTGTATTTTCAGTCTCTAATCCTTCTTTAAATAGGCATGATGAATTATACTTTATTCTTAGTACGGGGGACAATGAAGCTTTGCTAAATGGCTGCTTTCTGTCAGTGGAAAGAAAGATGATGCAGATTACAAGTGAAAATATTTTGTTAGTCCACTGTAGGAGCAAGGAAGGAAGAAAAATACTACACATGTTTAGGGAATCTTTTGTGCCATGGACATAGTAGTTCATTCGTCATCATTAGGAATATGTATTGAATTTGACCAAATCCCAAACTGAACTGAGGAGATTTGGAAAGATTCACAAGATATTTGAATTGCAGTGCAGCTCCTCTGAAGTATGGACTGGTTGTTGTTGTTGTTGTTGTTGTTGTTGTTTTGGTGTTGTTCTGAAGATTAGAACACCATAGAAACCCAAAATAATATGCTTGTTGAAACACTTTTCTTCACAGACTGTCATGTAAAAAGAGGTCCAAATTACGGAGAACAGGTAGGAAAAAGGGATATCATTTTTGAAAAAACAGCACCGCAATGAATAGTTATATCAAAATTCTCCAGCATTAATGTTTTTCTTAACTAATATAGTATAAAACTATTATATTGTTGATTGTTCTTTGGTATCCTGTTTTCTCAGGATCAGGAACATTTTAAAGCAATTTGGAAGACTGGTCATTGCTTCTGTCTTTTTGCCCCTACCCCCGAGTCACATCTCTGTGTTGCTCTTTTTATAATTGTAGTGCCAAATTTGAAGAAAACAAGCAGAAAGCTATAAACTGTTCATTGTTCATCATAAGGCTCCAACCATTAACCCATCTTTTTCTAGCATTGTTGTCTAAAGTGACATTTTCCGTTATGTGATTTTCTTACAAGTAAAGAAACACCATAGAGAAAGAAGGAAAGCAAATATTTTCCCCTTCCAAAAATCTAAAAATTCCTTAACATAAACCATTACAACTATTCATCAGAAATCTGGGGTCCATATTCCACCTCTTCCCTTAACATTATGTATGAATGCAGTCAGTGTAAAACAAAAATTATACCCAACAGTTCATACACTCATGCTATCAGTATAAACATGAACTGGAAAATTCAAGTTACAATTCTATACTTATAGACTATGCAGGATTAGACAGACTACTACTGCCAGTCCCAGATTCATAGAGCTAGAAAAAATGGAAAATTGCATCTGTCTTTTAATACAGCATTTGGGAGGGCAGTGAAAAAATAGAGCTATAGGATCCCATATTTCTTGACACCCTTCAGAAGTTAGTGAAGATTGAACTTTTCCAGAGGGCATTCAGTGAGTGTTTGGCCTAAGTAAAACTGTTTATTTGTTGTATTCTATAACTGTCCTTTTGGTGTTTCATTTCTTTACATTTTGTATTATGTTATTTGAGGTTGTGGGTAATGTTTTTACGACAAACACTTTATTGTATTTATATTATTATAACCCATTGTAAGTCTCAAAGATTGAAAGGCATACAAATTTAAATTATTATTTATATTATTATTGCTTCTTATTGTTTTTATTTTAGTCCTTCATGTTTATCCCTATCTGAGGATATCAGTTCCAGTGAGCTCAATAAAATAGTTGTATTAAGTAATCTAGATGGCATAAAAGACCACTTATTGGTTTGGCCACAGTGGTGCTACTTGCTTAGGAGCCAGATTTCTAATAATAAATCTTAGTAAGGCTTTAAAAAGTCTTTAGAAATATTAGCTAGAATTGCTAATATTTTTGGTAAAAAGGCAATATATGCATAGGTATAACTATAAGCCTTCAAATAGAACAAGCTGAATCTTACCGAATTTTACCAATGCATTCCCTTTACACAACTGCATAAAAAGCTCAGAACCTGACTTAATTATTTAGGAATCCTCTGTGGACTGAAGGTTTAAACTATTTGTTGCTTGGTAAATTTATATTGGATTTTTATTAAATAATTTTCAAAGTATAAAAATATATTCTTCATAATTCTTTTTTACTATGTTCTGAATGTATTTGAAATACAGTACATTAGTAATAGTTTTCTAGAATATATTAGGGAGATGCCAAATAAAAGGGGGAATACCTTTCTGCCTTGATTTAGCTCAGAAACGTAACACCAGAACTTTGTTTGTAAATGGTACTAATAGCATTCAATGAAAACTCCAATTTTGCTTTATTTGTTCTGCCCTAGGGCATCCTAAGAATGAGAGTAGATTCAGTATTCATTTGTGCATAAAGATCATTAAAAGAAGTATCAGGGGAATCACACATGCTGGACCCAAGCAAGTATATGTGTGAGCGAGCGAGCGAGCGAGAGAGAGAGAGAGAGAGAGAGAGAGAGAGAGAGAGAGAGAGAGAGAGAGAGTGCGTTTTATATTGTGCTATCATGATGCTAGCACATCACACAAACCTCTTTGTTTCTAAGAATGACTTTGTTTAAGAGAAGCTGCATGAGTCTTTGGTCATTCCCACATCCTAGGCTACTGTAGATGAAGGGAGTTTTCTGTGGGTGTCTTAACTCTAATCTCGCCAGGAGCTGCCTCATTGTATGTGAACACTTTGGTAGATGTCTGGTTCATTGGGAGCTTACAATTGGAGGAAAGGATGGTGGCATTACCTCGAGCATACTAGGCATTGTGCCAGTGTAACTGAGCAGATGGTGACCTCTTGGGTCATGGGACTATATTTCTGAGATAGATGGGAAAGGAAATTCTACAGTTTGCAGACCAGATGGGGAGTTCTCACAGCAACAACTAGAAGGAATGTATATACATATACGTGTACAAGAGAATGTCAAGGCAGAGTAAGAAAGCAGCATTGTCAAATTCAGTAAAGCCTAATGCTGGCTTCTGCACAAAATGTGCGAAGTTGTAAAGGTGCTTTAGATATGTCCCAATCCATCTCTTAAGCAGCATGCATGCTCCTCTCCCTAAATTTAGTGTGAGGAACACAATTCAAAGCAACTCTTTAAAAATGGTGACTGTACATGTTGCAACTGCAAAGGGCTGCACACAATAGCTGTTGCCAGAATTAGCGCCATGCAGTAAGGAAATGGGGGTGGGTAAGGAGAATGATTTTCAAGAGTGCCAGGAAAGCAAAAAGCAATGGCTTAGAGTGCCTAAATACTTTAGCCTGACTGTAAATGATATCTTTAATATATACACTTCCAAAATCTTTTGTGGGTACTCCATCACTGGAGATTTTTAAAAAGAGGCTAGACAGTTACTAGTCTGAGATGGTATAGGTTTTCCTGCTTGAGCAGGGGGCTGGACTAGAAGACATCCAAGGTCCCTTCAAACTCTATTCTATTCTATTCTATTCTATTCTATTCTATTCTATTCTATTCTATTCTATTCTATTCTATTCTATTCTATTCTATTCTATTCTATGTAATGAGAAGGATGGTATGAGATGGAATTTTTTGATAATAAGTCATCTTAGCAACCTGGCAGAAAGCTGTCTGAAGGCACTTGCTGAAGGTTGCAAACAGCTTTCTTGATCAGGCATAAGGATGAGCAAATGTGTTTTTAGTATCTTTTTGGCAAGTGATAGATTTTAGGGAAAAAATGAAAATGTAGGCAGTGTTTAAGGTTTACTTCCCTTTTATCCATTACATTATGTGTTATTTTATGAAATGTGTTTTATATATAGTATATTGCTTATAAAAGTACAGTTTCTTCAGACAATAGCTGCACATTTATCGATGAAGTTTACTTTAAAATATTTTACATTTTTTGCTTTGTTTTTCTTCCCTCATCTATGTTTATTTCCAAACCGTGCACAAATGCATACTGAATGAAGTAATTTATTTTCATTCTCGGGATGCCATAAAGCAGAACAAATAATACTAAAAATAAAGCAAAATTGAATGTTCCCTCGTCTAATAAACGTTTGTTTATATTTACATTTTTTGTTCTGTTCATGCTACTGAATACTAAGGAATGGATCATTTTTTTTGCCCGTTTAGAAGAAGCAGGTAGAAAAAAGAGTTAATTTTGAAAACAATTAGCTAGCAGCTTTGTAGTAAACAAAGAAGTATTCTGGATCCATTGTTTCAGAGAGATATGAAAAGCAATAATTTTAAGGAGAAAGTAAACACAAGAAAACAAGGGGAAATTTTAAGTCTTTACATACACATTTTTAAAAACTGAAATACTATCAGTATTAGCTGTTTTTATCATTTTCTAATTTTTACAGAACCTTGAAAATTGTGTTGTCATTTTTTGCGACCCTCTGACAAGCAAAGTCAGTGGAAACCAGATTAACAAGTGTATTACTAACAGCTGCAGTGATTCACTCAGCAATTGTGGCAAGAAAGGTCAAAAAATGGGGCAAAACTCAATTGTCTTGCTTAGCAGTGGGAATTTTGGACTTAATTGTGTTTGTAAGTGGAGGACTATTTGTACTCTGGACTGAAGCTATAAGGGATTTTATGGTGACATTTGATTTGTATCTTGTATATTGAAGACTTTTTCTATGGAGGCACCTTACCAGAGATACCAAGAAATAGAAAAGCTATTCATTTTGAAACCTCATGGGATGTGCTCTGTACATTTACATCATCTGTCATACCACAATATGGTCTACCAAATCATGAAGTTATCTCTGTCAGGCCCTCCCAAGTAAATAAAGCATGCATAAACATCATCCATATTAGAAGGAATATTTCATATCTCAGTGAATGAACTATCCAGTTATTCTAAGGAAATCATTTCAAAGATAGATCAAGCTTTTTGATTCCTTGCGAAAAGACTTATTTCCCACAACTACTGTGTGACTGGAAACTCCTTAAATAAAAATATTATTCTTTCATACCATAAGAAAACATACTTTCTGAAATGAGTCAGAAAAGTTATGTGCCTCATACTAACTGATACATTGATCTGATTAGATTGGCATTTAGCCACTTTTTAAAAGTGCTAAAAGGATTCTATAAATAATATATTTGATTTAGACAAAGAAAAAATGGATTTTGGTTGGTTAACTTTATGATATAAAAAAAACGAAGGGATATTATTATGTAATTGCTGTTACTTTAAAGGATTATCTAAAAGAATTGGGATAATAAAGCAGCAACATTACCTGGGTTGAGGAGGGAGCGAAATTTGATCAGGCAATTATTTTTACCCTCCATCCATCCCCCCATCACTCACCCACCCACAAGCAGTTTTAGTACAAGAAATTAATTGCAAAGTGAGCATAGAATGTTCACATCTGGCTGTGAACAAATATTATTATTCAAAGACTCTTAACTAAGTGCTGATGTGCTGTGTAAAACAGAATTCAAAACTATAAAACTTAGGATGTGTCCTGACATAAGAGTTGCTCTAGAGGTTATACCAGGTAATGATATTTTGTGTAAATCTATGTTGCAATTGGAAGGTAGGTTTGTAGGCATGTGCCATTTGTAATTGTTTTTATTTTGTTTTGTTTTCATCTTTCTTGTTCTGTGTTTGTTTATATTTGTAGTTTTCTGGGGCCATTATTTATGTGTTGACATAGTTAGCCACCTGGAGCCTTCAGCAGCATACACTGACAATAAACAAATAAAAGGTATTTGTGTGATAGGAAGTGGATGTCTCTGGCACCATAATAATATTTTCATCTGATTCAGTCAAATATGAAACAGGTGTTTTAATGCTTCCCAGTGGAAGAATCTTTGAAACAAATATCAAACCTCGAAGCAGCTCAAATGGGATTGGTATGCCTGTGAATCTTGAATTGCAAAATCAAACTAAATCAAACTCTCTTTATATATCAAAACTTCAATTCAAAATCAAGATTGATTCACACAAACTTACCGTTCATCCCATGTGACATTGTATTAAAAGTCATGTTGGCTATTATAAACAACATATTTTCTTCAGAAAACATAAATGTTAAAAAGAAATAAAGCAAGCACACATTTTATGGCTGTTAATTCTTGCTACATTGATAGTGCCTGACTTTACTCTGAGATAGCAAAGACTAATGCCATCCATGTGTATAAAAGTTAAGTATCACACTTATATTCATTATAATTGGCAAAAGAAAGCTCAGGACCATATTGGTTGGAAACATGCAGAAAAGGCCTTCATCCTGCAGTGGATAGACAATGGCTAAGATGATGATGATGATATTATGAAGCTTTTAGATAATGTATAATATATCCTATGAAAAATCTTTATTTTTTATGTTGCTCAGCAAAGCCATTGATAATATGTTTGGGAACCTAAACAAGCCAAATCTAATATTTTGTCCCAAATATGTATTTAAAAAAACTCTGGGAAAGAGTAAATTTTCATCTACGTGGAATTAGTCAAATATTTTACAATTTAGATATCCTTAAAGTGTGTTTTGCTATTAAGTAATTTTCTGATTTGCTTTTTGAAATTACATGATGGCTCTCATACATGAAATTACATGATGGCTCTCATACATGAAATTACATGATGGCTCTCATACAATTGAACAAAGTAATGGCCACAGTGGTTTTAGTTCAGTTTCATTTTTTTTAAATTGGAGAGTTATTTAAGATTTGATAATTTAAACAGTCCTAAACTTTTTTCTCTCCAGCACTGAATGTTTTCATGTGATGAAAGTTAAAAAGAAAATATTTTTTCCTCTCACTTTTTAGTAAAGTTTTATGCTATTTAGCTCATGTGGATTGATCTGCCTCTCAAGAGGGAGATGAAAGAACGGCTGATTTCCATAGCCTTATTCTATCTATAGTAATCAGCAACTAAGGGGTTCAGGATTTCTGAAACAGAGTTTCTCCAGTCTTTCACCTAGAGGTTAAGTCATACTGTACTACAACAAATTATGATCACCATGTATAAACGGATACACTGTTATGTTTTTATATAATTCATTATATTTTTAGGGTATAATTAAAATTCTCTGCATAATTACTTGGAAGTAGTTTCCACTGACATAATAGTTACGTAATTTGTAAAAAGCACAGAGATTTCCTAAAAATTATTTAGCCATCTGTAGGGTAACCTTTATTTTTTACTTTAAAATTTTGCAAATAGGTTATCATTTAGTAAGAGCACTGTCAAAGAGTAAATGCTATCCAGTCTCTGCTGGATTACTTTCCTCATTCCTTTACAAACAATGGTAATGCTAACCTTATTAGCCCCTCATTCAATTGTCCAATAAGGAGAGTGTTCTGACCTATAACAACATCACTCCCTACACAGAAGAAAACAAGGTCTCTTCCCAGTACACACTAACTATAATGAAATAGTGTTTTCAGCCTATTTCAGAAATGTGAGCTCTTTTTTGTTGTTTGCCTGTGAAAGAAAGAGAGCATGACAGAGAATTTGTCCTTTTGTTACACTTATATCTCCCTTTTCATTCTTGGATCTGAAACAGTTTCCACTGGATTCCCAAATGGTCTCTTACTAAATCCCAAATCAGAATTAGAACTCCTTAGCTTTCATGCAAGGATGCTGTAACCATATGCTTTCAGTTAATGTATCAGATTGCCTTCTGATTAATGTCACATAATTTTTAAAAAATAAAATAAAATATTTATGTATATATATTCCTTTTTATAAGAATATCATTCATTTCAATTCAGCAGCTTTTTATGCATATACAAAGAAATTGCAAAAAAGTAAGTAAAGCAAAATACTTTTTTTAAAAATGTTTTGCTTGGAAGAAAAATGGGAAGGGATGTTTTTGCCAAGTGGAAATGGTTGGAGTCAGCATGAAGCTGATTTTTTTACATGTTTCTAAAATTCTAAAGGAAAATCAAAATAGAATAGTCTTTCTTTTCCTTCCTTCCTTCCTTCCTTCCTTCCTTCCTTCCTTCCTTCCTTCCTTCCTTCCTTCCTTCCTTCCCTCCCTCCCTCCCTCCCTCCCTCCCTCCCTCCCTCCTTCCTTGTATATCTTCATAGAAAAGGGTTTCAGTTCTAGTTTGTTTGATACAGTTCTATATACAAAAATATGGCTCCTATTAGTGTGACATTCTGCATAGACTCAGTTGTATTCAGATATGTGAACATAGTATGTTTTGGGACAGAGTTCACACAGAAAAATGTGTGATCTTAGGGTAGGGTTAGCTCACCATTCATTCACCATGGGGACTGTCTTATGCATTTGATTCAGAAGAAAGTCTCAGTCCATTCAGTGAGACTTTTCCCCAGTTATATGTTCCTAAAATTGCAGCAGTGTTTTGGTATAACAGAAGGCCTTCGCAACCTCCTTCTTCTGCATCTAAATCACTCATTCTGTTTTGCTTTTCCCCATGCAAAATTTCAAAAGCCATTTGTTTTCCAGACTGCATCTATTCACATATGAGATAGGCTTCTCCTTTAAGAATGTTTCTTTGGCCAAAATGAAATGGAGCTGATAGTCCATGTTTGATATACTTGCTGCTCCAGGTATCTATTCCAAAAGTTGTATATTAGTGCATAAATGCATACTTTTTCACATTTGATTGAACTGGTTATTGGAGCTGGCTGGTTCTGTGCTGAATGCCCAGTAATGGGATAAAGCTTCCATTCATAAGCAGAGAAGCTGGTGTTTGCCTTTTTGGCAGAATTCACAAATCAGTCACCAGTAATTGCAAAGCAAATGCAGACATATACATGTATGGGGAATGGAAATGGAGAAGGAATGCTATGGCGTGTGTGTGTGTGTGTGTGTGTGTGTATTTATGTATATGTGTATATATATATGTAAATTCTCTGAATTTGTGTTTGATCAACAATAAATTAAAATCTCTAGTAACTGAAATAGGGTAGAGGTGAAATAAAAAAGTAGTGACAGTCTCATTCCCAAAATAGCCATAGATAAAAGGTAAAGATTTCCCCTGTTCAGTTGTTTCTGACTCTAGGAGGTGGTGTTCAGCTCCATTTCTTAGCCAAGGGAGTCAGCATTGTCCAAAGATGTTTCAGTAGTCATGTGGCCAGCAGGACTATAAGCCCAGGCATACGGAACACTGTTACCTTCCCACTGAAGTGGTACCTATTTATCTACTCACATTTGCATGCTTTCAAACTGCTAGATTGGCAGGAGCTGGGATAAGTCATGGGAGCTCACCCCATTGGGCAGCACTCAGAACTTAAACCCAGGCTGTCAACTTTCCAGCTAACAGGTACAGCGTCCTTAACTGCTGAGCCATCATGCCCCTCTTATTCATATATACTCCCTTGTAATATAGCATTATTAGAACCATTTTCTGGAGCATAGCAACCTGGGTCTTCATTTTACTGACCTCGGAAGGATGGAAGGATGGAAGGCTGAGTCAACCTTGAGTCTGTGAGGATCAAACTGCTGGCAGTCTGCAGAATTAGCCTGCAATACTGCATTCTAACCACTGTGCCACCACAGCTCCTTATTCTAACCACTGCGCCACCACTTGGCAAAGATATTTGCGAAGCAACAAACTACAAGGGATATATCTCTGCTAAAAATGGTAAAAAGCTCCTGTCATTTATTACTAGTTGTTCGAATTTTGTCTACTTTTCTTTTATTTGCCTCCTTTCTGTTTCATTCAAAAATTCCACATAAGGATCTATTCTTGCATGCATGCGTTTCCTTTGATGATTAGCAGGGATCCATGAGGGCTAAGAAACATCCCATGTATTAAAAGTGCTGTCTCTGCTTTTCTATACAAGGAGCTCATGAGGCACCGTGAATGTACATGTATGAAATTCGCAAAACTATTCATAGCGGTCACTATTTATAGCTTGTAACCTCCTTGAAAACAGCCACAATGAAATTGGATCCCCTTCACTCTTAGCTTTTCTTTTTGCATGTCCTGGAAAAAAGCCAATTTACTAGTTCCATTAACTTAATAAGGTTTGACAGCCTGTACAACTTTTCTCATAATCTTTCTAAATGGGATGCTGCAAAATCATTTGGGTAGCTTCTAAGCTCATTCTGCTCCTACAAAAACAAATTTCTGATTTTGTAGCAAAATAAAGATGACTTACAGAGATTTTCTTCTATTTTTCTGATATAAATACTTCATTTACACATTATTATTTAATATAAAGATGTACTTGATATAAATCTCTGTATTATATTTAATTTGTGTTTTTGAGTGAAACAACAGTGTTTGATTCAACATCATGAATTCTTGAAGAATTAAATTGTTGATTGTAAATAATTATATGCAGCAAGATTGTGAAAAAGTTTAAACTGATATCAAAGTAATTATGTTCATAAGGTAAATTCTCTCTGATTTATAATAGTGGTTAGTGCCTGCTGAAACTGTTGTTGTGCTATTAAAAACCACAACCAGGCATGACATTTCAGCAAAGTTCTCCCACTTACTGAAAAGAATAGTCTTGCAGAGAACAGACTGTAGCCACAAGGTAGATTTTTTTTACATGTTCCTTGATTCCTTCATTTCAAAATATTTGCCTTTTGAAATATTACAAATTCTAGTAAAGATATTAATTTTGAGTGTGCTTAATAGTATTGAATTTTTTGCATTAAACAAAATGGCTGTGGTCTACAGCAGGGACCGCCATGGATGTCTTAAAGCTACAGGGTACCAAGAAAGCTTCCTCAAACCAGTTTATTCAGGAACATTGAATTGCACCCTTACATAGATTAGTAATTGTCACTCAAAACATTTTTTAAATATATAGCATAATCTGGATAACAATGGGTTTTTTTTTATCAAAATCACTGATCATCAGCTTTTAGCCATCAGACCACCAGCTTTTAGCCAGTGTAGCTAGTGGTTAGAAATAATAAGAGCTATAGTTCAGTTACATCTGCAGAGTCACATATTTCCCACTCTTGCATTAATTACAACAATTCTTCTATATACATCAGGCAGATGTGATTTATAAGGCTTAATCCTTTCTTTTAAACATAAAGCAAGCAGTCAAGTAATGGAACAGAGACAGTGTCAAATATCAGTACCAGAGTCAGCTGAATCCATAAAGACAGCTCAACACATCAAAAGTTGATCAGGGCAGTGTAGTGGTTTTAAAAATACCAAGGATTCAGTCCTAGAGTACAGTACAAGGATCCACACAGTCAATTACTGGAGTACTGAAAATAAATAAGCTGCTTCCAAACCTGGGTTATCTTCAGGTGGTGAGCTGTATCTCAAAAATTGTAAGCTTTATTAAGCTGAAATGCATCAGTTCTCACTAGGGGTTGGGTCTGCTCTGGAGCAATACTAAAGCCTGAATTTCCTACTTGTAAGCATACAATTCAAGACCTCTCAGACTATATAGCTATAGCACTTATATACTGCTTCACAGTGCTTTACAGCACTCTCTAAGCAGCTTAAAGAGTCAGCATATTGTCCCCAACAATCTGGATCCTCATTTTACCAACCTCAGAAGGATGGAAGGCTGAGTCAACTTCAAGCCCATCAGGATTGAACTCCTGGCTGTGGGCAGTTAACCTGCAGTACTGCATTCTAACCACTCTACCAACACAGCTCCTTATAGTGGTTTGAAGATTTCCATGTTAGAATTTGAAACTGCCAAGGTGTACATTTGAAGCGAACATCTCTTTTCTGTTTGCTGAGCTAAGTCCAGCTCTAAACATTTGTTGGATTGAGAACTGTTTACCAATTGGACCTTATCCTTATAAAACAAGGGAAGTCATGATTCAGTGATCTGTGCAAAATAGACATGATTTTTAATTATTTAAAAATATGCAGTGAAGATTCACAAATTAGCATGTGATGTCACATAGCCCACATTCCATTACTTCTCTCTCTGATAGGAAAGAACTGAAGTTCCCATACTTTTTCTCAAGACTGAAGTGCATTTTACACTTCCAAAAATACACAATGAACTTCCTTATCTTTCTTATGGGTAATGGTCCCAGTCTGTGTAAAAGAAAATATAGTATATCATACAAAATATAGTATAGCACAGTGGTCCCCACCTTTTGCAGCTTAGCGGCCAGCTGGGGGAGGGAGAGGGAGATCAGGCCACATGTGCAGCTCAACTCGTATGAGCAGAGGGCCGGGGTGTACACACATGCACACACAGCTCAACTGCATGCACACTAGCCCACCATTCACGCTAGTTGAGCTGTGCGTGCGAGAGAGAGAGAGAGAGTTGAGCTGCACACACACGTGCACACCGGCCCGCCTCTCACGCAGCCCTGTTCTGAATAGGCCACGGCCCGGTAGTGGGCATGGCTCAGGGGTTGGGGACCCTTGGCATAGCATACATATTATAGTGTAGTCCCACAATAAACAAACACTTAGGAGCCTAGGCCAAGGGGCATATTTTACCCTGGAGAGTTGTAAGTGTAAATGTGGAAGTTGCATGAAACTACTCTGCTCCAGGGGATTGAAACATCTTCTGGAAATATTGGAGTGTGCTTGTGTGTATCTGAGAGAAGTAGGACATGGTGTGAAATCCCATTGAATGAATGTAATTCTATTTTGACTGATGCTGGATGGATTGGTATAAGAAGAAGATAAGAACCAACATATGTAAACAGGGTTCCTAAAGAAAATGTATTCATAAATCCTTAAACCTTCGGTTTACAAATATGGAACTATCAAAATATGCCTGAAATTGGATGTTATGGTTTTATTGCACCAATGTAATTCACAGTCTCAAAATTTGTTTCAAGTCAAGAAGATGCTACTTATTACACTATAGGATCCTGAAGGCCACTTCTTCCAATGCATGATGTCTATTTTTCATCCAACAACTTTGGGTAACAGCCTAGGAATGTGCCTTCTTTCTGGTGGCCCCCTCGAAAGACAAATATGTTCAGGATTTATTACTACCCTTTTAGCAACAGGCACCCACTTTTTGTTTTCCCAGCCTATTTAATAACAACTGTCTTGCTGGTACAGATCCCTTTTTATTTTATTTCTGCTGCTTTCTTTTTTGCTTTATAGTGGTTGCTTTAATTGTTTGTTTAACTTACTGTTTTTATATATGTATTTTAGTTGCTTTGGGAATTCAATTTATACAGCTGCCTTAAGTTTACATTTTTCAGACACTCGTTTTGAAATATTTTGTATGCCACCCTGGAAAAAGCTTGTTTTGAAGGGCAGTGAGTAAGTTCTTGAAAAAGTAAAATAAATAAAATCTGTGTTTATGTTTATTTGGACTAGAATTTATTTTTGTCCTTCAAAAATATATTCAGTGTATCTGATCAATAAAATAATGGAATGTTTGAACAATTGGTTCTAACAAGCTGATTAAAAACAGAATAAAATTGCACAGATTTTATTCTGGGAGAAAAGAAAAAGATACATTCAGAATCAACAAAGCAACTATGCCAAACATCACCAGCCATGTCACCAAAACTTCATACTTTACATGGGCAGGCTTATGTTGGAAAAGATGTCCCTTTAAATAGAGGCCCCTTCACTTTTACAGGGATTTGGTGCATAATGGAATTTGTTTGGACATTCCTGTAGAAATAGGTCCTGAAACACCTCTGCTTCATGAGGAAGAATGTAACCTACATAAAGTAGGTAAACACACAGAGAGTGAGATCACCCACATACCATTTAATTCAGATAAGTAACTGGAAGTCCCCTGCTTTCAGAAGAGAGGTAATGATCACCCAACCTGTACAATGAGCTCATTCTGGGAAGGGCGAACCGCTCATTGAAGTCTTTTTAATTCTGGAATTATTTTTGTTTTGTAGGATTATGTTGTGGGTTCTTTTAAAAAAATAAAGGTTCATTGCGCTTTGCTTAAGAACTATTTTAAAATGGTAAGGAGTCTCTGAAAGCCCCATTAATAGTTCAATAAATTAATTAAAATAAGACCAATAAATAAAATGATTTGGTGAATTCCACTAAACTCAGCAGGGCTTATTTCTGAAAAAGGGAATAATGTAAAATGTATAAAGACGTTTCATTATCTTTAGCTTTAGACTCAGGATAAAAATTTTAAAAATGCGATCTTTTCATCAGGTTTATTTTCAATGTACATATTTACATTATGGATAGTCTAAAAATATATATCCTGACTTGAATAAGTATATATCCTGAAATAACATGATCTCCCATTGTTCTAAACAAGCTGAGGCAAAAATAACATAATAAAAGCAATCACATTTTATTTATTCATAATTTTAGCTATTTTATTTTACTTTTGCATTGATATATCCAGGATAATCTTTATCTTACAATAAAGCTTGGGTAGAAAAATGGCTCACCATTTTAATATGAAAATTGTTGCTTTGATTGTTTACACATAAATCTTGCATAAGTAAGAAAAAAAGCACTAACAAATAAGGGGAAAAAATAAATCAAAAGAGGAAAATATTCTCTGTGTTAAAATCATTTGCAAGTGTTTCTTTCACAAAGTTAATAGAATTTGCTTTCTCTTTGCCCAGAAACACTATAGTGCTCTTGGGAGAAAGAAAGATTATGTCCAACCTGCACTGTAAAACCTTTTGCTGGCAAAATTATACTATTTATATGCCAAGACTACATTTTTCAGTCTCGTGTAACCATTCATTACTTCAGATTCTGAAAGAAAACAGCTATACTGTATATATAATCAAGACTGATTTTTAAAAACTGGGTGTAGGGATCCTTGAATTTAGACTCATTGGTTATCTTGAGAATACAGGTTCTAGTTATGGATTCTACGTACTGAAATGTATTTGTATAATGGCATATTTTGAGCCTTGAGTTTATGCTGAAACTACCTGTTTTGTTACTCTTTCTACATTTTTAGATACCCTTTACTAAGCTTCATCTTGGACTATAAAAGTGTGTGTGTGAGTGAGAGAGAGAGAGAGAGGGAGAGAGAGAAAGGGAGGGAGGGACACAGAGAGAGAGAGAGAGAGAGAAAGAGAGAGGGAGAGAGAGGGAGGGAGGGAGGGAGGGAGGGAGGGAGGGAGAATAACCTTATTCTAGTAGTAACCAAAAACAATGTTGTAACAAGAAGCTTCTCTTCAAGTGATAAAATGTAGGTATTTCATGCTTTGGTTGCAAAACAATTACAGGTAGTCCTTGACTTTTGACCATAATCGGGACCAGAATTTCTGTTGTTAAGTAAGGTGGTTGTTAAGTGAGCCATGCCTGATTTTATGATCTTTTTGCTACAGTTGTTAAGCAAATCACTCCAGTTGTTTAAGTGAGTCATGCAGCCCTTAAGCAAATGGCTTTCCCAACCCCATTGACTTGGCTTGTCAGAAGCCAGTTGGGAAAGTCACAAACGGTGATTACATGACCTTGGGGACAATGCAGCCATCATAATGCAAATTGCTAAGCATCAGAATTTTGATCATATTACCATGGGGATGCTGCAATGGTTGTAAGTGCAAACACCAGTCGCAAGTCACTTTGTCCTCTGTAACTATGAACAGTAGCTAAATGATTTGCTGTAAGACGAGGACTATCTGTATATTCTGTGAGGAACAAGCACCTCTGCTTGTAGAAGTATTGGTTTTTCACCTACCTGCTGCTCACAAAAATTCCTTAGAAGAATTCCCTAATTCTCTGAAGCCCCTTTCAGAGGATATGGGGTTTGTGTGATTGTGGTTTTTGTGTTATTCAGTGTGATAAATCAATTCATGCAGCAGAAATTTTGGAATTATGGCAGGAGACCCCTACCCAAATAAGACTATCTACTGCAGGGGTGTCAAACTGCTGGCCCGCGGGCCGGATGCGTCTTGCCAAAACCGCGCCCACCCCATTGCCAGCAATGGAGAAAAAGTCACGGTACGTCGCAACACGTCACGTGACGTTGCGAGTTTGACACCCCTGATCTACTGGAATTAACTCTTCTGCTGAGGCAGATTCTCCATTTCCCTGTAATTCCTGTGCAGCCATTAAATCTATTCTAGTGTGTAGAGAGTCTTCTTCACAATAGATTTCCTCCATTGAGCCATCTTCCATCATTCCCTTTATCTTCTTCTACTCCCACTTTTGAATTTATCCCTGTCTTAAGAGAATGACATTCAATAAACTGTGGAGAATTTTCCATATATTATATCCCATTATATCCCCTTGAGCAGTTGAGTTTGTACCTGTTTACTAATTCTATCGCTAAGGTTACTCATTTTTATTCAGCGACTATTGTTCATGAAGTCTCTAACAGAGGAGACAGAAAACATGGTTGGTGTACGCCTTCACTATATAACGCCTAGATTATTGCAATGGTCTCCTGACGGCTGTCCTCAATTCTTCTTTCTACTTCCTGATCTGGGTATACAACAATGCTTTTAGGTCTGCTCTGGACTTTTCACATTATTTGCATATCTTTTTATAATGAAGGGGACTTCATTGGCTTCCTATTTAAGCCAGAATCCAATTTAAGCTGCTGGCTCTTGTGTTCAGAGCCCCCTAGTCACAAACTCCCTGATATCTGTCTCCCCTCCTTTCTCCCTACAATCCTATTTGTTGTTTACATTCGTGTGAGCAGGACCTTCTTTCAGTTTCTTGCTGCAGGATTAGTCTCCAAGTCCAGGTCTTGAGGGATTTGTCCCCATGATTGGGAATTATATCTTTTTTCCATTAATCTTTGTGGAAATATGATGGTCCTTTAAAAAAAGGGGATTAAAGATCTTTTTATTTGATTATTGGCATAGCGTAGGATCATGTCCTACACTCTACTTTTATTTAGTTGACAATTCCAAGTTAGCAGTTGTTTTCAATTATTGTACATTAAGTCTTGTTCTACAGCATTGTTTATAATTGTACTGTTACATTATTTATTTTAATGTTAATATTTGGCTTGATTTGATCAATTTGTAATTATTGTGGGTTTCTTGTTTAATTTTATTCCACACTTTAGAAAGGAATATACTACTACTACTACTACTACTACTACTACTACTACTACTACTACTACTACTACTAATAATAATAATAATAATAATAATAATAATAATAATAATAATAATAATAATAATAATAATAATAATAATAATAATAATAATAATAATAATAATAATAATAATAATAGTTGTTGTTTAAAGAGGTCAAAGAGCACAATCTGAGGTGAAGGCATTCAGAAGAACTGATTGTATGAAGGATCACTGTCAAACTCCAGACTTCTCAAAATTTAGGTTTGTGACTACTTCAGTACTAGTTATCAGTCACATGAAATGTTCTATAAGTTATTTCAGATAGATAATAAATAAATAAATAAATAAATTCAATATATGTTACATGGACTGCAGTCCCTTCATTAACAAAGTTCTGATTAAACATCCATAAACAAATCTGCCCATTTTAAATCTCCCCTGCTTATCTTATTCAAGGTTTATTCATTGTGCATGACTAGATAAATCTGATTCGTGTATCAAAAGCGATGCAAGTATATAGAAATTGCCTTATAAAAATCTCTTCCTTGATTCAGATCTGCTAGTCATCAGTTTTCCAAACAGGTTGCAAGCACCAGTACAATACAACATTATTGGGTGAAGGGTGAGAATACAAGCATGTCATGATTTAATCATGATTTTTAAAAAATGTTTACATCATAATTTTTAGGATGGTCCGAACAATTTCCTAACTCCAAACATGTATAGCTGTCATTGCTCCTTCCCCTCCAAAAGAAATTCTAGCAGAGCTGAACTGATGGGGAAGAGAGAATGATGGGCACAATTTTTTCCCCTACTTTCACTTCTCCTGTTCCATCAATACTTCTTGCATCTCCCTTGTCTTGCAAGTTCGCCTCCCTAAAGGGCTATTGGGTTCCAGTTGCATGCATTTGCATGCCTTGAATGATTTGCCATAAAGTTTAAAAAAAAAAAAAACTATGCATATCCCTTGTATCTTTCAATACATCATGTTAAAGGAGGCCCAACTGAAAAAAACCAAGATAAAGACCCAGGATAATAGGATGGGAGCCTTCAAGACAATAAACAAACTGTCTT
Organism: Azemiops feae; assembly: GCA_023970755.1. Taxonomy (NCBI): domain Eukaryota; kingdom Metazoa; phylum Chordata; class Lepidosauria; order Squamata; family Viperidae; genus Azemiops; species Azemiops feae. The sequence goes on along the minus strand of JALGBA010004127.1, from coordinate 1,006,645 downwards.
TGGATGATCCATAGTGCTAGAGGAATTATCTCTAATGTGTTGGCATTAGTTCTCCAGTTGCCTGATAAAGATTACGTTGAGAAAGCATTCTGCTATTAAAAGCCCCCTTCCCCCCTCCTTCACTGAAATATAGCCTGACATTCAAAACCAGAGGCCTGCTTTTACCAGGTATTTCTTTATAAAAGAGATCCTAATCTCAATAAGATAAACTGCTTAAATAAAACTTGGTGAAAGAATAGGCTGAATAGCAGATTATGCTCCAACTATTTTAAAATAGTCTGCTTTTCAACAATTCTGTACTTGTATCCTCAAGGAAGCTGTTGTTTTAAACATTATCCAAGCATGCATTTACTTGGATTCTGTTTAATTTTTTAAAATATTAATTAGTATTGTATTGAGAAAAGTTGCTTTAATTTTGTTTATGTTTATAGGCAAAAATTAGCAAGGAATCAGTAAACAGAACTTCTTCATCCTTCTAATCCTTTTCCCCTCCCCTTCTATATTTCATTTACTAGTTTATCTTCTAGGCGTTACATCTTACCCTTCTCAATACCCTTCTCAAATCTGCAGTGCCTTGCGTAAAGAATCCAGGTGGCACAGATCAACTTCATTCACTCAAGGATGCATATAGAGATAAATATATATGTGCCATTTTAAAAAGAAGGAGAAACAAAGCCACTTTTAACCGTCTATTTTATGTTTGTGTAAGTCTGCTTGACTCAAGAAAATAATCTGCTGTATAGCTCTTCCAGTAGTGAAATAACTTAAGCTCAATGCTGTCACAATTGTGCCTTTTAAACTAAAGATGTCTGTTGGTTCACTCCTCCCTTAAAAGGTAGTCCTCGACTTACAACAGTTCATTTAGTGACCATTCAAAGTTACAACAGCACTGAAACAAGTGACTGACGACTGTTTTTCACATTTACGACCACTGAGGCATCCCCATGGTCACATGATCAAACTTCATGCGCTTGGCAACTGACTCATATTTATGACAGTTGCATGTGACCTTCTGACAAGCAAAGTCAGCGGGGAAGCCACATTCACTTAATAACTGTGTTATTAGCTTAACAACTGCAGCGATTCATTTAACAAATATGGCAAGAAAGGTCATAAAATGGGGCAAAACTCACTTAATGATTGCCTTGTTTAGCAACAGAAATTTTAGGTTCAGTTGTGGTCGTAAGTCAAGGACTACCTGTATTAAATAATCTGAGGTAAGGAGACAAAATATTTAATCTTGTGGAAATTTTGCTAAAAATTTTGCTAAAACTAGACTGAAATTATTTCTATGATAATGCCTTATAAGCTCATTTTAGCCTTAAATTTATGAACAAGTCAAGACACTCAGTGGCCTTCAGTAATTAATCCTGCTATTGATTTACTATATATTTTTCCTAACATTTATGAATTGTTGCAACATTCAAAACTACTTCAATTTCTGTTGTTGGATTTCTTAACACAAACTAAAGAATATTTAGTTTGAAATAAACTAGTATAGTTTGAACTGAGGTGTTAAAAAAAATTTAAACTTTGCATGGTTTGAAAGTTAACAGCGCAGCAAAACATTTCAAAGACTCCTACAATTAAGGTGCTTTTATTCAAGTCAGATCAGTATTTCAAAGTTTTTCCTATGGATTATTTTTATTTATACAAATCTCTTTCTGGGTAAGAGATTGAATACATGTGTTTAAAGTTGGGGTTTTCTGCATAAGTTTAATTTGTTTTTCTTCTTCATATACTGAGTTTTTAAAATTGTGGATTTTTTAAAAAAGTGTTTCAGCAATTAAGAACTGTATAGCATTACTTTATTTAGTAAATATAATTAGGTTTATTCATTCCTTTGCTGAAGTGGCATGGTTAAAGTAACATTGTATCTTTAAGTGGATCTAACTAGCAAACAATTGTGGAAAGTATTTATTGATGATTACAGTATTCAGTTTTAGAATATTTCCCTAAGTCAAAAGTAACTAAACAAATTCAATAATTTCTTGCTGAAAATTATGTTCTTTGGGTGAATATTAAATAACTTTCTGAAATATTTGCCTCTTAGAAAAATCCCTATATTTGTTTCCGAATGACAATATATATATACTTGCATGCATAAATGCAGACCTATATATAGGCACAAAAGGAAAAGAAAACAAATTAATTCAAAACTATTTAATAAAAGTATAAATGCAGAGAATATGATCTACAAAATTAACACATTCCATCCAGACAATAATTAAGATCATTCAAAATAGGGAATTCAAACTTTAAGCAAAGTATACATATTTGGAATGTCCTGCCTTTAATTTTGGTGTGACAAATTTATTTTATGCAATAGGAATATAAAGTATATGAAATTTATTACTTTATTGTAGCTTTGTAAGAATTTTTCAAAACCTGTTTGATGTAATGAATTATTTATATGTACACACACATATATACACATATATACTGAGTTACTCGGCTATAAATGCACAGATTATCTGGAGGAATATTTAAACTAAACAGCGGGGACAGTGAGTTAATTGATACAGAACATCCCTGTCCGTGGCAACCTAAAAACTATAGGGCTATCAGTGCATGTAATATAGATGTGTGTGTGGACAAGAATATCAACCTTGCTGTCAAGCAAAATCAAGCTTTCAATAGCGAGTGCCACACAAAGTGCACTAACCAAATAGGTGGTAAGACAATAGGGGAACTCAGGCACCACACAGATTATGTAGAAAGTAAACACAGGGTCAGTCATAAAGGACTCAAATGTCTATACATCAATGCACAGAGTATGAACAGCAAACAGGGTGAACTAGAAATTCAGGTTAATGAGGGCAGATATGATATTGTTGCCATTACGGAAACATGGTGGGATGAAACCCACAAGTGGAACACACAGCTAGAGGGATTTAAATTATTTAAAAGAAACAGACCAAATAAAAGAGGAGGTGGAGTTGCTCTCTATATAAGAAATAACTACATCTCTACAGAAATAGAGCACAACAATGATGAAAACTGTCTTGAATGCATTTGGGTCAATATAAAAGGGAGAAAAAATGACATTGCCATAGATGTATACTATAGGCCACCCAACCAAACAGAGGAAATAGACGAACTTTTTGCTAGTCAGCTAACTAAGGTATGTAGGAAGCACATCACAATAGTAATGGGGGACTTTTAACTACCCTGACATCAACTGGGAGACAAACTCTGCACCAAGTGGAAGATCAAACAGATTCCTGACAAACCTAGCAGACAACTTTGTCTCCCAAAAAGTAGAGAAGGGAACTAGGGGATTAGCCATTCTGGATCTAATTCTCACTAACAGAGATGAAATGATAGAAGGTGTTGAAGCCACAGGAACCTTGGGAGGTAGTGATCATGCAATATTGGAATTCAACATTATGGAAGCACAAGCAATAGAATACAGTCAAACTAGAGTCTTGGACTCCAAGAGAGCTAATTTCAATAAACTTAGAGAGGGCTTGGGAAGGACTCCATGGATGAGAATCATCAAGGGGAAAACAACTCAAGAAGCTTGGGAAATTTTGAAAAGCGAGATAATAAAAGCCCAGTCTAGCACAATATCAACAAAGAGGAAAAGAGACCAGCATGGCTACATAAAGAACTCTCTGATAAATTGAAAGATAAAAAGGACAAGTATAGAAAGTGGAAAGAGGGGCACATAACAAAGTCAGAATATCAGCAAATAGCCCAAGCCTGCAAAGATGAAGTGAGGAAAGCTAAGGCTCAAAATGAACTAAGGTTTGCGACCAAAGTCAAAAATAACAAAAAAAGCTTATTTCAACATGTAAAAAACAAGAAAAAAGTGAAGGAAATGATTGGTCCATTAGTGGGTGAAAGTGGCAAGAAGGTGACAAGCAATAGGGAGAAAGCAGAACTATTTAACTCATTTTTTGCATCTGTCTTTACACAAAGGGAAAAAACAGACCAACCTATCAAAAATAGTGCCATAAAAAACAGAATAGAAATACAAGTTAAGATAGGCAAGAAAATGGTAAGTGAGCACCTGTCCAGCCTAGACGAGTTCAAATCATCAGGACCAGATGGATTACACCCCAAGGTTCTCAAGGAACTGGCAGATGTGATCTCAGAACCACTGAACTATATTTTTCAAAGATCCTGGAGCACTGGGGAACTACCAGAGGACTGGAAAAGAGCTGATGTAGTTCCCATCTTCAAAAAAGGAAAAAAATTCGATCCAGGAAATTACAGACCTATCAGCCTGACCTCAATACCTGGGAAGATTCTGGAAAAGATAATCAAACAACGAATCAGCGAACACCTAGAGGCAAACAAAATCACTACTAAAAGCCAACATGGGTTTGTCAAAAACATCATGCCAGACAAACCTTGTTGCATTCTTTGACCAAGTGACAAAATTAGTGGATCAGAGGAATGCTGTAGATATAATTTACTTGGACTTCAGTAAGGCATTTGATAAAGTAGATCACAACCTACTACTCGATAAGATAGAAAACTGTGGGTTAGACAGCATCACCACCAGATGGATTCGTAGCTGGCTGACCGGCCGTACTCAGCGTGTGGTCTTCAATGGAACCGCATCTACATGGAGGGAAGTGTGTAGTGGGGTGCCCCAGGGCTCTGTTCTGGGGCCAGTGCTCTTCAACATCTTCATCAATGATTTGGATGAGGGGATAGATGGGGAACTCATCAAATTTGCAGATGACACCAAGCTGGCAAGAATAGCTAACACTCCAGAAGACAGGCTTAAGATACAGGAGGACCTGGAGAGACTTGAACACTGGGCGCTATCTAACAAAATGAAATTCGATGGTGAAAAAAGTAAGGTTCTACATTTAGGCAAGAAAAACCAAATGTACAGGTATAGTATAGGGGGTACCTTGCTCAATAGTAGTAACTGTGAGAGGGATCTCAGAGTCCTAGTGGACAATCACTTAAATATGAGCCAGCAGTGTGCTGCAGCTGCCAAAAAAGCCAACACAGTGCTGGGCTGCATTAACAGAGGGATAGAATCAAGATCACGTGAAGTATTAATACCACTTTACAATGCCTTGGTAAGGCCACACTTGGAATACTGCATCCAGTTTTGGTCACCACGATGTAAAAAAGATGTTGAGACTCTAGAAAGAGTGCAGAGAAGGGCAACAAAAATGATTAGGGGACTGGAGGCTAAAACATATAAGGAACGGTTGCTGGAATTGGGTATGTCTACTTTAATGAAAAGAAGGACTAGGGGTGACATGATAGCAGTATTCCAATATCTCAGGGGTTGCCACAAAGAAGAGGGAGTCAAGCTATTCTCCAAGGTGCCTGAGGGCAGGACAAGAAGCAATGGATGGAAACTAGTCAAGGAGAGAAGCAACCTGGAACTGAGGAGAAACTTCCTGACAGTTAGAACAATTAACCAGTGGAACAATCTGCCTCCAGAAGCGGTGAATGCTCCAACACTGGAAGTTTTTAAGAAGAGACTGGACATTTGTCCGAAATGGTGTAGGGTTTCCTGCCTGAGCAGGGGGTTGGACTCGATGACCTCCAAGGTCCCTTCCAACTTTATTATCATTATTATTATTATTATAAAACATACACACAGAGACATGCATTCACATACATATACAAATGTATGTATGAGAAATATTAAAATAATAAATACACATGATACTTTTCTAAAGTATATTTCCATTGTTTCTAAGCATTAAATTGATTTTGTCTGGGGCTGGTTATTCAAATGCATAAGCAAACAGCTTGTGTGCATGCTGTTTGTTTTAGTTGAAGAAATGCTAATTTTTGCATCCAGAGAGTTAAACATTTACGTGGGTCTCTGAGTATAAGCAACTAGGGTATCTTCTCTGTAGTTGTTATGCTTGTGCTTGCATTAAAATCCACATGGACTGAGAAAACACTTGAAATAAATTATTTTGTGCAGAGTTGTTCACTTGGACGCTCACTTTAGTCGAGTTGTGCCTTGTTTAGGTGGAGTTCCTTCATTAACAGAAAACCAAATAGTCCCAATAATGAAAAGACTAGACTACTTAGAGTTTGGTGGATTCAATGGTGGACATGTGGGGACTAGGAAGTATGATAAATGAACAGATATGGAAAAAGCATTTGTAATGGACAAAGTCGATGGAGGCTTCTGGAGCAGTATTTAAAGCTCAGCCAGTAAAGAAGGAAGAGAAGGGTTGGTCAAAGTAACATTGAATCAGGTATTCCTTCAACTCATTTAAATGTTACTAAACTGTCCTTACTCAGTAACAGAACTGAGAACATTTGCACAGGGTTGCTACTGTGATTTGGTCTCTTTAATAGGTAGGTGCCTCTCTCTCGTCTTTCATCAGTATTAAATTGACTTTAGTGAAGCAAAGATTATTACTTTGAATGAATAGAATAGTCTTACTTGACACACGTCCAGCCAAATGCATATTAGAAGACCGCGCAAAGACAGTTCCCTTTTGTTAGAATAGATATGATAGGGAGGTTTTTTTTTAATAATATGATTCCATACTTGGTGCCAAACAATAATTCACTTGAGGACTGGAGCAGGTTGGCATGTGGCACAAAATGGAGGCATCCCTATTAAACCAATATTTTAAATTAATTGTTCTAGTAATCCAACTGGGATTAGTTCTCAAATGTTCTCACAGTATACTTTTTGTCTATCTGGTACTGTGCTGATATGTTATTTCTTGTAATAGCTGGTTTTATATTCTTAGTTTTGTGGAGTATTCTGATTCTAGTGAAATCAATGTGCCTTTTCTCTTTAGAGCTTTCAGATATTTGGCTAATGCATCATGGAATGAATATTAGCTTTGGCTGCACCCCAGGCCTTAGCCTCAACCAACAGTCATCCAAAATCCCTGCCCTTTCAGCATAATCGATGGTGACTTGAAAAAGAGTAGGGAAGACTAACTGGGCCAAGATGTTGTACTTTTTTTCATGACTTAATATTGTGAAATATATTCGGTTGTAGCATAAATAATAAATAATTTGTAGATTGTTTAGCTTTGCCTTCGTGACCCTTCTTCTTTTTTTCTTTACAGTTTGAAAGAACATCACCGTTCTGCCATTAAAGTGATACGCCGTATGCAGTATTTTGTGGCAAAGAAGAAATTTCAGGTGAGTTGTTGAAAAAGTACTTTTTTAAAAGGCATCCCCTTTTTTCCCTTTTTTTTTTTTTAGTTCTTGCTTCTTTCCTTTAAACAAGGAAAAGCCAGGGAAATCCATTTTAATATCGGGGAGCTATTCTTACTCTTCTCACTGTTCTTCAATAGGGTGACTGTTTATCAGCAAGTTACTCAACTGTGGATGCAATGGGAACAGGCTAAATTTCTGAAATGCAGCCTGAATTAAAATGTTATTTTCTACTAATGGACTTGACCTTTCCCCTTTTGTTATCTCTGTCTCCTTCCAATGCAAACATTCTCATATGTCTTCATTAATTCTGAGCTGTGTCGGGCTGATTTAATGGACCTAGAGATTAGAAATCTACCTTAACCTTGTTTCTATCTCATATTAGCTGACATCTTGATACAAAGCCTAGAACCAAAATTAACATTTCTTGGGATTATAGGCATAGTGTCCTGAATTTTTCATAATGTTGTTTACCTTGGAATTAAATAGCATAGACAGAACCGTGTTTATTGCAAGCAAACAAGCAAAGAATGAGTAAATGAACCTATTATTCTAGCATGATTTAGCAAGTGAAAAAATAATAATGGTTGAATTGAAATACTAGTTTAAGAAAACAGGTGTTTATGGTACAGATGTTAGTATTACATAATTACTATTGCATATTTTATTTTTCCCCTATCCCCCCTTTGCCAATCTAGAAAGAGACAATTGCACTGAGAAGTAATAGAAATCTTACTCAGCCTTTTTCTCTACATTCTAAAATTTAGCAAGCATTTTCTACAAACGTTTAAACACATATTTCCAACCAAAAGGGCTGAAAACATTGTCTTTTTTAAAGAATGCTATATGTTCACATGAAGTATAATTCTCTATTTGATTATTTTCTGGTGCTCCTAGGGACTCAGAGCAACGACAAGTTGTGGCTAGAGAAAGTTTTCAACAAAAAATGTAGGAGGTCTTAATCTAATAAAGATCTTATAAATACTTATAAAAAGATGTATGCTTCTTAATAATTAAGCACCCCCTTTTATTATTGTGATTATGATAAGGTTGTATCTGAAGCCACATACATCATCAAAGATCACATTTGATCATTTACAGAAACTTCAACTATGTTCATCTTCCAACAACAGGGAACTTAGGCTTTGTTTTTTAAATTACAAATCAGTTTTTAATCAAGATAATGGTAAATTGATAAAACTGGCTAATAATAATATCATCATTGATTGGAAACAGCATAGAGAGAAGAAAACTCAACAGAGCAATTTGCATAGCCATTCATCTCTCTACAATTGCAGCCTTAGAGCATGCTTCAGTTTACTGGGGAAGGAAATGAAGCTGGTATTATCAGGACCAGTAAAGTAATTTATTTCCTTCTATCTGGCTTCATCAGAGAAAGAGTTGGGAAGAAGAGCCATACCACTGGTTCTACTACAAGGTCAACATCATCAAGTTCTTTCTTACACAAATGCCAAACATATTTTTTTTTATTGATTTAATTGAGCAAAATAGAATTTATGCTGGAACATTTCAGGTTTCTTCACATCTTTTTCCATCTTTCCAATTAAAATTCAGCTGAGCTATTTGCAGTCATAGTCATTAATCATGTAAAGCTATGCAATCAGTACAACTAAGAAATGGAATTTGGAACTGATAAAAAATTACTAAAATATCTCTTCTCTAGTGAGTAACAGAAAATTGTTTTCCATATCTGATCCACAAAATGAGACCTATCTGTAATCAGAAGTAGTTAGTGACTTAAGTGTTCAAGGAGCTGTAGAATCATCCTACAAGTATAAATATCTACCTATTGTGCTATTTCTTTTTGGGATAAGCAACGTTATGCTAAGCACTCAAATTAATATAAAGTAATAACAAAATAATAAAAGGCAGGAGGTAAGGGGAAAGAAATTTAACTAAAACCAGTTTATACCAACACTATTCATTATACTGCTCCGTGCTTAGATATCCACTAAGTCTTAATTAATTAATACATTGTCTCTTGTTCTTTGAATTTCTCATCTTTCTCTTGTTGACAAACTCATGAATTCTGCCCAACCATACCTTTCTTTCTCTTTCCTCTGAAACCTTCATATTCAGTCCTCCTTGATTCTCTTCATATGACCAAATGTATTTCTTTTGCACTGGTCATTCACTTCTGTGCTCAGTCCATTTTTAATCTGCTTTTTCTCCATTTGAGCATCTGTCCTGTTTTTTCCACTCTAATTAAAAATTAACAGACCACATACTGCCTTCTATCTCTTTATTGGTACTTGTACATCTTATAATTTCTCTGTTTCCCTATGTTTAGTAAAAATTCTATCAAATTACAAAATATCTGTTTGCTTCAGTTTGTTGCTATTTATATATAGCTTGCAAGCCTTCACTCAATTCCCTATCAAAACAGTTTCTTTAGTCATTGATTCATTAATGTTTCATTCCCTACTCCTTGTTGTATCAGTCTATTTAGAAATCTTTCACCTTAACAAACAATACAACACTGTCTGCATAAAAGGTCCACTTGTCTGCATATCCCCAACTATCATACCTCATAACAAGCTTTCCTTATACTTCTCTATATAAATGCATTAAGGAGATCATGGACATCACTCATCCTTTTCTTGGTCATTGTTTCAAATTGAACTATTCCCTAAGCATTCCATTTGTTGTCATGTATGTTTTACTTCTCTCATATAGCATTGTTATCTCATTCACAAACATACTTCAAGCCTTTGTTCATGCAAAATATTTCATATTTCAAATCTCTTATCATATGCTTTCTATAAATCAACAAGCATACATTAAACTTCGTCACATTCACATAAGAAGGCAAAGGCCTTGCTAAAGTTCAAATATCTGCTCGGCACACTTCCTGCTTTGAATAAAGCTGTGCTATATTTGCCAAAAAGTTTTTTCACAATCATGTCTTACATGCTTTTGATCAGAATTCAGCCATGTACTTGATAAATTAATCCTTCTGTAGTTTTGCATTCACTCTTGTTAACATTCTGTTTTTGTAATGGAGTAATAATGGCATTCTTCCAATCATCAGCCATGCATACATTCTTTGCAAAGACAATTAAGCAAGTCATACAGCCATTTCATAAGCAAACCACATTGATATTTTAACACTGATATGTTCCCTTTCATTTATTAAAACAGATTTGCCAAATGTTTGAAAGAGAGGAACATCAAGAAGCAGGGAGCGCAGAACTCCAAAATCTGTGGGAATGTTCTGGAATTTCCATTTTATAGAGCAGCTTCTCCAATATAGAGAGCGATATTTCAGATATATTAGACAGTAACTTCAGAACATCCTGCTTTAATCTAATATTTCTTGAGGGCAACAGGTTAGGGAAAACTCTCATAGTATATTTACAGTCTAATATTTTCATAGTATGGTTAGTCACTTCTTTAATAAATATTTATTTAAGAATATAAGAAGAACCCTATCCCATCAAATTAAAGGTCTATCGAATGCAGCATCCTGCTTCCTGCAGTAATAAACCGGATATCTCTGGGATATCTACAAGCAGGACACAACCACTAGAACAGTTACTAAAATAAATAATAAACACTACTGTACAAGTTTAGGGGCTCAGTAATAACAGTGTCTGTTGTGGCTTTCAGTGATGTCACCAGACGTTCTTGATGTATTTATAGCTTTAGATTTCAAAGTGTCACCACAAACTGGGCAGTGCTTTACACGTAATTCAGTTACCTTGCTATCAATCAAGAACTATGTATGCAATTTTCTGTAATCACTTCAGAGGGCTTTCTGGCAAACAAAATAGTTCAAAGTTCTTTGTACTTCAAAGAATGTTACACACGCTTGGACTTGACCATTGTTTGGTTATACTACTCAGAACTTCCTGCAGCTGGTACTTCCCTTTCTGCTTTTCCATTTTGACTCCGAGGGAAACTTGGTAGAAGAATAGCAACATCATTGTTGCCCTGTTTTGTTAGTCTAAGTCTAAGCCCAAAATACTTAAAATACTTAAGTTAACACTGATTATACACTGAGGTGCATGGAACCCTGTTATCTTCCCATTGAAGTGATACCTATTTATCTACTTGCATTTGCACACTTTCAAATTGCTAGGTGGGCAGGAGCTGGGGCAAGTAACGGGAGCTCACCCCATCATGTGGTGCTCAGGTCTTGGACCTGGGCTGCCAGCTGACAAGCTCCGCATTTTTAATCACTGAGCTATCGCACCCCCACTTAGAACTACAAGATTGTTTTGACTCTGTAAAGTTGGCCACAGTGATTAAATTTCATGTGAAGTACTGTTGATTGGATAATGAGAGAATTCATTAGCTTTATTCCCGAAACAAGCAGAAGTTTGGCCAGATAATGCTTCCAATCTCCAACTGCACTTGGTTTGTTAGTATACAGATTGCCTTTTTAAAGTAACTAGAACTTAACTCCTGATGATCTTAATTAAAATGGTTGTATGATAATTGTATAATTATATTTATCTTTCAAACTTGTTTCTGAGAACAGAAGAAACAGGGAAATCAGATGTGAGCAGAGAGCTAAAAGAATCTAGTCACAGTTCATTTTGATGTTTTATTTCAAAATAGTAAAGATCCTCCACCTAGGAATTCCACTAGCATTGGTTCCCCAAAATCATCTGCCATTCTTTTATACAAAAACATGCACATTGTAAAAATGAATACCAAATCCTTACAACAGAGAACTTAAAAAGGAAAATAAAACTTGCTAATAAGCTACATGGAAAATAATAAAATATGAATATCTGTGGTTCAGGCATAAATTGGATATTCATTGATCTGCAGGTTGGTCTGTTCAGATTATTTCTTTTCTAGTAGTTACTTGGGTGTCTATATCCACATGCCATTGTAGGAGGAGAAAAGCAGGACACTATTTTACCTAATAGAGATCACTCTTTGGGGTCCAGTCTAATTTATTATAGCTTTAGCTATTAAATTCTATTGTGCAATCTGTTATTCAGTTTGGAGCAGAGTGACTTCTATTTTCCTGGATGCATGCATTCTGCTGCCTTCTAGCATAAGAAACTCCGAGGCCACTTTAACATTCAGTAATTTTAAAAGAGGTTTTATATAGATTAGTATAATTTCCTAAAATCCCTTAAACGTAAGAAATAAACATTTTAACAGAGAACCTGAATTACACCCATTAGTCCTTATCTGTGCTATGTAAAATTATATGAAAAAGCTGTGGAAATGAAAAGGCTAGCTTTCTATTTTTCCTTATTTCAGCTAACAGCCACATAGGTGTGGCATGCTATACTGGGATTTGAAATACTATTATGGTTATTATTTTCTATTTTCACAGCAAGCTAGGAAGCCTTATGATGTACGTGATGTGATAGAACAATATTCTCAGGGTCATCTCAACTTGATGGTCCGAATAAAAGAGCTTCAAAGAAGGTATGGTCGAGAATTCATCTTCTAAACTTAATGATTTTTTTAAAAAAAAATGTATATTCTGAACAAGCCCAGAATGGTATCCTTACTGCCCCACATTCAATGCCATCAATTTTTAATTGTGGAAACAATTTCTGCCACTGTATCTTACAAATATGCAGGATTATAGAGTGACCTTGCACATAGTCCTAAAATACTTCCTTACCTGCATGGAACTTCAAGTGTTAATGTATCTGATCTGATCACCCCCTGAGGAAAAGGAATTAAGAATACAATGGGCAATAGAAGCCAGGTTAGAAAATGTGGCATGACAGTATTTTCATATTGAGAAGGTTAACAGATTGCTTGAAGCCCTGGTGTGTTATAACTAGGCTTTACTGAATAAGTTACTGTTGGCTGGATTCTTACAATATGCTAAGCCATAAATTATGTTTACAAACCATAATGGCTGGGTTGACAGGACATACTAATCCAAGCCATGGCTGGCTAAGGAATTCTGGGAGTGAAAATCCAAAAGTCCTAAAGTTGCCAAGTTTGGAGACCCCCTGACTTAGAATGATGCATGAACCCAAACTATCCCACTTTTCTCCTGCCTTCCCTTTTATTTCTTCAACTTGATTGTAAGATCTTCACAAATAAGAAACTTCATCCTTCATCTCCCATCTATTTAAGAATCTCATTTATTTTATCAACTAGTGTCTTTAGAGCATAGTTTAAAACAAATCCACAGGGCAAAAATTACATTAAAAGAACATTATTTTATAATTGCTTTATTGCAGCCAAAAACTATTTTGAATTCATGAGCCCAACATCTCCATATCTCTATGGAAATGTTAACATCAGAAAGTGTTAATAGACAACACTAAATCTTTAGTGAATGAGTAACTTCTTCATGGAGCCATTTTAGCTCACATACCATATCTCTAAATATCACAATAAAAAGTTCATTTTGCAAATAAACCAATAACTATGTAAGATCTTTCATTATTGGTAGGAACACACAAAACAATCACACTTGTTTTCAGCTGTCCATGTTTCACCTGGGGGAAAACTTTTGGCTTCTTATTTTATACATTTTTTCTTTCTCTCTAGATTGGACCAATCTATAGGGAAGCCATCACTATTTATTTCTGTCTCAGGTAAGTTACCATCCTAGTAAAACACAGGATATATCTTAAATACATTACTTTTCCTAAAATAAAAAAAAACCTCATAGAAATAGCAATTTATCCAACCAATGGACAAACCCATGACAAAAAAAAATCAGAACAGAATCAAAAGCACTGAATGAATTAAATTTAAAACAAATTAATTAAAATAGCTAATACAATTATTCTCATGCTTTTAAAAATGTTTGGCTTCTGCCACATTAAAAGTTACAATTAACATTGTAAAAGTTATAGTTCAGTAGCACTATTTTGGGAAGTCTGAGGAATGCATCCAAGAATGCTACCTGGATCCCTATTGGATATAGCAATTGAATTAGTTGTGCTCATCATTATAGTTTTCATAATTTATAGTAAAACCATAGTATCACTATATTTCTTTTGTGGGAAATAAGATAAGATAACCTTTATTGTCATTTTTTTTTACTGTGGGCACAACGGCACACATCAAAAATGAAATTTAGTTGCCCCTCTCAAAGTGAACACATACATGACACACACCTAACATACTATATACAACATATGTATAGATCCACATCCCTACGTATACATAACAAATAAATATTAAACACTGTCCATCTTGAAAATATAACGGAAGGAGGAAGCTTGAGAGTTCACAAGGTTAATGCTGTATAGAATAAAACTATGGCTGAATCTGGGTGTTCTGCTACGGATACCACGAAGCCTCCTCCCAGAAGGTAACAAGGAAAACAGGTCATGAAGAGGATGTGTAGTGTCCCAGACAATCTTGCGGACCCTGCTTAAACAACGCTTCTGTGCTATGTCCTGGATGGGAGGGAGGGAACTGCCAATGATTTTTTCGGCCATCCTCACCACTCTCTGCACCGCCTTCCTGTCTGAAGCAGTGATGCTTCCAAACCAGACTGTGATGCTGTATGACAGGATGCTCTAGCTTGTCCCCCTGTAGAAAGTGGTAAGGATAGAAGAAGGAAGATGTGCTTTTCTCATGCGACGCAGAAAATGCAGGCGCTGCTGTGCCCGCTTCACCAGTGTCTCACTGTTGAGCGACCAAGCCAGCCTATTCGTTAGCTGCACACCCAGGAATTTGATTCTGGTAACCATCTCCACAGGTGAATCATTAATGCACAGAGAAGTGTGGCTGTGCCTGCCTTTTCTGAAATTGACAATGATTTCTTTGGTTTTTCCATGGATACATATTAACATTTCATAGATGATGATCATCATCATCATAAGCACACCAGCATTCTTCTTACTTTTATTGTTCTGTATTTTGTTTTGGTGTTTTTGAATCAATCTTGGCAATCTTGACAGATAGAAGTGGTTTGCCATTCTGTGATGTTTTTCAGCTTCCCAGTCTAGGGCTGAGAGAATGTGAGTGGCTCAGAGTTACTCAACAGTAACTTATGTGCCTAAGAGAGGATTGGTCTTTCTTAGGCACATAAGGACCTCTCTGCTCCTAGTCCAACACCTTAACCATTACACCACATGGACTCTCACTCATGCTCTATTGTACTTTTCAGCTAAATTAGTGTTAAATTTAATTTAAATTTATTAAACTGAATGCACTAATTCTTCTGATTTAAAGCATCACGTGAACTCAAGGTGCAGTCTGAATTTGAGTCCATTCAAAGCAAGGCTTGAATTGATGCTAATAAATGAATAAAAAAAACTACTGTTAATGTAATAAAATTACCCATCTGTCAGCAGGATTCAATTAAATAGCTCTGCTAGACTAGTTAAATGCAATTGCATGGCTTCATTCTATACTATTGTAACACTTGATATTCATCTAGAAGTGTCCTTTCTATGCAGAAAAAAATAAAGATCGAGGGAATAATACAGTTGGTGCCCGGCTGAACAGAGTCGAAGACAAGGTAGGCCTAAATTAAACTTTCAATAATAGTTGTATTTTACTGCATGACAAAAGCACACCAGCACATTCTTTTCCTTCCTGATTATTTAAAAAATACAACCTAATTGTGAGGACATGAACATAGTCAACCAATTTAACCAAGGCAAATTTGTAGAAAATAAAAATATAATACCATATGAAGATTTCATTTCTAATGAATTGTTTGAAAATGGAAATGGAGGATATGATCTATAACATTTTGCAGTATCTGTAAATGGAGATATATTGTTGAGTATGCTTAAATTGCTTGTGATATTCCCTCAGATTTAAAGCATGTAATCTAGTTTGACGGTTTATTAATTTAATCATTTAAATCAATTGAAATATTTGTTTTTGTGCTATGCCCTATCTTTCTCATTATAAAAGGGCAACTTAATATGAATATGCAGTATGTTATAGTTACATTGAGCAATTAAAATGCAGTCTAATGTCTGGAGTTATCCACATGTCCTGGCTTGTTTCAGCTTATTTATGCAATTTCTTCTGATTACGGTGGGAAAAAAATTACATCACTGTAGAGCTGACAGACAATTGAAAGAAAATCCTTCCCAAAAGACATGGAATTAAATATAAACAAGACAGAAGGAAAGAGAAAGGGGTGGGAGTTGCTAATAATTTAACCAAAACAATGAATATTTTCCCATAATGAACCAACATAGTCACACAAGTGAAAGGAACCTGAAAGGATATAATAATTCTATAAGAGCAGGCCCAGCTTTCTCATTTATTATCATCACTGCTGAAACTGTTTTCTTCGCTTCCCTTTCCTTCTCTCTACACTGATGGGCAGAGGAATAATTGCCAACTGGGGTCTTATTATAGCTATTCAACAATGGCAAGAGAGAGAGAGAAATGAGAGGAGGCAGCTTCAAGGCTTCTTTTCTGGGAAATCTTTCTGGGTGAAGTAAATCTGCTTTCTTGAAATGGATTGGATAAAGGTATCCCATATGCGGGCATTCTTAGGGATGTTGGAATCTGCCCCATGAGTTGAACTAAACAAGGAAGTTGTTCATTGATTGCCAGCTGGAAACCATTTTCAATGTATAGTTAGTGCCATGTCAATTGATATGGTACTCATAAATGGAATATCACTTAACTATACTTTGAAATGTCTGAGAACTTTTTAAAAACTATAACATTTCAATTCATTGACACCTGTGCTGTTGTTGGCCAGATTCCACCACATATCGTTCACTCTGTCCCTTTTTTTAGAGCTGTACACAAATTTATTATATGTATGTTAAGAATCATCCAAGCAAGAATCCTGTTTTTAGCATCCTTGTCTTTTACAGTATAAGACCAATACCTGCACATCTTTGTACATTTTATATTATCATCTCTTCTACAGGTAATATGTGATCAAGGGCAAATGCACAGGAGAGGTTGATTTTTAGAGTAAGGTTGCTTTTGGGTGTGATTACATTTTGCTGCTACATTTGCATGTGACTGCATGCGTGTGGACTTTTGAGTCGAGTCCTGACCCTTGGCAACTACATGAAAACTCAATGTAGGTTTGGGACAATAATTCAGAAGTGGCTTGCCACTGTCTTCTTCCTAAGACTGAGAGGAATGATAGATCTTACCCAGTTGGTTTCGTGAGTAAGACAGGACTAAAAATGCCAATCTCCTGATTTTTATCCTGGTATCTTTAACCAGTACATCAAATTGGCTTGCTCTTTTGTATTTTTTACCATGCTGTAAACACCCACTAACTAAAATAATTTTCAGGAAGAATACAGTGCAAGGCTATTAGAATCCCACTAAAGTGGTAAATACTTTCAACTGTCTTTATATGCAAACAGTACAAAGCTCAAGATGTATTTAGAATAAATCTACAAATTCTGTGATACCAATCATCAAAATGAAAGTGGAAAATATTAAAAAGGTAGTAGCACATGAAATAAACACCAGTATTGCTGTCATTTATGAGCTGGTATTCTGCAAACTAGATGTTAGTGTTGTAAGTAACGAAAAAGGCGATAAGGTCTGGAAAACTGAGCTGGTATTTGGTATTCTTTTAAATGATGCAAGTCCTGTTTTGTCTAGCATCAGAGAGAGAATCTGATAAAGACAGCAAACACTAAAGTAAAATCACATTCATTTTGTAAGAAATTTGCTTAAATGTCTGAAATGGAGTAAAATATCATGAAATTTCAGGGGGGGGGGGAATTAGTACCTTAGGTATAGACCTTAAAGATAGAAATGGATATCAACCTATAATTTTTTTTCAGTAGCTTCCAGAATTTTTTTCTGGTAATCCATTAAAGTTTAAACCATCTATAGTATTTATTTTAAAATAGTAAATCTAATTACAATTTTTTATTCTCTTTTATATACAAAAGATAAAGCTAAATGTCACATGTAGGTTTGAGTTTGCTTTAGTGTGTGCTGCTGATTAATTTGAATTCTTAACAAAGCCAAGGTCTAAAAGGAATTTTATTCTCAATTAATCCTAATCTATGGCATGCAAGGTCAGTTTGCTTCTGTTTTTATTCTCCTTCCATTAGCAAGCTTTTTTTTATTATTAATGCCAGCTTTTGCTTTAAAATTTGATTTACTCTGGTGGATCAATTGATACCTTTTTCTTCATTTGTTTATTTCAGGTATGCTTTTATTGAATTTATTTTTATTTTTTATATTTTATTTATTTCATATTTATTTTTATATTATTTTTATATAAATATTGTTAAAACATTGATGTAGAAAGGCATTTTTAATGGCAGAAAGTAGGACAGAAATAAGTGTGTGTTATATACTGGTAGTACACATTTACGAATCAATCTGATCTGTTAACTATTGTTCATACCTTGGTTCTGTAGTGCAGTGGGCTTCATATAGGGTTATTTTGAAGGAGTAACTACAAATGCTGCAAAATATGGTTGCACAAACAGGACTGTGATTTTATGTCTCCAATATTAAAAGATCTGTAAATTTTATTGTAAACAACCTCAGGTCATGTAGGTGAGATGGGCAGTGTAGAAGTGTAATGGATGGATGGATGGATGGATGGATGGATGGATGGATGGATGGATGGATGGATGGATGGATGGATGGATGGATGGATGGATGGATGGGGGAAGGAAGAAGGAAGGAAGGAAGGAAGGAAGGAAAGAAGGAAAGGAAGGAAGGAAGGAAGGAAGGAAGGAAGGAAGGAAGGAAGGAAGGTTAGCTGTATTCCAGGTTCAATTCATGATATTGGCATTTACTTTTAAAATAGAAATGAGGGAGTAACCATATCATTATATATCTGCATGATTATTATGTACTGTCAGACTGTTCCTCTTTGGGGAATACCCCACTGCAGAGGTCTCTTTTGGGGAAATATACATGTAAGGTCTTCCCTTATCATCATTCTCTAATTTTGAAATGTTTTTCCCATAGAATGACGTTTGGTTGCCAGTCGCTGATAATCAAACAGAGAGTTAAGATACTTCTCTTTAATCTTTTTAACTAATTAATTGAGTTATAGGCTAATGCAGAACATGACACTAGGACAAAGAGGAAAAGATTCATCACAGATCTTATGGTCTTCAAGGAAAGCTGGAAAGGCAGTGAGGTATTGTTGTTTGGTTAGCTAATTAGTGTGGAATATTGTCATATTTTTCAGCATATTTCTTATTTTATGCTTGGGGTGGGCATGTGCCTAAAAAGACTGCACCAGAGATCGTTGAAAGGTTGGGAAACGAAAATCCTGCTTTAGTAGTTCAAATACTATGACTCTGTTTAGGGAAGCAGGTTAGCAGTGGCGTGTAGCTTTTTTATTTAATATCTGGAGTTGTGCCAAGAAGTCTTAGGTTTCATATATAAAAAGCAGCCTGTATTCATTCAGGAAGTAACCAGGCTTGGTACAAGAAATCTGCAGGGAAGAAGTTAACAAAGCTCTTTCAACAATTAAGCCAATTTTATTTTCCCCAGTTTTTTAAATCCCAATATTTAACCCAGCTCATTCCTGACCAAAAACAAAAGAAACAAGATATATTCTTGTAGGAACATTGGATGCAGAAAATATATTTTTATGTTATACAATATATGAATATATTTTATGTTTTTATAAAATAATATAAAAAATAAGCTTATTTTATAATATAGCCCTCACTGAAAAGTTTACTGTAAATGTTCTTTTGAATTTGTGAGGGCAGCATGGAATAGAAAGTCCTTTCAGATAAGACTTTTATTTGTGCAGTTTTTGGATGGATTCTTACAAGTCATCTTTCATTTGGAACCATTTTACTTTCTCCTTGATTACGTCATCTTGATTTTCTTACCAAAGAAGGTACGCTAAGGAGACAAAGATGACATAATTGTGTACTGCTTTTGATTAGTAATGGTTAGAGCTCTTCCTCTGGAAACAATCTGAGTTACTACCTGTTTTAAATATTTGAAAAGTGGTAATTCATTTGAATTCAATCAGTCAGTCAATCAGAATAGAGCTGGAAGGGACCTTGGGAGGTCTTCTAGCCCAACCCCTGCTTAAGCAGGAGATCCTATACCATTTCAGACAAGTAACTGTCCAATCTTTTCTTAAAAACCTCCAGTGATGAAGCATCTACAACTTCTGAAAGCAAGCTGTTCCACTGGTTAATTGTCCTCACTGTTAGGAAGCTTCTCCTTGATTCCAGGTTGCTTGTCTCGTTGATTAGTTTCCATCCATTGTTTCTTGTCTTGCCTTCTGGTGCTTTGTGGCAGCCCCTCAAATATTGGAATACTGCTATCATGTCACCCCCTAGTCCTTCTTTTCTCTAGATTGGCCATACCCAATTCCTCCAATCCACACCCTTAATCATTTTAGCTGCTGCCGCAGTTCCTCTAATTCCCTAGGGGTCATGGAATATATCTTGGGCTTGGAGAGCTTGGCTCCAGGGACAATTTCAATGGCACAGCCCATGGCCCGGTGAGGGGGAAGTTCGTCTGAGCCCCTTTCGCTGAATACTTCAGCCAGGTCTTGGTACTCCCTGGGTTTGCCTTTCAACGCTTCACTCCTCGCCACTGCTGCTGCTTCTCAATCCAGGTTTTCCCTTTCTCTCTAGGGTTTCTTAGGAGGGGTTTTCGGTTCTTTTGGGAACTTCAAGCTCCCTTCCCACCAATCTATCCTCGGGTTCCACTTTTTCAGTCACATCAATCCTAGTACAAGGGGTCATTCCATTCCAGGTGCCACTATGAATGTTAGAGTCTTGGAGTGGCTCCCTAAGGTTAAGCCGAAGGGTACAATGGTGAAGCTGGCTGGGATGCCCCCTGCGACAGACCCATCAAGTTGACAAAATGCGATGGGGTTCTTTAATCTCCTTAATTGGACCTCCAGTCTCCCTACTAAGGTTGGACTGATCAGGCACCTGGTGCAGCCCGAATCTATTAGGGCATTTAGGGCTGCCCTTTCTTCCTTGCCCAAGATGAACAGTCTTATGGGCAATGTGATTGGCATGATTGGCCCACTTACCAAGAGGTCATCGTCGTAGTTGCTCTCATGCATCCCCGGCTTGTCCTCCTATGGGGTCAGAGTTCCCCCCCTTGGGTTTTGGGTTGGGCAAAACTCCACGACCTCCGCAGTTTTCAGGGCTGAGTCCTTGGCTGGGGTAGGGTAGGTCTCATCAGCTTCCCTCCGGACAGTCAGATAGATCTCATCGACTTCCCTCCGGACAGTTGGTCTCCCTTCTTGGCTGGGGTTTTCGTGCAGCACTCCAGAGCGCAATGGCCCTCTTTGCCACACTTGAAGCAGGCTGTTGAGCACAGTGGAGCTGCCGTGGGTTTGGTTGCCTCTCTTTTCTTTTCCAGGGGAGACCTCTTCCAAGTATTCCCCGATTGGTATGGGTTGTGGTTCTGGTCAATCTCTGCTTCTTTGGCCAGGATGCACCAGTCGTGTAGGTGGACCGGGGCTCCGCGGGTGTTGCAGGCATTGTAAAGGTCATCATTGAGTCCGTCCTGGAAACAGCTCTCCAGGATGTCCTCAGGCCACTTGAGGCGGCATGCCAGGTCTTGGAACTCCTCCGTGTATTCGGCTACAAGGCAGCGCCTTTGCCTGACTGTTTTTATATGGTCTTACACATTTCGATCGGCTAGGTGATCTTTGAAATGCAGCCTCAGGGCCAACATAAAGCAATTGAAGTTCCGGAGCTCTGAGGCGTTGGAGTTGCATAGGGTCACCATCCAATGGGCTGCGGCGCCTTCCAGGGCCAGGGTGATGACACTGACTCTAGCTTCCTTGCTGGGGAGGGTCCTGCCATACACTTGCATGTAGGTGAGAACGTGAGCAAAGGGTCCCCATCGAACTTCACTCTGAGGGGGACCAGCTTCAGTTCGGGTGGCGGGGCTCTTCCCCTGGCTGCTCAGGGAGCATTTACTCCTAAGGACCCAGCCTATTGAGGGGCGGCTGGGGTGGCTGCCACCATCTCGGTAGAACTGACTATTCTGGCTGCAGTTTCAGTAGTCACCAACTCGCTCTTGCGTCCCGTAGCTTCTTCAAGCAGCTCCTCACTTCTTCCCCTGCGTCTGAAACGCTTCCACCATAAAGTGCATTGCCCGCTTCAGGATCTGGTCGGCAGGATCCTGCTCCCCCTCGGTCTTCTCGTCGTCATAGAGTAGTTTCATCTCATGTTTCCAGCCCGGTTTTTGACTGCCCCGGATGAAGGTTACGCCTTGGGCTCTTCCATCTCAATCCTCTCTCTTTCCCAAGCCGACTGATCACTCAGTCTCGTGGATTCCTCCATGGCGGCTGTCTCCCCCATCCATTTGGAGGGACTTTCTTCAGGATGAGTCTTGGTGGCAGACTCTTTCCAGCACTCGGACTCATCTTACTTGCTGCATGGAGCGACATGGTGTGCACGGTCCCCACAGTAGGGCGGACACCTCTCCAGGTTGACCACTTTGCAGACCTTGCTTAATATAAGGTCCTGCCTCAGCTAGTACTCCCAAGAAAGCTGAACTCTTGAAACAGGCATTATTTCAAACAGGAACTTTTATTGAGAGTCAGTGAAAACAGAAAGGCAAAGCAAGATCTGAGGGATTCCTGCGTAAACCATTACATTAAAGTTTCCCTTCACAAACCCTCCCCAGTGTCCAACTGTCCAGTGCGTCTCCAGCCAATCCACAGATGTGAAGTTGTCATGGGAACCGGAATGATAAGGGGTAATTCTCAGGCACTGTGTCTTCCTTTCACAATAGCTCGGAGATAAGGCAGATGACTCCTAGCACATTCCTCCCCCTCTTCACACCCAAAGCTACGCATCAAAGATAAAGAGAACAAAGTAAAGGAAATACATCCATGAGCCCCCCTCCCAATAGAATGAAACCTCCCCCCTCCCGTCAGAATGGCAGAGCCCCGAAAATATGATTTTGAAGGGGTTTACTATTTCTACTCGTGCATAGAAAATGAGATTGTATGTTGTAATGGACTGTTGTAGATTGAAATCCATCTCTTTATGTTTTGTTTTGTTTTGTTTTTTGACACCTTTGTATCATATGTAATATCAAAAAGTTAGCCTCTAAGTGACTAATACCTTTGTACAGGTGCATATTATTGTTGAACAATAAAGCTGCTTTTGTCAACATTGAGCAAAAGAAAGAACAGGACTGGGGGGGGGAAGAATTCACTCTAATTTTAAGTTAGGTAAAAGCTCTGAGGCAATGTCAAATAGTATCATATAATTCTGTTTCAGGTTACAATAGGCTATTGTTCAAGATTAGCTTCAGATCTATTTCTAACAACTTGCTTGATTTATGGCGACATTGTTGGCAGCTGGCTTCAGCAGCATTTTACAGTATGCATAGTCAGCACTTCTAATGTTTATATCAAAGTCATATAATCTGGTTCTTTATGTTTTTCCACTCGGTCAGTGTACTTGCTTTTTATATATAGCTATGTGCAAGTTAACTCCTTAGCTTGGTATCAGCTTCCCTAACCTGGCACCAGTCAAAAGAGACGAACTACAGTGCAGCACCCCTGAAGGATGCCAGGTGGGGGGGACTTTCTGTTTTATGATACAGTGTGATGGGAGAACTTTTTAATCAAGAGTTTCTTGCTAGGAAAAAGAAAAAGACATGCAGAGTAGCTTTCCCTCCATGCTCTTCAGATGGACTGCAACTGCCATAATTCCCAGCCAGCCAAGCCACGTCAGTTTTGGGGAAAGGTGATTGAGTGAAGTAAATAATGGAAGCGTGCATCAAAAAAGATAACTTTTTCTCTGCAGAAAGTTTGCTTTGGAGGCTGTTTCCAGATAGGGATTTTGCAAGTAGGCAGATACTCTTTCAATTTTCATTCGTATTATGCATTTGTTACATATCTGTGCCCCCATCTCAACCCTCCCCCACCCGATTTATCCATTGGCTTCTTTTCATCAGAAGTTCAGAATAAACACAATTTGTTACTCCTGTGGATAATGATTGAATAAGAGTTGAATAGTGACTATTAGGATATTCCCCCCCCCCAAAAAAAAATAAGTTTGTGTAGTTACCTGCTATATCATTATTGTATGTTGTGCGTTGCATCTAGCATGTTATCATCCAGATAAGATTTAATAGATCTTCTTCTTCTTCTTCTGCCATATCCATTATCGGACGTTGGCGATCATGTTAGCGATCCTGTTTTTATCAGCAGCCGCACGAAAAAGTGCTGCTGAGTTTTGTCCAAACCAGTCCCTTAAATTTTGAAGCCATGATGTTCTTCTTCTGCCTGGACCTCGTTTGCCTTCAATCTTTCCTTGGAGGATTAAATGGAGTATGCCATATTTTTCTGGGTGTCGCATCACATGTCCGAAATATTCTAACTTTCATTTTTTAATTGTTTTGATGATTTCCCTTGGCTTTCCCAGGTGGCTTATCACCTCCTCATTTCTGATTTTGTCAACCCAGCTTATACGTAACAGCCGCCTGTAAATCCACATTTCAAATGCTTCTAGTCTCTTCAGGTGGCTTTCTGTCAGAGACCAACTCTCTACTCCATAGAGCAGGATAGAAAAAATATAGCATCTGACAAGCCTGATTTTCAGTCTTAGGCTTATGTCATGACTGCAGAAGACCTAGCAGATAGCAAATCTTCTTAGAGGTTGTAATCCAGATTTGTAAATTCTCAACCAAAGTTAGCGCTAGGCCTTTAGAACATGGGTTCCCAAAGCAATTTTGTTCTAGCTTTTTAGAATGACATGTATTGTGTAATAAGAACAGTATTTGAGAGTAAAATATTTGTCTCCATATCCAGAGAATGACCAAACATATCCTGCCAGTTGAAGCAGTCTGAACTTCAGCCTCTCTTGCAGCAGAAATGCAATTGGTCCTAGGGCAGATTGCTTTGGATACTGAAGGGAACAGGATGATCCTCATTTGACTATATTCAAAACACCTTTTTAATCTCCAGCCTTCAGCTCCTAATACCTCTGTTAAGACAAGTATTGAGTAGACTGCTTTGATCAAGTTACTGTCTCTCCCACTCTTTCTGTACTGCAAAAGGGAATAGTATAAAGACTATAGACCATTTTTAAAAAGAAAAGAAGTATAGTAATTAAAAATAATCTAAGCACAATAATGTTCTCTGGGATTTAATTCAGAATTCACAAAATAATTAAAAAACTATTCAATTATATTACAACAACATTTCCAGGGCTGATAATAAAATGAGCCACACAGTGGTAGCCATCTTAGCTATGGCGCAGGAGTGGGGGAGCTTTTTTTAAAAAAACACAACTATCTTATTTTGCCAATCTATACAGTATAGTAACTGGATATTTTTCAATTTCTTAAATTTCTTCGGGCAAAATAATGAAAAGTCAAGAAAAAAGCAAATGATGGCAGATATGCAGTGGTGGGATTCAGCCGGTTCGCACCACTTCGGCAGAACCGGTAGCTAATTTTTTGTTGCCCAGGCCCAGAATGGACTTCTGGAAGTGGCATCCACACAGAGAACCGGTTGTTCACATATTTGAATCCCACCACTGCAGATATGTATCTATAAGTCATTCATGTACCTGTTGCATTCTTCAGTATAGTAAGAGAATTTACAACTTAGGCATTTGGTGTTTCTTGGTTTTTTTATGGGTCCCCCCCATTTTTGTAATTAACAGGTTTGAGTAATTAAAATTCAGTTTCTCACTATGTATGGCATATACACCTTTTGCTTGATGCCAGTATAAGGTCTTGG
Source organism: Azemiops feae (assembly GCA_023970755.1). Classification (NCBI taxonomy): domain Eukaryota; kingdom Metazoa; phylum Chordata; class Lepidosauria; order Squamata; family Viperidae; genus Azemiops; species Azemiops feae. Next base: position 980,931 of record JALGBA010004127.1, on the reverse strand, counting down.
CTAAGTAACTTAGGTAATCATCACTTAAATAAAACCAAACTAGGTAAATACACCCAAAAGGAAGAGAACCTCAATAATATAAAAATGTCCATCTATTTCTGTGTTTCAAAGAGAGTTTAGAAAATCATTTCCCCCACTGAAACTTTTACTTTGAGTGGAAGCAATGATTAAAAAAGCAATTTAAGAATGATAAAGTGTATTCCAAGTGGACCAATCTTTTATTTTCAATTTAATTAAGGTGGACTTTTAGACACAGCTTTTATTCTTGCAGACAGTTAAGTTGCCCAAACTCATATGTGCAGAGCCTGCTTGTTGTTTTTATAGGATAGTGACAAAGAAAATAGAACTAAGTACTTTAAACATTTAAGTATTGTGCAGCAAAGGATTTTCAATAGCATATGGAAGAATTATTCATTATTTCTAGCTAATGAGATTATTGACCAAAAACAGTCAAAGTTTAAAGTTCTCAGCAACTGTTACAGGGGGGTGTATTTTATTTTGTGATAAATCTTATTACAGCTCAAGAAATGTGGGGGGTGAGGGGGAGGGAATCTTGCTCTTCTACAAAACATTTTAACTGAACACTAATCCTCAAACTCCTATAGTTATTGTGGTATGTTTTATATTAGATAAGATAATGCTAAAACAAGATGAATTTATATCATAAATGTGGTGGATCAGATAAAATTAACTGAAGTGCCTGAGACATTTGAAAATGTCTAAGGGGGAGCTTTCTATGATCTGTGCATATTTTTGAGATTAATGATAAAAAATTTAAAAGATTCATAGCCAAGTTAAATTTAACTAGCTAAATAATTATCAGCAGAAGTGCAAATCTACAGATTGAAAAACCCCTATGAAATATTTGTTTTTCTTTTTTTCTTTTCTTTTTCTTGTACAGAAAAGGGAAACTTGTCCAAAAAGGGAAACTTTTTAAGAGCAATTTTACTTCCAAAGAAGCAAGGATATAAAGTAGTTTTTATCCAATTTTTTAAAAATGTGCATAATTTGCATTGGAACATTTTTGAATTCCCCTAATACAAGTGAAAATGAGAAGTCATCTTTCTATGTTAGCACATTTTTGTAAGCCTAACATTTGTCTTAATAAAAACAAAGAGTCTAAGCCTTATTTATTTAAGGTTTATTTACTACTATTATAAAATACCTAGGTAGATGAAATTGATTTCTTAAATAAAAAAATAAAGATACTTCAGATCTATATGGAGGAAATAGGTAATTATTAACAGGAATTACTGTTCTCAGTAAAGTGGCAAAGAGGAGATTACAAAACCTTAGTTATAGTACAGTAATAGTAGAGGACAAATCTAGGGAACAAAATAGATGGCCACATCTTAAACTAGTAGATAAGCTTATAGAAATATTTTGAAGGCAAACAAATGGGGCAAATCCCTGTCTAAAGCAAAATTAAAGAATAGACTTGCTGATTAAAGTTGTTTATATGTACTTTTAGGAGAGTACATGTCAACAGAATTATCTTCTATAATCATATATTACAGATTTAGGATGATCAGATTTGTAAATGAAGCTTCTATCCCACTTTGTACATGTTCATTAATTGTTTAAGGTAAAGATCAAACATTTCATTAGCCTTCATGGGTTGTAAAGTTTATCAAAAGAGGACACCTAATGCTTGAAAAGACATTTATAACCATCAACTTCTTAATCTAAAATTGTAGACCTTGGAAGATATCTGAAAGTGAAAGCCCAGCCACCTGGACTGAATTATTTCAAATTTACATGCCCATTATATTTTATTACTGGCTGAACAAGGAGTAAACATATCATATAAATCAATTCCAACTGGCTAAACTAATTAAACTATGTCACAGGGAGCAGCCGAAGTTCACAAGGGTCACTTACTGGCCCAAATTCTTCCTGGCCCAAACACAGCAATGGCCAGTTAAATCTTTATTATGAAAGCAAATTCTGCTTCCTAAGTTTCTGGGAGCTTTTCAGCCAACACAAAATTAAAAGAAGGGCTGGGCTCTAACAGATGCTTTGTCAGGAACAGTTTGTTCAGACAGGATAAAAACCATGGAGTACACAATATATTTTGATTGAAATTTTTTTAAATTTTTTTTTGCAGTAAGATCTGATGTCCTCCCTCTTACAAAAAAAAAATGAACGATCCCCTCAGGCATTTTGCTTTGCCAAGGGATTGTTCTATATAAATGAGAAAAGTGCCGTGCAGTCTTTTGTTTATTTTTTTCTGACAAAGCAGCAGTCTGAGGTTGCCTCTCTATTCTTTCATTATAATTGTCATCAGCCCTCCTTTTTTTATATCTTCTAAAACGTCCCTATTCTATTAACACTGCATGTGATTTGGTTTCAAACAGATTGCTGCTACTAGATTTCCTTTAAAAGTATATTCAGAAAAATAACCTAGCTTTTTTTTAAAAAAAAAATGTCAATTCTTCCAAGTTAATTGAAATTGGGTCAGCCTACCTTATACAATGCCCAGCAAGCGGGGATAGTACCAAGTTGATCTTGGCTGATCTTGAAAAGCTGAACAAGGGCACACCAGATTACTACTTGGATGGGAAACTATAAGGAAATACCAAGGTTATAGCCCAGACTGGACATTAGACAAATATTCCAAAAGAAGACAATGACAAATCCTTCTATACTTTTGCCAAGAAAACTACATGGAGATATCCATATCCTTGAACTGATCAGAAAACAGGCTCAGCTATATAATAATAATAATAATAATAAAGTTGGAAGGGACCTTGGAGGTCATCTAGTCCAACCCCCTGCTCAGGCAGGAAACCCTATACCATTTCGGACAAATGGCTGTCCAGTCTCTTCTTAAAAACTTCCAGTGTTGGAGCATTCACCGCTTCTGGAGGCAGGTTGTTCCACTGGTTAATATGGTCAGCTCCAAAGAGAATTCTTCACTGTTTACCATTATACTCTATTCCAGGGGTCATTAACTTTCTTCCACAAACGGTCGGAAACTATATCTGGGAGTGAGTGGGCCACTTTTTCCCTCTCTCTCAGGCAATGAACTGGTCCTTGGGAGGACTCATTGGGGCAAACCATAGATATGTAAATGGTCAGATAAGAGGCAGCTTAGCCCACAGAAGCAATGGGGGCATGGCAAATGCCTCAGAATGGACCCTTCCTAGTTTTTTTGACTGTAAAAGCAAGCGGGGAGATGTAGTTTCAGATTTGCAAGATTCTGTTAATGTAATCTTACAATAAAGTTAGAGCTAGTACTTCTGAGTGTTCTTCTTGTCTGTACAAACCTTGCAAGGCTGAGAGTTGGCAAAGTTGAGAAACACTGAATTATGCCTGTTTGTTACTGTTCTGTCCTGTTTGTCTGCATATTGTTTACACTTTTCTTGAGCTTTAAGGCAACCGAAGCAAGGAGTTCTATGGCTGGTAATTCCTTGTACCTGTCATAGGCCTCTTGGTCTGTGTCAGGCAGCACATTTCCTTAGTTAAGTGTTATTGACCATACATATCATTACTCAGAAATGGGTGCCTCTCTCTAATTGGCTAGATAACATCTTCAAAGAATGGATCTGAATTGGAACTAAAATGCCAAGGGAAAACAAGGAGATAACAGCAAGTCTTACCGCACTATCTTGCTTTAGGTAAGTTTTAGAGCAAGCAGGTTATGAAAAACTGCAGGGTCCTTTCCTGTTTCATAAGTTCCAAATTAGCTCTTCAAACAGGCAGCTATTAAGAGATGGTTTTCAGCTCTCTTTCATGTGTTATAATGCTCATGAGTGGTGAATACGTTAGAAATAGATTTTCTTGCCTAATTAATCCTTCCTTGGTTAAAGTCACTGACGGTTAAAGAACTTCCGCTAGAATCACTTTTGAAGGCTATTGAAAAACAAGTCTAGCAGTTACTTACAGAGGACTGGTGCCAGCAAAACTATCCTCAAAACACAAGGGCTCTTAGTTTAGTGTGGGGGGGGAAGCTTTTGATCCAACAGAGGTTTTCCCCTGACAGATTTGCCTCCCTCTCTCTGTTTGGTCTCCTATTTCTCCCAAAAAAAAATCTGTACTAGCAGAACAATCAGAGGTAAAGGTAATCACTGAAAATGGCTTCAAAGCAAACTTTGCCAAAAATGTTCAAAAAGGATCTTACTCAGAGTGCCCCCTAAAAGTTTCAGCCCAGTTTGTACTCTCCTTCAAAGAGAGGTTTTCTTAAAGCTCAGCTGCCACTGGAAATATAGGAGGCAGCTGTGGCAAAGAGTACTGTTGTACAGTTACCCCGAGGGGAGCAGTGCAACCTTTCTTGAGACAGTCAGATCTGGTATTCATGCCTTGGTTGCAAACTATCTTGACTAAAAATAATGTGCTCTACATGAGCTTAGTCTTAGAAAGTGTCTGGAAATTGTGTTTGTTCCAAAACATACCAGCTCTGCAATTAATTGGTACAAGGTGCAAGGATCGTAAGATGCATTGTACTGAAAAATTTCCAGTTCCTTTTTTTTTCTCTTCAGTTGTGTCCAATTCTTGGAGACAGCTTGAACAACAGGTTTTTTGGCAAGGTTTTTCAGAAATACTTTGCCATTGCCTGCTGCCTATATGGCTGAGAGGGAGTGACTGGCCCAAGGTTACCCAGCAGGCTTTGTGTCTAAAACGGGACCATCTCTAAGTTTCTAGCCTGATTCCTTCACTACTGCACAAAACTGACTCTAGAATGTAAAGTGGTTGGCGCTGAGTATCAATGTCCTAACAATGGCTTAGCACTGGGCTGTCTGAAGGTCTGTTTCTATTTCAAAATTGCCCTATTGTTAAACTCTGCAGGAAAGGTGTTTCTAAGGATGACATTGCTATCAGAATTGTATCTTTATAGTAGTACGCAAGAGAGAGCCCTGTCCTCCTGCATTGCTCCCATGCTATGAAATGTACTTTCTCTGGAGTTTTGAAAATTCAGGACAAAAAAAATGTAAATAAGAATATCTAAAAGAGTTTTATTTTAATCTTTTTATGCTTATGAGTGTCTCTGTGTGTGTATGTGTATGTATGTCTAACTATCTCTATCTATCTATCTATCTATCTATCTATCTATCTATCTATCTATCTATCTATCTATCTATCTATCTATCTATCTATCTATCTATATCTATATCTCTCTCTATCTCTATATCTCTAATATATCTATCTGTCTGTCTGTCTGTCTGTCTGTATCTATCTATCTATCTATATATATATATGTATCTATATATATGTATATATCTATATGTATATATGTATCTATATATGTATATATGTGTGTATATGTATATATGTATGTGTATATATATATGTGTGTATGTGTGTGTGTGTGTGTGTGTGTGTGTGTATATATATGTTTGTGTGCAGGCAGGCAGGCAGGCAGGCAGACAGACAGACAGGAATTCATGGGCTCCCAATTTCTAACCTGATGACTTAACCACTACACCAAATGGGATCTCTTTAATTGTTAAATGATGTTAAAGTTAATTGTTAAACTTTAAGTTAAATTTAATGTGCATTTTAAACATATCCTGTGGCATAAATCGATGCATTTTAAAATGAGGATTTGAGTGAAAACTATAAAGATTCCAGGAATAAGTACAGAAAAATAATGAAGAAAATGAAAGAAAAAATTATTTAAGAGCTCTTCAGCTTTAGCTGTTGTAGAGGAAGGCATTGCTGAGCTAGAATAAGGATCAACCTAGAATCCCTATATACCACAAGCAACCTTAGTCCAACCTCCCTTGAATTCCATTGACCCTTATCTAACTCCTAGCTAGCAGGTGTTAACCGTTAGTTGAGAATATTCCTGTGCACAGGCACCAGTAGCAATAAATCAGTTTAATTAGACCTTCATGTGTGGACCTGATCATTCTGGCCTGACACTAGCCTGTTTAATTTATTTGTTTTTACTGTGTTCAGCGTTATCTAATTAATTTTTCCAGTCTTGACCTATTGGAACACGGCTGTATTAGCTTCTGCCAAAACAGGGGTATGTTTTTTACAATCAATCAATCATTTACTTATTTATTTAATGACTGTGATTTGGAGACCGTAATTAGACATTTTTGCTTATTTGGAGGGTGCAGTGAGCTTCTAATGCCACTTCAGAATAAAGTTATTACTCTTGGGCCTCTTCCCATGAATAAACTTTATTAAAAAACAAACTCCTTAATATTTAAGGAGGCTGTTGCTGAGGAAGGCTGTTCAGATATTTGAATGGAAGCATATTTTTTTAAAAAATGATCTTTAAATGTCATAAGTATTTCAGTTTGAAAATAGAAAAGTGTGATTAAATGACAGGACTTAATACAAATCTGATGCAAACTTATTCTGTGCTCACAAGCAAATATATTTTAGTTGACTAAGAATCACTCCTCAGATAAACTGATACATTTATTCAAACTTTTATGTATAGGTAAAGCACCTGGGAGTATACCAACCTTAACCTTTTTTTATCAAAATTATTTCTTTATGTTTATTTCAGTTTGGTATCTTTGCACTGCAAAGCCTTTGCTATTGCTTCATAAAAGAGGACAAAACCTGTTTCAAAAATTCCAAAAATAAAATTGAACATGTTACTGAACAAATGCTATGTGCTTTCTGAGATTTAAAATAGCAAAACCAAATATGTTGGATTTCTGAAATGTTTATGGTGCTCTAATGACTGGTCAATTATGTAGCTGATTCTTAAAAGAACATCCATCTTTATTCCTATCATGTATATATGTAGCATGATTTTTTCCCTTCTAAACCTTGACTGCATTTTCAGGAAACAGCACTGACTCTTAAAACTACCTAGGTCCTAGGAAGTCTGAGGTAAATATGATATGGATATGTGCACTAGAGAAAACAGAATTATAGCTTGTCCTTGACTTACAACTACAATTGAGCCCAAATTTTCTGTTGCTAAGTAAGACATTTGTTAAGTGACTTTTGCCCCATTTTACCATCTTTCTTGCTACAGTTGTTAAGTGAATCACTGCAGTTGTCAAGTTAGTAATATGGTTGTTAAGTGAATCTGGTTTCCCTATTGACTTTGCTTGTCAGAAGGGCTCAAAAAGGATTTTGATCATGTGACCACGGGGATGTCTGCAACGGTCATAAGTGTGGAAAATGGTCATAAGTCAGTTTTTTCAGTGCCATTGTAACAGTCATTAAATGAACTCATTTAATGTAACTCAAAGACTACCTGCATTTACAAAAATCATTATTATAGGACAATTTTTAATTTTCCCTGTCTTTCCCTTCTCAAATACTATTTACCAGAAGCACGTCAAGAATTTAGAAAATATTTACTATTCCAAGAGAAGGAAACTTAGGAGATCTGACAAATACTCTAGCTGTAGATACCCAGAAAAAAATGTTTGGTATCTGTACTACAGATTTGCAAAATTCCACATCTTAAAGAAGGCAATTTTGAATGTTATCCAAGTTGTCATTTTTGAAACAGAGTAGAGATCTCCACAAATCCATACTCTCCCTAGTGAAACAATATCTCACCAAGGGGGAAAAAATCAGAATGTAAGCATCCAGTTCCTTACAAAGTTTTAATTTCCAGTTTCTAAGATTAAATAAAATTTAGTCATCATTCATTGCAAAATGAAACCCATAACAATTGTGCAATGGATTTAAATCAGTAGGATCTATGTAAGAAGAAGAAAAATCAGTGTGGTGTGAAAAAGAAAAGGATTGGTTTCTGAAATAATCATGAATTATATCAGATAATCTAAAGACAAGGCCGGAGTGGTGTGTCAGAGCAGCCTGCTTAGAAAAACTGTGCTACCTCCTTCCCTTCCCTTTGATCCTCAGCATGCAGCATTGCCAATGAAGCTGCAACCTTGAAATAGGTGTGGGAGGAGAGCCCCTAGCAAACAGTGTAAAGTAGCCAAATAAAAGAAGGCCTTTTTCCTTCAAAGGGAGTCAGTGGTCAAGAGGAAAAGAAGGACAGAGGCAAGTGCAAGTATAAAAAAGCACAATGTGGAAAGTTGTAAGCATTCTACATGCTGGTCAGTTAACAAAGAAGGGGGGGGGGGAATGAAGAAATCCCAGAGTGAGGAATTAAGGCAGAACAGTGTATGTACAAAAAAAAATTGCTATGTAATATTATTATACAGTAGAGTATAGTAATAATAATTAAAGATAATACTAGTACTATTACTAAAATTGTGCCGTAATGCTGAGATAGGAATTTTGCAATTGTAAGTAACTGCTCAAGAGAGGGTCGTGGTCAAATTGATAAGCTTGGTGTAATGGTAATTTTCCCAAGGCCTTGGGAGGCAATGCCAGGTTTTATAGCTGATCTACAGCTCCTGTAGAAGGCTTTGAAAGGGTTCAGGGGTATGTAAACAAGATATTATTTCAAATATACATGAGCTTCTACTGCCTAATTAAACTTTTGAATAAGCTGGCAGTTATTGGTCTCTTCAAATGTTCAAAAGGTTATTGATATATCAGGTTATCTATTGGATTTATATTCTCCTTTTCACCAATAATTGGTTTATAAGGTAACTTACAAAGATTACTCACAAAAAGCAAAACCATTCAAAATGATCCTTAAACATTTAGTGGTCAAATCATCTTATATACTGAAGGACTTATAAGAGAAAGAGAGATTTCTCCACTCAAGAGTTCTTAAAACTGTGTACATTGAATGCAGGGATTCAATAATTAGTTAGAAATTAACCCATCCTAAGAAATACTAGATGTCTGCACAAAATGAAAAATATACACAGAACTAACAATTGTGGTTCCAAGGTTTGAGTGGGACATAATCCAGCCCATATGAAACCCCACATCATTTTGCTAGTCTCAGATTTTATCCAAGAAAAAAAAATATCCAGAGGATTCCTATGGAATCAGTAGGGCATCTTGCCCCCTCTCCCTTCTTCCTCCACATGATCTGTGTGCCACCTTCCCTCCAGTGTTTCCCAAGGCCGCCTTTTCTCAAAGCTGCCACGCTTCCCAAGGACCTGGGATAGGGAGATACTGTGGATTGATGGTATTAAAAAATATTGTTGCAGAATGCAGTCTGTTCCCAGCAAAGCTGCCTTTTGTAAGTGACTACAAGTTTGTGGTGATTTTTATCAATGCCAGTGAGGCTCAAGTGAGGCTCCAGATGTTTAACGATTGCACTCAAAGTGCCTATTACTATTGGTACTATCTTTGCTTTCTTTTGCCACAGTTGCTCTACTTACTTATACGGGATCTTATACAGATCTTTGTATTTTGTTCTCTCTCTTCTCTTTCTGTTCTACTCTGCTATCTCCAAGTACTGCCATATCCAGACCTCGTTGACTTGCTATCATTTTATATCTCAGTCACCTTATCTCAAGGCTAAGTGTACCCAACTCTTTTTTTTTCATACATCTACTTTTTGTCCCTTGATCATCTTTGTTGCCCTTTTTTGAACTTGTTCCATCTTTTCTGAATCCTTCTTCAAGTATGCTCAGAACCAGCCCAGTTTTCTAGGGGAAGTGTGATAACAGCAAAATATAAAATAGAATTCTTTGAAGCCAGATTCACATATCTGAATATTGCCAAATTTGAAAAACAGTGTTCTAAATTATATTGCTGAAGATCCTTTAGGTTATCTTATAAAATTTTATATAAAGAATAAACAGCACTGAAAACCAATCCAGACATGCATTTCAAAGGGAGGAAACCCCTTTTTTGTGCATATACTTAAATATGCTTTCCAGGATCATTTTTTGTTGGAGATTTAAAATCAAAATGTTATATGTTGGCTGTACATCAACATACAACATCAAGGAGGTTTTTATATATAGGGAAAAAATAGTGAATGCTAAATGGCTGAAATTTGGGAGGGGTAACAATTTCCTAGAAAAACGATATAGCAAGTCTTTTTCTGTGAACGTTATTCAATAAAAAAATACCCCTGGCAAATGATACTTCATGTTATTAGTGTCAAGTATTTGTTCAATTGACTTCATGTTTGATTGTTGTAACATTTTCTGAACCCAAATATCTGTTTGTTCCAAAAATAACACAGAGGTTTGTGTATTTCTATATATTTCTATATTTATATTTGTGTGTGTGTGTGAGTGAATAAAGTGAAGTATGTGAGTGAAAGAGCATAGAAACCTAGTGACATTGTCCTGAAGCTTAGAGTTCTGTCCTTGGATTGTTTATTTGCGTCAAAAATAGTTTATTTGATTTCATTTGAAAATTCATTCCTACTCTTATTCAAATCTACAAAGAATGTCTTGTGTTTTTAATAATAATAATAATAATAATAATAATAATAATAATAATAATAATAATAATAATAATAATAATAATAATAATAATAATAATAATAATAATAATTAATAATAATAATAATAAATAATAATAATAATAATAATAATAATAAAGTTGGAAGGGACCTTGGAGGTCATCGAGTCCAACCCCCTGCTCAGGCAGGAAACCCTATACCATTTCGGACAAATGGCTGTCCAGTCTCTTCTTAAAAACTTCCAGTGTTGGAGCATTCACCGCTTCTGGAGGCATGTTGTTCCACTGGTTAATTGTTCTAACTGTCAGGAAGTTTCTCCTCAGTTCCAGGTTGCTTCTCTCCTTGACTAGTTTCCATCCGTGGCTTCTTGTCCTGCTTTCAGGCGCCTTGGAAAATAGCTTCACTCCCTCTTCTTTGTGGCAACCCCTGAGATATTGGAATACTGCTATCATGTCACCCCTAGTAGTGCATGATTGTGTCTCAGAGATGGAAATGTATATCTATCTGCATATTATTTTCCAGAACTGTATTAAACAAGAGGCATTCTTCTTAATTAAAATTAAAAAAAAAACACTTTTATGTCCCTTTAAACAATTTAAAATGTTTCACACACAGGTGCCAGAATCTTGCTGCAAAAATCCAGCCAATCACTACACCTCCCCCCCCTCAAAAAACCCCTTCTACTAATGGTTGTCAGGATATTTGCATCTCAGATGGGACAGACCTCTTTAATGCTGGTTATGCCCAGAGTTTTACCGCAAGCACAGTACTGCATGTTTTGGCACTAATACCTGCAGCAAATTTCTGTTCTAAAGCCCTACTTTGCTCTGATTATAGTCAGTCACGGAAAGCAGTAGAGTATCTTAAGGCAGCCCAGGCTGAGGCTGGTTTCTTTGAGAAGCCAGATGGTACATGCCATGTGCAATTTATGTCAAAGCAGGTTAATGTTGAACTGCTACAGAAGGATTTTCTGCTCTCTTCCTCTTCACCTCCACCAACCCCCCCCTTCTCAATCTTAAATCAAATCGTGTAATTTCATCGTATAACAGTTAATGCATTCTGCAGCTGCTTTGGTTAAAGGGCAGTAAGTGGTCCTTGAGTAGAAGAACAGATACTCAGTTACCAAGAGATAATTAGATAAGCCAGCTGTCACTTTATACTTTCTTATATGTACTAATACTCCCATTTTTGGCTGAGCATCTCTCTGTAGAGCTTAATAAGAACAGACTTGTGAAAGAGCAAGAAAGGATGTGAGAAGAGAACTTTTATTGCATCTGTAATGGCGTTAGATCCATAACAAGGCGTAGAGGTTTCTTTAAGCCGTGCCAGCTGAAGATAAATTCTGAGATATTTAACTCCTTAGTGATCTTGAGCAGGGATATGCTTTTTTTAAAAAAAGAGTTAATGGAATAAATACCTGGACGGTTAAGAGGAAATGCTATACAGGTAGTGCTCGACATGACCACAATTGAGCCCTGGATTCCTGTTGCTAAATGAGACATTTGTTTAGTGAATTTTGCCCCATTTTATGACTTTTCTTGCCACATTTGGTAAGTGAATCGCTGAAGTTGTTAAGTCGGTAACACGGTTGTTAAGTGAATCCAGCTTCCCCATTGACCTTGCTTATCAGAAAGTTGCAAAAGGGGATCATATGACTTTGGGACACTGCAACCGTCCTAAGTATGAGTCAGTTGCCAATCATCTGAATTTTGAGTACATGACCATGGGGATGTCGCAATGGTTGTAAGTGTGAAAAGCGCATAAGTCACTTTTTTCAGTGCTGTTGTAACTTTGAATGGTAACTAAATGAACTGTTGTAAGTCAAGGATTACCTGTACTTTAAAGTCAACATTTTATTTACAGATACATGTCTGTATATTGTGATCTACATCTGTCTCAGTCTTCCTCTGTCTCTCTCTGTCTCTCTGTCTCTCTCTCTGTGTCTCTCTGTCTCTCTCTCTCTGTGTCTGTCTGTCTGTCTGTCTGTCTGTCTCTCTCTCTCTCTCTCTCTCTCTCTCCATGGAAGCTCTTCAAATTATTGTATTAACTAGGAGGAGGAAGTATAGAAACCCTTCTAGACCACCACAAATAATTAGCATAGAAAATATATTTAATAGCCACGGAATAGACTTATATACCGCCCGATCACGCTTTACAGAATTCTCTTGGTGGTTTACAATATCAAATGGGTCTTCATTTTAACAACCTCGGAAGGATGGAAGGCTGAGTCGACCTTAAACTGGTCAGGATTGAACTCCGGGCTGTGGGCAGAGGTTGCCTGCAATACTGCATTCTAACCACTGTGCCACCAGGGCTCCTAAAGAATGTTTTAAGCAGAAAACATTCTTCTCTCTTTATCATTTCAAATGAACAGATTTTATTCCCTCTGTCCCATACAGTAGCAAAAGGAGCACTGGAACTCTGCAGAAGTGGAGAATATAAGAAGCTCCTGATGTACATATAATGCTAAACTAAATAGTGGTTTAGTTTAGCCAACTCTATTTTAAGTACTCAATAAAATCGTAGGGATGGTTACAGTTTATGTTATTTTTAACAAGAAAAGCAATATATGAAATTGTAGTAACATTTTGTCACATTAATTTTAGTTATCATAGAATCAACTATCTGCAAATAATCTATTTGAAAATAATTTCTGACCACGAAAGAAAGCAAAGTGTATTATCACTAAAAAGGTTTAATAGAATGCCTAATATCTACTAAATTAAATTCAAAATATCATCTTGAAACATGTTAGGAATCTGAAAGTATAATTTGAGAGGTGGAATGTTATGATCTAAAGAGGATCTAGTGTCTAAATAAAATAGAATAGAATAGAGTTGGAAGGGACCTTGGAGGTCTTCTAGTCCAGTCCTCTGCTCAAGCAGGAGAACCTATAAATAAAATTATTCCACAACCATTATATGACCCACTAGCAGCATACAAATATCAAAACCAGTACGTATTTGTTCTAAATAATCTATGGTTGATCCATATAGGTTTATAGTGCTAGCTGATGATTACCCAGTCTGACAATAGGATTAAAAAATATTCTCTGATTATTTTTTCAGCTTTCAGCATTGAAAACCTAATTAAAACCACAAGACTTCTTGCACATTTAGAATTGCAATTTATGTAAACTTCTCCTATCGAGCTCTGTATAAAAGCTGTTTATCTTTAGGAAGCATATGAGTCTGCTGCAAAAAGAGCAGCATCAGTCATATCTTTTTTCTAAACTTAGACACTTCTTATGCTTATATGAAGTCCCTGTACTTTAAGATTCCATGTATAAAGGAAACTACCTTCAGATATTAATACAAAAAACAAAATGTCATGTGCCAAAAATCTAGAGCATAGCAGAACACAAACCTCCCAAAATTAAGAGAAAAATAAAATGGTAAAAAATAATGTACAGGTAGTCCTCAATTTGCAACCATTTGTTTAACTACCATTCAAAGTTACAATGGCAGTGAAAAAAGTGACTTATACTGTAATCATCCTCATACGTATGACCATTGCAGGGTCCCCATGCTTGGCAACCAACATATATTTATGACGGTTGCAGGCATTTGCAACCTTCTCAGAGGGCTTTGGACAAGCAAATGGAGGAAGCTTGGAACCCTGCTGGTGCAGTGGTTAGAACATAGTATTGCAGGCTAACTCTGCCCACAGCTTGGAGTTCAATCCTGATGGGCTCAGGTTGACTCCATCCTTCCAAGGTCGGTAAAATGAGGACCCAGATTGTTGGAGGCAATGTAAACTGCTCAGAGAGTGCTATAAAGCACTATGGGGCAGTATATAAGTCTAAGTGCTATTGCTTAACAACTGTGTGATTTGCTGGCAAATGGCATGGCATATTCTCTGAGATTTGTAAAATAATAAAGTAATTAAAATAAAATTGTAGGATACAGTAGAAAAACTAAATTTGTGTTCTGTTGGCACAAATCATCTTCTAGTTATTCATCTTGATAGGTCCTCTGGGAAATTCAGGTCTTACTTATTCTTCAGAAGGTCATAAAATGTGCTCCTTGAGGATAAGGTGTTCTTACCTTGAGGAGAAGGGAGCAGCCACCAAGAATGCCTATCTCCATGTCCCCTTGCTTCATATCTCCTGATAGGAGAGGACCTTCAGTCAGTGTGTTTTGTTCACTGTAAATTAGATCAGAATTTACATAGGATCATGCTCAGACTGTGAGCAATTTAAGATTTTTAGGTATCAGCCAGCCCTTTGAATTACACTTGTATCTCCCTCATATTATAGGACATTATCTGTATTAAAAATGTTAACAATAAGAACATTTCTCAGTTTCCAAAGATTTTGTCACCTTCCATTTACACTATGATTGGGGCAACCAATGCTGGCTTGATCCTAAAGATCAATCTGATTTAAAGAAAGACCTTTCAGTTATGAAATTAAGTACCGTTTCTAAATCCTTTCTTCCACTTGGTGCTCTCTTATTTGAGGCCACTGTAAGTCAGTTAACAAACAGGGAAACATAGAAATTATATATGTCTTATACACCTGTGAGCACTCAAAAGTCTGTAGGTTTTGTCAGCTTTGAGCATTCATGCAAAAGTAGAAGGCTACAATTTGAGCAATAGTCCTATGAAAACATTTCATTCATCTCCAACCAGGTCTGGCGCAGTGCTAAAATCCTTAAATAAATATGGGGTGAAATGTCTTATTGCATAGCATGTCAAAGTAAAACAAACACACTTTCATATCCACTTCTTTCTGCTCAGGAATGCCCCAGGTCACAAGGAGGTATTTTAATTGATCTGGATTTTGAATAGATTTTTTGCCAACCTTTCAGTTGCTACAGGTGCATCTCTCATGTGGTCAGTGGTTATGTGGTACAAAATTATTTGACACACCAAACAAAAACATAGGAAAAAATACATAGAAATGGTCCTTGTATTGCAAAAAACATCAACCTTGTCTTTTCCTCTCCAGATTTTTTTCTGGCAGACATTGACAAATAAAGTTAAGAGTTTTGTGTTCTTGAGCCTACAAGTTAAGTTTCATACATGTTTTGAGGCAAAAATGAAGAGATGAAGCCATGATTGTAATACAAAGGTTGGGAGTACTTCCAGATAAGTTTTGCATAAAAACAACTTAGAATGGAGAATTCAAGCTCAATGGTGGGATAACCATTATTCTAGAACAATTAATTTTGGGGAGCAAAAGGATAACAGACTGCTTATACTTACAAAAATATGATGTTTAATTTTCCTTTATTAATATTAAGTTGGTTGTTCTTAATGTAATTACAAGAGTTTAACAACTTTTTTCCGATAGCTGAGTCCCTTAAATGATATTTCCATAGAATTATAGTGGTAGGAGGGCTCATTCAGACGAATCAGTGTAATAGCTGCTCAGTGCTGGAATCCAGATTAAAATATCCAGGACAGATCTCTATCTAGTCTGCACTTGAACACATCCAATTAAGGATAGCCCACCACCTTTCTGGATAATGGGTTCCACTGTAGAACTGCTCTTAACTGTGTGAAAGTTAATAAAAAAAATCCTATCTTAATCTGCTTTCCTGTAGCATTATTCCATGTCCTACATTCTGGAATGAGAGAAAACAGATCTTAACTTTCTTCCATGTGACATCCTTTCAGATATTTGAAGACTGTTTTCATATTCCCCCTCCCCTCTTAAGAATAAACATATCCAACTCCTTCCATTTTTCATTATAAACCTTTCTAAGTTTCTAATCCTTTGTGATGGATTGTGGGTTTGATTCAGAGAAGGAGGAGGAGAATGCTGAGCTGCTACAGAAAAGACATTTGAGTCCTGGTAAAGCAGAAAGCATGAGAAAAAAACCCCTAACAATTTGCCTTGATCATGTTAGGTATAAGCTGAAGTAGAGAAGGGTTTTGACACTTTCAGGATTCTGTTACAATACTCTAACTGCTTTAAAATACATTCCAAAACTCACCTTGACTTTTGTATCCTGATCTTGCCTACCTCATCACCTGTTAATCTATGTTGCCCTTTTCTGAACCAATTCCATCACGACAACTTTTGTAGTTGACTGATAATTTGCTGTAAAATGGGAAAACAGAAAAAAAAATAGATGGAAAGTATCTCCTCCCTTTTTCCTTCCTTTGGAGACATTCTAAATCCAACAACTTCCCTTAGGCTTAAAACAGGGGAAAAGTAAAGAGAGGATGCTTCCAAAATCCTAGTGGTACATTTTTCTTGGGGATAGGATTAATAGCAATAGCAGGCTTATATACCACTTTATAGTGCTTTACAGCCCTGTCTAAGAGGTTTACAGAGTCAACAATCTAGGTGCTCCTTTTACCAACCTCAGAAGGATGAAAGGCTAAGTCAACCTTGAGCCGGTCAGAATTGAACTGCTGGCAGTGAACAGTGAGTTAGCCTGCAATACTCCATTCTATCCACTGCACCACCACCATTAAGTTCTTGACTGGGGAAACCATGCTATTTTATTGTTCATTAGGATTCTAGGTCTGATAGAGCCAACCCAATCCCCAAATAGTCAGTGGGGGATCCTTGATGTGCTGGCTGAATCTCTCTTGTCCCACAAGTTAAATTCTGAGCTTTAGAGAAGGGAAAGGCAGCTCCCTGTTTATCCCAACTCAGCTCATAAGCATTTGACCTATTTTTTTTATGGTTTACAGCATCTATAATTTATGCTGCCATTTCTGGCTCCAAGGGTGGATAGCATTAATGGAAATGGCTATACCATCTGTGATCTTGATTAGGATTTCATCTGTTTCCCTACAGTGTTTATTCTTTACTATTATATTAATGAGCTTCATTAAGTCGTGAAAAAACAGCTTCCTTGAGCTAAGTGAAATCAGGATAAAGAAGGGACCTCAGCTGTCAGCATTTATTCACCACCTGCTTAGGAAATCCAGGAAGGGTCCACCTGATTCTACAGCCATTGATTAATCCCTACAAAGGAGGATATCAGTAAAGCACTAAAACCTGAGAAAAGTATAACCTAATTATAGTAGCATTTGTTGTTGAAGATGATAGTTTTATATAATAACAAATTGCATGCCTATACCTGGGAAAAGAAAGAGAATCTCCTCTTTTATCTCCTGTGTCTTTGTCATGCTTTGTAAATTTCCAGAAAGGAAAAAACAGGGAGATTTTTTTTTGTGTGAATTATTCACAAATAAGTATAATATATTTATAAATTTTAAACTGAGTTGGGTACAGTTCCTGTTTCCCTTTTGAGGGAAATGTTGCATTTTCAGCACATTGAACTGCCAATGTTCACAAACTGAACTTATCCATTTCAGCATTCTCAAAAGTTAGCTCTTTGCTGACTTTCAAGCCCAGGCTTGTATGTATGTACATATGTGTAGTGAACACACACATATGCAAACACTTGAAATTTAAAAAAATGTTTTATGTATGGCCAAAAAAAAATCAGTCAAACTGGAGGCTATTCAATAGTGATGGACATCATTTATCACAACCTATGCACACTGGTCTAAATGTGCAAAATATTTCTAATGTTAGAATGTGTTGCGCATGTTTGTCCATTACTGTGAGAAGTAAAATAGTATCCAGTATCTTGTCTTCTGGAACTTAATGCCAAGAGACTCATACAACAGACATAAAACATGTTAACCAGCTTCTCCTGGAATCTTGGAGAAATATAATTCTCTTTCTCTTCAGCAGACATAAAACATTTCTTTTAATTCACAATGACTAATCAAATAGGGTTTTATGTCATGAGGAGCAGAGATGGGAGCAGGCAGGAGGCATACCATGACTAGAAAAGGCAGAAAAATGATAACTATTTTTGTGCATCAAGCTTCAGATCTCTGATTAGTTGCAAAGCAACTACATTCTCATGTTTCACTATGATGCAAATATAATAATCATTAATATCTCTTGGCACATTTGCATGTTTTCTATCCTACAATATGATTTCACGGATGTTGGCCATACTTACTGATGACTGTGCATTGTGTGCATAGACTTATGAAACATAAATTGAAAGCTGAGATGCTAAGCTTATTTTATTGGGTCTATATCCCCCTGTGCTTCTTTTACTTCCTCTGGCCTATAACTAACTAACTCCCCTGGTTTGAGGATCATGGAAGATATAATCTGGGATTAGATGAATATATATTTAGGGAAGGTTGATATACTGTACATGAACATTCATACTAGTTGAGCCTAAGTGGTAAATTTCAGTATGCTGGGAAGTTAATAAATATGGAAGATAGGTTTTCCTAATCCATACTTCCTTTTTCCTTAATAGTGGAAAATAAGATGCCTGTATCATAGGGGACTGCTTAGCAATGTTTTGGCGGCTTCCCAGATGTCTTTTAAAATATACATGAAAATAAGTGTAAGTTAAGTTATATCTGTGTTTCATCCTGTTCTTATCCATCCATCATTTGCTAGAATAAAAGGAAATATTTGTCCAGCACTGTTAGACAAGCGTGCCTTGAATTGATTTTAGCTTACCTTGTGCCAATTACAGGTAGCATGTCACAAGAATTTGACACTCCATTTGCAAGAAGACTACACATGCAAACTTTGCATTTCAAACTGCAGGTTTTTAAAAGGAAAAATAGTTTTAACTAAATAAGACCATAGTGAAAACTTAAACATGCCTTTTTTCCTCACCGGCTTTTTTGTTCAATTTTATATTGAAATGCATCTACAGATTCAGCAGCTGAGACCGCAAGCGTGCTTAGGATCAGAATCACACATTACACGCTGATTCTTTCCTACCAAATGGAAAAATCATATGGGTAACTTTCCTATTCTGACAGCCCTTCCATTTATTATGATGAATTTGTATTAGCTGGAAATCCTATTTTTATATTTCTTTGGTCATGCAGAAGTACTTGTCTAGAAACAACTGATCAATTTAAAAGTTGTGTTCCTCCTTTTAACCCTAGGGATGTTCTACTTAACTTCTCAAAATTAATAAAAGCAGATGAAGAATGTAATAGATCTGATAATGCAATCTTTTTTTTTAATTTCAGGAGTATATATAAAACATTGCTCAAATCTTTTTTAGGTCGCTGAATTGCTGTGACTCTTAGTGTTTTTCAGATAGCTTTCCAACTGTGGGTAAGTGGGCAGATAAACAGATGACTTGTATCATATTTAGAAGAGGTGAAACAAATGAAAGCAAATAATCTTTGCTTTTCAACAAAGCCCATGTAGATATTCATATAAGAGTAAACTAGGGAAGGGGTAGGGGTGTATGTGTGTGCGCGCACACACTGCCTGCCCATTCAGTTGCTTCAGGGACCTTTGTGTGCTTATCACATATTTTCAAACTTAACAGAATCATTCACACACTGAATGTTAAATAAAGATTATTTTGATTTATATGATAGAACCATCTAAAACTGATGGACAAGGAAGTTGAAATATTTATATTACAAAACAATGTCATGATTTATTTTAAAGATGTGTTTAAATTGTTTGGTTTTAAGCTGGGATTATTTCAGTTCATGCAGTGTCTTTGATTATAATCCTCACTTTGAGCTGACATGGCAACTTTACCTCTACTTCTACTCCCAAATATCTATTGAATTTTCCTAAGCTAGCCCCAAGGCTGTTAAATATTGTCACTTAAGTATGTAGT
The DNA here is from genome assembly GCA_023970755.1 of Azemiops feae. Classification (NCBI taxonomy): domain Eukaryota; kingdom Metazoa; phylum Chordata; class Lepidosauria; order Squamata; family Viperidae; genus Azemiops; species Azemiops feae. The sequence continues at coordinate 961,113 of JALGBA010004127.1, read as the reverse complement.
TTGGTCATGGGCAATAAAATTAATAGCAATGTAATATTAGTATACCAGTAACATACAAGGCAGTTTATTTATTATCCATGCCCTGATGCGTATTCATTAAAATTTAATGACAGGCACTTCTCCTCGCAAGCATATTTTGTACATTCCTGATAAATCACTGGAGCTCAAGAGAGACTCCTCTCTCATTATCATGTGTTCCAAAAATAACTTTGTTCTGTGGCCTAATTCCTTGAGCTGCTGTACCAAAAACTACATGTATTAAGATAAGAACAAGAAGCCAAGTCCTGCTTATGCTTTGGTGTTGTAAATTATACTGAAACATCTCCCTGAAATTAATTCTTGGTGCTTATCAAACAACCTTTCTTTATTCCTTTAAATACCTTGAGCTTAATTATTTTACAATGTTCTTAATATTTAGAATATTCTGTTTCTGCGTCATGAATTGGGGCTATTCTATACTTCCTTCTCCTAGGCCAGGGGTCTCCAAACTTGGCAATTTTGAAGACTTGTGGACTCAATTCCTATAATTCCTCAGCCAGCTATGCCGGCTAGGGAATTCTAGCAGTTGAAGTCCACAAGTCTTAACATTGCCAGGTTTGGAGACCCCTGTCCTAGGTTAATAAATGAAAGAGGACAGCTCTGTGAATAGCCTACAACGAGTTAGAAGGATGGAAGAGGAGAATTCAGTCTTTTTGTCATCACATTATCATGCATGTTAAGCAAATATAAGTAGGCAAAACACTGCCTTCTAAGGGTGGAAGATTAGTTAGCCAACAACAATCAATACCTTTACCATAGTAATAGTCAACTGAGTACAACTGGCCTTGTTCCTACATTTAGAGAAAGTATGCCAATCAAAGTATGTTTCAGCATTAAAAATGACCACTGAATGGGTAGGTTCATTCATGGTGGTAAATCAACTGGAATATATTGCCCAGAAAATGTCAGTATGCAATACTGCTGTGAACCCTAGCTCTGCTTTCAAGAAAATATAATAGTGTTAGGAACTCTGATCATTTCTGATAGTTTTTAAGAAGAAACTTGAAAGTCTGTAATTAGCTTTTTTTTCTTGTCACTTTCATCTTGAGTCACTTTCCCAGGGCCCTATATTTTTTTTCCTAGAAACACCCAAGGTATTTATAGATATTAAGAGCTTAGTTTAGTGTTAGTTTTAGATAGTATTAGATTAATATTAGATAGTATTGTGTTAGTTTGAATGGCGCCCTTTTTCCAGTGGGGGGAAAAGTGGGGATGATACATTTGCAGTCAAAACAGGTCATTTGCAACAAATAAGGTCAATGTCACTTTTGGGTAAGACAGTCTGTTTCGTTTATAGTAGTGAGTACCCTAAGACAACTAGAATCAGTTCTTGGTTATTCACACCTTCAAATAAGAGGATTGTTCACTTAAAAATTGAACTCACAGCAGTCAGTATTTTTATTTTTACTTAGAGTGTGTTTGTTTGGTTACAGAATAGAACAGAATAACAGTTGGAAGGTACCTTGGAGATCTTCTAGTCCAACCTCCTGCTCAGGCAGGAAACCCAGACAAATGGTTATCCAATCTCTTCTTAAAAACTTCCAGTGTTGGAGCATTTACAACTTCTGGAGGCAAGTCATTTTACTAATTCATTGTTCTAACTGTCAGGAAATTTCTCCTTAGTTCTAGGTTGGTTCTCTCCTTGATTAATAGAGATATGAAAATTTGCAAATCTAATTAGACAACTGGAGAATAGCTTGACTCCCTCTTCTTTGTGGCAACTCCTGAGATGTTGGAACACTGCTATCATATCCCCCCTCGTCCTTCTTTTCATTAAACTAGATATACCCAATTCCAGCAACCGTTCCTTATATGTTTTAGCCTCCAGTCCCCTAATCATCTTTGTTGCTCTTCTCTGCATTCTTTCTAGAGTCTCAACATATTTTTTACAACGTGGTGACCAAAACTGGATGCAGTATTCCAAGTGTGGCCTTACCAAGGCATTGTAAAGTGGTATTAATACTTCACGTGATCTTGATTCTATCCCTCTGTTAATGCAGCCTAACACTGTGTTGGCTTTCTTGGCAGCTGCAGCACACTGCTGGCTCATATTTAAGTGATTGTCCACTAGGACTCCGAGATCCCTCTCGCAGTTACTACTATTGAGCAAGTAGTAATATCAATAACTAGTGTTAAATAACACTTTTACATCTCTGCCTAATTTCTAAATAGCTGTCTAAAACTGATTGAGCAAGCAGTGTTCAGAACCTTGGTTACATACTGTATTTCAAGAAAACTGGGAATAATGATGGTTAGCTAAACATGTTGCCTGTATTGGTCACTTTAGAGGACAACCAATTTCAGAGCATTTGACAGGATAGAACAGTGGCTACAAAAGGCCCTGTGGGGTATAAGGTGTTCAGGGAGGGTAATGCCTGTGGTGGAGGGGCCTGTTATGTCCCATTTGCACCGCTCATTTACCTTTGGTTTCCACCTGGTCCTCAGCTATCACCTCTGGCTTCAAGGGACGGTAACAATACAGTGGCCAGACCTCAGTAAACCTGATCCAAAGCCCACTGAAATTGATTAAAAGAACATTCATCACGTTTAATAGGGTTTCCACTGACTACAATGAGATTTGGAGCTGAGCCCAAGAGGGAATACTCTAATCCTTAAAATATCAGAATGATACACTATATATGATATTTATCTGTTGCTTTTCATTCTCATGAGAATATTACATACTTTGATGTCATGGTCTAAATAAAGACTGCCAAAAAGATCTGGTAACTAAGAAGTGCTTTATGCTGTAGTAAGCAAATACTAAGAATGTATTTGGCCTCTCTCTCCCTCTCTCTCTCTTTCTCTCTGATTCTCTCTCTCTCTCTCTCTCTCTCTCTCTCTCTCTTTTCTGGGAATGACTCCAAGTATATGTCATGGGGTAAATGCACAAACAGTACTGACTGGAAAAAAACAGGTCTTTGTTTCACTAACAAGCTCAGCTTCAGAACAATAGCTACAAGTCTCCCAGTTTTCCTTACATATGACAAAATAAAGCGGCAAAAGTTTCATTTTAAGGGTGTGCAAATTAAACAGCTGAAGATGGGCTTGTCGGCAAAAAAAAATATATGTTGGAAATGCTTCTTTAAAAGTGCTGCTGACAGCACTGGAATTCTAATTGAAGGAATTAATCAGCTCATTATCTCTGTTCTTGTGCAAGAAACTTGTTTTTGCTCACTTCTGCAGAGAGCATAAGAGCATAAGAAGGAAACCTACAATTGTAAAACTACAATTTGTAAGATTATCTATTCATTGACATTTATGTAATAAAACTTTTAATACAAATATCCTCTTACTAAGTAGTTGTCCCCTCTGCCTCCTTTCTCTTGCATGTGCCCTCCAAGGCACCCCCATCTTTCTCCCCACAGTTATTAGGAAGCCAGTTTGCTTTACTCACAAAAAAATTGTCCTCTTCCACCTTCATTGCTTTGCAACTACCAATATGATTTTGCTTGTTATCCTTACTTCCTTATCTATAGAGATTCCTATGACACCATGCAGGATAAAGTGTACATAAGGGGACAACACAGACATGCTCACCATGTTGGCTGGGAATTTTACAAATTGTAGTCTAATCATATCTTAACAGCCACAGTTGTAGTAGATTACCACATCAGGAGCCTATTCGTAGGTTTCTCAATTATTTGAGGTAAAAGGAAGGGGAAGGATGCAGTAGATCTGAATAAAGGTGGTCTGATTTAATATAGGGGGATAGAAGAATGCATGCGGGAAATTTTTATTTATGAAAGGAAGCGATAAATGCATGTCAGAAAGTATGAATTGATATCATCTAAGTTACTGGGATCTGTTTGAAAGTAGGAATCCATAGGGTGGGGAAATTGTAGTTGCATGCAGTAGTATTTCAGTGAATAGTGAAAATGGAAGAACTAAATACAGGTATCCTTGACTTATGACCCAGTTTCAAAGTTCTGATATCATATCTCCCTCCTGTGTTCACGTGACTGCATTTTGGGTGCTTGGCAATTTGGGTGATCCGCATTAATGGCCATTTGCAGTGCACCGTGGTCATGTGACCGCAATTTTCATCAGTTTTGCCAGAAATCGGCATTTACTTCTAGGTTCTGGGAACGAACAGCCAATAGCAAATAATGGGTTAGTTTAATGACTACCGTGTTCTTTTAACGATTGCCATGTTTCCTGAACAGCCAGCACATTCACGTGACAACGCAAAAGAGTTGTAAAAACATATCCAGTCATTTGGTGACTTGCTTTATGACCGTCATGAGTTATGGCTGTAATTGCCAGACTTATTATGGTCATAATTTGAGGATTCCCTCTATAAGTCTGGGAGAAAATTATACAAAATTCTGAATGAATACAACCTAAAAGAGACAGTGTTCTTACTGTAACGTACAGTAAGTGGGAATGAAACAAGACAGTACAGAAGAAACAACTGGATGATTCAGCAAGCCACAAATGAATGGGAATGTTGGCTGTTTTGTGATCATCTGCCTCAAGAATACAATTCAAATACATGGCAATGAAAAAATAAATCTGCAAGCATAATTCATTTAATTCTTTATGATGAAAGATTGAGAAGGACATAAAGAAGAAGAAAAGTTCTGGGGCAGATTATTTTGTGAGTGGAACTTGGGGAAGGATAGATGTGAAGGGAAAGAAGTTAAAGAAACCAGAATGCCTACAGAAAGAGAAAGTGTCAATTCCATACAAAGTACTCTATATGAAAAAGTATTAAAAGATAGATTAATCCCCCAACAGAATTAATAGACGTAAAGGAAGGAGGATTGAAATCTGCTTGGAACTGACTGTAAAGGTTTCTATTACAGAGTATCTTGGAAGTATGCTATCTGGAAATATGAAAAAGGACGGCAGAATGTTGAAATGAAAGAAACTGCGGTTGAAGGGAAATGTGCATGTAACAGAAGAAATGTTCTGTTCTGTGAATATTAGAAAAAGATATTGTAAGATGTGTACATAGGGAAAAAAATATCTGCCAATCTAGCCAGAGAAAAGGGAACACTTAAGATTAAAAGCAGCAAAAAGTGCAGAGCAATTGGAAACTTTAAACAGAATAAATGAGAAGCTTCCAGCTGAGTAAATGGAATTGAAACTGAAGGAATATTGAAATTTTAAAGATTTTTATGAGAATGTCAGTAATTTATCAACGAGTGAAATGGAAATGAATATTGTAAATATTAACACCTAAGAAAAAGCTGATGAAAAAGAAGCCATACTGTTGAAAAATGATAAGGTTGCAGTGTAGTTGGTATTATTGGAGTTACATTAAAGTATGAAAGTGGATAGTACTATATATGGAGTAGACATGAAAATTCGGTGTATGTTGGAAGGTTGCATGTATAGAAGAAAAGATAGCAAAAGTAAATGCCAAAAATAAGGATTGGTTTCTTTTTATATATATATAAGTTTTATTAATTTTCTAATATTGCATTTACATATTGGAAAAACAACGTGGTGGCTGCGTTATAATAATTCAATTACATAAAGAATCATTAGTACAAATCTCAAACTACTACCATAAGCATTTCCTCTCTTTTCCCCTTAATATATACTGTCCATATTTAGATTAATACAATTCTTATTCTATCAATCCAATAAAAAATAACTTTCTTACTTTTATCAATAGTTTTTCGTTTATGTATATTCTAATTGTTTTAGCATTCAATCTTTTAGACAAGCAATGACCTAGTACATTTTTCCAATTTTAATTTTCCATTAATATTGCATTTGACGTTTAATATTTATCATTCCCCAAATTTTAAATGACCCCAATTCTTTTATCACAGTACCTCACAAAATCTAATGTTCAGAGTACACATCTTATCTATTTAAATTCTCGCCATCTACATCAACAAATTAATATTATAGTATGATATTCTTATTTGGTTTCTTAAATATATCTGATAAGGTGTTTCACAGAATTCTGCCCCAAACTGTACAAGATATGACAATAAGCAAAACTTGGCAAGGTCTGTGCTGGGCAAAGGTCTGGAGGCCAGATTTTTGCTCTTCAACAAATCTTTGAGAAGTGTATGATTGAGGAAAGTGTATTGTATATTTATGCATATAAAAGGAAAGGGAAAGGTTTCCCCTGTCCGGGGGTGTCTGACTCTAGCAGACTCTAGCTCATCTCCATTTCCTAGCTGAGAGAACAGCGTTGTTCAAAGACGCCTCTGTGGTCATGTGGCCCGGCATCATTATATGCCAAGGCACATGGAATGCAGTTACCTTCCCACGGAAGTGGTGCCTATTTATCTACTTGCATTTGCATGCTTTTGAACTGCTAGGTTGGCAGAAGCCGGGATCAGTAATGGGAGTTGACCCTATTGCATGGCGCTCAGGTCTCGAACAGAGGCTGTCAGCTTTCCAGCTGACAAGTTCAGCATCTTTAAAGGTCAGTTGCTGAATGCAGGAAGAGTACGTGATTGGAATAAAGCATTATGAAATTAAAGCGGATGCTTAGTAAATTGCTCAACATTAAGTAGGGGGTAAAACAAAGACATATTATGGCCCAAAATTGTTTAATGTATTTATGGATAAATAGGTAAAGAATGTGTGTAGTGAGTTTAGAGGCTGGATAATATTGTGGTTTGGCTGGAAACCCAAATGATTGTATGATGTATGAAGTTTATGCATTTGAAACTACTTAAGCAAGGTGGTTAACATTGAGCAGGAAAAATGCAGTGAACAACTGCAAATTTTACCTAAAAGGCACATAATTCAAATAAGTGGATGAAATTTTATGTTTGGTAGAATATTTGCTAAAGATGGGGAAAAGGATGAAAACATTTTAAGATGTGCAAATGCTAGTAGAGAGGCAATGGACTTAAGTTTGTTAAGTCTATTGGTAAGATATTTCACAGAATTGAGTTGCTTTTTTAAAGTTATTAATATTTTGTTGCTTTTAAAATAATAACAGAAAAAGAAAAAACAATAGGGACAAAGCACAAAGATACATACATTATTTAAATAATAAATAAGAGGTATTTAAAATAATTGAAAAAAATAAAATGTAAAGTATTATGTCAACATATGTAATGTAACATATGTCAGCAATTACAATTGTTGCAGGATCAAATCCGATTCAGTCACTGGGACCAAAGGTTTATTCTTCCAAGCTTTGGGGCTTATGCTAGAGCCCATCCTCGGGGAATCTTTCTCTCTCCAGAATGCGTGCACTGGGCTGTTCTACGCATTGTATTTATATGGTGCCTGGTTGTGGCGTTTGGTTGTTAATTAGGGTGTTGATGGCTGGCTATTACGTTGTTAATTGTTGTTTCTTGTGCTGCTGTGCCCTCGGCTCCTGAGTACCTGGTAGGCTGGTGTTAAATCAGCACTCCTATTGACTGACAAGGGCCCGTTTCCCAGCTTCAATCTTTTCTCTGGTTATTTTTGTCCCTGCTCAGCCAGCAATCATAGTACCTGCAAAATTGAATGTGTCTTCTTGTTCATTGCAATGTGAGGCTACCACTGAGTTCATTTCTCCTTGTTTAACCGCTCACTCGTGTTCTTGCAATCTGGTAGTTAGCTTTTTTCCCTTCTGTCCTTCATAGTCATAGGGGTAATCCATGCAAAAATCAGGTAAATTACATTCAAAGTTCCTACCACCTCCAAATGATCTTTTGTGTGGTAAAACAAGAAGTAACAGGGTAAAAATCAGTGGTGGTAAATCAATGTAGATTGAACATAAAGTGAGTTTTAGAATAAAATACATTGAAATGGTTTGGTCTTACAGAGAGAACGAACACAAATTGAATCACAAAATAAATATATGATGGAGGAGTAATTGGTTGAGAAGAACCAGTTGGAAATTGGAACTGGAAATTTGGTTACCAGGGAGGGTATATTGTCATTTTTCTCTTCAATGAATTTAAAGTGTGGATAATATCCTACAGATTTTACTGACAGTTTGTCTATGTTTTCATATGAAATGATATATTGGAAATTTCAACTCATTTTTGTGCACTGTGAGTAGTGTTCAAAAATGTCCTCTCTATTGATGGAAGGCTTTTTGATCCAGCAGATACTTCTGCAAGCAAGAGTGGGAGGAAAGTCCATTTTGGGAGGAAAGTCCATTTTGCTGATTCTTCCTTTCCTTTGTAGCTCCATGCAACTCCCTTCAAAATTCTGAATGACCTTTAGAACAGTGAGAAAAACTTCAGAAGAAAGAAAAAATTGTGAAAAATCAGCACTTTATCTTTCCATTAATGAAAGCCTTCACCAGCTCATAAAAGAATATAATAACTGAATATGATCAACAATATTTTTGTAGACATCATTAGTTCACTAAGACAATGTAGTGCCAGCTAAAGGCACCCTGCATAAAATACTTATTATATTTGTTAAAGCTGGAAGCTTATTTAAAAGATACGTACTATATCTGTGTATCTGTTTCTTTCTCTCTGTTCTCTAAAGTTGGAAAGTAATATTGATGGAAAATTGTAACCAAATGATCTATTTTTACTGCTCATTTAAAGCTAATTTCCTGTTCAGGCAAAATAAATTAACTGAAATATTCCATCCTCCAGTACCTCCAGAGTGGTAACAACGACTCCCTTTAAAATTAAGTTTTTAAAGATTTTTTTGCCATTTTTAATTTACATTAATCCAAAATATCTTTTGGATATTATTTTTATAAACTTCCTTTCAGTGAAGTGGCTTTCATTGAAACCTCCGGATATATATATATATTGTGAAATAAATAATATATTTATTATTTAAGTCCCAAATCATTTAAGTGTTTCTTTCCTAACACAACTTGCAAACTTACAAGATCTTTCTCCTCTCATCCTGTAATCATATACATTTTCTTTTTATGATTTTTTCCCAATTAGTTTGTTCTTAAATGTAATAATTGTTAATATATTTCAAGGTCATTTTTCTGAAATTGAATTGTCCTATATAGTGCCAGTGGAAAGGAAACATTAAATGCTATAATAATGGGAGTTAAGCTCTATTATAAACACTTTTGCTTATAAAATTCTCAACAGTGCCAGCAGAGGGCTGTGGATTTGCAGAATTCTTCTCTGGGAAAAATAATAACATAATTTAACAAGGAAAGAAAAGTGCTAGTTTGTTCCCTTTATGTCTCAGGAATTTCTCTAATACTTCTTACACCAAGTTAATATAAAGTATGTTTCTTTAATAATGAATTCAATGATTTCTGAATTAGATCCTTTTGTTAGCATATATTGTTTATAAAAAATAGTCTTGTGAATATATGTGACATGAAATCATCCTTATCAGCATAATAAGAGGCCAGATTTGCCATTAAAATATCAAACCTTTTAAGCATTTTATTTGATGGCTCTAATCAAATGCATCTGGCTATTCAGGACTGTCATTGCAGCTGTCCAGAGGTACAGAATCCTTCTACCTTTGACTTTCCATATCCTACTTCTAGTAATTTAAGTCTGTGGTCCTTATGATTAGCCCACTTGGTTGGCTACAGGAATTAGTATTTATTGTCATCTTCGCCTTCTTAATAATAAGTTAATAATTGTAATTTCTTAGCTTCAGAAAGGAGTATGAGAAGAAAGGTTCAAACAAAGGAGCTATATGATTCCTGTTCTGGAATATCTGTGCATGGCATTGCTTGAGGGCATATTCTGTGGACAGTCATAATGAGAGATACTGTTCTGATCAGTAGGTTGGATTTAAACCAGGGAGATCCATTTAAGCACACACTCAGCCATGAGTGACTTTAGGGAAGCTCAGATGATTTCACTGGGTTGTTGTTTTGCAAAAGAGTGTTCAACATATTTTGTTTTCGGGTTTTGGAGACTTGTAATGAATGCATTAAAAGGCAATCATGGAATTATTCAGATGTAGACTATGTCCTATGATAGGTGTTGGTAATCTAGCATATGTTGGAATACCCTGGAAATGTCAAACTGCATTCCCTCAAATTGCAAATAGTTCAATTTACCCCTTAAGACAGGGGGGTCAAACTGCCGGCCCACGGGCCAGATGCATCACACCAAAACCGCGCCCACCCCATTGCCAGCAATGGGGGAAAAGTCACAATACGTCATGACACATCATGTGACGTCGCGAGTTTGACACCTGTGCCTTAAGGCAATCTAAGTTTGATTGAGAATGGAAGACTTCTATCTTTCATCAGTTGATCTAAACATTTTATCAGATTCCCCCAACAAGATCACGTGAAGTGTTAATACCACTTTATAACACCTTGGTAAGGCCACACTGCATCCAGTTTTGGTCACCACGATGGAAAAAAGATGTTGAGACTCTAGAAAGAGTACAGAGAAGAGCAACAAAGATGATTAGGGGACTGGAGGTTAAAACAAATAAGGAACGGTTGCTGGAATTGGGTATGTCTAGTTTAATGAAGAGAAGGACGAGGGGGGATATGATAGCAGTGTTCCAACATCTCAGGGGTTGCCACAAAGAAGAGGGAGTCAAGCTATTCTCCAAAGCACCTGAAGGCAGGACAAGAAGCAATGGATGAAAACTAATCAAAGAGAGAAGCAACCTAGAACTAAGGAGAAACTTCCTGACAGTTAGAACAATTAATCAGTGGAACAACCTGCCCTCCAGAAGCTGTGAATGCTCCAACACTGGAAGTTTTTAAGAAGAGACTGGACAGCCATTTGTCTGAAATGGTATAGGGTTTCCCGCCTGAGCAGGGGGTTGGACTAGAAGACCTCCAAGGTCCCTTCCAACTCTATTATTGTTATTGTTAGTTCCCTTTCCTTATTTATTAATTACTCAGTTATTAAGTCAGTGGGCCTGTTATTGATGCACATAGACAAAACAATAACGAAGAAGGAAAGTGAAATGTTTCGCTCATTCTCCTTCCAGTACTAGGCCAGAAAGCCACTAGAAATTTTTCAAACTTCTGTTGAAATGAAGAAAACTTATATTGTTCTTTTTGCTGGCCGGGGTGAAAGAAAAACATTGAATCTTAACCACCATAGGCAGAATTGTAGAAAAGATGGCGGGCGAAGGGGATTTTTTTTCCCTGTGAGTCAGATCAAAATCTAAGCTGGAGAAGAATTCAGGAGCTATAATATCTTAAAGATGGAGCAAATGTTATGAACACTCTGCAGAAATACAAGTTCATTGACTTAATAAGGCTGAGTCTGCAATGCCAGTTTTTTTTTTTCCAGCGAGGGCCATTGAAATTTACTCTGAGATTTCTCAACAATTTCAACCCTCTCCAAACTCTTTAGTTTTTAACAATCTTAAAACAGAGTTCAGGGAATGCTTTTTAGTTCAGGTAAGTATTTGGCCTTGTTTGTTTGTTTGTTTGTTTGTTTAAACTGGAGTAATTTAACTTTTATTCTTCTGTCTTTTACTGAGATTATTAGGATCTAACAAGTGAATGAGCTATTGTCAGTTTGTTGCCTTAAGTGAAGCCAAAGCTTATTTTAAAACAAAATGCAAAAATAATACAATTGACAATAAAAGATTTTTAAAAAGCAGGGATCAAATTTCTCATAATTATACATCATCTGAGATCAAATTTTATATTGCTTAGGGAGGATAGCAGCTCTATGATTCTATTTTTTTTTACTGAGAGTTCCCTGCATGGGAAAAAGTCAGCCCTTGTTGCTCACCTATCAATTTACTGATATTTCACAATCCCTGAAGTTATGGTACTAAGGGGAAAGAAATGCCCACTTGTATCTTTTGGTTTGAAGCATCACTTTTATATGAGCAATGTTGCAAATGAGAATCACATGACCCTGGTATGTTGCAATCATTGTAAATAGATGCTAGTTGCCAAGCATCTGAATTTTGACCACAGGACTCTGGAGATGCTACAGTGGTTCTAAGTGTGACACCTGGTCATAAATCACTTTTTTCACTACTGTTGTAACTTTGAATGGTCACTAAACGAATGATTGTACCTGTATCCCAGTTGGAATCCTGGGAATAAGTTGTAGAACAAAATCATATCAGAAATCTGAGGATGGCTCTGTCTGATCCAAGGAATGGATTAATTTTATTTAATTTTATTTAATTCATTAAATAATTCACTTATTTAATTAACTTAACAGAAAAAAGGGAGATTTTTTTTTCCAGGCAAAAGAAAGATTGAGTAAAACAAGTAGGTGTCTCTGAAGTTAAATTGAATAGAGTATTATAGTTAAAGGAAGGCTTTTTAATGGATCAATTATACTGTTAGTAATATATATTAAGAATAATACGAACAAAATAATTACACCTCATTGCGTACATGCTGTCCATTCAACTTATAAATCCTGCCATTTAGCCCTAAATTCTATCATTAAATGTCTACACTTGATATCTACAAGGAAATTCTAACTCTTTGTAGAAAGAGGGTTTTATTCCTGCTCACCCTAGCACAGCTGCTGATGTAAATACAGATAGTCTTGGAGCTTGAGCAACAGAGCTCAAAATTTATGTTGCTAAGTGAGACATTTTACGACTTTTCTTGCCACAATTGTTAAGTGAATCATTGCAGCTGTTTAGCTAGTCACACGGTTGTTAAGTGACTCTGTTAATTGACTTTCCTTGTCAAAAGGTCACAAAACCCATAACACTGCAACCATCGTAATTATGAACCAATTGCCAAGCATCTGAATTTTGAGCATGTCACCATGGGGATGCTGCAACCGTCATTAAGTGTGAAAAATAGTCATAAGTCACTTTTTTCAGTGCCATTGTAACTTTGAATGGTCAATAAATGAACTGCTGTAAGTCAAGGACTACCTGTATTAAAATAGAGCATAATACAAAAATAATTTAAAAGAAATGGTTTGAACTTCTCCCAGGCACAGCCATTCTCTACTATTCATTAAGCACCATGACTTATATAGACTTTCATGTGAGTCAAAAAAAATATGGTACTATTACTTTAAGAGTCACATTAATTTTAATGAGAAAATTCCTTGTTCACTTGCACATAAACAGTTGGCTAACATTTTAACAGTAATTTTCCTTAAGTCCCTAACTCTTTTTTTCCACTCGGCTGCTAATATACTTCAAGCTGTATTTAAGATACTATATAGCTTTAAATCTTCCATCCAACCGTGTCTGCTAAAGGCCAAATAGTGTAATTTTTGAGTTTATTTGTAGTACATGGCCCACCAATAATTCACTATCCTGTCAAGGATATAGTTTAATAACGCTTGCAACACTAATCATTTAAACAGAAGGATTTTTATTATTAAACCAGAAAAACACTTTTGAATTTTTAAAAGCACGAAGGTATATAGGCAAGCTATTTTCTCATTCATCTGAAAGTTTAAGTTAAAATAAGTTGCTCAGTTAATTATATGCTTGAATTATTTCAGTATGTCATCTAATCATATTTAAGTTTAAATGTGACACTTTGGAAAACTATTTTGATTTTTAGGCATTCTTCCATGCCAAGATAATCATGTATGGAGGATTATGTATGCATTAGCCATAGAACTGTGCACATTGGAATAACCACAGATTACTTTAAAATGAGTTCCAGTTTTAGAGTAAAATAATGCTACAAGTTATACTAGTGTAAATAGGAACAGACCTTGGCTCTCCAAACCTACTCTAGCAAGTAATTAGAGTTAGTATATAGTAACTGATCTACTGTAACAGTCTTGTGGGTAAGAATTAATTGCTTTCTAACAATGTATGGAATCTAATTTTCTTTGCCCTGTATGAATGATATCAACATATATAAACACAACAGAGTTTGGTGTGCCACAACTTAATCCAGAGCTGGCTGAAACAATGGAAATATATTTCTGCGCACATTATGGGTTAAATCCAATATAGTTAAAAACATATGACTGCAACCACAAATATGCTGGTATTCAGCTGTTTTATGAAAACAGTTTTATGACAAATTCAAATGGGACTAATACAATAAACTACTATCACAGTTAACTCTTATTTTCCTTAAGAAGCCTTTAAAATCGGCAGCATATTTAAATCATTTACAGCTCAAAAGCATTTAAAGTATGAAAATGAACTCTTATTAACTATCACGTATTTTACTGTCAGTAACTATACTCCGTTACTTACATAGGCCCTGAGTTTTGGTTACTAGTTCTTGAAAAGTTTCTTTGTGGGTGGTAAGACTGGGAAAAGGATATTGAACATTTTGTTTCTGCTCAATTCAAACCTTACAAATAATAAAATTTCCTGTGTGTTTTAAAAACTTTGTCAGAAGTAGAAATTCAACAGGAGATAGATTTGTTGAATGTGTGCAAGATAGCCTCTCTTTTGTTACAAATCAAAAAGTATGCTGTCTACTCACAAAGAATATTGCTAATTAGAGATACTGCTCTTTTAAAGGCTACCTAACAGGTAGAAATTCTAGAAATGCAGTTTTCTCCAGAAATAAAGATAAAGCAAATTGAATTTGAGTAAAGTGGAATTTGGTAGTCAGGGGCCTAAGTGCACTTTGAAGACCTTCTTGCACATTAAGAAAGAATTGCCTTGTGCCAGGATAGACAATTAGTATTTTTGCCTACCTTAGTAGCAGCTTTCTAAGACTGTAGAATCTGTAGAATCTTTCCCAACCTTACTTGGAAATACCAGAGGCTAGAATTAGGATAATTTGCATAATTTTACTGAGTAGTAAGAACACCTTGATCTTATCAACATGAGTTACATATTCAAGAGTGGATATATTAGTTCTGATCACCAAAGAGATCAAAACCTAGGTGTTTCGAAGGCATTTTTATTTATAATTTAAGCTTTCTGCCCAGAGTTACAGTGTGTGTGTGTATATATATATATATGTATATGTATATATGTGTATATATATATATATATGTATATATATATATATGTAGGTCTTTGGTAATTCGGGTTTTCTCCCGCGTAAAATTGGAAGTGTCTTGGCGACGTTTCGACGAAGTCTCATTCGTCATCTTCAGGCTGGTGTCTCTTCGGCTTCGTGCTTCTAGGAGCAATGTGTGATCGCAGCTGTTACTTCCTTCCTCCAGTGGGGGTATGAACTGATTGGGTGGGAGCTTGGCTGTGTTCTGATTGGGTGGAGGTGTGTTCTGATTGGTTAGGGGCTTGGCTGTGCTCTGATTGGATGGGGGGTTGGCTGTGCTCTGATTGGATGGGGGTGTGTTCTGTTTGGGTGGGGGCTTTGTTGTGCTCGGATTAGTCTGAGTTGCAGCGGGATTTGAGATGGAGAGCTGCATTGCTGTTGTTTGGCTTCGCGTTCGTGGTCGTGCCATATCATCAAGGTGGGTGTCAGTTTGCTTCATGTATGGATTGGAGGGGTTTGAAATGGCTAATGATGCAGCTGTGGTCTGGTTTCTGGTTTGAGGTCGTGCCTCATCATCGGTGTGGGTTTGGGTTTGCTTTTTGCGTGGATGTGTGGTGGTGACATCCTGTGTGGTTTTCGTGAGTGTGGGTCTAGTGTCATTCTTTGTGTTAGGGACTCGTTTGTCAATAAGGGTGGGTTTCCAAATGGCTGGTAGGCGGGAGGTATCATCTCGTTTATTCATGCTGTGTGGGCGTTTTTCTATCTCGATGGCTTCTCTGATTATTCTGTTGTTAAAGTGTTCAGTTTTGGCGATAGTTCTGGTATTTTTAAAGTCAATTTTATGTCCTGTGGCTTTAAGGTGTTGGACCAGGGAAGAAGTTGGTTCCTCTTTTCTGACTGAGTTCTTGTGTTCTTCAATGCGTGCACTTATTCTTCTGTTGGTTTGTCCGATGTATGTGGTGGGGCAGGCGGTGCATGGGATTTCATATACTCCTTGATTTTCTAACTCAATTTTGTCTTTGGGGTTTCTTAGGATGGTGGATATTTTTCGGTTTGTGCAGAATGCTGTCTTGATGTTGTGTTTGTGGAGGATCTTGCTGATTCTGTCTGTGGTGCCTTTTATGTATGGGAGGAGGGCTTTGCCGTTTTCTTGTTCTCTGTCTTGGATTTTAGTGGGGGTTTCTTTTTGGATTAGGTTGGTAATCTTATTTCTTTGGAATCCGTTGGATGTTAGTACGTTAGTGAGAGTGTGTAGTTCGGTTTTTAGGTGTTGTTCATCAGCTAAGCGTTTTGTTCTCGAGATGAGTGTCTTGGCTACGGAGTTGATCTGTGCTGGGTGGTGGTGTGAGAGTGCGTGCAGATAGATAGTGGTTTGTGTGTGTTTTCTTCTGGTAGATGGTGTGTCCTAGGGAGCCATTGGATTTCTTGTAGACTAAGACATCCAGGAAGGGAAGTTGGTTGTTAGCTTCCATTTCTATGGTGAACTGTATTTTGGGGTGTAGGCTGTTGAGGTGTGTGAGGAAGTTGTCTAGTTTTTCTTTCCCATGTGGCCAGATTATGAAGGTGTCGTCTACGTATCTGAGCCAGAGTTTGGGTTTGTGATCAGATTTTTCTAGAGCTTGGGTTTCAAAGTGTTCCATGTAGAGGTTTGCAATGACAGGTGAGAGGGGTGATCCCATGGGTGCTCCTTCTATTTGTTTGTATTTTTGTCCGTTGTAGATGAAGTATGTGTTGGATAGGCAATGGTTGGTCAGATCTAGGATGTGCTTGGGGGGGTTATATTTGTTTTGGATAGCTGTCAAGGCTTCTTTGATTGGCACTTGGGTGAAGAGGGAAATGACATCAAAGCTCACGAGTAGGTCGCTGGGCTGTAAGTTTTGTTTCTTTATGATCTCTATGAATTGGAATGAGTTTTTTACGTGTGAGGTGATGGATTCTGCATAGGGCTGTAGTTGTTTGGCGAGAAATTTGGCTAGGTTTTGTAGAGGTGAGCCTATGGAGCTGACTATGGGTCTAAGTGGGGTTCCATCTTTGTGTATCTTGGGGAGACCATAGAGCTTAGGGCATCTGGATGATTTTTCTCTGGGAATGATTCTTTGCTGGATCTCTTCGCTGATGGGGGAGGCTTTTATTTTGGATCTAGTGGTTTTTTCCAGGTAGGTGGTGGGATCTGTGTTTAGGGGTTTGTATGTGGAGTCTTGGAGTAGGTTGGTTAATTTGGTTTGGTAGTCAGATGCGTTCATAACCACCGTGGCGTTGCCCTTGTCTGCTGGTAGGATTATTATGCTGGTGTCTTCTTTCAGGTTAAGTAGTGCTGTCTGTTCCTCTTTGTGTAAGTTGCTTTTGGGTGGCTTGCTGGTGCAGAGGATGTTGGTGATTTCGAGTCTGATTCTGTTAGCGTCGTCGGGGTTGATTTTGGTCAGGCTGGTTTCAACTCCGCATATAATGGTTTCAGTGGGGATGTGTTTGGGAGCGACTGCAAAGTTGAATCCTTTGGAAAGGACATTGGTTTCGGCTTTGGTGAGGATCCTATCTGAGATGTTATGCACTGTTTGTTTCATGTGTGGCTGTGAGGGAGGAGGGGTTTGTTTCTGGCGTTCTTGTAGTCTTCGGAATTTGTTGGTGTGTGTGTCTGTCTTGAGGGTGGTCTGTGTTTCGGCTTTCCAGATGGCGAGTTGTTTGGATTTGTCCCAAAGTGCGGGGTGGATCTTGTTGCTGAGTTTGAGGTGAAGTGTGAGGAGATCTTTGTTGATTCGGTCTAGGAGGAATCTTTTTGTGTGAAGTTCATTTCTGATTAGAGCCAATTCTGTTCTTTTCAGGATGCGTTTGGTGGCTGCAGAGTTGGAGTGGAATTTCAATTGGAAGCATGTGGGGATTAAATTTTGATCTCGGCAGTTGCGTAAGAATGCGAGGTCACATAAAATGAAAGCTCTTTGGACTTCGAGTTTTTCATAGGTCCTGGTTAGATGGTAGATTTCCTCCCCGTAGAGGTACGATATTTGTTTTCTGAGGTTTTCACGGGTGTTTGTATGTAGGTCTTTGGTAATTCGGGTTTTCTCCCACGTAAAATTGGAAGTGTCTTGGCGACGTTTCGACGAAGTCTCATTCGTCATCTTCAGGCTGGTGTCTTCGGCCTCGTGCTTCTAGGAGCAATGTGTGATTGCAGCTGCAATTAGAATTACCAATTACCAATTAGAATTACCAAAGACCTACATATAAACACCCGTGAAAACCTCAGAAAACATATATATATATATATATATATATATATATATATATATATATATATATATATATATATATATATATAAAGAGAGAGAGAGAGAGAGAGAGAGAAGAGTGCAATAGTTCTATTATTAGATACTTTGCTTCTACAATCCCTAGGGCTGTAATAAATAAATGTAAATGTGGACTAATTCTAATTGCCATTAATGTTTATATAATTAGTTAAATGGATATTTCTAAGGCCATCCATGTGCCATCAATTCTGGGCAGCTAACATAGGATTAAAAACAGATAAGAACAAATTAAAAAAAGAAACAATAAAAAGCAGCCATGCTAGAGAGGAAAGCAAACTCCCAAACACTACAAATTCTAGGTTCATACATTTTCTTTAATCCCTTCCTAAAGATCAGCAGGTTAGAGGTTTAAGGATCTTTGGGGGGGGAACATGGTTGCAAAGCATAAGAGTGGTTGTAAAGAAGACACCATTTTTTTATAATAACATTGATAGGAAATTGTTATAATAACCCCCTTGGTGTTACTGTTAAATACTGTTATGTTTCTTACTGTTTCTGTAAAACTAATGAACTTGGAAAGTCATATGGCAAGTTTCCTTCCTTTGATAAGAATTTTGGTTCATTTATTCCCAACTTCCAGAGATTAAGAATGACCTTGTCCAGTATGATGTCATCCAACTTGTAACAGGAAGGAGACTCCATAAGTTGGACAAAGTTCTCTCTCCTCTCTTATTTGTCAACATTCACCAACTTTCTGTGAAGCAGAGAAAATATGGGAACAAAGTAGCAGTACAGGGGTACCTATCCTTTTTAGGAAATTGGAATTTTGAAAGTCAGTAGGTACTGCCAGAAAATAACTGCACAACTCAAAATAACTCACAAAACAAATGCCACAGGAGGTGTACATTAATTACAAAGCATCAGTTTAGCAGAATGCTATCTACTACCATTTGTGGCAGGAAGATGCGCCATACAATTGTTTGTTTTTGTCTGTTTTCTAGGCAAATAGACAGTTTTCCAAACAACACTGGACAGTAACCAATCTCCATTTTTAGTTTTTAAGAAAGTTTATAGAGCCAGAAGGCATACTTGGATATGAAGATTCTACAGCACTCTGGTCCTGTGTTTTCAGGCTGCCAACCCCCCATTGTTTTTAATTAAAATATCGTTCTAAAGATTTCAAAAGCCATCTTTAACAGTCTGACAGGCACCAAGACAGGCACATCAACCATCCCAGGCATTATGTTGGGGACCCCAGAAGCAGATGATACTCCCTTAATTCCTTTTCCCATAAATGTTTTCCAGAGAAAACCATATTGCTGTTTTGTCACTAATAATCCCATCAAGTGAGGATAGGGGCAAATTGTAGGAGCAGCATTTTTGCCTAGGGTCAGTTGTGTGAAAAAAGCACCAGAAATTTGGTTTTATCTGTTCACTTATGAATAATAACTAGGATGAACAACAGATAGGAAATAGAAAAGTATTGACAGTGCTCATCAATTTCCGCAAATCCACTAACCTTGAAGTTCCTTTTGACTGTTGTCAGCTAGTTCCCATAAATTTATTCTCTCCCCCCCTCCCTCTCTCCCTCTCCCTCTCTCTCTCTCTCTCTCTCCCCCACCCCTCCCAAATTATACCAACTTCTTTCCTCTCTTCCTTCATATTCCTGTTATGCTCTGTAGGGACATAAGGAACTTTTAATGCCAAGTGAATTAAACAAAATAAGTGCATCTCTCTCACTGCAGAAACAATGGAACATATGTGAAGCTATACTATATAGCCATGTTACCAAATAGAGAAATGTGTTTGCTGTATATAAAAAGAAGTAGGACATCTTGATTCAAAACAATAAAAAATACAGTACAGCAAGGGAATCGCTAATTAGCTAAATATGTCTAAACCTTGGTTTGTATAAATACTTCCCATCCCCCTGCTTTATGAAGCTGGTATTTGAGAACTGCATTGGACTCCAGCTTAAATTCAGACAAATTTCAAGGAATGATTCCCTTGTGGCCAACCTCCTGATTTCAACTTAGAGAGAATTCCAAGCCCATGCTGATATTATAATAGTACAGTAAACTATTATTTCATTCTGTTTACTGACAAAGTACAGCACTAGCAGCGGAATTCCTCCACTCTGTGCCCTTGCATGCTTGCTATTTGGCAGTCTGCAATGGAAAACAAGAAGCAATTATGGACAGACAACACTGTAATGGAAAAAAAATAGAAGACGGTATTTTTTTCACAAAAAAAATATGTGTGTGCCAGTTTTTACATGAAAACTCCCTTCCCCCCTTCGTCTGGAAGAAATTCAGCTCACACTAATACCTAATGTGAAACCACAGTTCTGGAACTCTGTGTTCACAGCCAGCTGGAAGTGACCAAAACAACATCTGTTGCATGTAGAATCTAAAAGTATTTGTCAAATTCTTGCTCTAAATCAGATAGCAGGAGCTCAAACCTCAGTTACACTTACTGTTTTAGAGCCATTTTAAGTGCATAATTGAGACAGCTAATTTATTTAATTTAGTACCTTAGTAAGTTTTGTGAAAAATGGACATTCTTTCCCAGTTTAACTGTTTATTTTCATGGAATTTATGCCATTTTTCCTCTATTACTTCTGGTTCTGTTGCCATGAATTCATATGTTCTGCTCTGGTAGAATTATTGTGTATTGGTAGAATCATTGGAATCTGAAATTTTATTCATTTCCTAAATGTCCCTACCCCTTTCTATAAATGTGACAAGAGCAGAGCCGATTCCTCCCAATGCCACGTGCAGGTTGCCAGGGCCATGTACACAACTCAAAATTGGGTGCAGCTTACAGACTCCTTGCAAATGGAGTGAGTGAGTGAGTGAATATAGAGACAATGATAGCTACTTAATTGCATCCTCTATAGGACTCAGTGGGTGGACTAAAAACATACTTCCTTCACTTACACATTTCTCCTGTCCTGGATTTCTCTCATCCCAACTGTCACCAATTGACAGGATTTACAATCTGGATTGCACATTTGAAATGAGTGCTGTAGAATTTAAGAGTTTTCTGGTATATTAAAGATGAAGGGTGGTACAGTGGCATAAATTTTTATCAGGATCCCTTCAAAAGTTTATGATGCAATATTCTTTCACTTTTAAGGTGTCTCAAAACTCCACTATTTATTCTACAGATGGTTAGTGTGTGTTCTAGATTTTATTTCACTAAACTCAGTAGGAGTACATTCATAATAAACATAGAGATGTTGAGTCATCTTGGGTCTACAAATCTATATATTTAATTTAAGATATATCTTACTTCATCCCTTTAAATAATATAACCTGGAAACATTATTAGAGGTCTAAAATATCCATCTTCTGATTCTGAGCTTTCATTTTAAGAAGATCAATTCAGCAAATGAAAAGTTTTAGTGACTTAAGTTTCTGAACTCTTTTCACGTACATGTTTGTTCCATACTTGTATGCATGTATCTCCAAACCTTTACTGATATAATTTTATACAAAAAATGAAGGTGTCAAAAGAAAATTTGATCCAATTAGGTTCAGAAGTTGCATTTTTGTCTACCCAGGCGCAGAAAAAAACTACTCTACATGGCAACTATCTTATGAGAAAGGATATAATAGATGGAGATTTTAAAACTTAGAACAATTTAGAACAAAGACTAGTACATGAAAGTTATGACAATACATAAATAGTGTGGTGAAAGGATTGGGATAACTTTTTTTCCTTCTTGTTATACTGCTAGAATCTAATTAGGTAGATTGTGAGAAATCCAACTATGCTTGTGGCAATTCATCTTTAGGCACTCCATATATATGGGAAGTAAAAAGCTATGAATAACTTCTAGTCATGATGTCTGGCTACATATTATCTCCAATATCAGAAGCAGTTCATCTCTTATTCCAAGTTGCTAAGGAGTACAAACAGGAGAACGACAGTACACGGATGTCTTGTTTTTAACTTCAAAGATAGCTTGTTGGTCATTGTAGGAATGGAATGCTGAACTAATCACAAGTCTTTGGTTTAATCCTGCAGAGTTTCTTCATGCATTGTATTTTCCATAACATTATAGGTTCAATAAGTTTGGCAGACTCTGATTTTGGACCAAAATACCATAACATGCTCTGTGTTATGCAATCTTTAAAGAATATATCCAGCTTTAAGTCCTAATTGTTTCTTTATTAATTCAATGTGAACCTACAGAAAAGAATTTTCTCAGAACAGGTCTTTATCTCATCCTCTTAATACATATACTCAGCTTATAGGGCTGAAGTTATTTTTCCCTTCAGTGTGCTATTTGTTTTCCAGACCTCCTGCAAAACTCTTGCATTAGTTCACTGAAATAAGTTTCTGTAACCCTAACTTATGTTCCATTTGTACACACCTTCAAAAGTATAGAACTAGGGTTATTTATACATGTCACCTCTTTTCACTATTAACCTGGACAGAGGGAGATGATCTCTGTGAATAGGAAATATGTGGAAGTCTTCCATTTGCTCACCTTTGATAGTGGGATTCAGCCAGCCATTCTATCTGTTTTGGAGATTAAAAGAAGCCTGAAGTTTCTCCTACAGTTTGCATTCTTCTGATTTCTGATACATGCTCCTACCAGAATCAAAATGATAATACAGACAACCTGGCTTTTCATGCTCCTATTCTATGCATTGATTGCTGGTTATTATCTGAGGTCAAATCAAGATGCGTATGTATAAAATCTTATGTGGCTTTTCCCATTCATGTGAACATAATGTGGATACATTTCACATAAACAACTGGTTTCAACTTTCCTTGAAAGAGTAACAGGGCATCTAGATGTATCAACCGAATTGCACCCCGTCTCCTATGTAGATCATCCAGGAAATTAACCAAAGCTGTCTTCATAACTATCATAGCTATCTATAACTGAATATGAACTTAAAATGATCATGATAATTTGTTTGATCTAAGAGCTCCTAGAACTATAGCACAATTGCTTTCTCCACCAAATGGCTACATATTGAATATTTGACCAGCCAGTTTGCCCATCTCTATTCTCTTTTCCATGAAGATGCAGTACTGTAATGTTACATGAGAAACCTGGCAACTTGTAACCTCTCTGTTGGTGACAACTTTGGTTGAGTTTATTTCTCAGTGGGGGATTCCATGTTCTACATCAGGCAGTTCCCAATGGTGGCAGTGCAACTGATGTGATGTCTTCATTGCTTTGAGGAAACAAGCCAAGAAAGCTGTTCATTAGCTATTCAAGAACTGTTGGCATATACTTTATGGCTATGATGCAAGATTGCTAGACATCTTGATGCTGAGAAAAAAAAAACCTTGACAAATGAGAAAAAGAGAAGGAAACGAATTGTAATTAGAGGAATGTTAGAATTATAGCTTGAAGTAAAACATTAGAAGATGATTTACCGGTAACTGCCCATTCCATAAAGATTACTGCTGAAAAGTAGGATGCTCATCATATTTCATAAGATCTGTATTAGCAGAAAAGTTCATCTTTTTAAAAATATATATATATAACTTTTGTAGTTATACTTGCAGTATCTGTTCAGTCCCACACATGAGAATGCCCTTGCAAAAATGATAAGAAAAATGTCCTTACAGCAATTTTTTTTAAAGAAAGCTCTGAGAGACAAGGTGCAGGATATGAATTCTGAAAGAAAAGGAGTTAGCATCTTCCTGATCCTTTCCCATGCAGACAATAGGGAAAGCTCCTATCTTATTAGACATGTTAGTTTTCTTTTAGGAAATTTTGTCTTTTATTCAGTTTTCCCTTAATGACACTTTAAAAAGTATGTTACTGGGCTAATAATGTCCCATATTGTTCATCCCAGGAATTTCTACTTACTTCAGAAAGGGTAACACTAAAAAAAAAAAAAAACCTCTAACCAAAGAGATTACAAATGACCAGAGAGGTAAGAATTCAGAATCTCCAATCTGTTAAGCTAAAACCTGGAGAAAGCAATTAGGTTTCATCTAAAAGATACCAATTGCCTATCCTTGTGTTAAAACATGTTATATGTCCCTACAAATACCCTCATGTGGCTCATTAACCTTATCTTCATTCCACATTAAGCCACCATCAGAGATCTTTATAGTATCTTGAAGTCCCAGTCATTTCTTCAAAGATGGATTGCAAGACTTCTTTGCTCTTAGCTTCTATTTCTTTGGCTTTAAATCAACTGTATCAGTTTAAGATTTATGAAGTATTACTTTCCGTTTCAAGATCCATTGCTTCCAAGCTCTCTATCCTTTGTTCTCAGTTCTTCATCACATCTAGGATAGTGAAATATAATGTCCTCATCATATTTTGACTCACTTTGAGTAAGAGCTGGGCACTTTTTTACAGGATCGCTGGAATCCCTTTCTTTCAGAGACCAGGTGCTGGAAAATATCCCTGTATTTCTAGTGTAGTGGAAATTAACTTATTATGCAACTTTTTGTACAGTTACAGTGGTGCAGACACCATCCATAAAAATTTAAAGTAAAGAAGGATTTACAAAGTTTTACGAAAGTGGTACGAACGATGCAGTCTATACCCTTGAGATCCTGGCAAAGTCTAATATTACAAGCTATTTCTTCTTTTCAAAGAGCACACATATAAGCTGAGACAAACAGGATAATCTTTCTAATCAGTCTTGTTATTTGAAATAGAATATACCTTTTGAGTATCTTGAAGAGTCAACTGAATGATATCAAGAACGTCTGTATTTATTGACCAGTAATGTATGGAAAGCAAGTCTCTTGATTTGAAAGCGGTAAAGTGGGAAAACATTGTTTCTGTTTATTGCAGTGGATTATTGACGTTAAAACAGATAGGACTACTTGAAAAAATGTCCACCAGGTAATAGCAGAATCTTCTTCTTTCACTCAGCAATGCTAATCTAAACTTTTCAATATATAAACTATCTACCTTTTGTGAGTCATGTAGACTTATCACTGTTTTTATTAAGAAAGACATACTGTGGCTATGCAGCACTTTAGTTTTGATTCCAAAAAGATGCTTCAGAGCATGCGTGAGAGCAAACATAGCATCTCCCTACAACTCATTAAAGCAGCGTCATCTTTTCCTAGGATCATATACTTTCCCTCTGCAGCTGCCATCTAATCCCAAGAAAGTACGTAGCTACTTTAAAGAGTTTCATATACTGTAGGTACTTAGTTCATAGCTTTGTGCACTCCAAAGCACCTTTCTCAAAATCAAAAGTATTACACAGTCCTATTATAAGCTACATTTCAATCCTGAACTAAATGTCAAGGGTACTATGTAATTAGCAGTTAAATCATTTTGCACAATGGCAGCCCTTTAATATGAACAAACTAATGGTTGAACAGTGAGAAGAGGAAGGAAACAAATTGTGGTTGCTAACAATTGCATAGCACAGTATCTTGAGTCACTTCCAGATTAAACTCTAATATGAATAAAGAGTATATCGTGCAGTCATTCGGAAACCACAAAGTACATCCTATCAGCTCATGGACTCTAAAAATGGCTTTTTGAGGTTCTAACAGCATAAGCTGAACATATATTTGCAAAAGAAGGCTTCATAATGCTACTTTTGTTTTGAAAGAAAAGCAACCACATGAACAAAATCAAACAATAAACACAGCACTTTCTCCTTTTACTAATTTTTTTCTTTATTTCAAGATGTATAAGGCTGCCCAACTCAAACAGTATGACTCTGGACAAATATAACATAAAGATTGAAGAATCATCATCATCATCATTACAATAATAATATACAATTACAATAATAACATATCCCCATAGTGATGTTGATACTTTATACCTGTCCCACAGAAAAGGAAGCAGAGGTTCAAGAGCAAGATATCCAAACTAATGCAATCAAGACTAGGATTGAAAAATCATCAAATGATTCAATGTGCAGATTGTGCAAAGAAGCAGAAGAAATAGTCGATCATATGCTCAGCTCATGCAAGATGATTGCACAAACTGATCATAAATAACATAACACAGTCATCAGAATGATTCACTGGAATATCTGTAAAAAATATCTTAATGAAATATTGGTAGGAACATAAGAGTTGAAAAAGTAGTTGAAAATGCACAAATTAAAACATTGTGAGATTTCTGAATACAGACCAATGAAGTCTTGGCTCCCAACACACCAGATATAACTCTGGTTGAAAAGAAGAAAGTGTGGATAATTGATGTGGCAATACCAGGGGATAGTAGAAAACAAAGAATGAGAGAAAAATCACAAAGTATCAAGCTCTGAAAATCGAAATTGAAAGATTATGGCATAAACTGGCCACTGTGATTCCCAGTTGGGTGCCATAACAAAAAATCTTGGACAGTATTAGATGCATTGACACAATTTCCATCGATCAATTGCAAAAGACCACACTGTTCGGATCCACACATACAGTATACTACGTTCATATGACATCTTAAGTTCATGGAAAGAACTCGATGGTGATGGCCTCATGTTGACCTTGATGAAGGCCAACACTAGCTAAAGAACTGGCAGCTGTAACTTCCCATTGTTGTAAAGAGATAATAAGAAAAATGAGAATAACAAGAATAACAAGCCTACTAATACAAAAGAGACCAAATTCGCCCATAAGAAAGGCTGAATGAATAATAGAAAAGGGACATAGTAAGGCAAAGTATTGCATGCCCAATACCAAGCAGTCTAAGCAGATAACAAGACCTGGCAATAGCCAAGAGAAGAAAAGTTGAAGAAAGAAACAGAAGGGCCAATTCTGGCTGCATAAGACCAAGACTTAAGAACAAATGCATATGAAGTCTGAATTGAAAGGGAATGAGACAACTTGCCACAGCCAATTCACCATGGCCAACTTGCTGTGGGACAACTCACTGTGGAACAATTTAACAATTCTATCTAATTATTTAAAATAAATAAAAAAATATTTTAGTTTTTGTTAATCACATTTCATTTTGTCCCTCCTTTTGCATCCTTTCTTTAATGATTCTATTCCACCATTTCTTTGTTATTACTGTAGCAGCAATGAGTTGTCCTGTGACGAGTTGGCCGTGGCGAGTTGGCCGTGGTGAGTTGGCCACCGCGAATTGTCATAGACCCGAATTGAAAAGACAACAACAGATCTCCCTTCTAGCACTGATGATGTTGCCTAGTTTCATTTGGTAATGAAACTTATGCATGAAAACAACCAAACTCAGAGACCACCAGTGACCCCACAGTTCAATCCTGAGCTACAAATATTCCCTTCTGTTGGTGAACAATACTAAACTAGATAGACCAATGGCCAAGGAGTAAGTATTTCATGCAGTTAGATAAGGAATGGGGATTCATTTCTCCAACATTTGCTGTGAAACGATATGGTACCGTTTAACATTTAAATGACAAAGGCTCTACCCCAGGGGTCTTCAAACTTGGCCCTTTTATGAGTTGTGGACTTCAACTCCCAGAATTCCTTAGCCAGTGTGCCTGGCTGAGGAATTCTGGGAGTTGAAGTCCACAACTCATAAAAGGGCCAAGTTTGAAGACCCCTGCTCTACGATATCAAGATGCTTGAACTAAAATAGGGGAAAGAATGAATCCTGAGCCTTAATTCCCTGTATTTCATATTGCTTCTAAGTGTTTTAAGTTTGATTACGCACCCTGGAATTATTGTGATCACTGCTGCTGCATTCTAGTTAGAAAGCCCATACATTGAATTTTGAGTAAAGGAAAACAACTCATGTAAAAGCTAATTGTTACATGCAGCCCTGATTGGGATTGAAATATGTTGGCTAATATGGTAAGTGTGAGTGGAAGGTCAAAGGGGAGCCATATTGTAAACATACATGCCAGCATGAAGACAGGACTGAAGATAAAATTAGAACCAGATGCTTTCCCATTTCTCATAAGGTTTTGAGGTCACCGCCCCGGTGTCTCCAAGTCCCTCAGCAGGGAGAAAATATAGCATTGCTCTGTGCCATGGAGGGAGATGCAGCACTTATAAATTTGGTAAGGTACATTCAATTCTGAAGCATAATGTTTTCAGCTGAAGAGGAATACACTTCTTTCAAAGACATCTGTTTTTTATCAAATAAAACTGCTTTTGAGTCAGGCCTTAACACAATGCATGGAAATACAGTTGGAACTTACAGTGAACTGTAACTGATCTGTCAAACTGAAAGATCAGCACAAAATCACCAAATATGATATCTGGGTCAAGTAATTAAAGTCATCTGATAAAAGTTTGCAAAAGCTTCTCTTTTCTTCTTCTTTCTCCCCCACCTCCCCCACCCCCATTCCAAGCTTAAAGGGCCGAATGAAAGATACTCAAACTAGATATTGTTGTCTCCAGAAAGAGATCTGGCAGCAAGCTTCTAAGATACATACAGCCTGGTTTTTTTTTTCCCTTGCTGGTTTTTCAAAAATGTTTCTTTCAGCAATGTGATTTATATGGCCATTGCGCTTTGTATGTCTTGGAAGGGGGAGTATAAACTTGGCCCTTGAACTTGCAATCAGATTTGCAATACGATCTTTAACACAAGAAAAGTCCCTACGAATTGAAATTTAGGGACTTGAGACAGCATTTTGAAGGAAACTGGATTCTGAGTGCTTTTGAGTGTGTTTGTAAAAACATGGAGACTTGGAGCCTTTATGGGGAGAGTTTGTTGTTGTTGTTTTTGTACTGTACAGATAGTCCTCGACTTACAACATTCATTTAGTGACCATTTAAGTTACAACAGCACTGAAAAAAGTGACTTATGACCATTTTTCACACTTACAACCTTTGTAGCAGCCCCATAATCATGTGATCAAAATTCAGATGCTTGGCAACTGGTTCATACTTATGACTGTTGCTGTGTCCCAAGGTCATGTGATCACCTTTTGCAAACTTTTGCCAAACAATATCAGTGGGGAAGCCAGATTCAACTAACAACTGTGTTACTAAACTTATCAACTGCAGTAATTCACTTAACAACAGAAATTTTGGGCTCAGCTGTGGTCGTATGATGAGGACTACCTGTACTTGGTTTTGTTGTGCTGGAAAATAGACTGTTCCTTGGGCTGAAAATAGAACTGATGTTAGGACAGACTTGAATCAGGGTTGTGATATGCACCAGGCTAACAGGGCAACTAGTTCCTTCCCCGTGTGTGCTAATCTCTGGAATTACCTTTAAAATCTCTGATTAGGGAAGGTACCCAGCCACCAAGTCTAATAGGGAGAAATGAAATATTTTAAAATGTGCTTTTGGCTGTAGTGGTTGAAATATTGAACTAGGATTTGGGAGACGCAGATTTGAGTCCATGTTCAGCCGTGGAAGGAAAGTCATTAATTTTGGGCCAGTCTCAGCCCACCTGCTGCAAAGGAGAAATTAGAGAAGTGATGAAGTCTTGAATACTGCCTTCCAGAGGAAAGGGAAGCTAGGAATACAACAAACAAACAGACAAATAAGCAGGTGTATTTACATACTTAATATGGCTTTTCTGTTGCTCAGTTTCAAACAGCTCACATCAACAACAAGCAATTTTAAAACAAAACTATAATAAACATAACAACATCCCTTCATGGCACCATCCCATAGGGATAATACAGTCCTCATTCGAGGTTCTTCAGAAACCCAGCAAAGGATATGCAGAGAAGAATTCTCTTTTCCATTTAGCTTCTCACCTTGGCACTCCATCAAATCCTGTTAAAGGACTCAGATTTATGAGATGCAGATCCCCTTCAACTGTATCTAGATCATGGGTCTTCAAACTTGGCTCTTTTATGAATTCTAGGAGTTGAAGTCCACAAGTCATAAAAGGGCCAAGTTTGAAGACCCATGATCTAGAAATCAGGGGTGTCAAACTGCCGGTTTCATCATACCGAAGCTGTGCCCACCCCATTGCCAGCAATGCAAAAAGAGTCGCGATATGTCGCGACATGTCACGTGACATGACGAGTTTGACACCCGTGATCTAGATGATGTGACTTGTAATGCAGTGTTGAATATATTCCTGTTCAGAAATTGTATACTGTAGCTTTGCAGCCTTACTTGTATATGAGTTCCTTTTGCTTGGCTGGTATTTACAGCTGGATAGTCATGCATAGGATTAGACTGATCAACACATTAACTGAAAAATGTACCCTTGTGCTCTTCGTTTCAACTATTTGTTTGGAAGTATTTGTACAGAAACATTTCCTTGTATTCAGCTTTTCTGACCCATAGCTTGTTATTTATAATTATAGCATGAGATGCTTTTGCCCATGACCATAAGTACTGTATGTTTGCGTGGAATTAAGCTAAGTAGGAATTTGCTTCATAGTATGTATGCCTAGAATTGCAACCTTAATATTCATGTGGACTCTGGAGAGTCATTTGCTTCTTTCTAGTCTTTTTTCTATCTCCTTAGTAACTGTTAACTGTTAACTTATAGGACTCTCCTATAAATCTCGTTCCAAAATTAAGGTCTGTTAAATTCATTGGAGTTATTCCCAGATCAGTGTTTTTTTAGGGATCTGAAATAGGAACATTCAAAAAGTCTTGTTTTGGCTGTTTGTGAAGTAAAATAACTTATAAAACTGTTATTGCTGTTTAGAATTTAAAATGATTGTTATTGTGACACTAATTTTTCTTGCTCCTCAGCTTCCTTCCTAAACCCTACATTGACTATCTAGGAAATGCTTCAGAAATAAGGAAAATGCTAGTTCTCAGTGCTTTCTCTAGCTGTTGAAAATACTTACTTTGTAGGAGGAGGAACCATAAGAGAGCTTAATTATTTTAAAAACTGTATTACAAAATATTTTTGAAGCGAATGTAAGAGCTATGTAAGCAAACATTTTTGTCACGATATACAGCTTTCTGATTTATTCAGATACAAGTATATAATACTTGCTTTCCAAAATATCAATTCTCAGGAAGTAGGGCACATTATACAAATGAAATATTCACTCCTTATTTGGTTTATCACTTTGAAATAGAAACAGTTAAATTATCTTAATATGAAAAGAATTTGTAAAGCCAGTTCTAACATTTCTGAAGAGCCATCCCAAACTATTCCGAAAACAATATAGATTACTCTGGTTGAACCAAATATAAATAACATTTTTTAGCCAACCCATGCCCCATTGAGTCATCGTTTCATAAATATTACCTTATTTAAACAGAGTAATAGAATGGGCAAAAAAAAGCAGTGGAAATAAGACCAACTTCTGACTTCCTGCCTGCTTCCCCATTGAGTTTCCTTAGGGGAAGCTGGCAGGGAGCATTGGAATTCTTCCTTCCTTCCTCCTTTTCTTTCCCTTCCTAGAAGGCAGGTAAGTGGCTGAAACTGGGTGGGGGAGAGAACACGAAAGTGTGAGACTGACTGAGACTGACCATCACAGAACATTGAAATGAAGATAACATGACCACAGCTGCAGTCCAGCAGTGCGGCAGCAGCTGATTGTCACTGAAGCAGCCACAACTTTCCCAAATGTCATTTAGTCAAGGGTCGTGGGACCTAGATTTTGGACACATTCTTAAGAAAGCCCATTTGAGATACCTTGGTTCAAAAATTGTTGCCCTATGATGCACTAGTT
Organism: Azemiops feae; assembly: GCA_023970755.1. Taxonomy (NCBI): domain Eukaryota; kingdom Metazoa; phylum Chordata; class Lepidosauria; order Squamata; family Viperidae; genus Azemiops; species Azemiops feae. The sequence goes on along the minus strand of JALGBA010004127.1, from coordinate 929,631 downwards.
TGCCCAGTTAAAGGTCGTGACAACAAGCGTTTCAGTAGTATATAGATATTCCTATTTGTTACGAAAGCTACAGTGTCAGGGGTAGACAGAGACTTTGAGCAGACTTGTCCAAATAGCAGTCAAAACATTAAAGATTAGAAGTGTCTATTTAATCTGGCATCAATTTTTTTTGTGTACCCAGGTAGAAATGACTAATTGGAATTAGGTCAAATGCAGACCAGATAAATCACAAGGATATGGTAATTATATTCAGGAGTGAGGCCAGAGAAAATATGTTGCCAGAATACTCAAGAAACAACTTTCTTGAGAGAAAAAGGAAAGGCATTTTCTAGGTCACTACAAGCCCAATGAGTTCACAATTCTGAAACACCTCCAACAACAGTTTCCCATATCATACATAAAATTACATTCCAACTCTGTGAGCTTCAAGAGCACAAGAATTAATGATCCTGCTACTCTTAGTCCCAGGTATTTCTATAGACAGTCCTTCAAATTCAGTTACATTGCTCATAACAAGCAGTTTTGGAGTATCACGCTTAAAGAGACTTAAGGAATGGCCATGCAACACAACACTCCTGCAGTTGCTTGATCTGCAAAGACTCCAAGCAGCTAACTTCTAGGACAGGGATCCTCAAACTTGGCCACTTTAAGACTTGTGGACTCCCAGAATTCCCCAGCCAGCAGATTCAACACCCAATCTTGGGTAGAGAAGACTCTTGAACAAGCAGCCAAAGTAGATCCCAACAACTATAAATACAAACAACTGCAACTGCAGCCTCCAGAACTTGGGTGATCAACTTTTGTCCAGGAAAACATATGTGCCCCTTACCCCTTATATGTACCAGTATCCATATTGATACGGTTTTCCATCAAATTTTGGTAATCATTACTTTGGAACAATCTGTCACTGATGTTTAGCATTAAAGGGAGGAAAAAGGAAATTGGCAAAACAAAACTTTCAGGATGGCATGAATTTTGGAGAAAAAAGTTAAATTAAGTTAAAATACTGTAATGTCTTAATATAAGCTCTGTACCCTGCACAAATGGAGTCATTAATTTCCCAGAGGGGGCTAAATTTAGCATCAAACAGTTTGTTTGGGCTAAACTAATTCCCTCTAGATTTCCAGAAGTCTTTCAACTGTAGCAGCATAACAGTCTAAAAAATAAGCAAACAATACACACAAAAAGAATGCATGAACTACTTGCTGGGGAGACAGTTGACTCTCCTGAGACTGAGGCACAGTAATGCTCTAGAGAGGACTTGGGAAAACAGGATCTCTATAGGAACTGTCCCCCCAGCAGTTTTTACATTCTTTTGCAGCTATTTGGAGTGTGAAAAATGAGTAAAGGGAGAGGAGGAGGAGGAGGAGGAGGAGGAGGAGGAGGAGGAGGAGATAAGGTTCCTCCAGCCTGCTCAAGGTGCAGCTGGTCCCTAATTGTACCCCTACAGAATGGAAAAAATACTGCAGGAAATTAGGAAAGAAGGGACTATTGGTGGTTATCCCAGGAGTAGGCAACCTTGGCTCTTTTATGACTCGTGGACTTCAACTCAGCTGGCTCAGGAATTCTGGGAGTTGAAGTCCACGAGTCATAAAAGAGCCAAGGTTGCCTACCCCTGAGTTATCCTATCCTATCCAGTTATCCTATGTCATGGAAGGGATTAAGATTAAGATTAGATTAAGTTGTATTGTATGAACACAGACATTTTGTTGTCATTCACCGTTTATGTGGGATAAAAGAACCATTTTAACAACAACATGCTCACATGTACAATTTAAATTTTTGCCATTGTCAGTGCTGAATCTTTCAGTTATGATTGCCATTTCTTATTGCTTGTAATTGACTAATGGATATAGAAGGTAAGCTCACATCTTTCGGATTTTCTGTTACAAAACAGGTACCAAAAAAATTTCAGTGAATTTGTTGATGTTAACAGTTAACACAGTTGTACCTCTTACACTTCCCTGGCATCTTATTGATTAATGAGAAGGGGACCTCAATTTATTATGAAGCTTTTCCGAAATCTGTGACATGTTTGGGAAAAGATTCAAATCAGTCTTTCAATGCAGACTCCATTTTAACTGGAAAACCAGAAGGACCACACACAGACATTTCAAAGGGATGAAGATGAGTGTCTAGTCCTTGATCTTGTATTAATATGTGAAAGGAAAAACTAGCCACAGTTGGGAAAAGAGGTGAAACAAAAAAAAATAGCCTTCCCACAGGAATAAGGCAGCTCTCTGTTCTTGTGCTCCACCCTGGACATTTTTAGATTTATTTGAAAGCCAACTCAAACTGCCAATTGATTCAAGATCAAACCGCAAAATGGTTGCTGGCACTTTTGAGGGCTGTATATTTAGGTGCCACCCACCCAAGATGGAAACCCTGCAAACCAACCCTGTATTATTATCATCATTTGTGTTAAATTTATTACTGCATCTGGCATCAACAGAGCAATTTGAAAACCAACTAGCAGGTTGAAAGGCAAATGGAATTTAGATTGAAATACCTAGTTTGCAGAGTCCCAATTTTCTTCACCATTCTAGTTATTGTAAAGCTTTCCATTGTAAGTTCAGTTTTATCTTTATCTCACTTCTCCCATATGTCTATAGTCTTTTAGCCCACAGTGTTTATGTGCTTCTTAGACTTATTTATTGGTAATCTACCAAAGGAGGTTCAGAGTTTCTTTATTCAGAAATTTACTTTGCATCCATGTCAAGTCTGAGCATTATCCTTCCTAGTGATATGTTTTGTTTCATTCCCAGTAATTTATGGCTGGCAGATCAGAAGATTCAGTGTTCCTGAGGTTCCCAACACATAGTTTGTGTATATCATTTGCAAAATCCATTTTTGCTGTATTTGACTTTGCATGATAAGTTATTCCACAAACAGGAAGTCCATGTTTTCTTTGTTACATCTATTTTTGTCAGACAAATAATCCTAAGTGTCTTGATGGTGAAATGTCATCATAATGATAAAAAAATATTTTGCAGTAATTGATATCCACACAGTTACAAATATGGCATATTATGTGTGGTTACGGAATCAGAGCATTGGTGCAAGACTCAAATATGTAACATTGCTATTCTTTCAGACCTCTGGCTAGTCATGTGATAACTGAGTGCATCATAACTTCAAGCTGAAAGATCTTAAACATCATGCTTTTCTTTAAATAACTTTCAGATTTCAGTTTTGGTTGTTGGGTGTTGTTTTGTTTTTGTTTTTAATAAAAATAGTCATAGAGTATGAAAGTTCCTGCTGAGCAGCCAGGGATAACTTCCTCTATTTTGAGCCTTTTTAATAATAATCTTTATTCATAGTTTCTTTTCATTCAGTGGAGATGGAACTATAGTATCTCCAATTTAGGGGTTATTTTGTGTATATAAAATACAGCGAAAAAAAGATTTTAAAAACTCTTATCGCTTGTTCTCTATTTTTATTCTCAGCTTCTTTTAGGAAGGAAGAGTAGGTGGATGGGTGGATAGATTTTAAATTGTTTATCACATATCATTTCACCTGTGGTGTATAGTTTTGTAGTTGTTTATCACTTGTAATTTTCAAATTGCTACATCTTTCCAATGGCTGTTTATATAGCTGTGTGAAAAGACATGTGTTAATTGGGCAGGGAACTGGAGGGTTCGCATGTTATTTTCATAATCTCAGCTGCAACTGTTGGAAAAAGTGAAAGTCTGATCATGGAAATGGCTGTCAACTTACCATATGTAAAACCTTATTAATATTTGTTTGTTAGAGATATATCACACCTTTTTTGTACTCACATGCATATGCATGAGGATTGTATCATCAAAGCTTCCAACACTAAAAGAATAGTGAATATCATAAGTAACTTAAAAATATATTGGAACTGTCATATGACTTTTTATTTCTAATAAGAGTGACAACGTGAAGGTAGATATTAAATGAAAATGACTTTATAGTATATTTACAAGATGTGTGGGAATGTAGTTTTCTTCCATCTTTATATCTGAAATGATAGGTGTATTTTTCAGGATGTCTCTACATCACGGAATAGGAGATTTCTCAGGATGGGCTAAACTATGAGAACCTTTTGACAGTAGATAGTAAGGCTGATAAATGACTGTTTAGTCCATGTTGCTTGGAACAACTAATATATATGAGTAAAAACATTGAATAGTTGGTTGCTATTTTAATAACTCAGCAAATCAAATACTGCTTTTGAAAAAGCGTCCCAAGAATTATAATCCATGGGAATGTCAATAATGACAGGGCCATAGAACGCATCCTGAGGCAGCACAGATCCTTAAATATTTGGTGAAATGCCATACCACTTTCCTCGACATAAAGGCCAGTCACCTCAATGGGTCTTACTCTGGAGTAGGCACAGATCAGATGGCATTATTAAATTCCCCTCTAAAAGTTTATTTGGAGGACTGGATTCTGGTGATCCAGCACTGCATTTGATGAGTTCAGCTAGACTAGCATCCACACATTTTCACCTTTGACCTTTACTATTGTCCATTTAGATTTCATTGAAAATCTGAAGCGGATGAACTAACTGCCTCCATATTTTCTCTTGTGTTTTGTCACTAGAGGTGATGTAACCATTCACTACTACTGGGTAAAGGAGAAGCAAGTCTTAGGTTCAGATCTGCTTCATTAACTACCCATCATACTGTATTTCCTGAATCTGATACCTTCTAGACATTTTGACCTACTTCAGCACAACTGCCTTGTATTACACTACTTGAAAACCATGCCCTCTTCCACAATGAAATGTTTCTTCCTAAGAGACATTTCTAAAAGAGAGAGAGAGAGAGAGAGAGAGAGAGAGAGAGAGAGAGAGAGATATTTATCAATGTTTGATAGTTCTACTGTAGTTCTACTTTATAGAACTGTGCTGTGCTTTTCAGCAAACACACTACATCTAAACCTGGTTTTATTTCTGTTTAAGATTTCTACTTTCTATTTACTGCATTTTGGGGGGGGGGTTCTTTTGAAAGACTTTCAAATGAAATTTTTTTTAAAAAAAACAAATGTAATAATAGGTTGCCTGTCCAGTCTCGTACTTGTGAACATAGTAATAAGCGAAATCTATTTATACATTTTTCTTCTCATCCCCAAACCCACAGCTGCTTCTCTCATCAAATGAAGAAACTATCAGTATTTGAGATAAAACTGGGCATTCCCATTCTAAACTTTGTTGTTTTTCTAGAAAACTCGTGCATGTGTGTGAGCGCGCATGCACATGCACTCACATTCTAAACATGCAGTCCTATTCCTGATTCTAATATTAGATCTACGCATCAAGTTGCAAAGAAATATTGCTCAGTGTGGTGCAGTTCAATTTCCTGTTACTGAGATTAGAGAAGTACTAGAGAAATGCTGTATTTTTGTTGTCTGTTGAATACTTTGTGGCTTATAAATCCACAAAGTACTTTTGAAGTGTACTTTTGACACCACTAGCTCTGAAGCCTTCATTGGCAGCAGGAATTCTAGGAGTTGTATCTAGGAGTCGTAGAAGCTGTGCTAAAATCTTTTGTTCTCTGCTATTAGCTTTTCAAAGAGTGGTTCCTTTGAAGTCACCACTGTGTTATTAATCGAATGCAGAGAATTCATTAGATCAGAAAAAATATTAAAGCAAAATTTTAAAAGATGACAAATATATTAAATATTGCTAGGTTCACTAGGAGACTTGCTACAGTGCAAAAATATTTGTATTTCTTTATTTATTATCTGATCATCTAACTAATCTTTATTTCAACTATCTTTGGTTATTTCTGAGCTGGACTAAACCAAACTATAGCTTTTTTGTTAGAAAAAAAATGAAAGTCAAGTGATCAATTAGACAGGTTATGGGAAAGCCCTGCGAGATACTTTATATTAGCATATATATTACCATATATATATATATGACTTCTTTACTGCCTCATAGAACGACTATGAATAAGAAACCTATTGCTAATAACTTTACTTGTCTACAGGTGGAAAAATGTGAACAAGTAAATGATTGTAAGGAGGGTTTTCAGAACGCCAGAGATTGTTGATGTATCTAGCCATAAAATCTTTCCGTATTCATGTTTGTTTTTTGGCTAAAAAAAAAATTAAACAGTGGTCTGGCTGCTAGCACAACGTGTACTCTCTCTGTTCCCTTCTTGACTTCCTGTTCTTTCATGGCTGAAAAGGGAAGGAGGAGTCAGAAGCTGAACTGAATCAAATGCAGGTGGAGAGTTTGTGCTAAGTAGCCAAAACAAACAATATGCATTCCTTTACTATCAAATTTTTTAAAGATTGGCCTGATTTTGAGGACATTCACAGTGCACATAGGCTCTGTTGCTGGGACTTTCACTTGCCCTGCTTCAGATGGAAACGACATATCCCCTTCTTTGAAAGTGGGGGCAAGGGGGAGGAGGGGCAATTGGTGTTGCTGCTTTTAAAAGGTCTCCCTCAAAATGAAGCTTTTATCACTTTGAAAAGAAAATGTGTTTAATATCATGTAATGCAATGATCTATGCAAAAGATTGGCAGAAAAACCTAGGCAAAAATTAAGTAGCTTCCAGCTCTGTTTTAAACCTAAAGACTCCATCCAAATTTGTGGAAACTTTCATTATAGTTTGCCAGTGTTTCAAGCAAGCTTGGGCTTCATTCAGCTCTTGAAATGATTGCTGATTTTTACTTTGGAACAAGGTGAAATTCAGTTTCCAGATGAGTTTTTAACTTTGATCCATGGGTATAACCCAAGATTCTGCCTGGAAAAAATAAATGGTAGTTTGCTTCAAAGGTCTGACCCTCAGCCAAGGCCGTGTTCCTAAGCTGAGACACCTGGACAGAATTTAGAGAGTGACACCAGACATTCTCTTGGCTGCTACTGACTTCAGATCACGTCAAGAGCAGCTCTCTCAGCTTGGTTGCCATGCAACTTCATTTGGGCCATGTTCAAGAGATCTGCACACATGATCCTTTGAAATGGGGTTGCACAGCAACAGTGGATGGTGGATGGTGTCCCGGTTGACAGCATTTTAGCTCATTGCCCTGTTCTACTCAGAGGGCAGGGCGTGGTTCCTCCCTCGATCTAAAAAAAAAAAAGAAATTCAAGGACAGTCACAAGTGCCATCATTTCTGTGGAATTTTTATGAAAACATTCCCAACAAAGGAGGAGCGGTGGGAGTATTGGGTGTGTTCTCTCAATATTAATACATCCATGTAATCTTAGAGTTTAAAAAAAAAAAAACACCAGAGGCTTTGAGGATTTTTATAACACTTTCATATATTTTGAACTGTTGCCTTTCTTTTTAGTATTAAATGTCTAGCTAGCTGGCAATTGCTCGCTTTCCAGAGTATTTTTTTAAAAAGAGAGTCACATTAAACAATGAAACAAATCTTCAGATAAGGCTATCAGAAGCCCACTTAAGAGGATGATCTAAAAGACTAACCATTTGCTAATCTTACATTTTATCATGGAGTTTTATCGTTTATGTTACTCTTTAAAATGCAGAATTAAATATAAAGCATGTTTATCAAAATGTTGATGTTCCTTTGGCTGGGTCCAAATTGCAATCATTTTTCAGTGTTTCAAATGCTTCTTCTACCAACTAGCAGTGTTAAATTGCCTTCCTGACAATGCCACTATTTCTATTTATTTTTTCTTGTCAGTAATAGTTGTTTTCCTGAACAATACTTTAGATATAGAAATTAGATGAAAAAATAAATGTATGTTGATTTTGCCATGTCTGAAAATAATTTTGAGTCAACCTGGGTGTTTTGTGGTAACATATATATAGTTAATACTATTTAATATTGAAATCAGTGGGTTTTTAGCATGCTTAAACCTCTATTGGACAATGACTATTTTAAAAAAACCAAATATGTTGAAGATCCTAATATAGGGATTACTACATATATAATGCAAACAATTAAAATTCAATAATATTGCTGAACTGGCTTATATTTAATTTATGCATGCCTATTTCAAATAGGAAATAATAATTTCATTGTCCTTTTTAACCTTTAAAACCTTGGAATTTTGTACATAAAATTGTACAAAATTATACATTTAAATAATATAAACACTTTAATGTCAGATGTGACGTAGAAGCTATGGGAGATGAATAAGAAATGCACACAGCCTTCATTTAAAAAGTGGTTTAATGGAAAGCATTATATATAGAAAACAAGTTATACAAAGATGTCAACTGTTTTTTTCCTCTTGCCTGTTTTTAAGAATAATTCTTAGTGGTTTTGCCATCCATCTTTTACCTTTATTGCTATATTATACACCAAGTTCTATACTTGCTAAAATGCATCTTTTTTAAGATTAGACTCTCCAGAATGTTTGATGTATACTTCATCCCTCCATTTCTTGGAGGTAATCATGGGTAAGAAAATTGCTTGATTTTTATTCATTTACAAAGCCAATATACCGTTTATTCAGTATTCCATCTTAGGCAACTTTTGTAATGTAGTTTTCCAAGTTTCAAAAATGCATACATAAAAATTTAGATTAGGTCAATTGCATAGAAAATATGCATCATATTAAGGGCTTTTGTAAGCAAAAATGTATTCAGAGATACCTTCATAAAAAATCATGTTTTTTTTTAAAAAAGACAAAATTAAAACTGGAAGGATGAGAAAGCAGAATGCACAGATTCATTTGTTCCTCCAGAAGTAAGCTCTGTTGAACTCAATGGAATTTACTTCTGAGTAAACATGCAGAAGAGTGTGCTATAAGCTGACCATGTCTTTGTGTGTGTGTGTGTGTGTGTGCATGTATATGCTGGCATGCACTTTCGAAGCAATCTTGTCTCTTTGTAACTGCCCGAACAATTTTCTTCTCAGCACCTGTTTTGGAAAATTGCCATTGCCATTGCCTCCTTCCCAGGGCTCACTGGCCCAGAGTCATTCAGCTGGCATTGTGCCCAGGGCAAGACTAGAACTCAGAATATCCTGTTTTCTAGCCTGGTGCTTTGACTACTACACAAAACTGGCTCTCATAAACTACCATAAGCAGTATATTGCCCATACACAAAAAGTTGCTCCAACATCCTCCATCTAATAAGTCATCTGCTTATTATGAGAATATATCTATCACTGGCTAATGTAGGGAGCCAGGGGAAGCATAAAAAGTGGTAATCTCTAGGTGAAATTTTATCTTCAGTTGATGGTGGAGATGCCTGTAGACTAAGAGAAAGTACAGTTAGTACTCAAAACCATTCACTTAGTGACCGTTCAAAGTTACAACAGCACTGAAAAAAGTGATTTATGACCATTTTTCACACTTATGACCATTGCAGCATCCCCATGGTCACATGATCAAAATTCAGGTGCCTGGCAATTGGCGTGTATTTATGACGGTTGCACGGATCATCTTTTGTAACCTTCCTAGCTGGCTTCTGGCAAGCAAAGTCAATGGGGGAATCCAGATTCACTTTAACAACCACGTGATTTGCTTAGCAACTATGACAAGAACGATTGTAAAATGGGGCAAAACTCACTTAAAGACTGCCTTGTTTAGCAACAGAAATTTTGGGCTCCGTTGTGGTTTTTAAATCAAGGACTACCTATAAAGTAGAAGGGATGCAGAAGGAATCTTCAACAAAAGAGTTTTCTTCTGTTTCTTTTACACACAAATGCATCACTTCTCTGGGGGCACGTTCTCTCCTTCATTACTGCTTGCCTTTCCTTACTGTGCTCTTAAGGGCTTACTCACTCTGCAGGCAAGAACAGTGAGCTGCTGCAACGAAACAGAATTCATCCTTTCCTGCCAATTCAGTGGATTTGTTTGGGATGTCGATCACTCCTACTCATTAGCCTAAAAATTCTAGCAGAAGAGTCTTGTTTTGTTTAGTTTAGTTTTATGTTGTATTTAAAAAAAAAAAAAAAAAGTCCTGCAACCTCCCTTTTCAAATCTGGATTGAGAAATGGCAGAAAGTGCTGCCAACATTCCTGGTGAATAAACGGAGTGCAAATGGTTGCCGTATAATCTAAAACTTTCAAAATGTTATTTTTCTAACCCGTTAGGTACACTTCACCCTGTACATGTGTCATTGTCATTGTGGGTTCATGTTTAGGTGTCATAATGTAAATAATACAAGGAAAAGGCAAATCTTGCTGTGGAAAAACCTAGTGTTAATTCAATAATCTGTTCATCTGGTTTTTGAAACTGGATTACATTTATTGCCAACACAACTCCTTTAAGTGAAAAACGTTTTCTTTTCTACATACACCACCAATGTATAGATAGTCCTTGACTTACAACAATTCATTTAGTGACCATTCAGAGTTACAACAGCACTGAAAAAAAGTGACTTAGGACCGCTTTTCACACTTATGACCGTGGTGTAAGTGATCCCCATGGTCACGTGATCAAAGTTCAGATGTTTGGCAACTGTCTCACATTTATGACGGTTGCTGTGTCCTGGGATCATGTGATCACCTTTTGTCTCCTTCTGACAAGCAAAGTCAATGAATAAACAGATTCACTTAACAACCATGTCACTAACGTAACAACTGCAATGATTCACTTAACTGTGGCAAGAAAGGTTGTAAAATGGAGCAATACTCACTTAATGGATGTCTCGCTTAGTAACATAAATTTGGGGCTCAACTGTGGTCGTAAGTCAAGGACGACCTATATATATATTATAGAATCCTTCACTCTTTTTCTAAAAATAAGGGATGATGTGTCCTAACTTAAGTACACACTCACATCTTCTATGTAAGCCCATATAGGAATTCAGAAACCTTACCACTTGGAGTGTGTAATCCAGGGGTAGGCAACCTTGGCTCTTTTATGACTCGTGGACTTCAACTCCCAGAATTCCTGAGCCAGCCATGCTGGCTCAAGAATTCTGGGAGTTGAAGTCCACGAGTCATAAAAGAGCCAAGGTTACCTACCCCTGGTCTAATCCATGATCTAGCTGAAAATGTGGGTGTTCTTAAAAGAACAATCATCGGTAGTCTGAACCACCTGCCCTCCTTTTTTTATGGCATTTCTGGAATGCTAAGAAAATGGAAATAGAAACAAGGTTGCAGAATACCGAATTCTTCTGGTGTTTTCTTCTTCTGGAATGTTTTTATTTCCTCTTGCGAGAAGATTTCTTCCCAAGATGTATTTTGAAAGGTTGCTCTAAAAAGAGAAAAGGCAATTTGATTATTCGTTTCTTGGGGTGGGACTGATTTCATTGCACATTTTGGCAACACTTCTTCTTCAGTTACCTAATGTGTCTTGCTCTGCAAACACAGCTGCCTTGAGATCCCTTGACTACACACAGAGGGAAAAGAACGACAGCCATTGAATGCCCATGTTAGATTAAATCTGAACTTCTTTTGATTGAATGAGCTAATTCTTTATGTCAAGGTCTGGCAACAAAAACTTAAAAGCCAACGTGGCTTTTTTCACACCCAAATATAACTGAGCTCTATTTCTCTCTCTTTCTCTACTTCTTTTAAACCATGAAAGTTAATCTACAGTATTTAAATGCAGTATCTGAACCTGCATTGTTTCTAAAAGTACAGATTTTTTTTTTTGGGGGGGGGGGTTCTATCTAAGTTACAAATGGTGAGATAAATGGATAAGTTTATGTTTCCTGTAAAAGGATATCTTATTATGAATAGTCTCCCTTTAATACAATACACTACCAAAACTGGTGCTCTAGTCTAGAGCAGAGGTCTCCAAACTTGGCAGCCTTAAGATTTGTGGACTTCAACTCCCAGAATTTTCCAGCCAGCAAGTCTTAAAGTTTCCAGGTTTGGAGACTCCTGCTCTAGATAAGGAATATAAGGAGTGTAGACCCATTTCTTTCTTCATTGTGGGGTGATTACATCATCAATTGGAATAGTATTTGCCCATGTTGGAAACTTGGGGGACTGAAAACAAATCTGGCCTCTTGTATTAAATAGTTTCAGCTAAAAAAGTGGCTAGCCCAAGGCTACCCAGGGAATTTAAATAGTAAATAGGAATATGAACTCAAGTTTTTTCAGATACTTGTGAATTTAATAATCAAGATAACTGCCTAAAGAGAATTGCAATGGTATGCTTACCTACCTGGATTTTGTTGTACCTGGAATTGTAGCTATAGGCTTCTCATGCTCCTGAATCTTAATGTTTTCTCTTACAGTCTGGCCAGTTCTGTGATCATCATCTATATATGTAGCTATAGATAGGCAAGGCTTTTTTTCTCATAGAACGCCCAGAACGGAGTTCTGGCACCTTTTTTGGATGGAACCTTGTAGGATAGGCAAGGCGGGTTGTATGACGTGTGTGAGTTCCGGCACCTTTTTTTTTTTACAAAAAAAGCACTGTAGATAGGCATATGTAAGATGTCGATGAGGAAGCCAGCTTCCCAGAGAGTGGGTTTACTGAGTCAGCAAACAGAGAGAGCAACAGGTTTAGCAGAAGAAGACAAGACGCAGGCCCTTCTTGTTTACTGTTTATTTGTGGAACATAGAGGCCGAGATAACTGGTCTTATAACCTGCAGGGGGCTGTGGCATGTTTGTTTTTTTCCTTGAAGATGACAAGAACTGTTACAAGAGCAAACTGATTGTTCCTCTGGAAGAGAAGATAATGGTGCTAGAAACAAAACTCCCCATTTCTCAGCTTATCAGAAGGATGTACAATTCTTGAGTTGGACCCTGAGGAATCTTTAGGGGCTCAATGCAACCAACAAGTCTCATAGAAAACCTGAGAAGCACATGTAACATATGGTGGTACTCAGAAGTTCCCTATTCAAATGTAGTGAAACATTAATCTGTCAGCCTTTGAAGAGAAGTGTGCAGCCTTCCTTGGGCACATCTTTGAGATCTGAAAAACAAAAGTCACAAGGCTCTTTAGACCCTCTGACAGATGCTTTTCCTACTGATCCATGTAGGAACAAATGACTCAGCCTTCAAGACCCTATAAGGGACTATGAAGTGGTGGGCAGGAGACTGAAGGAGCTGTTGAAAGATATGGGCCAGGAAGAGAGAAAGGAATACTGGAAGTATATACACAATAGTACCAATGGGAATGGTTTGAACTGTTCAGTAACCAGATGTATTTCTGAAGTGAACTGGACATATTGGATATGCTGAGCCTGGAGAAGAAAAACCAAAGGAAGACAGGCTTTGAAAAGCTGTCATGTAAAAGTGCCTGAAGGCAGAGAAATCTTAAATTTCAGCCGGACATCAGGGGGGAAAATGAGAAAAAAACAATTGATGGGGAAAAAATATTTTTCCATCAATTATTTTCCGCTTAGTTCTTGTATGTTCATACAACTAATGAAAGAGTGTTTTATATGAATAAAAGACTTGTGAATAAGAGCAGAAAGTCTTGCATATGTGATGAATGACTTGCTGAATGACTTTCTCCTCACTCCCAGCCCAATAATTTCAGTAGGGCCCATTATTGCTACTAAACCAGGACACAATTGCCATAAACTACTTCAAACTCTGATTTATTTTACACATTCACAGAATGAATGGGAGGCAGAGTTGATCCTAAGTTAGAGATTCCTTAGTCTCCTCTTCTATTCTTGAGAAATAATCACATAATTAATAGTAAACATGTTAGGTTTGGTGTAGAAAAATGAAGCGCAGAATGAAATCCTGCTATTACTGTACTCAAATAATGATTAATTAATGGTGTACAACTAATTACTAGAGTATTTGACCTTTTAACTTCTCTTCTTTGTACAATATCATACCTATTTGGTTTTTTTCTATTTTTTAGTATAATCTTATTTCTATATGGTTAATCTTCTACATTAAGCTCTCTAAATAACTACCATCTGGGATTTAGACTTTAACAGATCAGGGGCTTGATGCATTTCATTATTCAGGATAGAATCACAGGGAATAGCTGACTACAAAAATCTATTCTAATTATTTTATTTTTTTATTTTTAAAATGTAAGTCCATCTCAGCAAAAATGTTAAATTGGTTTACTTATCTGGATCATGATCTGACTGCTATTAATCTCTCTCTCTCACACACACACACACACACACACACACACACACACTCACTCACTCTGTGTGTGTGTGTGTGTGTGTGTGTGTGTGTGTCCTTGTGTGTTGAAAGAAAAGAGAGGATGGGTGAAATCTTGTGGAATCTTAGCATATACTGTAAGCATCCTTGTGCAGTAGAAGCTGAATGCCTGAAGTTGCCGATGTTAGCCATCCCATTTTTCCCCTAGTCATATTGTATGTCAAGTCTCAATATCCTTAGTCAATTCAATTCAGAATAGAGCTGGAAGAGACCTTGGAGGTCTTCTGTCCAGCCCCCTGCTCAAGCAAGAGACACTATAACATTTCAGAAAGTGATTGTCCAGTCTCTTCTTACAAGGCAAGCTGTTCCACTGGTTAATTGTTCTCACTATTAGGAAGTTTCTCCTTAATTCCAAGTTGCTTCTCTCCTTGATTAGTTTCCATCCATTGTTTCTTGTCCTGCCCTCTGGTGCTTTGGAAAATAAGTTGACCCCCTCTTTTTTGTGGCAGCCCCTCCAATATTGGAATAATGCTTTCATATCATCCTTAGTCCTTCTTTTCTCTAGACTAGCCATACCCAAATCCTGCAACCGTTCTTCATATGTTTTAATCTCCAGATTTTTAATCGTCTTTTCTCTGCACTTTTTCTAAAGTCTCAACATCTTTTTTGTAATGTGGTGACCAAAACTGGATGCAATATTCCAGGTGTGGCCCTACTAAGGCTTTATAAAGCGGTACTAATATTTCACATGATTTTGATTCTATGCCTCTGTTTATACAACCAAGGATTGTATTAGGCTTTTTGGCTGCTTGTGCACACTGCTGGCTCATATTTAAGTAATCTTCCACTAGGATTCTAAGGTCTCTCTCACAATTAACTGTTTTGTGCATGTTTCCTTTCCTTGTTGCTTTTACTCTTATACTTACTCTTCATATCTTGGCTATATACATGTTGGGCTGCATATAAAATATATAATATAGTTAATGTACATAAATAACAAACTTGCTTTATCTTTATACTTTTTATTATCTTATGGGACCATATTAGTAGCTAGCCAAGGCCCCACAGGTTGGACATGCTGATTTAGGAAGTCAAATCATCAAAGTCGGGGGGGGGGAGGAAGGAGAGCAAGAAAGGAATGAGTTGAGTAAAGCAACAGGGATACAGTGGAAAAGGGGGGGAAGCACCAAACCCTCTTAAATTGGCAAAGCAATGCCATTACTCTGCTCCACCAGTTAAAAATGGGAGGGCTGCTATGGCATTTTATAAAGTAGCACTGAAGGACCTTTTGAGGCTTTGATTAAAGCGAAGCTCTGTTTTGAGGTTTCACCCAGGCCCTGGGCTTAATCTTTAAATAAATATTTAAATATTCATGCAAAAGTGGTAAAACTACAGAAGAGCTGTTACAGCAAACTATACAGATTAACCAGTCAGTTAACCAGTCCCCTTGTAGCAGTCAACCCATACCTTGAGTTTCACGTTAAAACAAAATTCTGAGGCATTTTTTATTTACATGACATCCTATATTCACTCCATATGTTCCCAAGGAGGATTCAAAGCAGAGGTGGAACAGGCTGGTGACTCAGGATTAACATAATTCTGTGGTAGCAGCAGTACATAAGGAAAAACAAAGCTTTCATACTAACTATACTGAGTTTACAGAAGGATTTAGATTGTTAAAAAATAAAATTCTCTGTTGAAGGGAAGTAGACGCTCATATGCTAGAAGTACATAGGAGACTGGGAAGGTTTCACAAAATGATTGTCTGAGAAAGATAAAAAGCAGCCAACAAGCGAGAGCAGAGCTCCCAATTAACAGTAGTCCCTGAAGTGGCATTAGTCCCTGAAGGGACTTTAGCTTCAAATACATCAGCCCGGCTTGTTCTTATTATAGTGTTCAGACCCAAAAAAAAAAGAGGAATGTCATGTTTGGCTTTTATTACATGTTTGTCAGTTCCCCCTATCTCCACAAAGTAAGAGAAATAGTCAAACAATCAGTCAGTTTAAGTTATCTATCATGCTATATGGGCTTTAACTTAGGATTGTTTCTGCCCTGGGGTCTCCTTCTAGATTTAATTATTTCATTTTTTCCCCCTTTTATTTGGTGGATACTTGGAAACGGTGTTGTAAGGAGTTATATAGACAAACCAACTTTGAAAAGGCAGCCAGAAGGGCAGAGCAAAGTTAATCACCTTGCTTAGATCCAATAAAGGTAAAGGTAAAGGAATCCCTGCAGATTTTACTCCGCTGGTTGTTGTTGACTGTGGGGGAGGGCTCATCTCCATCTCAAAGCCATTGAGCCAGAGCTGTCCAAAGACATTTCTGCGATCATGTGGCCAGCATGACATCACAGAGCACTGTTATCTTTCCACTGAAGTGGTACCTATTTATCTACTCGCATTTGCATGCTTTTGAACTGCTAGGTTGGCAAGAGCTGGGGCAAGGATGGGAGCTCAACCCGTCATGTGGTGCTTGGGTCTCGAACCTGGGCTGCTGGCTTTCCAGCCGACAAGCCCAGAACCTTAACCGCTGAGCTGCCGCAACACAGCCTGTATCCAGTGGTTCATTCAGAAATCAGGACAAGCCATTTGTCAGTGATTCAGAACAGATGTGACAGAGGGAGGGTAGGCTTGGCACTGGGAACAGCAAACTTTATAGCAGAATTCTTTGAGGCCAACATAAGGATGACTGGATGGAGGGGTACTCAATTGTGGGAAAAGATGTACAACAAAAATTGAATTATCTTAGTGCATCTAAATGTAAA
This sequence comes from Azemiops feae, assembly GCA_023970755.1. Taxonomy (NCBI): domain Eukaryota; kingdom Metazoa; phylum Chordata; class Lepidosauria; order Squamata; family Viperidae; genus Azemiops; species Azemiops feae. Next base: position 912,926 of record JALGBA010004127.1, on the reverse strand, counting down.
ATAAGTCTCCATGCCATTGTCTCTTGCCTTCTTGATCACTTATATTCTGTCACCAATAAAAAATAGTAAGACACTTAAAAGAAGCCATATTATAAAAATGGCATAATTATTCTGCATTCAGCAGAGAATGAATAAAAAGCCCAGTTATATTATTAGGTTTGCTTTCCAGTTTTCTTTAATCATGTCAGCATTAATATACTGATGTAACTCAGGAGCAGTATATAGAAAATACTGTTATATCCTTTAAGGATGTCAGTTTTCATAAGTGAAAAATTATCTTTCCTCTTTGCAAATCAGTCTTCCAATAATCTCAGGGCATTACCAATGAAAACAGAGAGAAAATGTTTTAATGACAGATGTCCTTACCAAAACTAATGTTTGGTTTGGGGGGGGTTGGGGGTTTTTTTGGTTTTGTTTTTGTTCCATTCTGTAAAAGCTCTGTTTGCATTTTGCAGACCGAGGCCCCTTCTACATGGAAAGGATGCGCACTGCCCTTCCATGTCCTAATGACCCCATGGGGTTTCTGGATGTCTTTGGAAGCCAAACCTATGAACTTCACCAGCTAATTGGCTTGGCTTCTCATCTAGAGGGAGGGCTGCCAGGACTGTGTCACAGCTGTTTCCCTGGAGCTGCCAGTGGAGCAGTTTCCTTTTGGTGCAAAACCCTGGCTCTGAAATTCCTCCATTTCTCAAGAAGTCAAGATTTCATGACACCTTGTCTTCTTGCCTTCCCCCCCCCCACACACACACACACACCTTTCTTCCTTGCTGACTGAAGGAATGGGTTTGCTGCTCACCCAACAATGGCTACTTCCATTCTTTATCTCATCTCTTGTCAAAAAAATAAAAGAGAATTTGGATGGTGAGAGTAAGAAGGCCTCTACATTGGCTGCATCCTGGTTTTGGCACTCCCACATTGTTTGATTGAAGGAAGAGATGACCAGTGCAAGGAAAGAATGTAGGGAGGATTGTTAGAAGCTTCTCTGCTCTTGCAAAAGCCATGGGTGTGTTGAAGAGGTCTTAGAAGGATTCTGTGAAAGAAAGCAACTTAAAAGAATAAAGCTGTTTTGCTACTTAGGAAATGAAAGTTTATGTATGTAAGCTTGATGTATACCTGGAACAGGACATATAGCCCAGCCCTAACAATCTGAAATCCTCTGAATGGCCTAGATTTGAATTGTCCAGATAGTCATAATGAGTGGGGAATTAATAAAATTGTAGTTCAGCAAATTTGAGAGCACCAGATTGGGGAAGTCTAGAGTGGTTTAAAACACAAAGTAGAACATATTTTATATCAGATTTCCCCTTACTATAAGTTATCCCATGAAACAACAGCTTTCAACAAAATTATTCAGTATTAACCAACATGAGAGCAGCTACTCTTTCTCTCCACTTCCCTGTACACTTCGAATGTTCTGCTTTTTTCAACAACAGAAATTGCATTGTTTTTTCTCAGTAAACAAATTGTTACAGGTTCATGAACTTAGTGTGAGAGAGAAAATCCCTCCAGCCAGATTAACTGCTCGTGTTCAGAAGATGTTTCCCCAGGGCAACACCCCTTGCCAAGAAGTTCATATTTATTTACACAAGTCATGGAATGAATACCTAACTCTGCTATGTTAGTTGTATAGTTCTTCACACATCAGATTGAACACTCAGAAAAACATGTAGTAACAAATAAGTACATTCTGCACAAAATAATGTCCAAACGAATTGAGCTCTTTTACGTAAACACAAATGTGAAAGTTAAAAGTCTTTGCCAAAATTAGGTGTGTCAAGAGATTGATTCATTTGAAAATAGAATTGGGGGGGGGATTCAATATTTGGAAGGAGCCAAGAGCCAGTAGGTAGAATGATGGAAAGTACATGTGACTCCCTTATGCATAAGGATGGAACAAAGATTTTCCTCTTTACTTGTAGAATTTTTTAAAATTATTTTTATATATGTATGCATTTAACAGGCCTACATAGCTGCCCATCTGCCAGAAAGAATTCTGGGCAGCGAACAAAACAAAAACATACTGAAAACAAATGCATCATTTAAAACAATAAACAATGTTGAGGCCCTGGTAAAATTCACATTCATCCAAGGCCCCTTCAGGGGACATTGTTTCACTCAGAAATCCAACATCCAGCACCCATTCGAAGCCAGAGGTTGAGGAGCCACAAAAATGGGCCATGTTGATTGTGCCAGAATTTTTACAAGTTATGGCATACGAACATTTTGTTGCTTTGAATATAATTATGACTACTATTTTAACTATCAGAACATCACAACAAATTAATTACTAATTGTTCATTAGTATTTGAAGAATAAGAGCTTGTTTGGTGTAGTGGTTAAGGCATTCAGTTAGAAACTGGGAGATGTGAGTTCTAGACCCAGCTTAGGCACAAAGCTAGCTGGGTGACCTTGTGCCAGTCATTCTCTTTCAGCCCTAGGAAGGAAGCAATAGCAAACCACCTCTGAAAAACTTTGCCAAGAAAACTGCAGGGACTTGTCCAGGCAGTCTCCAAGAATTGGACACGATTGAACAAAAAGAAAAAAATAGAAGTATAGTGGGCATTTTTCAGGTGTTCAAGAAGGAAGAAAAGAAAAGAAGAATACTCAGCAGATAAGGCAAGAAGAAAAAACATTTATAATGCCAAAGAAAACAGGATGGCTGTCCCTATTTTTAAGAGACACAGTAAAATCTTCCCTTTACTCCATGCTTTATAGATAACTATGAATACATGTAGATGCTTATATTGCCTACAGAATTATACAACACATAAAGTGGTTGTAAAGCAGAGGAAAACATGGATGGAGGAATGATATGTAAAAATGTTCAGTTGTTAATATAGGTCATATTACACATGTAAGATCAATTTTGGTCACAATAACCTAGACAGATATAGAATGAGGTAAAGCCATGCAACTTTAACAGTTCCAGAGAAGCTGTATCTGCACCATCATTCATGACAAACTGCATTTAACATAAATGTTACTACTTCTGAATAATGCTTCTTTTCTATTGAATCTAATTATTGCCTACTAGTAGCATTGCCATTTTCCCCAATACTGAGTCCAGGTTCGAAAGAATTATTCCCAAAACGATGTATATATAATGTTATATATGACCTGTGAAGGATGAGTGGAAGTCTGATTCTATGCCAATTACGATAGCCATATTTCATTATGATTTTTCCAGCTAGCTCAGCTATAATTTATTATGGAAAATTATGTATTCAAGGAAAGACGAATACTGAGAGATCTGAAAACAATTATTAAATGTTGGTTACCAAACATTAAAATGTATGCAGTTAGAGGGAAAGCAATAAAAATGTAAGAAATGAAAGGCAGTCTTTCATATTTTATAACATGCATGCAGGCTTATCTTATAACCTAATTTTAAAAAATAAGGTATCTCTTCAGGCCCTCATATAGATTGTTGCATGGTTAGTGCATAGGCAGGATGGGGCTCAACAGAATCTGCCAACTCAGATTACAGAAAGGCGTGGCGTGAAGCAAAAAAATAACCGTTGGGCAAATGATTCGGAGTTTTTCACCACATTCTTCCGTTCCTCTCAGTATTCCAACTGTGTATTTCTATTGTCAAAAAGAGAAAGTAAGGAGAAATAGTAAAAAAAAAAAAAAGCAGATGTCTGATTCTTAAAAATACTAACCATAAACTGGATATTTTAGAGCATACTAAGTATTCGTCATTTCAACTGTAATCAAAGAGCAGTTTTAACAAGGATATGTCATAAACAAACATCATTATTTCAAAGTGGTAAAGTTCTCTTTCAAAAATTTTAGGAGAAACTCTGGTACAGCTTGAGCCTTGTAACATTACTTGGAAATGAATCAAAGTACAATGTGCCAAGGATCCTGGATGAAAAAAATAATTCCCCTGTCTATTTTTCTATCAACTTTTATCTTGGTGACTACTGGTAAAAAAAACGGAAGTGCTGAAATACCGTAAAAACATCCAGGCTGCCTCAGATCTTTCAGATCAGATACATAAAGCTGATTAAAAATAATCTCAATGGACACTTCCAGTTGATGGTGTCCAAATTTCATTATATAAAAGAATTAGGGCATATCCAAGTCATTATTGGCTGATGTGTCTCCGTATTCCCATTGCTCTACAGCAGGACTGGACAACGTGTTGATAGGAGCTGACCTTCTGCAATGCAAAGGAACATTCCGTTGACAACAACTTCATGCCATGAAATCAAGTGTGTTCTACATTAGACACAACTAATAAAACAGAAAATTGCAAGTTTTATTTTTTTTAAAAAAGAACAAACAATGAACAAGTAGCTACATTGGAAGCCCTGCCTTACCCCACTAAGTCTAGGGTAATTTAATCTGGTGTTGATAGCAAAGGTGATCCTGATCAAGCTTTTGTTTCATCGTTGTAGTGAATATCCCTTATCTTTGATTTGCAACTGATGAAGGGATTTCCCAAGAATCTAATAATTTCATAAAGCAAGAGGAAAATGTAGTGAAAAGGGTAAGGGGTACCTAAAGAAAGGAGATAGGAGTATACCTTACTAGCAGTTGCAAGCAATACCAAGAATAAGCTGACTCCAAAGAGGAGATAATAGGTTTATACCATTTGAAGTTTTATGCTGTAGTTGCATTGAAAGCTCCAAAGGCCATTTCAGGCCAGCCATTAAAAAAACTCAGATGGGTTTGGAAAAGAATAAAGATGTATTGACTCAAGAAATATATAGCAGATGCTGTCACATGGTATGTTCCTCATGCTTGAAGCTGTGAAGCTATTCGGCCTCTTTTCTCTAATGGTACTAAAGCTGTAAGGGGAAAACACATGGAAGAAACTGAGAATATTCTAGAAGACTAGAAAAAAATGTAAGTGTGTAGACACAAATAATCCTGGCACGCGTGTCTCACAGTAACCAATCTGAATTTTCAAGGCTCAATAAAGACCCAAGTGGCATCAGTACCTGTGTAATTTTGAATCTTCTTAGGTGTCCATAGAAGGCAGAGCATGATTTTGCAATTACTCTTCTGTTGCTGCCTAAAAATATCTATTGACTCTTGTATGCATACTGCAAAGTTTTCACAAGGGAAAAAAATAAAACAATTAAAATAATTTGGAGACAGTTAAAAAACCAATTTGCTGTAATATTCCAGTCTGCTGGAACAGAATAAGTTTATGCTACATTGTAAACACTATGTTCAAATCTAGACTAAACCAATTCTCTTTGTCCAGCCAATCCCACAGGATGTTGGTAGTCTAGTCTAGTTCAGAATGGAAATTCCATTTTTTATTTTACTGATGAATAGAAAAGAAAAAAAATACTTTAAAGATGTCCTTTCTTTTAACTGATATGTTAGCTAGATTGCTTCAGGTATAAATGAATACTTAGCTAGTTGCTTTGTTGCATGGAATTTATCTGTAAAATTCTAGAAGTTTAATGTACAATGATTATGCATTATATATCCAAATCACTAACATGTTTATTCGATCCTACTGATGGATTAGTTCGAAAATTATACTGACAATAGTATAAACCCAGTAAATTACTAGTTTTTCACTGATGTTTGCTCTAGTGTTATGTTTACTTATTCTAGATCTGCAGTGCACTACTTTACATTTTGTCTGTTGGAATGCCTCCTCTATTATTTTCATACATAAACTCATCTGCATTCTTCAAGACATCTGTGTGTCTGTTTCGTATTCTTCTGCAGAGCTGTTAACTCACTTAGTGATAGGGGCTGTGTTATATCTTGAAATGGGTTCATCTCAGAGCTTTTTAGTCTCTAGGGGGACCTTTTTTATGTATTCTTTCTTGGTATTTTGCGACATGTTTTATGACATCAGTAGTTGTCATAACTCATCCTATGAGTTATGTTGCCACAGAGGCCACTATCATCCATATTTCTTCACTTCCTTGGATTTAGAAGATTAGAGAATTTCAGTGATATCAAAGATTTAATTTCCTTATTTAGAAGGTCCCCGGAAAATGAAGACAATTACGTATTTGATGCAAGTTTTGTTTGTGTATACATGTAAGATAAGATATAGATTTCACAATATTAATTCTATCATATACTCTTGTTCCTATTTGTTGGAGGGAAGTCTAACAAACCTTAGGAAAGAGAAGAAGGGAGCATGACAGTTATAGAAGTAACAGGGGGGGGGATTCTAAATTCTGGGGAAGAGTGAAATGTGAGAAAGAAACTTAGATATAAAACTCCACCTTAATTATGCTAAGTATAAATTGAGCTAGAGAATTGTTTTGATAAGCCCTCAAGATGCTATTGCAATATCCTCTGGCCACAAAGAGATTCAAAGAAATTTAGGTCCAATTCTTGCTTCCCAAGTCTGCCTCTCTCAAAAGACACCATTCTTGGAGAATTCAGAGCACCAGAGTATATTTATCCACAGTGTGCAAATTCAAACCTTTGGCTACATGTTAGAATCAGTTTCACACAGATAAACCTGCTTCTGAACATAAAAGATCAGAAGACATCTATGTCTTCTTGGGCCTTTGAAGCAAAAAGCATCTCCAAAACTGTTGTCAGGCCATAGAAAATTGCTTCAAGATTTCAATATGCATAACTCTGTACAGAGAAGTCATACAGTTTGAAAGACTCCTATGCAGGTATTTTGATTGATCCCATTTCCTAACACTACCCCACATATAAAGTAGAATTATCTGCAGCTGGTATAAAATGGAATATTAGGGAAATCTAATAATGAGTGACACCAGCTATTTCCATGTCGATGGAGTCGCACTGGTTACAGTTTGCTTCTGTGTACAACTCTAGTGCTGATTGTCACTTACAAAGTCTTCCTTGAATTGGGACCTGGGTAGATTTGTGATAATCTGTTTTAGGTAGAATCTCCTCTACTCCACTCCTCCATTCCAAGAGCTACTGAAGTAAGTAGCTCCAAGATCCTCCAGTTCAGAAAATAAGAGAGGTGGAAACTCCTTTTCTGGAAAGGTTTTTCTCCTTCCTCTGTTTTCACTGATTATTTTTACGAAGATTGTTAAAACATTGCTCTTTCAAAGACCTTTTAGGGAGCGAATATTTTCATAGTTGATCATGGTAATGTCTTCCCAGCAAGTGAGATTTACTTAAAAAAAATCTAGGCAAATGCTGTAGAAGAATTAAAGTTTTTATTTTTTAAATTTTTAACCTCAGTATCACCACTATAAAATGCCAAGTACATAAAGAAGAATATAAAGTTCAAAACATTCCGTGAAGTATCAAAAACATTCCTGAAACAAATTAGGGCTAGTCTTGAAAATGGAATACCACTTCAAATAGATTTTTTTTTTTTTAATGAAGTCAAATTTCCTGGAAATGTCACGTCTGCTCTGTTTTGGGGCTGAATTTAATGCCCTGCTCCTAGGATCCAGTGATGTCACCAAGCACATTTAGGGAAAGAGCAAATATTGCTCAAGAAGAATCCGTGAACATTGGGCAAGCCTGTTTCTACTGCATGCGTCACCATCTTTTTAAGGCTTTGGTTTGCTGAAGATAGGCAATTGCACTTTGTGGAGTGAAGGTAATGTTAGGCAATGGATAGGTTAAAAAACAAGATTTGGTCAATTGGCCTGTCAATTATTGTCTAATAAAGGTCAAACATTCTTAAAGCATTAACTTTATGGGTCATCTTGGAGTTGTATTTCTCCAACTCCCCTTAATTTCTCACTTAGCCTCCCTGCTTTTCATTTCAGCCAGTATGTTCAGTTCTTTCTGCCATTTTTCTAAACTTGACTTCAGGCTTTTAAAAGAGACTAACTGAGAAGGCTGTTTGATTACAAGATGATAATGTTCCCAGATGCCTGCAGCAGCAGGAATTGCCCTGGGTACTAGAGAATTGGGGTGGAATTAGTCCTTACTATCATGCAACATTACAAATGAAATAATAAAGCTAACCTGACTCTTAATTCTTAATGCCATGGACTCTTTGATCCATGTACCATAATCAAATTATAGGCAGTCCATGGACTTGCCCAGTGATCGTTGATCTGTTAAATGACCAGCATACCAACTCTGAGGGGCAAATTGAATATGAGAGTGGACTTATAACACAGGTCATGCCAAATTACTGTAAAACAAGAGATGGTCATTTAAAGAATAGCGGAAATAAGTGCATGGAAAGCTGAAGTTTTCTTTAAAACTATGTCCTCTGAAACCAATTCCCATTGATACACAATTTTTCCATCTTCCAGATAATCTTTTCCAAACTTTGTCTCTTCCTTGTACTGTCTTTACTCTCTCCTGTATAGCTAGCTAAGGGGAAGAGAGATGTAGCTCTTGTCAGAAATCTGAGCTGATCCTCCTGTAAAGGGCTTCCAAAACCAGGATGAGAGTTACATGAGAGCTAAAGTCAAAAGCCACATCCAGCCTCAGGGCCACAGGTTAGTTTAGCCAAGTGTTTCTCATACTAGGCAAAATTTAAGTCCCAGATTTCCCCAGCCAGCATGGAGTTAAAATCCACACATCTTAAACTTATTCAGATTTGAGGAATACTGCTTTAGCCCTTCAATAATGGAGATTACAGTTGCACATTTTTATGTAGCTTTATTTATGTTGAGTTTTCTTTTAGCATTGTGCTTCCTTTTTGTTTTGATTCTCATTTACTGGCTTTTTGGCCTGATTCTTTAAAGGAAAAGGCTAAGGATCACTGAATGAATAGGTGCAGTTTTAGAACTGTAAAGGAGAGCTATCAAAAAGGAAGTTGATTCCAACAGCCCTTTGTTAACTCATTGTGCTGTGGTGTTCATGGGATGAGTGTGGGAAATGATACTACATAATTGGATTCAGAAATAAGGGCCAGCAAAAAAAAATGTAGCTGGCATCTCTTGAAAGAGAAAAACCTAACTCTAATATTACAATGCCATAATGGGGAGCATCCTGGAATAATAGTTAAGAAAGAAGCAATTAATTAACTTTCGCAATCATAAACATGGTCCTCCAAAGCCTGTTATGCATGAGATTGCTATATCCTTATATATTTTGTTTTTATAGGCCTGAATCTTGTAGTTGGCCTGGAAGATTTATGGTAATAAAAATAATAGTAATGAATCATTGTGTGACTGTTCTAGGATTTAAAAGATTTGGTATCAGGTCCCTAATTCTGAAGTATCAAGAGTGACTCTTTAAGAACAAGTATTCAGTGCAAAACTCAATGCATTGAAACAGATTCTAGATGACTGAAACAACTTTAATTCAAGGCATTTTATTCTTCATAACTAATTCTTCTCCTTCACTTTTATTTCAGTGCTTAGCATTTAGGGGAATTCACTGTAGATTGCTTAAAATGTATTTAGATATCTGAAAAGGGGCTTCCATCATTAAGTGAAAACCAACTTATAATCTAGTTGATATGAAAAATAGTTCAAATTAGAATGGTGTTCAGGGTCTGCTGGAATGGCGAGGTTGTTTTGGAATTTTGTTATGCTGTGTTTGCAGAGGACCCATGCCAAGAAGCTATTCTCTCAGGAAATGATAAATGGCAGTTCTGAGAGTTGAGTGGCCTGCACTGTATGTCTTCATAACTGCTGACTTAATCATATATATTTGGTGATATCTGTCACAATATGAAATGGAGAATTTATGAACCTAAGTCATAAACTCATTATTGTTTTGCTGCTTGGGGCTTTAAAATGTTGCCTCCAGAGTGTTTGTTTAAAATGCATTTCAAACATTTTTTAAAAAAAGGCTTTGATTCCATAATTGCTGTGGAATTTCTTTACAGAGAGTTAAGCTGCATTGATTCTCCCCCTTTCCAGATTCAGGGCTGACTCCACATATTTGTGAATCCTGTATTGCAAGATATCTCCACCTCAATAAAAATCTGATGTCCACTTCTCTGATCTTGTACCTGCCTTCCTTCCTGGTCTCCCATGTGCAAGAGAACAAGAGGGAAGGTGGGTCAGAATTTTTTTTCTAAGAGAATATATTGATTTTAGGCTTTCACAGTGGGTATCTTGTTGGGTTTCAGGCTTTAGTGACTGTGGTCTAGACCAGTGGTTCTTAACCTTTTTGAACGAATCGCCCCCTTGAGCCAATGAGGAAGTTGTCATCGCCCCCCTCCCCCAACATAACCTCTCAATCACAACATAGGAAATAATTCTTCAATTTATGCAAACACTTTTTTTGTTTTCTTTAAAATTGTCATCAGGACATATTGATGCAAATAATTTATTTCCAGTCTTTTCCCCATATCTCAACTGTGTGAAAACCTTTGGTGCCACCCGTCACTTTATTCCCAAACTTCGTGATACATGTATTTCATTATTATCTTATTTATTCAAGACACTTAAATGTAATGACCACTGAAAACAAAATTCAATTGCAAGAAAGTGAAATGCCCGAAAAGAAAAACTGAGAATTTCAAGACGAAAACTCTGAAACTAAATTAAGATTCGAGGAAAGTATATATAGTCACGCACACTGTAAAAAGGATTAAAAAGACACAAAGAAAATATAATATCGAATTGGAGTGCACGCTAAAAAAGTACAATACAAAGAGACACACAAAATGTTTTACAGAGCTGATGTCACAGGGGACAGCCACTCAGCATGCGATGTTTTGAAAGAAGCGCTCCCCCCTCCATCACTGCCCATTCTGGCCAATGGCGCGCCGCTGTAGGGGTAGAGGCTGCTGCGCAACGCGCATGAAGATAAGCGATGCGTATTCACATATGTACGGCGTTCTGTACTGAAGCTAGCTGGAGGAACATTTGAAAGCACAATTCAATCCACTAATAGCGAGCGATCTGATGTTTTTGTATGACAAATATACAGCGATTCACTGTACGGAAAAGTCTCAAAAGTGTCCCCAAAACCTCTCACTCCATCGCCCCCATATCGCCCCCTTTTCATTCCTTCGCCCCCGCATCGCCCCTTTTCGTTCCATCGCCCCCCTGAAAAATGAAATCACCCCCTGGGGGGCGATATCGCCCAGGTTAAGAACCACTGGTCTAGACAACAGATTTCCTGATGTTTCACTGGCAACTGTGTCTGGCATCTTCAGAGGCAAAATGGGCTATTACACAGACCACAGGCAACTGAATGGGGACTGATTGGGTTCCTATCTCTGTAGCCAAGTGTCCTGACTCTTAATTGGTCTTTAGCCAAGTTTGTCTCTGATTGGTTCTTTGCTTGTGCTGGATTCTGATTAGTCTAAGCAGCTGAGTCCCAATCCGATCGTTGTCTAGTCAAGTTTTTGATTTGCCCATTTTGGGGAACTGATTCCTGGTTGGTCCTGCTTTTTGGTATGACCTGGGTGTCGCAGAGGAAAGGTAACTAGGACAGGTAATAAGGTAACCAAAAGAAATGTTCTCTCTGCAGTTTCTATGAAGGAAGAGTGTTGTTTCCTGGCAATGGCTCTCTGCCCAGTTCAGTATGATTCTTTGTGCTCAATTGCCAGATTTGTGTGCCAGAAGAGGAAGAAGGAAAAAAGTACAGTTGATTTCCAGTTTGAGCTTGATTTTTTTTTTTCTGCAGCTCTCTCACTTTCAGATAAGAGATTTTGCTAAGCAGTTTACCAGTGTTGGGGACTTTATTTCAGTGAAGTATTTGGAACCCCTTGAAGATTTTTAATGTTAGTTGATTTTGAATTAGTTAGCTGTGCATTAACTTGCCAATGATTTTCATTTGTCTGATCTCATTACAACTGAATGTTTTTCAAAATATCCAAGAACTTGGATTCCAGATCCTTAAATCAGCTAACATGAATATGAACATGGTGCAGAATTTTGGTTGATGGAATGCTGTGTCTGCAGCATTAACTGATGTTAATGCTTGCATTGTTCAGCCAAAGCATTTCTCCCAACTAATTCTTTTTTTTTTTTTTTTTGCAAAACAGTCCATGTCTTGGGTTTTGTTTTTTTTAATAAAGTAGTCCTATCATCTCCATTGGCTTTGCAAAATTCTGTTTTTACCCAGCAAATGTTTCTTTGCTACTGGAGTAGACTTCAGCCTGCTGTACTTCATTTTGGGCATATGTTTAAAGCTGAAAAGCAATGAGCCTCTTAAGGGAAGGGTGGTTGCATATTTGATGCATGAATTGCTTCATGGTCACACATTATGTCAGTGGGACAACTCACCTGCTGTGCTTGATCAAAGCCTTTTTACAGTGCACTGTATTGTGGCAAGTGAAGCTCATACGGATAATTTGTTAATTCAAAACGATGGTGGCTTATAATAATTTTAAAAAATTGAAATCCACCTCATGTTTTCCGGGTACCATTTTGGTAGTCTTGCATCATACAGATAAATATAATTTGTAACTCCTGAATCCTTTTTCTAGCATTTCAATTTGCTCTGTAGCTCATTCCAGATTTATTTATTGTTAAGGAATGGTGCTAGTAATATAATACTGTCTGTGGCCTGTGGCAGCTGATTTAAAACTTTTGCCATAAGTGGTAACCCCCACGTTAATAGTAGGCTTAATTAGTACAGGTGTTCACTGTATGCACCCAAGCACTTGTGACCTGTGGGTCAAGTTCATGTCATCTTCTACACATGGAAAGCTTCTTTATTCAGCTTGGATATACAAGCCTGTTCCAATAATGAAATTAGCCATAGAATTGTAAATAGACTGCAGTTGGGGGAGATGAGGAGCGAAACCTAATTTTGACCTCTTCTATTATGTAATCACTGCTGTGCACAGGAGAGATGGTTTCAAGCCTCCATTGGCGGATTATGCATTGTTAGACGGGAATTTAACCTTCCAATGATCCAAAACGTTCTGGGAAAGTAGGCAAATGGTGCTGGAAATCCAAACACTAACTAGATCCAAATTCTTTGTGTTAAAAAAAAAAAAAGCAGTTTATTCTTTTAAAAAGAAGGGGAAAGGGGCCATTTAAGTCAACTTTCTCCAGCCTGTTGTTCAAGATATGTTGAGCTTTAACTGCTTAAATTCCTGCCCGGTATAGCCAATGGTCACATGGATTGGCAACAGTAGAATTTATTTAACATATTTTTATATTTTATCGTATGTAAATGCATCTTGAAGCAGTTTTACAAAATGAAAAATGCAGTGATAAACACATCGCTCCAGTGGGCTATGTTTAGGAAGACTGATATACTATAGTTGTGACATGAATGTAGATTTAATCTTCACCTGAATTTTCTCATACAGTTAACCTTATTCAAATGTATAATTCAAAAGCTCCACTTGGACCTTGAAAACTAAATCTGTATCATACAGGAAATGTTTAATATTTTTCAAGAGAGAAGGAGGTAATAGTTTAATATAAAGAAATTTAAGGCCAATCTCAGGCTTGAAAACATTAGCCAAATGCTGGGCTATGCTTGTGTGGAGTTAAATAAATAGTTCAGCCATTCAGAGTTGCATAGTTTCCCCTTGAATTTCATTTCCAGAAACTTCTTGTAGTTAAATCCAGAGAGTGACAAAAGACTTTCAAGTCAGAAAAGTGATACATCAAACCATTTTTGCTCTTACTGTGTATACATATCTCTTTTTTGATAGACATATCCGTCTGCTCAAACATGTTAAGATATCTTAAAACCTATTTTAACCAACATAAAAGCTTTGTTGCACACTGCCCAGTGCCACTTGTTTGGTGAGATGGACAGCTGTATAAATTGGACAAATAAGTAATAGTGGGGTATCTCTTCATATCACATTTAATTAAATCATTTATACCTTTTTTCAATCTGATATAGTTCCACATATTAATCTTTCTGTTCTTCCTTGAGTCTAATTTAATCTGAGTTTATTGAAAGAACTGTTTCATAAAATCTCAGGTTCAGAAGTAGTCTATTTACAAAAAGCTAATATTCATTATTTGAAAGCTGTTTTTACCTTCAATATGCTAAATTTGTTTAACTATTGTTATAAAAAATAGAAGTGCCTTCCATTGATGCCAATGGCAGAATTTCTAGATTATATTGCAAAACCTTTTTTTTCTTTGCAATTTGTAGCTAGCATTGTTAAAGTGTTACTCCTTGTTCCTGACCAGGCAGAAAATTTGCTGTCCTGATTGTCAAGCCCTATCCTATCACAGTAAGGAAGTTGGCAAGTGATACTTCCTTTTCTGTTTTAATGAAAGCAATTGGTAGATTTCCCAGCTTCATTTTCCCTCCCACAAAACATCACCTTCTGGTTGGAAAACAGCCATCAACACTCTTCCTAACATGAAATGTGAGTGCTTGAGACATGTTTGGTTGTCTATGGAGATTCTCAGTCATCCCAGTCATGATTGTCCTAAAAGTTTCTTTTTCAAGAGGTAACCGGACTTTCTTTGTTTGTTTTTCCTTTCAAGGAAAAACAAAATCCAGTTGCTTCTTGAAAAAGCATGTTTGGTTGTATAGCCACATGGCAAGTTAGCCTATTTCTTCTCAAGGAACATTTTTGATCCCATGTCCAAAGTAGAATGGCTGATCAGATTCAGGCATGCTACAAGGAAATAGCATTACTAGCAGTGGGTTCAATGTTGTTCTTGTAGTTGGCAACACCCTGTAGTAGCCCCTAGAGCACCAGGAATGAGAATGAGTTAGTAAAGCCCTCCCCCCCCCCAGCCCAAGTAATAAACAGAGTAAAAATTATAGTCATGCAAAATCTCTTGTTGGCAGAAGCAGAGGAAAATCTGTAATGTATTAAGTGGTGGCCGAACCTGTAACACACACAGCTGGAAGAACCTGCTCTTTTTCCTAGATTCAATCAACCTTCTTTGGAGCACTGGACTAGTGTTCTCTGAAGAGCACTAAAACAACGATTAAGAAAGTGCTGAAGCTTCATTTATAAACAGCCTATGTAAGATCTGACCAGTGCTTCAGAAGACACGAGTCAGACGGGTTCCCGTCTAAAGCTGTCTTGCAGCCCAAGCCAACATGGCCATGGAGGGCTTCTGACCAGAGAGAAAAGGTCATGCTCACAGTAACCTGAGTGGCCCTCAGTTGCTGGACCGATCCCACTCCTGATCTCATTAGCAACAGTGATGCAGATCTACAACCCCAAAAAAGGAAGAAAAAGCCACTAAAACTGGAAGAGTTAAAGCCAACTTTAAGCATCTCAAGAAACAGTCTGTGTATGAGATGAAGGAAATGGCTGCGTGACACAGAAATAGTTACCAGGACCTTTTTGTTCCACAGTTAGGGAGATGTAAAATGTTTCATATGTTGTTATGAATTTTATGTTTAGCATTTCAAAGCAGTCTGTTTCATAATAATGTAAATTATTAGTCTCTTGCTTCATAAAGGAGACAGGAGTTCTGCTTCTGAGATATTTTGGAAACACATGGTAATGCAGGGCTATTGAAAATACAGCCTTGACAATTATCATTACAGAAACAGATGATTAAGTTTCCAATATATTTTATGGAAGTCCTCAGGCCACTTTCTTTAAGAAATCATATGGAGCATCCTTTGAGTGTCTGCATTTTCTTCTTCTATAAACTGATGGGTTAAATATTGCCTTAAAAAGATTGCAGTTATTCTTGCAACATTTTGGGGCCTCATATTAACCCAAGACACATGGAAAAGACTCTATAGGATAGCTTTTTTTCCATCCTGTCTCATCATATCAGGATTCCAGTACTGAATGAGAGTGCCCTATGCATTGGCTCATTCTTTCTAAAGGACTGAAGACCTAAGCCACAGGTGCTCCTGTGACCCAGAGCAGAATCTGATTTATTTTTTTAAATGTTACTACTTGTTTCCATTTACTTTTATTTGGAACTTATTGATCACAATGGTCTGTCTTTAAACAGTAACAGTTCAGTTTAAAAGGTAGCTAACAAGCTCTGTTGTATTCTACATTTCTCTATGCAATTCTATTTTCTTGTTTATTTGTTTTTATTTGTAACCCGCCTTTATTATTTGTACAAATAACTCAAGGTGGCAAATATATCGAACACACATTCCTCTTCCTATTGTCCCCACAACAACCATGTGAGGTGAGTTGGGCTGAGAGAGAGTGACTGGCTCAAGGTCACCCAAGGTCTGGCTTTCATGGCTAAGATGGGACTAGAACTCACAGTCTCCCATTTTCTAGCCTGGACACTAGGCCAAACTGGCTATTGACTGATATCTCTCCCCCTCCCCCCAAAGCCTAGTCTGATGACAATATTGGGAAGAGAAAGCAACAAATTTGGAAACTTTCATCATAATCATGTATGCAGAAGCCACAGTGAAAAAGACTCTCGGTAGAAATGGTAGTAGCATTTAAGTGTGAGATGCTTTATTTATTTCTATCCTATCTTTTATAGTAAGTCCATTACCAGCTTACTATTAAATGCTAAAAGCTGTATACCAGCAGCATAAATAAAAGGAATAAAGGCTGTATCAGCTAAAATTATATTTATGGAGGGAGTAATAAAATTAATAAGTCTTTGAGGTTTACTTTTTTAAGAAAAAGATCATTCCAATGCATCAAACAGCATTTTTGGGTGTCTCACCAACTGTGGGGACACTACTAGGAAGTGTAATCCCCTGGACTGTTCTGCCTCTCGAGTGTGAAGAAATGTGAATATTTTTTTGAAATATTATCTGCTCCAAAACAGCAGCAATGGTTCAAAGAAAGCTTGTAAGATAAAATCACAAGAGGGAGAACAGCTTCAGTCATAAAAGGCTGCACTGCTTTGATATTTCCTACCCTGTTTATGCCATAAATCCTGCTCTTGTAGAAGTAATGAAAATTGTAGGTTTATAGCTGGGAGAGGACCGAGATCCTCCTGCCCAATTCCTATCCATCAATTAATGACAGCATTTAATCCCACTAGATATGGATGAACATCACCTAGTACACACAGCACACTGAGAACTGGAGGGGTTGATGCCCTTTCCACAAGGGTCTATCCAAACTAAGAAGTCTTAAGGGGCATTTCCTAAGTAATAACAGGAATGTAATGGGAATAGCCACGATGTTGGCCGTTCAGTATGGTCTCTTTGCAATCTTATATTATTTGGATGGAGCCTCTTGGCTGCAGAAAATACATTTCTACTGTAAGCAGCAGCAGAGAGTAAAAGAATCCAGATGACTCAAGCAATTTAACATGCAGCAAATTAATATAATGTTCACCATACAGAGTCACTAACCTGCCATAAAATATCCCTCTACAGATTTACACATTGTTGGGCCTTTGTGGATATAAGAATGTGCAGTGATAATTTGTGATAAGCATATACTTCAGTTGCTGTGTTGCTTAATGATGTCTTCCACACCTCTAAAAAAATGGGTTCATCTCATTCACTTTGAAAAATAAAATGGGAAGCTATGAATACATAGTGTCACCCCAGAAAACAGCATGCCAGAACCTCAGGAAACACTATTGTGGCCAAATTGATGAAGACAGCATTTATTAGAGAATCAAAGAGAGAGAAATGATTTAGGTTTTTTTTTTTTTCAGAACAACATGAAACATAAAATTTAACCAATTAAACTTACCATAAATCTAAATTTAGCTTGCAATGAAGCTAATGGAGATAGGAATTGTTAGAGAGTATGCTTCTCAGCATAAGCAAAGGGCTAAAAGAATATTAAGTAATTAAGTTGTAGAATGTCCTGCTAGAAAAAAAGATAAATACTCATATAGTTGCCTTGATATATGCTAATAAACATTCAGTATATTTGAATTAAAAAATAGATCTATTAAGAAAGACATGGTGATTGAAAGGCCTCACTTCTGTGTAGACTACATCTGAGAGAGAGAGAGTATGTTCTCTTTTCTCTCTTAAACACAGAGACTCATTTAACTAACAGCCAAGTGAGACAGACACAAAGTGTGAAAACCTGCCTTAATTTATCTCCTAGCATCTGCCCTCATGATCAAAACAGTTCATAGGTGAATAGAAATAATGCAGTCTCGGACAGAGGCTTCTTCAGACTTTCCAGCAAGGCCAGGCTTTTTATTTTGGCCATCTGTTTGAAGATAAACACAAGTTTTGCCAAACAGAAGAATTACTAAGTTAATAGGGGAATAATTCTCAAAGGGTGGGGGCTGGGGGGACTGTAGCAGGTTAGTTCACACCTAGAATGACTTGACCTAAGAGGTCCCATGAACCATTTTTAGAGGACATGTCCTCATAATATTCCATTCAACGTAAACACCCAGCCCACTACAGAGGTACCTTACATTTCTATTTAGCTATTCTACATTTCCCAAAACAAGTCTTGCCATACAAATAATCTGTGAGGATTCTTTGATGATATTGGTGAGAATGAGCTCAGGGTTGGAGTCTGCACACCTTCTGTTGCTTGCTTTATCCCTATGTGGGCATATGCACTGCCCTCCATGTTCATTTTGGCTTGAAATGAGCCGTGGTGACGCAGTGGTTAGAAGGCAGTACTGCAGGCTACTTCTGCTGACTGCCGGCTGCCAGCAGTTCGGCAGTTTGATCCTCATTGGCTCAAGGTTGACTCAGCCTTCCATCCTTCCAAGGTCAGTAAAATGAGGACCCAGATTGTTGGGGGGGGGGCAATATGCTGACTCTGTAAGCCGCTTAGAGAGGGCTGCAAAGCATTATGAAGCAGTATATAAGTCTAAGGGCTATTGCTATTGCTATTGAACTGCTAAAATGAAGAGTGCTACACTTATTTTAAAAAACATGCATTTAGCAGTCTTTTGAAAGAACTGTAGACCTGTCCTAAAAAAACAAATCTGAAACTCTAGTTGATTTAAACCATGAAAAAGACACAGGCCCTGCCACTTGAGAGCTGTTTATTGTTGATTGTGTTCCAAATGTGTATATTGTAGGTTACCCTTAATTTTTGGCAGCAAGGAATTACGCACAGCTGTACCTTCTACTGGTTTTATTATGGGGAAAGGGGAGAACAGTGTATGCCGTGTTTCTCAACCTTAGCAGCTTGAAGACGTGTGGACTTCAACTTCCAAAATTCCCCAGCAAGCAATGCTATTATGTATGTAACTACTTCATACTGTTGCCATTCACATCCATGTGATGCCAGCGCTGCCATTCTCATGCAGCACTGAGCAGTCTGAGATATATGAAACTCAGAATGAAATTGACAGGAGTTCTTTAAAGCCAAGTAACAGGTCACAGTTGTTGCAGAAATGTGCTCCCAGTCAGAACATCTCAGTCCACCCATTTCCTTGCAGCATTGATGATGACTTCCTTTCATTTCACTCTGTCTGATTGACAGGTCACCCATATATGATAGGGGATATCGGCTGAAGAGACAGGAAACTCTCTTGAATTCCTCCGCTATGCCTGTGAACTGCTAACTGGACTGTTTCTGAACATGTATCTCATCCTTTTTTGGCTCTTCCAATACATTGCATGTGCAGCAGCAGGACACAGGAAAATCCATGGCCCTTAGGCTACTATTATTTGAAGTGGGAGGTGGGACATAGGTTTGGTGCTCTTTCGGAAGCATGATAAACAGGTTTTGAAAAACAAGCTGATGTGGCCTTCTTCACAAGAGCATTAGACAAGCCTCTATCCCCAGTATTCTCCATAGTCACCCAAGCTTATAGTTAAGGATAGCAACCAGTGGTGTGTTTTCTGCTAGCAGGTAAAAGGGGAGATGCAGAAAAGGAAATGTGTCAGTCCCTGTTCTTAAATTTTAATTTTTAAACATTAAAAACATAAGAACAGCACCAGCCACCCCTCTTTCATTGAGGCAGAATAGGGTAGTAAGTTGGTAGGTTTATCTGTTGTCTGAAGGACTGGAGGATTGTACATTTCCATGGCCATAAGAAGATAGATACCTCTCTCTGTTTTGCCATAGGGAAAGTAAGACCGGGATATATTGTAGGTAGTCCTCAATTTACAATTATTCGTTTAGTGACCATTTGAAATGACAACAGCACTGGAAAAAGCGACTTATGACCATTTTCAGACTTGCAACCATTGCAGCCTTCTCATGGTCACCCGATCAAAATTTGGACGCTTGGCAACTGGCATGTACTTATGATGGTTGCAGTGTCCCGGGGCCATGTGATCAGCTTTTGCAACCCTCTTAACAACCATGTTACTAACTTAACAGTTGAAGTGATTCACTTAACAACTGTCGCAAGAAAGGTCATAAAAATGGGGCAAAATTCACTTGACAATTGTCTTGTTTAGCAGTGGAAATTTTGGGCTCAATTCTGATTGAAAGTCAAGGACTACTTGTATATAAAGGCTGTATGTCTGCCTTTGATTCCGAAATATGGCTGACAAGGAAGGATTTAATAATAATAATAATAAAGTTGGAAGGGACCTTGGAGGTCATCGAGTCCAACCCCCTGCTCAGGCAGGAAACCCTATACCATTTCGGACATGTGGCTGTCCAGTCTCTTCTTAAAAACTTCCAGTGTTGGAGCATTCACCGCTTCTGGAGGCAGGTTGTTCCACTGGTAATTGTTCTAACTGTCAGGAAGTTTCTCCTCAGTTCCAGGTTGCTTCTCTCCTTGACTAGTTTCCATCATTACTTCTGTCCTGCCTTCAGGCGCCTTGGAGAATAGCTTGACTCCTCTTCTTTGTGGCAACCCCTGAGATATTGGAACACTGCTATCATGTCCCCCCTCGTCCTTCTCTTCATTAAACTAGACATACCCAATTCCAGCAAACGTTCCTGATATCTTTAGCCTCCAGTCCCCTAATCATCTTTGTTGCCTTCTCTGCACTCTTTCTAGAGTCTCAACATCTTTTTTACATCGTGGTGACCAAAACTGGATGCAGTATTCCAAGTGTGGCCTTACCAAGGCATTGTAAAGTGGTATTAATACTTCACGTGATCTTGATTCTATCCCTTTGTTAATGCAGCCCAGCACTGTGTTGGCTTTTTTGGCAGCTGCAGCACACTGCTGGCTCATATTTAAGTATAGGACCATGAGGACCACATGCTGAGTACGGCCGGTCAGCCAGCTACGAATCCATCTGGTGGTGATGCTGTCTAACCCACATTTTTCTATCTTATCGAGTAGTAGGTTGTGATCTACTGTTTTTTATGGCACTATTTTTGATAGGTTGGTCTGTTTTTTCCCTTTGTGTAAAGACAGATGCAAAAAACGATGCAAAATTTTTTGCTGTGCATTGGTCTCAGCAAGACGTTGAGAAGCATGCATGGGAGTTAATTAAACAACATTTGATGTCTTGCAACTGAATGTATAAACTGGCTTTGCTGTGGGGAGATGACTTTTAAGAAGCATCAGTACCAGATGGATCCGTAGCTGGCTGACCGGCTGTACTCAGCGTGTGGTCCTCAATGGAACCGCATCTACATGGAGGGAAGTGTGTAGTGAGGTGCCCCAGGGCTCTGTTCTGGGCCCAGTGCTCTTCAACATCTTCATCAACGATTTGGACGAGAGGATAGATGGGGAACTCATCAAATTTGCAGACGACACCAAGCTGGCAGGAATAGCCAACACTCCAGAAGACAGGCTTAAGATACAGAAGGATCTGGACAGACTTGAACACTGGGCACTATCTAACAAAATGAAATTCAATGGTGAAAAAAGCAAAGTTCTATATTTAGGCAAGAAAAACCAAATGTACAGGTATAGTATAGGGGGTACCTTGCTCAATAGTAGCAACTGTGAGAGGGACCTCAGAGTCCTAGTGGACAATCACTTAAATATGAGCCAGCAGTGTGCTGCAGCTGCCAAAAAGGCCAACACAGTGCTAGGCTGCATTAACAAAGGGATAGAATCAAGATCACATGAAGTGTTAATACCACTTTACAATGCCTTGGTAAGGCCACACTTGGAATAGTGCATCCAGTTTTGGTCACCGCGATGTAAAAAAGATGTCGAGACTCTAGAAAGAGTACAGAGAAGAGCAACAAAGATGATTAGGGGACTGGAGGCTAAAGCATATAAGGAACGGCTGCTGGAATTGGGTATGTCTAGTTTAATGAAGAGAAGGACGAGGGGGGACATGATAGCAGTGTTCCACTATCTCAGGGGCTGCCACAAAGAAGAGGGAGTCAAGCTATTTTTCAAAGCGCCTGAAGACAGGACAAGAAGCAACGGATGGAAACTAATCAAGGAGAGAAGCAACCTAGAACTAAGGAGAAACTTCCTGACAGTTAGAACAATTAACTAGTGGAACAACCTGCCTCCAGAAGCGGTGAATGCTCCAACACTGGAAGTTTTTAAGAAGAGACTGGACAGCTATTTGTCCGAAATGGTATAGGGTTTCCTGCCTGAGCAGGGGGTTGGACTAGATGACCTCCAAGGTCCCTTTCAACTTTATTATTATTATTATTATTATTATTATTATTAAGCCATATTATGACATGGATTGTGATGTTCCACTTATAAAAATTAGACTTGTGATGGCTGGTTCCCATGTGCAGATGTTATTGCTTAATGAGATGTGCCAGCTAATGAACATGCAGGTGTTAATCAGTGCAAGGCTATTACTCTAATGCAGGGGTAGGCAACCTTGGTTCTTTTATGACTCGTGGACGTCAACTCCCAGAATTCCTGAGCCAGCATGGCTGGCTCAGGAATTCTGGGAGTTGAAGTCCACGAGTCATAAAAGAGCCAAGGTTGCCTACCCCTGCTCTAATGATTCAGAACAGTGTTTTCCAAGCCTGGCAACTTTAAGATGTGTGGATTTCAACTCCCAGAATTCCCCAGCCAGCATGGGAGTTGAAATTCACACATCTTAAAGTTACCAAGTTTGAAAAACACCGATTTAGAATTTAGAGTTCTAAAATGAATTCTTTGCAAGTTACTTATTTCATCTCAGTTTCCACCGAAGATTAATTCCAAAGTCAGAATTCATTAACATTACCAACGTTTTCTCGTATAAACCAATTGTAAAATGAGGCTCAAGTCACTCTGAAAGTGAAAATAGTCCAAAGAGGGGGAAGGGGAAGCAAAGAAAAAGCCAGCATTTTTCTTTTATACACTTTAAAAGCAACCTTCTTGCCTGAGAATAGTGAGACGTGAAATACAACATACATAGGGACTGAACTCACCCAACGTGATGCATGGCATGTTTGCTTTAAAAGATGGAAACAATCCCAAATCTGGTTTGAATTAATAAATGTATGTGTGAGACACAGAGGAAGGGGATAGAGGGAGCCATTGTCTTAGCCAGCATTTAAGAATATAACTATCCTAGAAAACATCTGCCCACAGCAGCAAGGATGTTAAATGCATCGGATGGGGGTGAGGGAGAGAGGAGTGTATTCATAGCACTAGAGACCTGTGAACATTTTATCTTTGAGCCTTTTTTAATTAAAAAAAAATGTCTTGACATCTTCAGGACATACTAGGATGAACCAGAATAGCTACTCAACAGTGAAATTATCAGCAGGCGCAGGCAGGGGGTTATTAGTCATAGTTTTAGTATCATACTGGAATGAAAGCCAAAGGATTCAAGAAGCAGAGCAGTCCACTTTGGAAGCGAACCAAAGTTTTTTAGTGTGTGGCGGAGGGGAGAGCGTGTTCAGTAAGTTCTTTTATTCCTTGTGGAGTCATTCTGCTTTTCTTTTTTTTAACCCCAGAAAGTCCGCTGCAGTAAGTTTATAATGGGAAACGAAAGCTGAGGGGACCTTGCCATTTAATAGCGCAACAAACAACGCGCAGCACCTTTAAAAAGGGGCGGTAGCTGCTGAATAACTGCAGCTAAGGAATCATTTTGTTCACAAGTAGGAGAAGAAGGGGAGAGCCACCCCCCCCCCACCCTCTGCACCTAGCTGGGAAATGAATCATATTCCTAGGATACATACATGAAGAAAGGGACAAGACACCAATAGCTAGGATAACTCACTGGATGTTTAAAATTCATTGTTCTTCTTTCTGGACAACTATAAGTACTGGATTCTTATAAAAGTGTACATTAATACTGGCAAATAATTGTTTTACAGGTAGTCCTCGGCTTACAACCACAACTGAGCCCAAAATTTCTGTTGCTAACTGTTACATGAATTTCCCCCCATTTTACGATCTTTCTTGCTACAGGTGTTGAGTGAATCATTGCAGTGGTTAAGTTAGTAACACGATTGTTAAGTGAATCTGGCTTCCCCATTGACTTTGTTTGTCAGAAGATCGCAAAGGTGATCACATGACCCTGTGATTAAAAATGAACCAGTTGCCAAGCGTCCAAATGTTGTGACCATGGGGGAATGCTGCAACGGTCGTAAGTGTAAAAAGCAGTCATAAGTCACTTTTTTTCAGTGCTGTTGTAACTTCGATCACTAAATGAACGGCTGTAAGTCGAGGACTACCTGTATATAATAGTATGCAATATATGTAAGACATAAAACTTTCAGAGCCAGCTACAGAGATTTCTTACTTATCGGTCTCTTTTCCCTGTAGATAATAAGATGAGTCACTGCATTGTCCATGTATCTTCTGCCATGAGGTTAAATAGCCATGGACAGTGCTGTCTCTTCCCTTAAACAAGTTCAGCTTCAGTCACAACAAATCAGTAAAGAGTGTTTATTTGTAAGACAGTTCTGCTTGGGGACTGTCTGCTCTTTCAATGGGAACTTTTTTCCAATAAGTATTTCATGCTAATAGGAGTAATATACTGATCCTAAAACCCTGCTGATGAACCTATGACACACATGTCAAAGGTGACTTGCCATAACATTTTGGGTGACATGCTAACATTCACCAATACCTGACAACTATTCTTGAAAGCCTGCCCCATTCTTCTGTGATCTGCAGAGGATGCAGAGGCAGGCACAAGACTGGGATGTGCTGTTGCGCATCCGATGGAACGTCTGGAAGTTGCGTGCAAGGGCCATGCTGTCATGTGGCCTCTGGAGCCTCCTAAAAACATGCGAGAACAGACTGTGCATTCGTGTGATTTTTGGAGGCTATGGAAGTGGTGCAAGAATGGAGTGTGATCTTGCGCAGCCTCTGAACCCTCCAGAAGTCCCATGCTCTTGTGCGGCCTCCAGAGTCATTAAGAGTACAGAGAAGAGCAACAAAGATAATTAGGGGACTGAAGGCTAAAACATATGAAGAACGGTTGCTGGAATTGGGTATGTCTAGTTTAATGAAGAGAATGACTAGGGGTGACATGATAGCAGTGTTCCAATATCTCAGGGGCTGCTACAAAGAAGAGGGAGTCAAGCTATTCTCCAAAGTACCTAAAGGTAGGACAAGAAGCAATGGATGGAAACTAATCAAGGAGAGAAGCAAGCTAGAACTAAGAAGAAATTTCCTGATAGTTAATAAAATTAACCAGTGGAACAACTTACCTCCAGAAGTTGTGAATGTTCCAACACTGGAAGTTTTTAAGAAGAGATTGGAAAACCATTTGTCTGGAATGGCATAGGGTTTCCTGCCTGAGCAGGGGGTTGGACTAGAAGACCTCCAAGGTCCCTTCCAATTCTATTCTATTCTATTCTATTCTATTTTATTCCATTCCATTCCATTCCATTCTAAAAAATCGCACAAGAACAGGGCATGCTTTGCACTGTTTGTGAAAACTGCAGAAGCAACCAGAATGGTAACCAGAACAGCTTCATTTTGACTATATTTTTTAAAAATAAATGAATATGTCAAGAATTGTTTCTGGTTTCGGGTGGAGGTGACATGCCGGCAGAGTCAAGTTAGGCATTTTCTGAATTTCTGGTATGCTGAGCCCAAAAGGTTTGCCATCATTGCCATAAGGAGCCTGAGCTGATGATGCAACTGTCAAACTCCATAAAATTATGCAGAGGATCCCAGCAGATGAACTTAAAAACCAAATACACCCAACAGACTCATGGAACTTCAGAACATAAAAAGGCTCAAAATGGATTCTTGTTCCCTAATGCAAGGTAATCCTCAACTTACAACCACAACTGAGCCCAAATTTCTATTGTTAAGCAAGACAATTAAGTGACTTTTGGCCTCTTTTACGACCTCTCTTGCCAGAGTGGTTAAGTGAATCACTGCGGTTGTCAAGTTAGTAACACAGTTTTTAAGTGAATCAGCTTCCCCATTCACTTCGCTTGTCAGAAGGTCACAAAAGCTGATCGCATTACCCAGGGACACTGCAACCGTCATAAATACATGCCAGTTGCCAGGCGTCCGAATTTTGATCATGTGACCATGAAGGTGCTGCAACAGTTGTAAGTGTAAAAAACAGTCACTTTTTTTCAGTCACGTTGTAACTTTGAACGGTCACTGAACAAATGGTTGTAAGTCAAGGACTACCTGTCAGTGCTTTTAGTCATTTGAGGAGGTTGAGCAGGAAAAAAAGTTATACAACCACTGTGTCCATGTAAAAACAAATGTGAGAATACGTCTGCGTGCATGTATTCCTATATCATGCAAGTCAGTTTTGTTCTGTAGAACCTACTGATTACTAAAAACAGAATAAGAGGCACTTGTTCTTATGTTACTCTCCTTGGAGAACACTTAATTCATCTTTTGTATATAAATGTTTCACTGGAAAGTGTTAAAGAATAATCTCTGGCCTTTCTCGCTTTCCTTCTTTCCATTAGACTGGGTGTATCTAATAACTGCTCAGCCCAGAAACTATACATCTTGAACAGTGTCTTAGCTTGACAATTCCCATATGTTTGTAGCAATGCTTGATGTATCTACAAGCTTTCACTGCTTGCTATAATTGCTTGAGGACTTTTTGAAACAAGAGATTAATTTTGTACGATGATATATTACTGCCAAAGTGTGGACGTGGGAGTGTGGATGTGGGTGTATGTATACACACACACACACACACACACCAACACATGTATGAATATATGTTTGGCAGATGATAGACAAGTGGCCAACATTCCAGAAAGCCTTTCTAAAAGCAGACTGAATAATTATGGGTGTATCTTCATCGCCTGGCTCCCAAAGGACCTTTTGGGAAGGTTAGTGATCCCAGCATCAAAATTTGTACTTTGGCTGGGGGGAAGTATATATCTTAAATCCATGCAACTCTTTATGGCTAGCAACCCATCCTTAATTTTCTATACTGTTACATATAACTTTGGGACCTGTGTAAGCCAAAGGCATTCAATTTTGCACTTGTGTAGATGACTATTGTCTTGTTTTCACTGAGATGAGGGAAGTCACATGAACAATATATGAAACAGCACACAAAGCAAACTCTCTGGTTTGCAGATTTAGGCACTTAGTTGACTTGGTTTCATATTGGGAACAGTTTTGTATTATTTCATCCAACTTCTTGCTTGTCCACAGAACTGCTTTCAGTATGTGTTAATACTGTGATGTTCACAAGGCTCCAATCATTGTCTCTCTTTTTTTTTTCCTTACCACTTTTCCTAGCCTCAGCCAAATTGCTTTGTCTGTGTTAAAGCTAATGTCAGGCCATCCAAGCATGATACATTTTTAATATCCTACACTGCTGTTTACTCTTTCTCCTCCCTTTTTACCCCTTTGTCCTCCTCC
Organism: Azemiops feae; assembly: GCA_023970755.1. Classification (NCBI taxonomy): domain Eukaryota; kingdom Metazoa; phylum Chordata; class Lepidosauria; order Squamata; family Viperidae; genus Azemiops; species Azemiops feae. The sequence goes on along the minus strand of JALGBA010004127.1, from coordinate 885,666 downwards.
AGTGAATTGCACCAAAGAGTAGCTTTGCATTTCCAGTAAGGCATTCTGAGGCAGAACACACGAATTGAGTTTCTTTCCAACTTCACCTTGCCACATGTTCTGGTTCAAGACATCTGATCAACATGAATCTTAGGCATATCTGTGACTCAGATCATTTCTTTTTGGGAAGAAGCAGGAAAAATGTAATGTCCTTATAAGATAACATTTTGCTTTATTCTTCTCCACATTTGCTGATTTATAGTAGTAGGGGAAAATATTTTACCTTACATAAAAATTATATTTGAAGTGTAAATGATAATTTACAACTAATAATCACATAATTACAGTTTTATTTAACATATGACCGATTGAGAAGAGGATTGAGGATTCATGTTATTAGAGCATGAATTTTCTTGTGTGTAAAAGGTATGTCATATTGTTACTAAAGCCTTATAGAATCATCTCTAATCTCACAGCAAAATTTGATTTGGTAACTGAAAGGAGTTGCAGAAAAGTTCCCCTTTTCAGCAGAGAAACCTTTCAATTTAAAATACTGTGAAAGGCTGCTGAGCAGCAAAAATGAAATAATTAATTTTACAATTCTAGTGAATCTGGCTGTATAAAACTTGAGGCTCCTTTGGGATGACAAATGCACCAGCCAAGAATCACTTTCCTCGTCATTTGTATGAAAGAGGCAAATTAGCCTGAATTATTTTTATATCTTATTAGTACAGCTTGCTGTTTAACTGAAAGGCTCAGGGCTGTCCAGAGGAGCTGAGATTACACTGGAGTCAGCAATTTTTTCTGCCTGCCTTGCTTTTATTACATTGCTGGCATTGCAGCTAATTTTATAATCAAGTAAATGTGTTTGAGAACCTTATTCATTGCAGAGTGTAGGGTACAGTGAACCTAAGATACACTACAAAATATTCTATGCATATTTGTTCAAAAGTAAATCTTACTGATTTCAGCGGATCTGGGTTCTGTGTTAAGTGTGTATTCAATTGCAACCTATCAAGAATTAATTTAATTTAAAGAATACAGCACCATTTTGATTTCTGTAGCATTATTGTGTTCTTAAAATATGGTGTTTTCCATATATTATTGTTTTCTAGCACTGTAAGTTCATTAAATGAATCAGTGGAACACATATAAATTGCATCATGGTGGCAAAGGGTACTAAAGAAAGGAAAATTAAAAAGTTACATTTTCCTTCAAGGCCTCCCTCTTGCCACATATATCAGGAAGAGTTTGGCCTAAGGCTTCAAACCTCCTAATCATGGGCTGTCATCCCAGACAATAAGCACTGCAAGTCAAAGCAAATTTACAGTATTGGAAGTTTCTTCGATGTCACAAAGAGCATTTTCACTCATTTTGGGGGGTTATCTTGAACCTTCAGTACACTGTCCTACCACCAGGCATCAGTGTTGCTGCAATACCGGACGATGCTACAGCAATAGCAACATCTTTGTCACCCTTTGCCATTGAGTGATAGCAGGAAGCTGTTATAGGCAGTTTAAAAATAGGGTCATGTGACTTCCTGAGGTCTACCTGATCTCCAGCAGTTGAAGGAGGGGCTGGTCTCCACTAACATTCAGAGTAGGAAGCAGTTGGAAAATGAAACAGGATGAGCAAGGACTAAGGTGTAATGGCTAATGTATTTGACTGACACCAGATTCTATTCCATCTGCAGCCACAGCAATTCACTTGGTGACTTTCAGCCCAACTTACCTCAAAGGGTTGTTGTGAAGAAATATAGGAGATTGGAGCACCATGCATATGCCTTGAGTTCCTGAACAAAGATGGGTTATAGATGTATATGCATTTTGTGTGCCAGAGAAGGGATACATAAAGCAATAAAAATATCCAGGTCTTTCTTCAGGCACCTTAAAGTTGTTGCTTCTTTAAGAGCCACATAATGAGTCGATTCCTTGCTGCTGGGTGGCGGAGCAAGAGATTGTGAGACTAGCTGGGAAACTATCACGGCACATTGAAAATGAACATTAAGTGACCGCAGTAGCAGCCAAGTGTCATGGGTCCTGGATTTTGGACACATTCTGTATAAGTTAGCTGTTTGGGGCACCTTGGTTCAAAAATTGTTGCCCATGATTCACTGCCCAGTTAAAGATCATGACGAGAGTTTTAATAGTATATAGATACTATTAAATATTATAAATGTTAAAGATAATATAAGAGATAACCTTTATTGTCATTTTTTTACTGTGGACACAACGGCACACATCAAAAATGAAATTTAGTTGCCCGCTCTCAAAGTGAAACACATACACCTAAACATACTAATATACAACATATGTACAGACCCACACCCCTACATATAAAGCACCCCAAAAATTGTAATCTAAGTCAAGTCATAATAATCCAACTCAGAAGGCATTTTCGACAACAAAAAAGGTTGTCATTGACTTCTTTCCCAAAGGCTGATTGGCTGTGCTAAAAACAATTACAGAAATAATACATATCATAGCCTGAGAACAAGGCAGAAGAAGCTCTCTCCTCTTGGCCCAACAAACAGACCTCTGAAGGTTTCTTTTGCCAATCTTAATGCTCAGGCAGATTCATAGCAAGGTAAATAAATGGTTTTCCTGAGAGCCAGGTCCTAATTCATCTGATTCACAAAATACCTTCTAGGCAGGGGTGTCAAAATGGCAACCCGTGGGCTGGATGCATCATGCACAGGCCACGCCCACCCCGCCTGCGCAAAGGCAAAAAAAGTCACGATACATCACAATATGTCACATTACGTGATCAACTTTGACATCTGTGCTCTAATGTGTTTGGAAAACAGCTGGCAATTAGTATTGATCTTTCAACAAAGTCCCACATTTTGCCACTTATACGTAGAAGTCTAGTTGCCATATCTGCAATAACCTGATGTTTTCTGCAGCACTCATCATAAACTTAGCCCTATGTAGTCTACGCTGCAGTATTAAGGATGTGCATTTACTCTGATATGAAGTTTTATAGGCAGAAGGCCACCACCTTAAGAGTTCATTGAGCCCTGGCCTACAAATTGCGTATCATGGTACAATAAATAATCAATTATTTATTGATTATACATTTGCAGTGTTACAGCACCAGATATGCATATAGCCTTGTGGGTATTCAAATAACATTTTGTTTTTGCTTTCTTTAAACTAAAAACATTTTCTGAAGTTGCAGAGTGTAGAGGAGAAACTACAATGATGTTTATTGGGGGCTTTTAAATACTGGATTTGGCTCCAAGGCCAGCAGTGGAAAGTGATTAATAATCATGCATTGTTTTAGATACTATGTTAAAGAACTTTTGATACTAAAGCAGCAGAATGATATAGTCAAGGGAGAGTTAACTATTCTAAAACTATGTGCGGACTATCAGTACTTTCTGATTGCCAAAGGAAAATGAAGAAAGAGAATCAAAATAATGTAAGGAAGGACTATATAACTGTCTCATTCTCATCCATGATTTTTTTTTTTCACGACCTCTTCCTATCTTTCAAAAAAAAAGTGTTGCTCATTTTGGTACATTTTTGGCATTTTTCTGCGGGCAAAGAAAAGCAATTTGCAAGTTACTATAGATTAGAAAGGGACTAAAATTCTCTTGTTTCTGAAAAGTATGGTTTCGGATGTCAATAAAGAAAAAGCTATTCAAAGGATCCATACAACTGTGGACAGCTTACTGTCTGATCTTTAGTATAATTTATTTTGCATATGGCACATCATACGTGGACTAGCAATATATATTAACAGAGATTTGAACAGAAACTATCCTTTTAAATTAGCTGTGAGGCTGTGAATGTAAAACTCCAAGAAGGTTTTCAGATGGTTCAAGCTTCCCCCTCAGCCACTGAAGTTCCTTGGGTGATTTTGGTTCAGTCAGCTGTCTCTCAGCCTGATCAATCTCAGAGTTATTGTTGCAGGGGGAAATGAGAGAGAGGAATGTTATGTACTCTATCCTGGGCATCTGAAGGAAAGTTGGTACATAAATAAAATGAAATAAGAGCTCCAAAAGCTTATCCCATTCTATGCTGTCCAAAAAGTATTCCATTATTGGATCTGGGCTGCAAAAATATGTGTGATTCTTGAGGGGCAGTTAATAGCTTTTTGGTGTCCTCTAGTGCTTATCAGGATTTTTGTAGCCTAGATTTGATTGCTCCAGTTTCATAAGCAATTACAGTAATATTTTTCTGTTTTTAGAAAAGTATTTATTGGTACTATGCCCTATCTTGGATTTCTCTTGCAGTGGTTTTCCCACCAAGCCAATAAATTCACATCTATAGCATAAGGCAGTGTCTGTGTGACAAATAGCCAACACAATCTCTCACAGACATTTTGGTTGCAATCCTCTCACCACTTATTTTGGAATTAAGTGGCTTGAGGATTGCAATCTTCGTTTTGCGTTGTGAGGGAGAAAAACCCAGCTGCAGTGTATCCTCCAGCACCTTGTATTTTTGTGGTTTCTGTATCTGCTTCCCTGCAAGTGTCCAAATTATTTGACAAAAACAGTGTTCTCTTTTGGTTGAAAAACATTTGAACTGCACTTGAAATTCTCCAGGTTTGTTGACATTTTGCTCAGACTTATTATCTTTTACTGTCCAGAATGATGCTTGGACGATAACCAGACACAGAGAGATTTATTCCTATGAAACTGGTTTACTGCTGGCTTCAGCACCTCTCATGGGTCACGGGTCAGGGGGGAGAAGAGGGTTGGGGTATTCATTCCTAGACTAAGGCCTATAATCTGGATCTGTGATCAGCTACTAATTTTTTTTTTAGTGGAGAAAACCATATTTAAACCCAATCATTGATTGAAAGGTCAAGAACATTATCTTTACCTCATTCATTCTGGCAGGTCACAAAGAGTTGGGTTTTTTTAACCACTTCCTACAGGAGAGCAACAATTGGCAGGTTTCTCTGTTTTGTGCACCTCAATTTGGGGCTGAGGAAAAGTTTGCATGTGTGCGTATTTGGCTACATTTTAACTAGTTTGCATGGGAGGGGAAAAAAATCATAAGGTGATTTTACGCCATTGGGGTTGTGTTGAAAAGCAGATGGAGTCCGATTGCCTATACCTCATCTGTTTAATTATTTCTGACATTTGTTTTTAGTTTGTCAAATTGGTGTCATTTTTAGTCTCTCAGTGTGCTGTCTCCTTTTTATGTCAGGTTCCTATTATCCCTAGAAATAAGTAGAAGCTAAATCCGAGCATGAGAACATTAGATTCCCTTATTCTATATTGTCCACTATAGCCATTTTGAGACAAAAGGCATCCTTTCCATTGTAAGTAGGAAAAGAATTAGCAAGGCTTTTTATTCTGCCCTCCTCTATCTACAGTGCCAGCTAGCACAGTTAAGTGAAATGTAGGGGTAGACTGTCTCATGCCAAGTAAGCCTTGGTGCTGCTTATTCTCCCATGCTCTCTTATCCTAGAAGAACAAAGCAGGGCACCAGGGGCTAAAGATATTACCCATACTGCTATTGAGTGGCTCAAGTTCCACAAATCTCTTATTGCTGGGATCCCAAAAACATCAGCCTTCCCAGCACTCTCTCTCTCTCTCTCTCTTTCATTTCCCAATTACCATCATTTGTTTTGATATTGTATGTAGATAGTTAGAGGTCAGCTTTCCCCTTCATGCCAGCTTTTGTTCTGGTATTTCAGCTATGTGCTCCAGGCATGGAGCTCCTCATTTTAAAATGGGCACACTCTCAAGGGCAACAAAGCACCAAGTCTAAGAAGTCTTCCAGATGACAGCGTGGCTTTTTGGGTTCTTTTGCTTTTTTTTTATAGCTGAGACCCCCTTGTTCTCACGACATCATTTACAAAAGAGAGAGATTTTTTAACTAAAAGTATTCCAATCCAGGTTTAACAGTGATTGTCAAAATTCTGGGATTTGCCCCGCCTCTCACTATAAAAATAGTATTTCTGCTCTTACTTTCTGCCATTGTGGGAACTCGTCGTGTAAGGAGGGGGATTCTATTGTGAAATATTCAGGAGTACTCCCTGTTTTCCCACCACTTTCCAGGGATACTTATTGTCTTCATTTTATACAGGCTTCCTCAGCCGCCTCTCCTTTTCTCTTTCCTGCTATCTTCAACCTGTTCAGTATTTGAGAACAATTCAGGCTTAGCTGCAGAGCAAATTTCCTCTTGTTCTCTGGGACAGGCCAGCTTCATGTATGCCCAGGGCCAATTCAGCAATTTCTTTTCCTCATTATTCCAAAGCATCTCCACTGAGCTGTGCCAGTTGGAGTCATGTTGATCTGCCAGGAAAGCATCTCACAGGAAATTCCTACCTACAGGTAGCCCTCATTATATTACTAATTCATCTTTATATCTTTAAGTCTAGGCTTAGATCATGCATCATACCTGTATGATGAACAGGTATTTCTTCATCCAAGTATTTGGGTATGGCTAGTCTAGAGAAAAGAAGGACTAGGGGCAGTGGTGGGATTCAGCTGGTTCGCACCACTTCAGCAGAACCGGTAGCTAATTTTTTGTTGCCCAGGCCCAGAATGGACTTCCGGAAGCGGCATCCACACAGAGAACCGGTTGTTCACATATTTTAATCCCACCACTGACTAGGGGGAACATGATAGCATTGTTCCAGTATTTGAGAGGCAGCCACAAAGAGGAAGGGGGTCAACTTATTTTCCAAAGCACCAGAAGGCAAAACAAGAAACAATGGAAGGAAACTAATCAAGGACAGAAGTAACCTGGAACTAAGGAGAAACTTCCTAACAGTGAGGACAGTTAACCAGTGGAACAGCTTCCCTTCAGAAGTTGTGGGTGCTTCATCACTGGAGGTTTTTAAGAAGACACTGGACAGTCACTTGTCTGAAATGTTATAGGGTCTCCTGCTTGAGCAGGGGGTTGGACTAGAAGACTTCCAAGCTCTATTCTGATTAATTAATGATTAATTCTGCAACCACTCAATCTAATGGTTTTATGAGCTTCTTTTTTGAGGTGGTATAGAGCTAGGCTTGCTGCTCATTCTGCTGGGTGGAACCTTGGACTTCTGCCTCAAAATCCTACCAGGCGGAAGTATTGTTGCTAAGTCTGGCTTTCAAACACTGCCTAGAAGTTCACCTAAATGTTGAGTGTTGTTTTGTTGGTCTTCACAGGTAGTCCAAATAGACCAGAAGCTGAATCTCATCACAGATTTGCTGCACCGCCTGCTTTCCAGCCAGCAAGGAAACCAAAGCAGCACCAAAGCATCTCCAGGGAATGATGTCGGCTCTAGCCTGCCTCCCAGCAGCGCCCTCCCAACCTATGAACAGCTAACAGTTCCAAGGGCCTTGCAAGACGATGGTTCCTGATGCCTCAGAGATTTGTGCCCTTTCATTAAATTGACACTTATGAATCTCAACGGGGGCTGGGGACAAATTTAAGCTCAGAATCGGCCATACAAGCATGACATGTTACTTTTAAGCTAATTTTACTATCCTCTCAACATGTTGTTCCAAAGAGAATAATTCAGACAACTACCAAACTTTAAAACCCACACTGTGTTGTCATTCTTTATTCATGTGATGCATTCATGAAGTCTAATTTCTTTGTGTGTGTGTGTGTGTGTTTAAATAATTCTGCTACAATCAATCATGACATTAAAAGAGTACAGGTAGTCCTTGATTTACCAGCACAATTGGAACCAGAATTTCTGTTGCTAAGGAACATGGCTGTAAAGCGAATCATGCCTGATGTTACAACATTTTGCCGGAGTTGTTAAGTGAATCATTGCAGTTGTCAAGTGAATCATGCGGTCATTAAGCAAACCCAGTTTCCCCATTGAATTTTCTTGTCAGAAGCCAGCTGGAAAAGTCACAAATGCGATCATATTAGGATACTGCAATCATAATAAATACATGCTGGTTGCTGAGTATCTGAATCGTGATCACACATGATGAGAATAAGTGCAAGACTGGTCACAAGTCACTTTTTTCAGTGCCGCTGTTAGTTCAAACAGACACTAAACCAGGGGTCTTCAAACTTGGCCCTTTTATGACTTGTAGACTTCAACTCCCAGAATTCCTCAGCCAGCGTGCCTGGCTGAGGAATTCTGGGAGTTGAAGTCCACAAGTCATAAAAGGGCCAAGTTTGAAGACCCCTGCACTAAACAAATGGTTGTAAGTCAAGGACTACTTGTAATTGGTCCAGATATTAGCAAAAAGACAGTCATTGTATGTGCCCAGGGTATTCTGCTGTTGCTGCTGCTGCGAACATCATTCTGAAGTCTTGCACAATCATACACAATTGCAATAGTTTGAAAATTCCACAACTTCGCTTGGCTAATTGCATCCTATGGCCCTTCAGTAAGAATAATACTTGAACTTAGTTATATCTGAATTCTGTTCATGACTCTGCCGATAATGATATAGTTTTGCTCACTAGATTCCGAAAGAGAATGTACATAAGTTGTCATCCTACAGACAGGCAAAAGTATACACTGAATAATTTTTTCTCCCACACTCCATTGTCCTTGTTGATTCTACACAATATTGTGAAACCTACCCCATTTAAAACAAATGTCTGCCTTTCTTCAGGGAAGAATCAGTGTTTTAATCAAAAACTGTATTGTTTGTAAAGAAAGATTTCTTTTGTATAATATTGTAATGGAATTGGGACTTTGAAATATTGAATAGGAACTTTTTAAAAATAGCAGTTATATTGCTGCCAAATAATTTATATTCTGTAGTATTTATTACTATCCTGGGTATATTTGTCAGAAAGAGCTTTCAAAGTGCACAGCTTTGTGTGTTGAAGTAGGTTAAGTTTATTTGTCAGTGTACTGCAATAAGCACAGGTCTAGAATAACTGGATCTTGTTGATTAGGAGTTTGAAAGTGATGCTTTGGGGAAATACAGCAGCTTTGAACTTTATATGAAAATGTACTGCCAAGTCAAATGCACATTCATTCATTCCTTTCTTTTCCTGGCACACTAATACATAATGACCAACAGTAATTTGTGAATATTGTTCATGCTAAGATATACAAGCTCTTCAGTTTGTTTGGTTATTGCAGAGAAGTTCTACTCACTGAATGTGGAAATGGCTCTGCGCTCATCTGTTATATCCAAGCTGTTAAACAAATGGGAAGCAGGCATATCTTATATTTCTGCAGATCCTGTTCTGTTAATATAGTTGGCTCTTTTGTGGGGAAAAAAAATCCATATGCAGGATGACAGCAAGAGCTATCCATGTTCTTATGCAGAGCAGATGCTGGAATTTAGCTCTCTGAAAATCTCAGTTGATATTTATTTTCTGTTTAAATCAGTTTCCTAGTTCCTTTGGGAAAAGGAATTTAAATTGTATGGCCAGGTAAGATCATGGCCATCATGGCCAGGTAAGACCAAGATCATGGTCATCAGCAAACAACCCGTTAACTTACCACCCGTAAATTCAGAAGGAACACCACTAGAAAAAGTTGAAAGGATCACGCACCTCGGTTCTAATTTGCATGAAAGCTGGGACATGACCGCTGAAGTAAAGACAAGGATAGAGAAAGCTCGAACAGCATTCTTCAAAATGAAAAAGGTCTTCTGCAGTCACGACATAAGCCTAAGACTGAAAGTCAGGCTTGTCAGATGCTATATTTTTTCTATCCTACTCTATGGAGTAGAGAGTTGGTCTCTGACAGAAGGCCACCTGAAGAGACTAGAAGCATTTGAAATGTGGATTTACAGGCGGCTGTTACGTATAAGCTGGGTTGACAAAATCAGAAATGAGGAGGTGATAAGCCGCCTGGGAAAGCCGAGGGAAATCATCAAAACAATTAAAAAATGAAAGTTAGAATATTTCGGACATGTGATGCGACACCCAGAAAAATACGGCATACTCCATTTAATCCTCCAAGGAAAGATTGAAGGCAAACGAGGTCCAGGCAGAAGAAGAACATCATGGCTTCAAAATCTAAGGGACTGGTTTGGACAAAACTCAGCAGCACTTTTTCGTGCGGCTGCTGATAAAAACAGGATCGCCAACATGATCGCCAACGTCCGATAACGGATATGGCAGAAGAAGAAGAAGAAGGTAATATCAGGATCATAGATAGGATGTTCATATTGCCACTCCTCATCTCAAGCATAAATTGGCTCTCATACTCAGCTATGAATCACCAAGCACTAACTAATCTTTCTATGAGCATACATATTCCTGTTGGGATTCAGAAATCAAAGAAAATTGGAGAAAGAGGGGGCTTTCTAATCCCAGGGGAGGGGGACAATCAGAACTGTATGAACTGACCAGTAATGGGATTCAAATATATGAACAACCGGTTCTCTGTGTGGATGCCGCTTCCAGAAGTCCATTCTGGGCCTGGGCAACAAAAAATTAGCTACCGGTTCTGCCGAAGTGGTGCGAACTGGCTGAATCCCACCACTGGAACTGACACTGAGTTGTACAAACATCAATATATAAGTTTTGTTTGTAGTTTCCATGAGGAAAATGTTTCTTTGTCACATAAAGGTAGTCTCAAATACACAACTTCATGTTTTGGTGCATAGGAATTTGAAACTATAATATTCAGAAGCTACAAGTGTGAAAAAATTGGGATGACAACTACATCTAGGCTGCAAAAAAACATGGATGGCTACTAAACAACAGCAACAGCAACAGAAAGACAGATATAATTCTAACACTTTAAAGGCTCTAATCTTCTGCTTGGAAGTTTGCGGCCCAGATATTGTCACTATAGATGTATGCTCTGTTCCGTTGACAATCCTTCATCTATCAGCCTTCCCTTAATGACAGATGAGCCTCTTAAGGACAGAAATCCTCTTCTAACTTGATACTTCTGTGTATTACTATGTATTACTGAAGAACAAGCACGGAAAGTGAGGTGTAGAAGTCTTAAAGGCTCTGGCCTATCTGTTGGTAGCATTACCATCTATTCATGAAAATTAGATGTGTAAATTGCTGTATGGAGAAAAAAGTCATTGAAAATTCTATGTCCAAGGACAACATGGCAACCTGAATAGTATTAAATACTAAGTGCACAATTATAGCAACAGAGCTGCAGATAACTAAATGCTTTCCAAAATATAGTTCTTTAAAAGCCAGATATTATTATGAGTTTTATTTGGAGATGTTAGCATTCTTCTGATTCACATTGATGCCATTGAAAATACATTTGTATTCTTTTTTTTTGCTATCTGTGCCTATAATACTTCCATTCTTTCTTAAAGACAGGTAAATATAGGACACTTTAATGATCATATATTATTTGATACTAATTGGAAGTTTTTAGTTTGAGTGTATTAAGATTCAGAAGGAACTCTTTTGCATAGAATAACATTTTGAATTTTTCCCTCATATGGAAACGAATATTGAAGGATGCAAGTAAAGGCAAAACTCAAACCAAATCTCTTTTGCAGTAACTCCTGTCCTAATAATTAGAAAACAAAATACTTATATCTTAGATAATTTAAGCCTTTTAAGAATCGATGATCTTATTTGTTTCAGATATTGGTGGGAGGAGGTAACAGGGAAGAATTGTGAAGTACTTTCTCAGATTTTTTTGTTCCATATAACTTTACACAACTAAACTCTAGAGATTCAAAAAGAGGACACCATAACTGGATAATACCATTGCACTTACCAAAAGCCCAAACTGTAGCAAATTTGACCATCTGTTCCTGCTGCATTTCAATGTAAATTCACAGAAATAGCCAGGTCACCATTGCACAATGTTTGTTACCTAAGCAACCTCTGGTTTTATGAATTAGCGTGGAACAGATTCAGGATCAAAGGATGAGTTTTTATTATTTACATGTCTCACTGAAATGAAGAAATTGTATATGCTGTTTCTCCAATAGTCTGTCTAATGCTGCAGCTTATTTCCAATTGTGGCCATGCAGATGCTATTAAGAATCCCACAAGGGGCCATTCTTTGTCATTCACCCAAATTATAACTTTCAACTATCCAGAAACTGTATTTATTTCTTCTTATTTGTCTAATTGCCTTTTAAAATATACAAAATAAGAGCCATCATCACTGCTGGTGGCAAAAAGTCCAGAATTCATAATTGTGGAATCCATGGCCAACAAAAGAATTTGACCTATTAAAACGAATCCTGTCAGCCTCTACTGTGCTCTTGGGCAAATCTAGTCTATTTCAGTGGGACTTGTGCAGCAGAATTTCCAGGTTGTATCCTATGTCCCAAATCTATTGTGCTCTGGTATCCCAAACAGTTCCCCCAAATCCACTGCCTGTGGCAATCCAGTCACTTTGCTTTATCTGTGACCAAAAGATACACTTCATAGCTTTTCGTTCTTCCTTGTACACATTTCATTGTCTCCTTCCAGATAGCAAAGCACCTTCTAATCCTCCTTAAATGGAATTTTAAATATATTACAATTATCTACTCTTCCAGTGTACAGTACATACATTTTTAAGGTTGTACAAACTTTTTAAAAATGTAAATGGAAATTATTTCAGGGCATTATATTTTATAAGAAATCAAAGGAGAACTGTTAAGATTTTCAATCTATTTTTTTAAAAATAATGTTCACTATTGTAATTTTAAGTTGTTAATTTCTTAATAAAATATAGGACAGGAATTGTACTTTCATTTAGTCTGAATTTCATGCAAGAGTAAATGAGTTTTACAAACGGGATAAGCATCACATAAATGCAATTGCAATATAAATAACAAAACAAAGATTTATTCTATGTGTATTTGAAGTGCTGCAATAAACCAGCAACACAATTATGTTGCAATCCAATATACGATTCATATACTTTATTAGAGATGTCACTCAAAAGTATCTGCATTTTGCACCTTTGATCCTATTGACCACTAGGGACATTAGATGTAGACATAGCAACCAAGGGCCTTGTTCTATTCTTAATATCTGCTTTGTTCCACTGAATAGATTTTTAGGCTCTCCCTTTCAGCCTGATTCCTGTAGGAACTATAAAGTACACCTTTCTTCTGCTTTCCTTGACAGAGGACAGAAAGTTCTATTGAAGCATGTAATTTTTTAAAATCTGTGTCTAATAGCTTAATATTTAAAGACTGGAGAATAAATTGGAGAATTCAAACCACAGTTACCTCAAGAATTTCCATATGCAATTAATGTGACCAAAAGCAGAGCAGGTAGCAAAATACAGAAGGTGGATATCATTTTTAGCATCAGAACATCATACATCCAAGACTATTGTATAAGCCCTATGTGTTTTAATAAAATGCCTTTTCTTTAGCTCCATGGAACACACAAAAAACATAGGGTCTATATATCCATACAGTAGTAGAAAAAGAACTTTGCAGACTACATCTCAGTTACTGCCAGCCAATAGCCATGATTATTTCTTTTTTCCCCATCTTGGTATCAGGCAACCAGCTATTTGTACCTGGAATTATTACAACAAGGTACATGTATTTGGGATTAGTGCTTCTTATAGTCAGAGAGTTAAGTAGATAGATGATTAATAAACTGATGGATGGAATCATGACTGGAAAGTTTTGAGACAGTGGAAAGTTGCAGAAGGCTGGGATAACATCTGGTTAGAGTAGTTGGAGTTGACAGAATGGCAGCAATGCAAGCAGGACAGAGACAGGTTGTTAAAAACTATCTAGGAGATGGCTGACCCATCACAAGACCCATTACAGACCCTCACTTGACACACTCACATCTGAAGCCCCTATAAACAGAAGAACACTAACATCCCCTAAACTCTGCTGAAGATCTTACCTAGCTTGGTAATGAAACGTTCAGAAACCAACCCACAAATTCGGAGAACGAACCTTCACCCTCAAGATGGCTGGAAATTGTGATGCCCAGTTTGGTCTTCTCCTGGATCATTTGTCCTTATTTCTTTCAGAAGATATTTGTTGGTAGAGAGGTGGACCTGGCAGCTGTTGAAAGGCCAACATAAATTGCTTTAGTGGATGACCTTTGGAGGGGCCTGGACTGGAGGAAAATTATGATCCTGTTCCTCTTACACCTTTTAGCAGTCTTCAATATCATCAATCATGATATCTTTCTGGACCATCTGCAGCAGTTGGGGATTGGCATCATTGTGCTGCCGTGGTTCTGCTCTTTCCCCAGTAAGTCATTCCAGTTGTGAGGGAGAGTGGTTGGCCCACTGGTTACTTTCTCTCCCCTCCACTTTTTTAATTTCTACATGAAATTATTGAGTTTCATTCAATGGATCAGAGTTTGATATCATCAATATAATGACACCAACTTCACATCACAACTCCCGCCCATGCTGAAGTAGCTGTAGAAGTCAGTGCATGGATACTGTGTGAGTCTGAATGGAACAGAAGAGATTGAAGTTGAACCAAAGCAAAACAGAGTTTTGTTTAGTTCTTTGTCTCTGACTGCTTCAGTATTGTCACTTGATGAGGGATACTGCCCCTGAAGAATCAGAGCTGTGAGTTTACGGTTGCATCAGGATACATACATACATCCATGCATATATGGTATACATACATACATATCTACATACATACATACATACATACATACATACACACATACATACTCTTGGAGTAGTAATGCTGTGTTCTAGATCTTATCCTGCCATAATATTATGAAGAATAGCTTTTAACATACAATATTGCCCTTTTTCTCATATACAGATTAAATGCATTCAAACCTTGATTTGATAGACAAGGAGGGGGATGAGAAGTTTGTGATTTAAAGTTGCCTATGAAATAGCAATAGCAATAGCACTTAGACTTATATACTGCTTCACAGTGCTTTACAGCCATCTGTAAGTAGTTTACAGAGTCAGCATATTGCCCCCAACAATCTGGGTCCTCATTTTACCAACCTCGGAAGGATGGAAGGCTGAGTCAACTTTGAGCCGGTGAAACTCGAACTGCAAAACTGCTGGCAACTGGCAGTCAGCAGAAGTAGCCTGCAGTACTGCATTCTAACCACTGCGCCATCAGGGCTCTTTGTATTCATTTTTTATATCATTTTCTTAACAATGTCATTTATGTTAATGAAGAAATGTAACCACTTTATCAGGTCTGCTTGGAGGCAATGAAATTGTCTGAATAGAAATGTTATCTATTGCATCCAAGTCTGTTATGTAGGGAGCCATTAAATCAAAATTTACTATATTGACTTGGGTCCCAAACTGAGTATTCTTCTAATGCAAATTTATAGTCTAGGTTTTATCTCTTATTGGTTCTGTTCTTTGATTTGGACCCTGGATTCTGAGTTTCTGTTCCATCAATGAACAGTCTTACATTTGCAGGAAGGAATTTTCTATTTATTGCAAATAGAAAAGCAATAAGATATAATTTCTGTCAGTCCCCCTGCCTCCAGTAAATCCAGCTCTACCTCCCACACTACACCAAAAGGTGTGTGCACACAATATGAACTAAACATAATTTACAGAATTAATTTTATGGAACCACAAACTAGCCAAGCATATTTTAATTTAGTGTGGTATGCAGACTTATCCAGAACCCTCCCTTTCACCCTTCCTCTGGGGCAGATTTTTGATAACACAAGGATTTCAGAAAGAAGGGGATAAAAAAAAAACCTTCTCCCTCACTACATTCAGTCAGCAGAAATATCCCGTTGGTTGTGTTCTGTGTGCACAAAACTGTGATGGTTCCAGTTGAGCCACATACAAGATTAAATAGAAAGACAAAAACAAAACAAGAGCTAAGGTCAATCTGTAATTTTGGTTAACTTCTACTGCTATTGTACATAAGATATAAAGCTTAACATAGTGAAAAGAGGTTATTAGTTCCTCTGAATGTTGTGGAATGTTTATAAATATTCTAGCTACATTTTTAAAAACTTTCAATACATAAAACCTGGGGCAATACAGGACTGTTTCCTATTGAAGAAAGAGAAAGAAAATGAGGTTTCAGAATAAGAAATCAGGCAAGAGAACTGGGTACAGAGTTATAAAAATAACCACACATTTTTATGGATCTCTACTATGTTTGTATCCATATATTTTTCAACCTTTCAGGTATGGCCTAAAGGGTAGGGGTGCTGGTTTGATATTTGGCATTCGTTCTCTACTACATGAAGAGCACGGAAAAAATGAATAACTAAAGCCAGCCCTGAAATCTTGGAGAGGTAGTAGTTTTTCCTCCTATTGGTGTTAGAGTTGCTCTGGCGAAATGCCCAAGGATTTAGCCGGAGCTAATCCAACCTTGGCTTTCCAAGCAGGCTCCCCCAGAACAAAGCAAACAAAGCTTCTCTAGCCCCCTTGGTTGGGTTTCTGCTAAATCACTTGGCCAGGTGCAGCATTATTCAGATCAGCAGTCCTCCACAGTCTTTGCAGAGAAGCCAATGGTTTAGAAGCAAGAAGCATCTTTTTCGAGTGCCGTAGTGCGTTCTATGGGAGTGTAACTGGTGCTTTTGCCTTTCAATTTGGCTTGAGAGCCATTGTCCAAAACTGTTATTTTTCTTCTACAACCAGCCATCTGGCAGACAGTAATGATAAAACACCATGTTTTCAGTAGCTTATACCTTAACTTATTAAGGAATAAAACATTGTTCTCAATATTATTTTTTTCCTAAATCTGTGTGTGTTTTTTAAGGACAGCAAAATTCCCATGTATCTATATTTTTAAGGAGCTGATTAAGCAACCTAATTTACAAAGTTTGATTTGTATTTGTAAAGTCCAAAAGGAATCTTCATGACATTTAATTTGACCCAGCGATGACCGAATGATATGGGCTCCAGACAAAGCTAACATTCATATACAAGGAAATAACCCTTGACCGTAGCACAGCTCTGTGTGGTTCGAGATTCAGTCCTATATCCACTTATTTCTATTTATTTAATTGAATTAGAATAGAGGGACAGGAACTGTCAATAAAGATAGGAATGACCCAATGGATGGATCAATAGTGGATAGGGAAATGCTCCTGGAGGTTTAAGAGAAGTAGTAGCAGAACTTAAGATGCCACCCTTTTTGGCAGACCTGTTATATTAAAGTTTGATATTTTAATTAATATAATTAATCACTTAATTGCAATTAAGACAATTAAAATTAATTGATGTAATTAACTTTAATTATATTCCATATATGTAATTACATTTCTTAGGCAGAAGAAACCATTTTGCCTATTAAATTATGTCAAGTATGATAGACATAGGCACAAAACATGTTGTTCATGTAGTTATATGATGCAAGTTTCTCATATTTACTTAGCATTCTTAGCTAGCCTTTTCTGGCTTTTACATTGGAAAATGTGCTTTGCAGGTTGCAAGGCAGCTTTTTATACATCATACTATCAAAAATAAAAATATATCTAGCTTCCAGACAATCTTGCAAATAATTGCAAATAAATATGTTCTGCCTTTGGGTGAAATTTTAAAATATGGACAAGTTTTTATGGAGCTAGTTATGGCCTAATTCTCCAAATTATTTTTTCTGCCTTAGGGGCCACTCTGAGGCCTTAGAGTTTATCAAGAGGGCTGCAGGGCTCAGCAGCTTTCCCCTTAAGAGCCCAGAAGGGTGCCAACCTCCCAGAGTGGGATTTGAGATCAGGCTCACATGTGTGCCTCCTCATCGTTTGGATCTTTTTAATGTAAGCAATCTTTATCTTCAAAAGCCCCCCAAGAGAACATGGGGGGGGCTTAACAAGAAAGATATGTGCAAAAGACTACATCTGAAAGTCCATTCCAACCCCTTCAACTCTCTGCCATACTTTTACCCAGGAACACATTTATACAGCCTTTTGACTAATCTAAATAAATTAACTCCCACAGAGAACAATAGGGTGAAAGTGTTTTCTCTCATTAAAACCAAACCCACAGACTTCTTCTGTCTTTCACTCTCAACTGGCAGGCCTTTAGTCTTATCAGGGTGCTTCAAGGGCAGAGCACTCTGACCAACAGAGGTGGCTTCAATTGATTTTTATCATGTTTATTGTAGTTTGTGAATGGATGTGCTTTAATGTCTCATGTGTCTAATGTGTTTTAATTAACTATCTTGTGCAGTGTTTTGTAACAGAGATTCCCCAAAACTCTCTTGGTCCTGATGGGGGTAGCTAGTAGTCTTCACTATACAATGGTGCACTCAAATATTTAATTCACAAAACTAAAGTAATAACATTGTCTCACAGATGTTAAATGAACTAGAAAGGAACTGAAAAACAAAGGGCCAAGTCTTTTAACATGAGTTGTCCAGATGGGCTATAAGCCATCTGGGAGATCAACTTTTATATCTATCTTACTTGTTTTATTGTCATGTTGTTTTCTACAAGTCCAAAAGCTATGATCCTGCTTCCTCAAACCAAAAAGCTTAGATAAATATATATATATACAGACTGCTACAAAAACATGCATGAAAAGTAGTTTTGTTGTTTTGCTTTACTGGTCTCTAAAACAAAACAGAAGTAAAAGTGATCAAACCTTGCCAAGGATTTTTTTTTTATAACTATCATTTATCAATACTTTTGTTCCAATTAAAATTTGCCTAAAGTAGGTGTACACCTTTGGCCCATGTAAAGGCTAGTTTATTCCTTGCTTCAGATTACAATGTAGTGACTGAAAAGCAAAATCCAAAGTCATCTTTCTCTCTCACAAGAGCTTTTGCAACCACAGGCACCAGCAGATGTAGAAGTGATATACAGCATTTATAACTCACCTGTTGAAGTGTGAATTCTTGTGAACTGCTCATTTGCAGGGCAAGAGCTAGCCACTCTTTTCCCATTACTCATGATTTCACAGCTCCAAACTTGGAATTCGTTGCTTTCTTTTTCATTTAAGGAAACTTAAGAGACTTGATTAATACCTCAGTAAACTTAGTTGTTCTCACTTATCTTGCGGGCCAGCAGAATTTTGTCCTTATCAGTTTATTTCACTGTACAGGTCAGATATACAAGGGGCTTACTTTTTGGCACCATTCCATTTCTTCTTGCATGAGATATCCAAATTGATAATTTCACGTCTTACTGGCTTTTCTTCCCTCTGTCTCTCTCTCTCTCTCTTTTTTTTTTTTTTTTTTTTTGCTGCTGTTCTTCTTTCTGGCATCAATAAAACTCCCAAAGGCCTAACGAGAAGAAATGGCTCTTCCCATTGTTCGATATGTAAATAGCTAAAAAGGGAATGTTTCTGGAGAGAAGGGAGAGAGAAATCGGATGTTTCCGTACCATCTGGTGAAAATACCTTTGTGGTTTTGAATGGTAAATGACCAAGGAGGTCTCAGAGGCATTTTATTTCTAAATGGGAAATTTAGAGCCGGGAAGATAAATACTCGCTAATTGTTCCTGCCCTGAAATGCAATTCACCTGGATCAAGTCCCGGTGGTAAAATTAACAAAATGAAAATGAGATATTATAACCAAAGAGGCCACTTTTGTTTAAAAAAAAACAAACCTGTCCCTTTCTGACCACAAAAAAAAAAAAGTGGAACAGATGGTGCCCTGCTCTCCCTTAGCACACATTCCTTTACTCTGTCTTCTCAGATAACTGAGTTATACAGCACACGACCATCTGGTCTATGACACATCTTGTGTCCCACAAACAATAGCCTGGCAAGCCTCTTCAGGGGCGGGGTTAGTTTCTATGGTAACAGCAGCATGTGCAGCTCTCGGCCTCATTCCGAGTCAGGCCTCCTCACTTGCCTCTATTCTTTGCCCTGCTATTGTTGTGCCCTGAGCTTTTGCTGCTTGGTTACTCCAAGACTGGCCATATCTGGGAGCATTTACTTTCCCCCCCCCCCAGCAGCCATTGTCTCACCACATTTGGTTCTATTATTGATGTTTTCAATGTCCAATGGCTGACCGAAGCATCTGCTGGAGAGCGATAAGGCCAGGGCCTTCGGAGAAGGAGCTTCACAACTCGCCCCTCCTGACAAAGCTTTGAATTGATGGAGATGGTAGCTCGACAAGCCTTTCCAGTTGGCAGCACTGCGACACGGCCCTTGGCGGAGGGGAGGGGTTTGGGGAGGGAGAGAGGAAGAGGAGTTGAGTGGCAGCTGATTTAAGTGTTTACTCCATCTTAGGGGAATCTCAGCAGCCAAACGGAAGGAAAGCAATCCTCGTAGCAGCCGCCTGCATGAGCAGCGCTCTGCTCTTTTGCAAGACTGATGAAGAGATGCAGGCAGCAGGATCCAAGTTTGTATCAGGGACAAAGAACGGATGGCCTGTTTCCTAAGATTCACATTGTCTGGGAAACTGGAATGACTGAAACACAGCTGTGCAACCTCCTAGGGCCATCCCAAGCTTTAGGGGCAAGATGGCATCAAAGGCTTTCTATGTCCTATCAGATGCAGGGGAGACCTCTCAAAGTCTCCAGTATCTTTAGATCAATAGAAACACTCCCAGGCATGTGGTCCTCGTTCTTCTGTTCTTGCTGCAGCAGCTGTTCCCTTCACTCCCTTCCAGCCTGTGGTCAAATCTGCACCAACCCCATCCCTGATTTAGCCACACCCCTGACCTCCACTCTGTCTGTCTCCCTTGCCTTTCAAGAGGTCACATTTCCTCTTTGCTAGCCTGATCCCAGGTAAGGTTGAAGCTGTGGAAAGGGACAGTTTATCCAAAAACATAAAAAGTGTCTGTGCAGCTTGTCCAGGTTCTGTTGATTAAATCAAAGTGGAAGAAAGTCTAGTTTTGTGTATGCCATCCAAGACTGATGGAAATTTAGGTTACTGCAGAGATCCCTGCCCAATCTCTCTACCAGTTTATGAACATCTACATGCACACCTTTTTTCCAGTAATCGGCTGCAGATGTTCCCATCTGCCACTCCTGCCCTAATATCCCTGCTGCACACCTGCTGATCTTTTCAGAGGTGTCCCAACCCCTCCATCAGCTCTCCCATCAGTCCACTCACTCACTCACACAAACACACACACACACACATCTTCCCAATATGATAGATTGTCCATTCACTAAGATCTTTTTCCTACATTTTTCATATCTTGAAACACAGAATTGCCTCACAGTTTGGGAACTCTTACTGTTAGAATTGCTACATGAAGTCCTTCAAGAGCTGCCCCCTATAGACCACATTACAGTAATCATCTGGGAGGTGACCTTAAGAAAAAGCAAGATATAAATCTAACAAATAAATAAAGTTTATAAATAAAGTTTCAGATACTGTTAGTAAAAAAAATCCCAAAAGGTTATTTAAGAAAAATATGGCCAGTATTCTCCTTCTCAACAGCAAGCACAGGGTTAATTTCAGTATTATAAACATACTGTTAACTCCGTCTTCCTGCAAAGAGAAATTTCCCAATTTGACTTCTTGCCAGAAAAAAAAAGAAAACCTTTTCAGCTATGGGGCAGAGCTACAACCATTGTGTCTGAATGTTAGAAATGCTGCTTTGAGCCTGGCAGGACATATTGCTGAAAGTTTGTTAAGCTAGAGCTATCCAAAATGACAATAGTGAAAAGAAGTACAGAACTATTTAAACTGAAGTTGTCGTCAGTAGAGCTTTAATACAGCTGAACATAGGCCTTATTTCATTTTTAAACATTATATTCTTCATAATGTACCTAGAGTTTTAAAAGTTGCAATTAACAACAGGGCTTGCTCACACATTTACACTATTCAAAGACCAGAAGGTGAAGGAAGGCAAAAGAGACAATCAGAATGAAAAGAAGTGAAGTAGCATATTCTTTTACTACTGAATTCTGTTTTCATGTAGACTTCTATATTATGCAAGTCATTGCTGGCAACAATTTTAATCTGGAAAAGACAACAGATGGCCAAAAACGTTCAGGTGGCCAAAAAGCAACATGCATTAGCTTAAGCCTGTGGAAATTTCTTCCAAAATGTCCCCATCCCTGTTTTTTGTCTATGACAAGAAATTCAGTGATAAGACTCCCACAGCTAATGGCTTCTATGAGGTTCCATAAAAATTAAGAAATGAATTGTAATATAGATTATCATGATCCACATCCAGAATAATGCATGAAACAATATTTTGAAACAGGTTGTGGGCGTGTATGCAGATCTTTATAAACACTGTTTACCAATAGTATACCCAACAAAATTGAAGCATAAGGAAGCACAGGAAATGTGACAACATGCTATGTCAAATTACTGTTGATTACTTACTTCTTTAGTACTTGTTTTCCTATCTCAATAACGTAGTACAGTCGTTTGGTGAAGTGTCATCTTCAAAATTTAATCCATTAATTAAATTATCTTTGATACACTACAATATACTTCTTTGGTTTTGCTGCAATTTGCTAACACAGAAATCTCTCTGGATATTCACAGAAGACAGTGTCTAATTTTTTTTTCAATAATACAATTCATTATTTATTTAATAACTAATTATTGTAATTTGACATTTCTCAAATTTTGGGTAATATTTACATGCAGTACAGGCTCCATGAAAAGAGGGGGGGTACAAAAAGTCAATCTTGCAACCTTGCAATTGTGAATGTCATCTTGTCTATTGTCATATGCGCGTGCGCACGCACACACACACACACAAACACACACACAGAGTGCAGATGCCTCTGGTATGCAAGTTAGGCTAGAAAGTTAGAAAAACAACCAGAACAAAGCAGTAACTGCCCTTTGAGGCAGAGAAGATCAGGAAAAAGACTCCATAGCAAACCTAGAACTATATGATATTTTTATTAAATTAACTAAACAACCCATGCCCTATTGGAACATCATTACAGTGAGAAAGAGCATGATCATGAATGAGAAAAAAAGCAGTGAGAGCAGGAGTGACTTCCGACTTTCTGCCAGCTTCTCCATTGAATTTCCTTGTGGGAAACTGTCAAGGAGTATTGAAAATGTCCCTTCCCAGCAGGCAGGGAAGTAGCTGCTGTTGTCTGGGGGAGGAAATGAGGGATTGTGAGACTGGCTGGGAAACTGTCAAGAAAAATTGAGAATGAAGATCAGATGACCATAGCAGCAGACCAACAGTGCAGCAACAGCCATTAGCACTGAAGATACCACAACTTTCCCAAATTCCATGGAGTCATGGGTCCCAGATTTTGGACACATTCTGTAAGTTAGCCCATTTGAAGTATCTTGGTTCAACAATTGCTGTCTTGTGATGCTCCATTTTGCCCAGTGAAAGGTCAGGAGAGCAAGAGTTTTGGTAATATATAGATAATACACAGAATCTTGAGGGCCTGATTATGCTTTACCTATACTCTCTCTTATATCCAGCAAATCAGGGACTACCTGCACAAATCTCTTCTAAATACTATCTTGTTTCCCATGACTTAAGGAATGCTTTAACCCTCTTTGTGTAGATAATAACATAGCCTATTTCCCTCAAAATTATCTTGCTAACTCTTATAGCAACCCACAGTATTGTTAGCAAAACAAAAATGTATGGACAAGCTTGAATTTAAGGAGACTTTACATTTTACTATAAATGTTGGGAGCTCTCTAGAAACTTCATTAAACGTTTTAGGATCTACCTGTAGCCCTAAGATCATGCACTACTGGACTAGACTATTTTATATACAGTTCATGGCTCCATATATACACTATGTATAAACAAAATATAAATTATTAATGAATTATGTGCCGTCGTGCTGTTGCCAACACTTAGCAATTGCATAGATAGATCTGTCCCCAACCTAGTCCTTCAGGTCTTCCAATGAAGCACCCACTGCTGCTATGATAGCACTACTGGCTATCCTATCTTTCTCTTTCCTTCCACATTTTCCAGCATTATCGGAATAGACTGTTCAAGAGAAGTAAGACTTCACATAATGCGTCCAAAATACAATAATTTAATCCTGGTTATTTCTGCTTGAGAACTCTGGACTTCTTTCAATGGTCCATTTGTTTGTTTTCTTGGCTGTCTGTGGTATTCTCTAGTTTTCTCCCAACACTGAAGTCCAAACACCAATACTCTTTCTATCCTGCTTTTTCCATAGAGCATCACAGGGAAACCCATTGCATCTGAATAGATTATCCTAGGCCTTCATTGCTCTCCCACCAAGTGCTAAGTCTGTCTCATGTTTCTTAATTGCTAGTATTTTTACCATTGATTGTTGATCTGAAAATATTTTCATTGTTTGTCCCAAAGGTAGTATTCAAAAGGAACTGGACTTTCTTGGCTTTTTTTTTTTGCTTGAAAACATTTCACTTCTCATCCAAGAAGCTTCTTCAGTTCTTCTTGGATGAGAAATGAAATGTTTTCAAGGAAACAACCAAGAAAGTCCAATGGCCTTTTGAACACCACCTTTGGGACAATCATGACCTGGATGATTGAGAATCTCCATAGACATCTTCATTGTTTCTTTCTTTCTTTTTCAAATACTGTTTTTTTTTATAACCAAAATAGAAATATGAAAATGGCCATTGTTATAGGGATGTTTGGGAGGAAAAACAAAGTCTATGCATAGTGTTAAATGATTTCTGCAGTAAAAAAACAGACAGAATGCATTAATAAATCATGTAACTATTGTTTTGACTCTGAGCATTTTTCTGTAATAACTACAGAATGGCTACATCTGATAACATTTTTTTCTTTGTCTAAATGTAGCAGCTAACGTGGATGATAGTGCCTCAACTGTATCATAGCCACAGCAGAGGAGCAAAAACAAATAAACTCTTTTCCCCATCCCCTTCCCCTGAGGAAAATGACTTCCTCAAAGCTGTTTCTAGCCATGAAGAGAAACAGGAAATGGAGCAGAGGCTGTTATGGAAGACAAGAGTTGCTCTTCTGTGCATCTGGATAGCACTTGGTTGGATATGGCTGCCATTGAGGATCAATCTGAGGCCCAGGTACACGTTAGAAGTCTTTGTAGCCAAAATGGTTTTTGGTTCAGGCTGTGCGGATCTTTGAAGAGGACCTTCACCTTAATGAGAAATTTGAAAAATAAGGCATTTGCTTCTTACATCGAAAGAAAGCTGATTCATTTTACCGCTCTCCACTACAGCCTTTTGCAGAATTTGCAACAGCCCCAAAGGGTGAATTTTGGAGCAGGTAAAGGAGAGGCTGTTTGACAAGCTGGGCATCTGAATCATCAGGGCAAAATTACAACAGCCAGCCTACCCCCGCCCCCCTCAAAATATATCAGAATTGCCTTGCAGGCCTATTTTTAATGAGACATTCCATTAAACAGAGTCCACAGTGAAACAGTAATAGATGCAAGAGCCATCAGAGAAAATAAAGTAGCAGAAGAAAGTTAAAGAACTGAAATGCAGAATACTAACAACTTTTTTACATAAATAACTTATGAAACAAAGAAACAAAGGGGGATGGAGCAGAAACCAAGAAAGTGGGGAGGGAACCAAATAGATCTCTCTGAGAAAAGTAATTCAAAAGCCCAGGGCAAGTTTACAGAGCAATTTTATTCTATCTGTGAAATGGCTGCCTCACTCACAGATTCCATGAAATGCATCCTCCTGATGCTAATTTCCCATCAACAATCTGTTTCATTTTCCTGTTAAAATTTATGAGAGATCTTTGGGGGATGTTTTAAAAGGCGCTGTAAAAATTAAAGGATAGTGAAATCAATTATATTATGTACTTCTCATTTCACAATTAATCAGGTTATGAAATTGATTACAGAATAGGAAATGTGACAAGGGATAATGACATGCTTTCTTTTGGGTTACATCAAATATGCAGGAGTGAGGCAACAAAGGTGTAAAACTATATTGTCCAAAAATTGGATGAAAAATGTGACAGCAGCAGAGACTGCAACTGCCATATTCTTTATTCTCAAAACTATGTGGCCTTCCTAGCACCTACTTCTCCTGCAGGATTTTACGATCACATTGTAAACACAACAAATATTATAATGTATAGTTTATTATGTGCTTAATAAGCATCAAACATGTTTTTGAAACCAGTCACCCTGATAGTGTTTTATAATTGCAATAGCTGGTAAAGTTTTATGCAATATTCATGTGCTAAACTGAGAAAGTGGGGGGCAGCATCTTATGGGGATGACCTATGGAAGGAGGCTAAGTAATATGAGAAAAAATGGCCTGTAGCTTAGGACAAGGGTGCAAAGTCAGAATCAGCTCCACATTGCAGTAATTCAGTCTGAACACAAAGCATAAATTGACTGCCCAGGAAGACCTTATTATAACTAAACAGCGTTAATATGGTACTCTAAGATGGGGAAAATGCGCTTTTGGTCATTTCCTCAACCTCACTTCAAAAAAAAGACCTGTTTTTATGAGTATAGGTATTCCTCACTTAACGCCCACTCATTCAGCAACTGTTCAAAGTTACAATAGCATTGAAAGAGGGGTAGTTACTACAGGTCCTCAAAGTGGAAGCTGTTGCAGCACCCTCTTGGCCATATGATCACAATTTGGGCATTCAGCAACTGGCTCACAATTGCCATGTTGAAGCATTCCACGTGCACGTGATCACCATTTGTGACCTTCGCTTCTGGCTCCCCACAAGCAAAATCAATGGAAAAGCCAGAGGTTGCACATGATGATCATGTGATCTTGGGACACTGCAACTGCATGACATTCATCTAATGAAAGCAACTTGGATTGTCGGAACTGCCGTCATGAGTCACACAGTCACAGGACTCTGTGCCTTATGACCATGACTTGTTAGTGATAGAGCTCCCAGTCCCAATTACCATTGGTAAGTGAGGACTACTTGTACCCCTAAACTGAAAAATGGATCTTTAGGAAGTGGCATAGCCTTATGCAAAACATACTGACAGTACAAATATGGATCAGCTTCAGCCCCAAAGAAAATATTTTATTGGGTTTAGATTGTGTATTGATTCCAATTCCGTAGCCCAACTTTCTAATCTCATGCCTTCACTCAGGGCTTGACTTCTGTATAAACAGAGGCATAGAATCAAGATCACGCAAAGTATTAGTACCGCTTTATAAAACTCTAGGAAGACCACACCTGGAATACTGCAACCAATTTTACTACAAAAAAGATGTTGAGACCTTGGAAAAAGTTCAGAGAAGAGCAATTAAAATGACCAAAGGCCTGGAGACTAAAACATATGAAGAACGGCTGCAGGACTTGGGTTTGGCTAGTCTAAAGAAAAGAAGAAATAGGGGTGACATGATAGCAGTATTCCAGTATTTGAGGGGCTGCCACAAAGAAGAGGGGGTCAAACTATTCCCAAAGCACCAGAGGGCAGGACAAGAAACAATGGTTGGAAACTGATCCATTGTTGGAAACAATGGTTGGAAACTGATCTCAAACTTCCTCCTTGCGTTATATATTCAAGATGGACAGTATTTAATATTTATTTGCTATGTATATGTAGGGATGTGGGTCTATATATATGTTGTACATAGTATGTTTTAGGTGTGTGTCATGTATATGTTTCACTTTGAGAGCGGGCAACTAAATTTCATTTTTTATGTGTGCCATTGTGCCCACAATATAAAAATGACAATAAAGGTTATCTATACCTCTATACCTCCAAAGAGAGAGGCAACCTGGAATTAAGGAGAAACTTCCTAACAGTGAGGACAATCAACCAGTGGAACAGCTTGCCTTCAGAAATCGTGGGCACTCCATCACTGGAGATTTTTAAGAAGAGACTGGACAGTCACTTGTTTGAAATGGTATAGGTTCTCCTGCTTGAGCAGGAGAAGACCTCCAAGGTCCCTTCCAGCTCTATTCTATTCTGTTCTGTTCTGTTCTATTCTATTTCTGGAATTTATGGAAAGAAGGATTAGTTACACAGTCCACATATTGATCAATGATGACCATATACTCTACAGTATTTCTCCAGATAACTTTCTGGAGTATAAAAAGCATGGGAGACAGTGAAAGTAAGCAATAGCTTGCTACTAGTGCAGTCTCATTGCCTATTGTCTTGGAAGGATTACTGTCACAATAGCAAAACAGTACCTCCCAGTCCAATGCCACTAAAAAAATGCCACTATCAATAGTAAGGAAAGATATAAAAGGGTTCAGACAATTTTTAAAAAATGCATTCCCTTTATCTATTGTCCAGCATTGGTTGTACCACCACCCCTTTTCAAACTAGAAGAAAAACACTTCCAGGTAACCACTCTTATCCAGATACACCAGGTACAGTATTAATAGTCTAATATCAACTCAAAGTTTTTCCCCCTTAGGTGATTATTCTGATACCAATAGCAGTTTAATTTGAAATGTCTAATTATATATGTTTTCTTTCACCCAAGACCCACTTATTTACTATATCTGTTAGGATCCAGCCAACCCTGCTATAACCTAGGGGTCCCATTAGTCTAAGTCCTACAAGATCTTGTCCATGCTATCTTCAGCTCCCTTAGTAGATTACCCTTAATCCAGCCTGGATTAAAATTATGGGAAGTTTGTCAGAATAGTACTGTCCTATATTTGGGACTTAACATGCGGTAAATCTGTCAAAAATATAAATGTTGATATGCAAGCTTTAAAAAATACTTCAGCTTTATCAATAGGGCAACAATATCATTATACTTCTTTGATGGGGACCTAGAATGTCTTCTCTTCCTTTGAGGTTTTTCTGGGGGAAATTAGTTCAGATTTCTAAGGATGGTTTTTTCTTAAAAAACTGTATTCTATATAATACAGTATCTTCTCCAAAATCTATATAAATACAAGGCATTATTTCATACATTGGATCTTGTTAATTGTACAATGGTTTTAATAGCAACTTGAAAGACAAGCAAAAATCAGGGATCCATTTGCATGTAAATAGATATTAGAGATGAGAAGAACATGATCAGAGGAAAGCACAGTTATTGCCAGTTCACAAGACTTATTTTCTGATATCATTGTGGGAACCGAATGAATTACCAAACATCTGCAAAGACCAGAGTGTCAATTATGCTTTTATGTACATGAAAACGTCACATGATTGAGTCAGTCATTGGACATGGTCAATTGTATGTTTTTATCTACTGCCTAGCCTTAAAGCTTCATTCCACAGTCACATTAGACAAAAGGACTGTCAGCGAGAGAGATGGATCAGTTTGGCCACTCCTAGGAGTCACTTGTTGGCATAGACTATGTACACAATGGTGGACAGCTTTGTCCTGTGGTCTGTTCATATCCTGGCTGACTGGTGCTTCTAAAAACTCTGTTTCAGTTTCATACATCAATAGATAACTTAACCAAAAGACCTTCATCATACAAAGCAATACCTTCAACTTGGATTGTAAAAGGCAGTTTTGGAGCTGGCTTTCAGATGTTCTTAATTATATTAAGCAAATGTTCTATTTCTTAAACCAAATGCCTTTTTAAATTTGTCTCCAGCAAGTTCAAGAAAAGCTCATTGCATTATCTCTTTGAGGAAAACAATAGCTGATTATCCATGACTAATTATTATTTTAAATAGCTTGCATTTGCCAAAACCCAAGGCTCACTATTATCATTTCTCAGTTTCCCAAACTTAAAAAGTTTCATAAAGAGTATACAAAGTTTTGAATTGCCTCCATAATATACATATATTATAGAAGTCAAGAATTATATGGAGCCTTATATAAGGAATGCAGCTCCATTTTACAAATAATATATTAATTGTAAGTTATTAGGTTGCAATCCAGTGCGAATACTGTATGTAGAGATGGTGTTAATGGAACTGACATATTAGATTGACAATAATATTGCATACTTAGTGATTCTCAATGCAGAATAACATCTAAAGCATTACCTGACACTTTTACAGGCATGCAAACATTATTGTTACTTCCAGCACCAGCCTCTGTTTGTATTATAGTTTATTTCCCTATAGCCACTATGAAAGTTTCAAAACACACTTTCAGGCTTTCTTTCACAAGTCCTTCTACAGCGATTTGTCTAAAATGCCGTATTTTTTTTTTGTCCTTTCTGTAGATGTTGCCTAATGATTTCTATGTTGTTGCTCTTAATTAAACATCTGTACCTCTTGGATATGTGTTAATTTTGTTTTGACATTAAAGCTGAATCTGATGTTGCAAAGACATTGCAGTTCCCATTGTTAACCAGTTTTAATTATGTAGACTTTATCTACCTCCACAGCTGGGATCCACATCCTTGTAATTAATTATGCTCTCACGCTGCTTTTTTGACATTAATTAATGCTCCATTTGGAACTGATCCAACTTCTACTGATTTGTAAGAAATAAGATCAAACCATTTTATACAGCAGTCCATTATGGGACTATCCAACATAGGCATATACTTGGGTACTGTCCAAACATGCCAGCAACAAAATGGACCTTATAATTAATGTAGAATCTGTTTTGAATAAAACAGGACAGATACTTAATCCATTGGTTTTTTTTAAAAGTAATAAGAGAGGGACTACTATTCTTAATAATACAGGAAATAGCTGGGATATCACTGCCCCAGAAACTGTCCAGCGCCAGGGTAATCAGGAGATCTAGGCAGTTCAAATGGTATAAAGATTTATTGCAAGCTTAAGCTCTCTACAAAAATCTGAACTACTAATGTCCAATTTGGTGGTAGATAAGGGTAGAATGAATTCA
This sequence comes from Azemiops feae, assembly GCA_023970755.1. Taxonomy (NCBI): domain Eukaryota; kingdom Metazoa; phylum Chordata; class Lepidosauria; order Squamata; family Viperidae; genus Azemiops; species Azemiops feae. The sequence goes on along the minus strand of JALGBA010004127.1, from coordinate 855,384 downwards.
AGGTGGGCTGGACTTAGATCTCTTGTGTGGGGGGGGGAAGGGATTCATGACTTAACATGCATTGACCCTTCCCTCAGGCTCAGTCTGGCTATCTCCTACAGAAACTACTGACTATATAGCAGTATGATCATTTTTGCCTATGCATTCCAGCTTAACAGAAAAATATAGGCTTTTAATGGAATACAGTTTGAAGTTGTTCCACAAGGTACACAACTTATAAAATCCTGAAAAAGTTTACCTCAGTAGTAATAAATATGTGCTGTTATTACTACATAGAGATTGTTGATATACAGAAATGAGACGTAGCTTTTTTTTAACTTCACTTTATTTCACCTTACTTTACTTCAAACTTCAGGCCTTTAATAGTATAAGTGACCTTTTGCAGGGTACAAATTTATCTTACTGCTATATGCGATAAAATGAATCATCAGCATACCATCTCATCAGAAAATATATCATAATACTGCTGTTCAACAAATGGATACATCTATAGCTTTTATTAGATGAAATGGGTAGAATTGTCAATGGATCGAATGACATTTTTCCCAGCGACAACAAGAATGACATCATTTCCAAAGGTAAGGTTGCTTAATGCTTATGAAAAAGTCAATCTAAAACACTAAAGAGTTAAAAGGATGTAGAGCACAGCAGTCTAAGTAAAGGCTTAAGAGATTATGAGCACCATTTAATTTGGGGACTGTATTTTTTTCAAAGTCAGAGCTACCTTTTTGAAGTCAACAAAATTAATAAGTACCTTCACCAGGAAAAAACTTTCCCGGCTTTTCAAAATTAGCAGAATATCATTTTTAATACTTTAGAGAGCTGTAAGATTGAAACTATAAATCATGTGCTGTGGAGAAGATCAAATCTGCTTTGAGTCTTATTAACCTTCGTGTTATTTTAACCTAGCCTCTTGTGTTCTCTGATTATATTTATTATGCTTCAAATGCATTCTGTGACAGATATTATCTTTAGTTGACATCATTGCCCCGGTGAAATTGATTTCATCTCCCTTATTTCTCCATCTTAAGTGGGGCTACATGAAATTTCCTGTTCTCCCAAAGAATGAATATACAAAAATATAAACAGTGCTGTGTGCATTAAAAAGCAAAGGCAAAACAGAAAGAAATTTCACTGTAATTTAAACTATAAATAGCTGACAGAGTGGCCACTGTATCCGAGAATATTAGTATTTATCTTGATATAGTAAGTTCACGTTTCACAGTCATATAAAGAAAGAAGAATGAAACTTCAACTTCATCTTCAAGCCACTGAGAATGGTTATAGCCTACCCCCCATTGAAGGGTTTTCTACCTGGGGGTCTGACCATGAATGCTCCATGCAAGCCCTGCTCCCCCCAATTGGTGTCATTCAGATGACACTGGCCTTCTGCATTTGGAAACACATTCTCTCTGTAACTTGCCTTACAGGTGCCATGGTAATTTTCACCTGCACATTAATAACATACATCACCACAAACAGGAATGCTTGGTGTGTCCAATGATAACAACAGCTATAGAATAATCCAAGGTTATGTGTATATATCAGGGGTAGATACTAATGATAGTGAATTAGGAATTATAGTTGAATCTTCAATCACATTAGGCACCGTTTCTTTCTGCTTCTGTATTCTCATCAGTTGGTCAATGTGTCATGTATGAACATGAGAAGATTGCTAGTTTGTTTCAAGTATTTTTCCTGAACGTGTCTTCTCATGTTAAGTTTGAAATGTTGCAACCTTGAATATTAATTTTATTTATATTATGTATTTTATTATGTTTTTAATATGTATTTTTTACAGTCTAACAAAAACATTGCTGGTGAGGGGTCCTTGATGTTCTCCAAGCTTGGTTGTACAACCAAGCTTAAAGAGCACAAAGGACCCCTCATTGCAACTCCAAGCTACAAATATTTAGGTAACAATGCTGGTGTTTGATTTGTTGTTGTGTGCACTGTGTTGAGATGTGCAAATCACAAATTTCTAAGTTTTTGATTCAGTATGATTCCATTACACATCCATTGCATCTAAAACTGTTGGGCCCATAAATAGTCTGCAGTCAGTATGACAATATAAGTTGTTCCTAAGGATGAAATTCTGCTATTTTTGTCATTTTTTTAATATAATGTTGGCAACTTGATCAACTCATTGCAAGCTGTTCTATTTGTTTGGTCTAACCAAACAATCCTATTAGCATCTTCATCTTTACCACTCTGAGATACCCACTATGTAGCTCAACACTCAAGCTCTCAGCTTGGGTGGTATGTTGACTCTACATCCTTATATAATACAGCTATGGTCACTGTTTATCGTGACAATGATAAAATTTCATAAGCTAACATTTTTGCCATATATACCACCTTTATTGGGTTGATAGATCTGAAAGTTTTAGATCTCTCTTAGTTTCTTTTTTTAATCATCTCAATTATGTTGAGAAGGCTCTCAACATAAGAGAGGAAAATTCCTGCCAATGAAATGCCCATATGATGTGGATTTTAAAATGATTTACCCCATAGAGGCAAATGAGAAATCCATCTGCATTTGTATGTTTGTCATCTGAATTCTGTTTTATATCTGTGTCTTCTAAGGAACAAAGCCCAATGCTCTATTTAAGCAGCTGCTCTAAGCAGAATTCTTTTCTTGGATTGAAGATTGACAAGGACAATAGGGGCTGATGATCAGTGATGAGAGCAAACTCTCTTCCACACAAGCACTGGTTGAAGCATTCAACTCCCCAAGCCAAACTCAGAATTTCTCTGGCTATTGATGCGTAATTGTTCTCTACAGCTTTTAGTAAACAACATGCAAAAGTTATTGGATATTCATTGCCATCCTTCATGACATGTGACATAGCACTGCCGATGCCATATGGGAAAGTATCACAAACCAATTCTACTGGTAATTACAAATTCTGACATAGAACATAGCATTTGATGTAACTTCTATGACTCTTCACACTCTTTCATCCATTGCTTCCCTACTTGAAGTATTCAAAAGTGGCAGCACAATGACTACGTTTTGTGTAAATTGGATCTCATAATTAACAAACTCTGGAAAGGATCTTAACTATGAGTCACCTTGCAGTCTTGAGGCATTCACAAAAGCTCTATGTATACTGCTAATAACCACATTGAAAAACATTAAAATCATCGGTCATAAAAAAAACAACACAGCAATAAAAACATTAACTGATAAAAGCATGGACACAAGATGACAAAAGGGGAGCCGGACACACAGAAGAGGGGAGAGAGGAGTTGGGGTTGAATTTAATTAAATCCTCAGTTACCAGTGCTAGGTTTTAAAAACTCACATTTGTTACATCGTCTTAAAAATCACTGTCTGCCAGTTTCTATAAGACTATCTTGAGGTTTTGCAGATACATCTCAACATTTTCTCCAATGATAATATGTCACCTAAATAGCATTCAGTGCCTTGTTATACTTGGTCCATGGCTCTCTGCCAAAGTGCTGGTGCAGATGCTACATATTCCAAAAACAACTCTGTAGAATAGATATAACCTTATGTGGGTTCATGGTAAGATACACTTTGGAAACTTGCTCCATTTCCCCATAAGTCTCTACTGGATTTTTTTTTTTTCTGAAATGTCTCACAGTGAGATTAGCAAAAATGTCCTGTTTTAGGTAAGAAGTGTTGTTCAGTCAATAAAGGTAGATTAGTGGTAATTTTATCTTAACCTACAGATCCTAGAATTCTACTGTTTTTAGCTACTGGAACTACATAAGTAACCCAGAAGTAATCAACTTCAGAAAAAAATCTTACAGCATCCATTCAACTCAGGTCTACCTTTTTGCATATGACATTCAGAACTGACCATGCTACAATATGTCATTTTATATAATGGCTGTATAAAAGTATGATATTATTTTAGCTTTTGTGTGCTTGAATATGTCAGGGTCATCTTTGAACATATACACATACACACACACACACACAGAGAGAGAGAGAGAGAGAGAGAGAGAAGAATTCAAAACATTTCAAGCTTACTTTCGGTGGGCTCAGAGGTAAAAATTGTTGATGGAACTCCAATCGACCAACAACTTCCTCAGCCATTCATAACCTAGATTGCTGCTCTACCTGTTTGGATGACATACAACTCCAATATTTCTCAATAGTTATTAAATACAGGTTTTACGCTAATAGGAATTCTTAGAAATTCTTTTTCTCCAGCATACATTTTAGGTATATTATTATATTTTTGATGGCTCTAGTTTAACATCTTTGAAATACCACTCCTGCTATGACATCATTGATTTTTTAAATTTTTTGTTTCTTTATGGTGCCTTCGAGCCAACATTGACTCCTGGCAATTGCCTGAACAAGTGTTTTGCCATTGCCTGCTTCCTAGGGTTGAGAAGGAGTGACTGGGCCAAGGTCATCCAACTGGTTTTGTAGCTATAGCACAGTCTCATTTCTAGCCTGATACCTATACCAAACTGGTTCTTGATATCACTGATACAGCAGAATAAACATCCAATTTCATTTATATTGTTTTACTGTTCACTCTGGGTGTGAGTGAGTCCTGTTACTGGTCCTATTTCATCTCTTATGCTTAAGAGATAAGAGGTTTGCAGATTAACTATCCTTGTTTGATTTTCCTTATTAATGTTTTATTCATTATGTATACTACCACAGTCTTTAAAGTAAGGGCTTTGTTGTTTATTTTTAGCAAGTAGTTTGCTTCTTTCCTGCAACAGACTCTTTGAATATGTTTTACTTTATTGCGTTTTCTGCAGGTTTTTCCCTTAAATCTACATTGCGTAGGTGTGTGTGAATCTCTGCCACAATGATAGCACAGTACTTCTTTGATCCGTTACTGTTACTGCAAACGTATTCACATTCACTTTGACTCCTGACTCCCATTCTATATTAGTTCAGGCAGCAGGGCCTATAGAGATAACAATTTCAAATATTCTGCTAAGTGTTAAATCTACCTCTGTTTTTTTTTTAAAAATCTTTAAAAATGTTTTCATTCAAAATTCCATACAGCTGATTTCTCAATGGTCCTTACACCAGATGTGCAATGTTTAGACACTTTAAGTTCAATTGCAGATTCTGTCAGTGGACTTATTTCCCTTTTGCTTGTGTTTACAAAACCTGAAATCCTCTGCAATCAACAATGGCATCAAAATGTTCTTGTATTACTTTTACTACTACTGCAAAACTGAATTTCTTTGTCTCTCATCATACTCTAAAACTTTTTTTTTCCCCAACAGCTGTCTCATTTGCCTAAAAAAACTTTCAGGTCTCTTTGTAAACAATGTTCAATCATTTATGGCACTATCAAACACATTCACCTTCCCAATAAAGCTAGTCACCCCACTGTGTTCTTTTTCCCTTTGCCTTTACTGACTACAACAGCTTCAGCATTATTCTTCCTCTGATTGGTTGTTGAGTGTCTGGTTGAGTTTTGCTGCCCTTTCCCCCCTCTTCTACAAGACAAGGTGAAGTTAGATCTCCACTATGAAAATAGTGGAGGCCACAATTTTCAGAATTGTTCACTTTGTGTGATATATTCTGGATAACTTTGAAGGCCAGGGGATTGATTATTAAGTACCTAGAAATGGACCACTAAATCTAGATCCATATCTGCCATTCTCTGATTTAAAATGATGGCTGCTCCTTAACTAAAGCTTGCACAGGTGAATTTTGTATGTTAGTTATCTATTTCACAAGAAAAGTTTGAGATGCATTGAACATTTCATAGGATATCATTAAAAGATTGTCATTATAGGATACAGTGCTGAAACTGAGCCAGTAGAGGGAGCACAGGCAACAGTGTGTTTTCATAACTTCAGAAAACATACTGTGGCAATTTATTGGTGGCACTAATGGAATAGAAAATGTTCAACACATTTTGAATAGAATATAGAATATTCTTTATTGACTAAGTGTGATTGGACACACTACGAGTTTGTCTCCAGTGCATAAGCTCTCAGTGTACATAGTACAAACAACAAAGTGATAAATTATAAAATATCAATAGAAGGAGGTAATAGGAAAGATGAGAAGGATAATAGTAATACAGCCCTACTACATGGGCAAATATTATTAGGCATAAGACAATGCTATGTGAATTAGGTGTTTAGCGGAGTGATGGCATGGGGGGGAAAACTGTCTTTGTGTCTTGTTGTTTTGGTATGCAATGCCCTATAGTAACGTCCTGAGGGGAGGAGTTGAAACAGTTTATATCCAGAATATGAAGGGTCTGTAAATATTTTCTCAGCCCTCTTTCTGGCTCGTGCGGTGTACAGGTCCTCAATGGAAGGCAAGCTGGTTGTAATTGTTTTTCTGCAGTCCTAACTATCCATTGAAGTCTATACCTGTCCTGTTTGGTTGCTGTGCCAAACCAAACAGTTATAGAAGTACAAATGACAAACTCTGTAAAATAATTCCTCTGTAAAAGTGTATCAGCAGCTCCTTGGGCAGCCTGAGCTTTTTGTGTTGACTCAGGAAGAACATTCTTTTTTAGATGCCTAGAGTTTTCAGTCTCGTTGCTTTCTGAAAATTCCACTGAAAACTCCAAAGGTCATTTCAGGCCAGCCATTGAAAAACTCAGATGGGTTTGGGGAAAAATATCTCAAGCTATATTGGTTACTATCTAGCTCAACCAATTGACCATTTGAAGCTGAATGTCCTAAATAGGGCAACATTGAATGACTATCCAGCAGAGTATGCATACTGAGGGACAGGGATAAGCAGTAAGGTTATACTATAGTCCAAAATAATATGATTGGTTTGTTGGTTTCATTCCAGATGACAATGGGCAGACTAAAAAGTGACCACCTTTACACCTAAAACTGCTTAATTTTTTATATACACATATGCACATTCCACCAAGCTAGCTAGACAATGAAAGACATAGCAGGCTGTAACGGGCTGTTAAAACAAACTATGTTGTTACCCAATGATTACATTTAGAAATAATGCAACAAATCAAGGCAATTTCCAGGGTACAAAATAACAATTACAATTATCACAGTCTATGGAGATTCTCATTCATCCAGGTCAAAGTTATCCCAAAGGTGCTTTTTCACAAGGCAACTGGACTTTCTTGTTTTTCTTTGAAGACATTTCGCTTCTCATCCAAGAAGCTTCTTCAGCTCTGACTGGATGGTGGGGAATGGCAGGATTTATACTTCTTGCAGACAGCTAGTCATTTGCAGTCCTTTAGAGAGTTGTTGAGGCCACTTGGAGGTTTATCTGTGTCCTCAGGGTCACTTGAGTAGTGCAAATGGGTGTGGAGCCTTCTTGGAACTGCTGAAAGGACTGTGTTGTAGACTGGAGATAGATGATGTCCTATCCCTCCCCCTCTGTTGAGAGAGGGCTGTTCAATTTTAACATAGATAGCCTCTTTGTCCCCTCTTTCAAACCAGCAGTCTTCTTTGTCCAAAATGTGGACTTGGTTGTCTTTGAAAGAGTGGGCTTTGTCTTTTAAATGATCACAGAGCAATTTTTGTGAGAAAATAGAGCATTTGTAGGTTAAAAATAAGGCATGTAAGGGAAAGGTATGATGAGATCTTTCAGAAACATAGAGTATGGAGAAGATAGATGGGGGAAGTTTTCTCCCAGTCTAAAATACTAGTTCTAACCAATGAAACTGAAGTATGAAAAAGAGACGAAAGGAAGTATTGTAAACTTCACACAACAAATTGTTACTTCATAGACTATATATGCCAAAGGTGTATGATGACCAGCAATTTGGATATTTTTAATGGAAATTTAAAAGGAATTAGATAACTATATGGTAGATAAGGGTGTCAATCACTTCTAGACATAACAGGTAATGGCCTCCAGTTTCAGAAGCTGTCTGCCTCTTGATGCCAGTTATTGGAGAACAGAAGTAAGAGAATGCTATGGGCATTGTTTCTCGCTGGAGATTTCTCGTAGACATCTGGTTGGCAATTGTGAGAATAATATACTGAGATTAGATAGGCCTTCAATCTGCCCTAATATGACTGTTTTGATTTTCACTCACTTTCCTTCTCCATTCAGTAGAATAAGTCTTCACAATGAACATTAGAAATTGATATTTATTTACTTAAATAAACTTTTAAATCACTTTATTAGATTTAGAGGGCATCTGACTCTGGGCAGCTTGCAATTTAAAAACAAAAGACAGTAAAGCATCTGGACAACAACGATCCCTTTAAAAACAAGAACACAAACAGGGCTCTACGGACAGTCTACCCCAAGGCCTGGGAGGAGAGCCATATCTTTAAAGAGCAACATAGCATCATTAGAGTGGAAGCCATAGGGGGTATCCCATTCCAGGGGGCAGGTGCTATAAGAGAGAAAGCACTAATAGGTTCCTAATAGATGGCAATGATGAATGGAAGGAACTTGAAGCAGATGGGAAGTGGATAGTCCTTCAGAAAAACTGGTCCTGGATTTTTGAAATAGCCTGGATTTCTTTGTACTTCAATGTAGAAGTATAAATAATGTACCATAAAGCAAGCTTACTTTATTTCATAACTATAAAGATTATTAACAAGGATATATCAGTTTCTGACATCTGCTGGGACTTACATCCATTCTATCATTCATATCTACCATTGGTATCCTTAGTCTCATACATTGGCAATTTCTATTGATATATTTTTGTCTGATGAAGAACACCCCTTTTCCAGCACCCAGAGCTTTTTTAGTAACAATAAAGCTTTATTAGTTTGGCTACTATACAACTATGGGTGTCCTTGACAACTGAACCCAACATTTCTGTTGCTAAGTGAGAAATTTGTTAAGTGAGCTTTGCCCCATTTTAGGACTTTTCTTGCCACAGTTGTTAAGTGAATCACTGCAGTTAAGTTACTAATATGGTTGACAAGTGAATCTGGTTTCCACATTGACTTTGCTTGTCAGAAGGTTGCAAAAGGTGATCTTGGGACGTGGGACACTGCAACTGTCATAAATATGAGTCAGTTACTAAGTGTCTGGATTTTGATCACATGACCATGTGGGTGTTGCAACAGTCATAAGTGTGAAAAATGGTCATAAATCACCTTTTTCAGTGCTGTTGTAACTTTGGTCACTAAATGAACTGTTGTAAATTGAGGACTACCTGTATTGAGCAGGTGCTCAATATGCTTCATATTATACAAATATTTTTTTCTTATGTCAGAAAAACTGCATGTGAACTTTGTGATAGACAGGTTAAGTATAAATTTAGGGATGTATGTATAATATATTGGAATGGATATTATTTTCTTCAAGGCTTAATCCTGTCATTCACTGGCTAATATATGTTAACTCACAAGCACAAGCATATCATTAGCAATGCTAAATCACAAATTGTCTGCTATCATACCTTGATTGTCATATTATTAACAAACAGTGCAAAGCAATCAGCTAGTGACTAGTCTAATAATGCCTCATGTGACTTTTCAACACATTATCTACACTAATTAGATAATAGGAGCTATAGAAATGGAAATGAGAATATAATTAAAGAAATAATAATAATATTTCCAACATAATAATCCTATGACTCCATACACCTGAAATCAGGAATTCAGAAAAACTGCAAAAGATTTACTCTCTGTTCAATAAGCCAGCAGATATCAGGTCTGAGCTAGACAGGTATGGGCTAAAAAGAGTTCTGTTGCTTTATGTTGATTGCTCCTTGAAAAACTTCTGCTATAGTGACTATCTTTGTGAGTAGAGGAGGCATAATTCTATATTTTGTTTTGTCTACTTCAGGTTTGGTAAATGCTACTTTGACAAACAATTTATTAAATTTTGTGAAAAAGGATTCTAAATATTTGAGATGTGCTTTGCATTTTTTAAGTGAAAAGGAATGTTTTTAGTTGCATACAATAGGGATTCTGATTTAAAATAGTCTTTTTGCACATATGCAAGGAGGAAATGAAGCCACTGAACTGGAAGCATCCAGTTTCATATTATTTGTTCTCAGCTGATAATTCAGGGATAATTCAGAGATTGCATCAAAATGCCTTCAGTTTAAATCTCTGATTCAAATCTCAATGGACTACATAGTGGGCTAGAAGTTTTGCTTTTCATTTTTTTTAATAAGGTGGGTGCTGATATGATAGACTTCCAAATGTGACAGATCGGTCAGGAGTGAGCTCCTATTACCTATAACTTGCAAAGTAATTTTGATCATCAGAAGGCAAGCAGTAAAGACACTTTTTTTCCTGAAGATACTATCTAGTAGATGGAGCTATAAGACTCTAACCTGTGAGGTGATTTCATCCTCCTACCAATACAGCTAGCAGTATTGCACAAGAAGGAGCTCCAGGCAAGTCACAGCAAGCTCCTAATTACTTGCTTCTCTCTAACTCTGCTCCAATGTCAGGGAAAAACAAGTTTGAAAAAAAAAAACATCGCTCCCCCTACCCAGTTTAAAGCAGACTGACAGGAGAACAAGCCACTTATATGTTCCAAAAGGCCATTTTCCTGAATGTTGGCCCTCACTGCATCAATTTAGTCCAAGCCCTACACCAAACGTTCAGGGACCACATAGTCTTAGCCTCTCCGTCTACTGCTATTGGGGAGCTGCCAGTTAAGCAAGGCTTACCACTTCCCTCCTCAGAAATTGGCATCCTTGTTCCCAACAGCTTAGGAGCTCACAAATTATGGACTCAATGTGAAGCCTTTGTAGGGGCAAATGAGGAATTGTGGCTGGGTAACAAAGAGCCTCTCTATGGTAGCCATAGTTTTTTCAAGGGTGGCGGATGTGTGTGTGTGTGTCATTGCAATCTCTTGGTTAGAACTTTGAGTATTCTATAGATAAAGAAGCATTCTAGGCTTTGCTTGTACTTTACAGAACAGCCAACTCCATATTGTGTTGTCAAAGCTGGTCAGCTCAAGATGGGCCCTTCCTGGAAGACTCTGAGGCAGGGCAGCTTCTAGTGCCATCTCAATGGGGCTAAGTGGAAAGAAGGAAAATCATTTCCTGATCCTTTCCCTTGTCCCAAACTCTTGTTTCTGTAGATCTGAACATTACCAACTAAAGCTAGTAACACAGAGAAATACATAGTTTAATAGATGTGAAACAATCAAATGGTTGTAATTTCTGTAGTACACTTTCTTTGTATTGAACTTTCCTTTAAATTTCCTTTATTGTGCAAGGAATATGTCCCTCCACAGCTGGGATAGAGGCAAACCAGGTTATTGAATCTAAGAACATTTTTTTCAACCATTTGCGTGTATGTCCACAGTGATTATATTTTTAACATGATTGAATCTTGCCAGTTCTTTTATATTAAATCTGTGGCTTTTAGTATGGTATAAGAGGGTGTTTTTTTTTAAAGAAGGTTATGCTTGGATGTTTTGAACCATCTGCTACCACACACACAAAAAAACCAAAACAGATTCTTGAAATGTAAAAATAGATCTTAGAAAGAAACATGTTTTAATCAAATGAGTACAAAGAAACATGGCGTAAATAAGCTGAAAACAGAAGCAAGGTTCAAGGATCTGTTTGTTAAATGAACACCCCAAGCTAAATTGTGTTTTTAGTGCTGGAGAATGTTGGCTGTCTGGTTTCTGGTGAATGTCCCAGATCATTCTCACTGGGATTCGTGTGAGAGAAGCAGGGGGTGAATGGGTCTCTTTGTTTGGCTTTTCTTGAGGAATCTAATTATCATGTATCAATTGATTGCAGAGACCAGAACAGTGAGCCTCTGGAAAGGCCTGTGCTGAAGACACTGAGCTCATCTACATGGAAAGGGGCAGGGTGGGGGAAGGGGGCAGGAAGAGAAGGGTGTTTCCTCCTACGTAGATGAAAATGTGGGGCAAGCAAGGCAGATACTTGTGCTACTTGCAAATAAACTAGAGTCACTAAGGAATCAGAAATAAAATTACTGTTCTGAGTTGCAGAAATCAGCTACTGAAGTTTTCCATGTCAGCTCTTAACTGCTGCAGATCCTACTATTCTGTGCCACTGCACACAGGGTTTCAGCAGTTGGCAACTCTAAGCTAAATACAAAGCTAGTACATCCAAACCACTGTGTATTTCATTATCCTGCATCAGTATAGCTGAATGGAAGAAAAAAAAGAAAAAAAAGTATCCTGGCATCTCCAAGGCTACCAATTGCTTTATTGACATAGTTTTTACAGATATGCATGTGTACTTTAAGAGGAAAGAAATGTAAAGGTTCAGTTTCAGTTTTTGCAGATTACAGTATTTTAGAAAAGCCTATGAAACCTGGTGTTAATCTTTACATTGTAACTCTAATTTTATTAGGATAATATGAAATAGAAATGGTGAGGTATTTTTAGCAAAGCATTCACATGAGAAATCACCCTATCAAAAAACAACAACAACAACGAAAGAGCCCTATGATGATTTTATTGTCTCATTTGTTCAGCTTTAAAAAATGAGGTAGCAGAAAATATCAGTGGTGAAGTGGTGAATAAAAATGCTCACAATTGAATGCACTTAGAAACATTGAAGCCCAATGCTTTCAGTGGGCTGAAGTATGGCTTTGATTCCTTATGCATAAGGTGAATGAACATTCAGCATGGCACGCCGTGTCTGTGGAAAATGTCACAGTGTTATGCTTTTTTCAGTATGCTCTCCTTGCTCGTTAAACTTTCGTCATAAAACTATTATCAATTCCATGCGTAGAAATCAACTGAAGTTGCAACTGAGATTTATTTCAACCACGAATGGTGATAATGGGACAACTATTTCACTGGAACTGGGTACAGCAGGCTAGCTGTGGGTAGAACAAGGCAGTTCTGTCCTCCAACACTTTGCTGCCCTATACTGTATGTCATCCAGCTCTTGCCACTCTGCATAATACTGGTAGTAGGGCTGGTTTTGGATGTATTGATTATCTGTGTAAGTTATTGACATAACTATCCAAACCTGATAATAAAAAGTGGGCATGTAATGATTTAAAACATGATAACATGGAACTATTTCAAATATTTGTTCTTTTCTTATGTTACTTTCTTGAAATCTCTCCACATATGGAAAAGGCAGGAGGGCCAACATCTCTAGCTTCACCTATAGCATCACACCTCTTAGGCCCATCCAGTGAATCAAAACATCTGAAGAACTCTGAGTACTCCATGCATTCTGAATGGTGCTTCTCAAACAACCGCATGCATACCCCATGTGGGACTCAGAAATAATCTAGATTCTAGATGAGAGTTTAAGCCACTGAAACTTTAATATTAACTTAATGTAAACGATAACACGATCATCATAACATGCCTTTAAATATATACACCTCTTTCTTGTGGGAAATGGACTTTTTGTTTCTGTTATAGTGGGATATGAGTTATTTGATAGGAGATTGGTGAGATTTAAGATACACATGATTGAAAGAAACTATTCTAGTATCCTGATTGGGCAATATTCCAGATATACAGTATAGCTTATCCATATAATGACTTCATATTTGGGGATGGAGATGAATGTTATGAAGTATTAGGGCTGAGGCTCACAGCATAATCCAATGCCCTTCCTACTTATGGAAAAAATTTATTCAAAGTAAATTAATTGACTACTAAGATATTTTAACAATGACATCAGGAATGTTGGGCCAGCATGCCATATCACGCAATCATTATGGAAGAGGCAATACTGTAATATACAATTCCATGCATCACATGTAGTATTTTGGTAATAGTGGCATGTGCATTTGACAATAAGTATTAACCTTAGTAATTTTATATAACCTATAGGATCCAATCTGGGCTAACCTACAGATTCCAATTTTGTCTTTGGAAGACTAAACCTCTGGTCCCAGTGACTGACCCAGATTGGATCCTGAAACATTATCCTGTGACGCGTATATTCGCCTTCATTCATGAAAACTCAACCTGAAATATATAAAGGCAATTTTCAAGTACATTAAATGCTTGGGTGTAAGTCCCACTAAACAGGCTCTGGCTCATATCCTGAACAAAGCCATAGTTTGTTTAGCTATAATTTACTGTACTGTATATTTTGTTGGATTTGTACAATGTGACAAGAAAAATTATAACATAGTGTTATTTGTGACAAACATATATAATATTGGGCTGCCAAAATCTTTTAATACAGCTTTTCCCAGCCTGGTACATCTGGTTGTATTTGACAGCAATCTCACAATATCCAGCCAGCAAAAAATATGTAGGCTAGGAATTATAGATAGAACTGTCCAACATATTTGAAAGGCACAAAATAATGAAAGAATATGTCAGAGTACAGCTATTTGAGAGTACCTCAAGGCCACCATTTTCATTCTCCAATTCTTCAAAAACAGATCCTGCCAAAGTAAAATCATAGAGAATAACATTATGGCAAGTGAAAGAAGACAAGATGCAGAAAGAAGAGTTCATGCCAATAGGCTAATAGATTGCCCAGAAACTTTGCAGAGTTTCAGTGCTTCAAGAAAAAAAAGCTAGATTTGCTACAATTTCACATATACTACAATAGAAGAGGTAATAACGCCATTCAGCGTCCAGACGCTGCCAACAGCATGTGAAGAGGTAGATCTAGATTTGATTCCAAATGGTCAAAAGGATCCCTGTAGAAGTATCATGAGAATACATCTCATTGCCTCCAACAGTATTTACTTCCTGTAAATATACAGGGTGTACATTCTTAGAATTGCAGTATATATTTATTTTAACCTTCTATCTGCTACATATTAATAAAGCTTCAGTTGTGTCTTTCCAATATATTACAAGGCCTTTGGTAAATAGGGACATTGAGATTTAACATTTACTGTGAAAGGATAGTATAGAGTTATGAACAGAGAAACATTGAGACCGACACTTGTGAGTTTGTCTTGTCTAGTCCATTTGATAAATCTTTGGTTGAGTTTGTTTTGTTTTAACCTTACATAAGCAAAGATTACATGTGTTTAATCTGTATCACTAACATATCCTTCCCATAAAGAAAATACAGATCCTGAATATAGAGTAATTCCTTGTCTCACCTCTTAAACAGAAATGAAGGATTCACTCCCCCAAGCAAGCAAGCTCTAAATTCTTATTCTTCTTTCTTTTTCCATCTTGAAAGCAATGGAGCCACGAGCCTCCTGTCAGTCAGCCTTCTGCCCGGCTGATCATTGTGAAAAGAGCCACCCTGATGACAGAGGCACATGAATATTGATTGCAAATAAATGCGGACAGAGCGGCACCTGGAGGCCCTAAACACAGCTCAAGAGCTGAGATAAAGCCAAGGGAAGGGAAGGAAAACAGTTTGTGAGTGCACCATACAAACACTGCACTCCAAGATTACCTTGGACTCCTTTGAGAGTATGGCCTTTCTAAGAGGCCATACATAACCTCTCCAAAAGCTCATTTACTCCTGAGCTGACTACGCTGGTGTTATGAATCATGTCCAGATGGTACTGCACTAAGAAGTCTCAATTCAGTTGAAAGCATTGGGATTTGCATTTTTACATGTACAAATAAAGCACTTTTGTCATTCAGCTGAATAGGTGAACTTTGCTACTAAAAATTGCTTAGAGTTGATGCCAACTCTTAGAGATGGGTTATGAAAATGATTTGTGTATGTTGACATTTAATGTATATGTACATTATTAATATACTTAGTAAACAATAAACATGCATCTGTGAGACAATTCAATTTCTAAAATAGTGCAATATGCAATGGCTACGAAAGGTATTTTTTTGAAAACAGCTTTCTTGTGGAATCCTTAAGTGATAGTTGTATCATGAAAGCAACCATTTCTAGTGATATCACTATCAATGCTTATTCCCAACAAGTTGAAGATTCCATGGAAAAATGTTTTCTGGGTTAGGAAGGTATTGTTGAATTTACTGGAGACAGCTGCACTTCCATGGAAGGATCAGGTTTACATTATGTGGGTGTTCCTTGATTTAGTTTTATCAATAGAAGCCTACATTCTTTCAGTTCCACAGAATCATTTTCCTTAACTTAGTTTCACCTTTTCATGACAAGGATAACTAGATCACAGTTTTCTAGTTGCTGATAATCTCTCCAATGAATTGTACAAGAGATTGTTCTCAAAGATTTCAGAAACTGCAGCTGCTATAATACAGAGTGCAAGACTGATAAAGTTCACTGGAATTGTATTAAAGGAATGTAATAGGCTGCCTTTTTATTTTCAATCTTAAATTAAGACACCAGCGCAAATAGTTAAGGTCATAATGACTTGAAAGGAATGATCATGCCCTAGATTTAAGCTTATCTCTTACCATTATGCCCTTTTTTGAGCTTCCTGAACAAAAGTTTTTAAGGCTCTGGGGTACTTCTTATACAATCTTTTTTTTTTTTTCCAGAAAATCCCCCTTTGGCTTCTCTGCTATTATGTTTGATGTATTAAGGCAAAGTATTCTTATTTTTTCAGAACCTAGAAGGAAGTTTCTAGATTTCATTCTACTTTTATTTTTTAATAGTGATTCTAATTTCTGTAGTTTTATTTAAATATTTCTGTAAACTAAACAGCATTTTATTTGGGAGAAATTTCATGCCCTGTAACAACTATATATTATGTGACACTAAATTATAATCCTGATTTTTTAAAACTCAGATTTAAAGTATGTTGGTTTCAAAGCAGTTTATAGTACTGTCAAGTAAAAATGTTTAGGATTTCAGCTTTTGTTTTTTTCTCTTTTTCATTGTATTTCCATATGTTTAATGCAAACGTAAAATCTGTATTGGCTATAGCTAAAATAAATAAAAAAGAGCAAAAAGATTGAACTGTTCCATGCAGAACAGTTTTGGCAGATCTGAATGTCTGCATCTAGAATCTGTGCAATCTATGTATCTGATTCATAATGCAGTGAATTCTGGTCCTGTTTAAAATGCTATGACACAAAAAAAATGTCAAAAAATACAACAATTTATGAGTTAAGAAACAGATCCAATGTATGTGCATCCAGTTTTCTCTTTGCCAACAGAATCTACCCTGAATAAAAACATAAAATCAGACACACATTGGACAGATCAAATTGTCACACAATCTCATCACAGTTATAAAACATAAAATATGTAAATAAAACTACAGATTCCCTCCCAAGAAGCAAGCTGTTTTAAAAGGATATTAAGTATGTATGCTCTTTAGAATATTTATAGTCAGAACTTTATTGCAGAGTCTCTAGGACTGCTTTAGGTGGATTTTGGGTTACATCCAGATTAGCCATCTTGCAAATTAGGACACATGGATCTTCTTCATTTTAGGAGGAAAAAAGGTGATTTCTCTACAACTTCATGCTTTGTGTTTCATGCTGCTCTAAAGTCCACTGGTCCTATACAACAGCTTTTGATAAGACACAGGATCACAAAGGGAAATAAATGTTTTCACCTCCTTGCTCCTTTTCCCGGTGAGAACAACTCTCTGCTTAAGTGCTATTCTACAGCTGCCTGTTGACATTTGAAAATGTACTCCTTATTGATATAGAGATTGGAAATATAAGTTTCCAATTCCCCAGTTGAACGGGGAAGTATGTAGCAAGTCTTCTACGTAGTTTTCCTTGAATGTGAGCAGAAAGCAAGATGCCTTATCAGCCTTCCAGACCCTGCAACAACTTTTATATGAATTCAAACAAATATGAATAAAAACACAGCAGAACCTCTGCTCTACACAGAGAATTGGTAGCACATTTCAGAACATTGCTTGAAAAATTAGTATTTTATGATTTTTTTTAAACATAAATTATTTTGTTCTCTTTCTCTATGCCACATACCAATTTTGGGAAGCAAAAGCTAATGACATCAGGTTCTTTAAGTAGGGCTCAAGTGGCATTATAATGGTATCTAGAATATATTTCATTTTTTTTAATAAAAGCAATACCTCTTGCAAGCATTCATGCATGTACACAAATGAAACTGTGAAAAAATATAGTGTATAGCATCAGGAGTTATAGGTACTGTTTTTATGTCTCACACTTCAATGGACATGAAATTCTATAAGTAAACTTTGATTTTTTTTGCCTTATTAATTTAATGGTATTCAGTATACATTAATATAAATGTTGTCTCATCTATGTATTTTATGTAAGCAGCTTGCTGTTAAGTTAACCTTCAAATTATTATTTGTTATAGGATTGCTATTTTTCTCCAATCTTAGAAATTTATCTTGATGCATTTACCTGGGCATAATGCATAATGTAAGGTAGAAAGAAACTAATCCTTATTTTCATCATTTTTGCATGATTTACTTACTGTACTTTGTTCTAATTATCATTTAAAACTTTAGCAGGCTTCATTTTATTTCCTTTTGCAAGGTAAAACCCATTCTAATCATGGAAAAACCATCAACTTAAGACTAAAAAAGATACAAGATTTTTTTTATCAGGCCCATGAAAGCTCATTTTGTTAGTCTTTCTATTAGGGTTATTTCTGCTTATCATCTTTTTTGCTGGCAGAACTCCTGGACATGTTTTGCTGGCAGAACTCTTGCATGACAGTTAGAAATGCAATAGACACCAGTTTTCTGACTTTGAAAACACTGTACTGGGAAAGAGCTGAACCTCAGCTGTTGAATTTCATTTTGCAACAGCAATTTGTATTCCAAAATCCTGTTTGTGGGTTGTAGATTCTCTTGTGTTGTTATTATTGTTGCTGCTGCTGTTGTTTCCTTTGTCTTCTGCTAATTTCAGCGGCATGCTTCTTTTACCTCACTTGACAGTTGACTACGCTTTCCTAAATGTATTCTCAGGACTGCAGAAGAGAAATTGCACAAGTGTCTGTAGTTTTCTATACTCTGAGTAGTAGTTTTAGCACAAGAGGTGCAACTGGTCAGATGCTGACCATAGAACAAAATGTTTCTCCTATTGTCTGGAAATCAGAATTCAGGAAAAACTGGCAGTGCCCCAGTAACATAGATCATTCCAGGATGCGATACCTTAGACCAGTCTGAGTTCTTTTTTCCTCCAGCAACAAAGATTTGATTATCTACCCCTGGAGACCCCCTTCCCCTATAATGAGGAGACTTACTGGGGGAACTAACCCTATAAGGTTTAGTAGTGTAACATGTCTGCAATCAAGACTACAATTTGATATATGCTGCCTTGAGCTTAAGTCTCATTTAAAGCAGTGAGCTTTATTTCAGAATAAACATGTGCAGAGGTGGAGAGCAAGCTTGAAGTAAACATTGGAATGAGTGGGACTAACTTGCTCCCATGTTTAGAGCTGGGTTATTTTTGGGATAGACAGCCCATAAATTCCTTGCCAAATCCCAAGCATCTGGGAATGTCATTTCGAAATCATCTGTATATGAATCGTAACGTTAAAGAGGAAGCCATCGGAACAGCCAACACCGATTTCCAATTCAGTGGGTTTTTAGATGTCCGACACTCGAAAAAGTCTGCTCTTCCCAGCAATCCTCTTTGCTGTTTCGTTGTTTTAGCGCGGCAGAAAAGGTTTCTGTGAGAAGCGTAGCTGCGCGGGAAACCTGGTCCGGCCCTACTTCTTTCCACTCCCCCCCCCACACGCCCGGCCCCAAGCACAGCCGCAGCTCCGGGACACTTAAAATGTATCACTTGCTGCCAGGTAATAACCCAATGCCAGAAAACAAAACAAAAGTCTGGATTTTTCAATCACGCATCCTGAATGATCCTGAGGGGCAGACAGTCCCTTCTAAAACAAGCCCAAAGCTCTCAAGCTATGCTAGGGCAGCAGGTTCCTTGGTAGGCCGCGCAGCTTCTTCTCCCCGAGAAGTGAGATGAGTCGGTTCGCGCCGCGCTCGCCTCGGTGCGCCTCAGCACCATCGCCGCAGACAGTTTTGATGAGTGGGTTTTTGTCCGGATGGTTTGTAATGGTGCCTGTTTTGGGGTGTCCCGGGGGGTCCGGGAAGCTTTAATTTGCTCACAAAGGCTCATTTGCAGGTCAATGCCGCGGCACACTCGGCTCTCCCCTCCGCCCCCCGCGCCTTTTGTTCCCCCTCGCCTGCTCCTCGCGCCAGATGGCCGCGGAAAATGCTAATTTCTCTCTCTGTCGTTTCGCATTTAATTGTGGCCTTTGCAGATGGGGGCTGCGGTGTGTGTGCTTCATTCAAATGAGATTTGCTTTTGGGTTTCCAGGCACGTTTGTTAAAGGCCGATCCGAGTCAGGCAGGGATTAGGTTGACAGGGAAGTGATTAGATTAAAAACTGCACATGGACCCTGCCTCTCTTCTCTCGGCCCCCACTCCCAGCAGCCGACCGCCCTCCGCCCCAAAAAGAAACCCGGGCTTCGGACTCTTCCCGACCTCGAAGCTCCTTCACAAAAGCCGGCCCTCAGCAAAACCCAGCAAGTCCAGCCGGGCAGCAGCAGCAGCAGCGCCTTCCGATCCCTTCTCCCCACGCCCTCTGGCTTACTCGCGGTCCCAACAGATGCGCTTAGATTCCCCCCAAGCGTGGGGATAGCAATGAAGCAGCCGGCAGAAGCTGCAGCAGCTATCCTTTGCGGGAAGGAGGGAAAGGTGTGTCTTCCTTCCAGGTAAAGGTCTCTTGCTGTCAACGTGCCAGGCCTCACACTCCCTTTCTCCACCCAACGTACACAGACACAAACCCGTGGAAGGCTGGGGGAACGTGCTCATAAGCCACTCAGAGAAGTTACAGGGGAAATTTTGTTCAGACTTCTTAAAATCAGCCCAGCACACACCTTACAAGATCCTGAGCAATACTGCATCTCCAGCAGATTGCTTGAGATAGCTGAACAGGTGGTTGGAGATGGCAGGAAAGGGCCATGGCCCAGTTTTTTAAAGCCATTTTATATTAAAAATCACTGTTTCAAACCATTATGTCCAGGTAGGGCTGGGAGCATCCCCTGCTGAATCCATAAAATGAGACTTATAGTTGGCAATAAAGTTTCAGACTGGATAATGGACCAGCAGTCTTCTAGTGTTGTTCTATATGTTCTAGCTCTGTGCTGATTCTCCATTTACTCCATTGAGGTTTTTTTTTTTTTCAAGTTACTTTTTGGGATGGTGCTGTAGTAGTAAAATGTATTCTTCCTGAAAATTCTGAGATTTGTAGTCCCGTGTTTTAGAATAGGATATCCAGCTAAATATATTTCAGATTTCAGTGTCTTCAATGTCTAAATGACATTTAGATTTGGGTGAATACAGGCACAAATACTTACCTTCCTTCTTTTTTAATTAAAAAAATGCTTCAGAAGAAAGGGTTGATAAAGAATGGGGGAAAAAGCAAAGGATATTTTTGTCGTCTCACTGGTTGTTACCATATTTCTCTCTATCACATTCCCCATGAGATTTCTAGTGGATGTTTTGAAGGGAAATGTGCAGTCCCAGAAAGAACTGGGGGATGGGCTGAAATGGAAAGGTTGTAAGTATGATATTTAATACATATTCTTGTACTTTTATTAACTGTAAAAAATCAATAATTTTGACTTATACCACCTTAGAGTTGCATAAAATAGATAAAAGGTTTTCTTATGCACCTTTAGGAAAAGCACTTCTCTGTGATTGGAAATATCCTGAAGTAGTAAAGTTATTTGAAATAGTTTACTGTATTTATCCAAAGAGATCCATTATTCCACTTTGCCATTGGGTTGACAAATGATCCTGGACAAATCCCCGCCTAACATATCCCCGCCCTGCCTCGCCTTGACTCACCCCGCAGGATGAGCCTCCTGCCCACGGCTCCACCTGCCAGAGACCCCCTGGATCTCCCCCAACCCTGCCCACAGGCATCCCTCCCCACGAGCAACATCGAGGTGACCACATACCCACCCAGTCTGCCATGACCACCACAGCCATGCCCACACAGTGGGCCACGTCCCACCTGGCACCCGGCGATAAATAAGTGGGTTTTGGGTTGCAGTTTGGGCACTCGGTCTCTAAAAGGTTCGCCATCACTGGTGTAAGCTCTCACCCCAACTTTTAGGCTGGCTACAGATTTTATTTGCAACAAAGCAATTTGTATATTAGCAGTAGGCAATGAGAAAAGACTATGACAAGTGGTTCAACTGAACTTTAGGGAGATGCAGGATTAGAGTGGGAACTGTTCATTCAGATATAATCAGTGATGTGGCAGACTATGATATGGGCATACATAATTAATTCCTTAGTAATATCTATATTTTAAAATTAAATATATATGTTAATTCACGTTTGACACATTTTGTCCTGTAAAATTTATAACAAGGAAATCGAAAAAAGATCATTGTTTTGTTTTAATAATGTGTTTCTTGTTGCTTCATTTACATCTTTGTTTACGTTAGTGTTACAACTATCCTTTCTTCAACTATCACCTTTGCTCTTTATATGCAATAAAAATAGTGAGAAAAGTTCCAATTATTTTATACCGTATAATAAATATATGTTGAAGTATTCATTTTAACATGCTGTTTTCCACCTATTTTGGACAACCATAGAATCCATGCTTCTTATTTTAAAAAATTAAACTGTTGGAAATGTAAACATTTAGGTATTAATAATTACTCAGAATAAATGTTTTTCAGTGAAAACATAAGCAACATATAAATATTTTAAAATGGTTTGAAGCTGTAATAAACACTTGTCTTAAAGGAATTCCTGTACATGAAGGAAACAATATTGGCTAACTTTTGAATAGTGAAAATAAAATAAAAAGAAAAACCAGTTTTATTTGTTAAAAACTGGCCACTTAAAAGCCTCCAAATCTGAATTCCTTTTCTGTGACACATAGATAAAATTTAGGAGTGCGAAATTCTTTTGACTATTGTCTTTTTCACATGGAAGCAGATCTGCTGAAACTGGACGTGAAAAGAGGCTTTTGCTTGCCAAACAAAACCACCTTCCTCTAAAATACTGAAGAAATTGCCATCCTTGGCCTGTGTTAGAACAAGAGCAATCAGCCAAGGCTTTCTGATCCTCAGATTTGTACACTTGTAGACATAATAATGCAATTTCTCTAGCGTTAGTCAATGTCCTGTCTGGAAGTCGTTGCTTCAGCCTCCAACAGCGCAGGGAATTAGAAAATTGTCTGTCTTTCCTGAACCGTGAAGTGCTTTTCCTAAATAAAGGCCAGGTCAGATGTTAAAGGGACATTCTTGTCTCCTGAAGCTGAAATAATCTACAGTCACATAGAGAAATGAAGGCATCCTCCTCCTGAAATGGTCAATCTCTTGATCTGCCATTCCATTCTGAACAGGGAGAGAATAGGCAAGCAAGCAAATAAATAAATAAATGCCTCCTGTTTCTATGACACTTTACAGCACCTGTTCCCCTCATGCCACTTCCCCCTCCCCCAACACCTTTTGTTGTTTGGGGAAATGTTCCTTTATCACTAAAACAGAATCATAGAGCATGAACACTCTAGGCAATATATAATTTAATTGAAAATTACTCAATTTAATGGTATCTTGGAAAAAGGCTAACCTCCATCTCATCCACCAGAGTAGCATTCCCAGAGAAGCATCCAGTGGCCCCTTAGCTAGCCTTTTACCAGCCTTAGGATTGCGTTACAGGTCAGAAAACTTGAGCATGTTTACTCAAGTAGGCCTAATTGCAATCATAATTTCAGAATAAGGGTGTTCATGGCATAGCTTTGTATTCTCCTCTGAGCCATGTCTTCAGGGCCTCCCTAAAGGCAGAAAAAATCAAGACCAGTCTAAGGGGGGGGAGGGATAATGTTCCAATTTCCCTATGTAAATCAATGGGAAGTCATGGGAAATTTTGAAATGCAAGGAAGTGCTCATAATACCATATAGCTTCCTCTAAATCACTTTAAATCCTTTATATCTTATATGGGAGGAAGCAGCTTTAAAACAAAATTAGGAAAGACTTTTCACTTTGACACTAGGTTATCAAACTGTGTATACTAGTTAAGAGCAAGCCAGGGTATGTTCTCCAAGCTGCTTAGTATTCACCTTGCCATGAATCATTCAAGAAATTTAATTATATTCATACAGTATAGTATACGCATAATGTCCATAGTGTAAATGGAGAAGGGGAACAAAAGGCCTACATATGTAAGCTTTTCGCCAAAATGGAGTTTCTCTTT
This sequence comes from Azemiops feae, assembly GCA_023970755.1. Classification (NCBI taxonomy): domain Eukaryota; kingdom Metazoa; phylum Chordata; class Lepidosauria; order Squamata; family Viperidae; genus Azemiops; species Azemiops feae. Next base: position 831,485 of record JALGBA010004127.1, on the reverse strand, counting down.
TCTTATTTTTTTATCACTGTACTCAGCAAAATCTTTGCTATCATTATGTCCAATATTTATGGAAGCTTCTTGCACTATTTAGAAGGATTCAAATCCCACATACATATAAAGTGTATTCGCACAACATGACTGATACAGTCAACTAGTTCCTAGTTAAATGACCTATTCCTTGCACTACCAGTATCCACGTCTAATCAGAGGGCAGCCTACAAAGAAAACCAGGAGATGCCACACACACAAACCTAATAGCAGATCAGTTAGGCTTAGTACCATCATTAATATAGTTGGACAACAGTAACCCTTTTCCATCACCCACCCACCTACCCACCCAAATGTAGCTGTCAAATCTGAAAATTAACAATTGCCAAGCCTATCAGATAAAAAAAAAATCTTTTCTATTATTTGGCAGAAAGAGAATGATAATTTTAGCTCCAATATTTTCCAGAGCTAAATATTTGGCTATAGTTAAAAATTCACTCTGTGAAGTGATTTGGATTCAGTTTGAGTCTGTGAGTCCTGAGGAAGTGGATAGGGCTCTCTGTAGAATCAACTCTACAGTCTTAAGGATAATACTAAACCCTTAGTCCTACACAAATAATTATTGTCAGTGATGCAAGCATACAGTTATTGTCACGCTGGCTGCCACTTCAACTGTTATTATTTACAAACCTCCAGAATATGTCCTATTGTTTCTCCCAGGGTTTTACATGGGAAGTGCTGGCATGGTTTAATTGTTATTATAAATTTACAGTATTGAATTCTGCTTTTAATTTAGACAAAGAAAAGGCAGCCTAAAAAACTGGTAGAAGGGAGAGAGATGAGATAAAGGGGTACAAGGGCACCCTTGGATTTTGCTCATCATGAACAAAATATGTTGTCTGAAGTTCCTATTTCATTATAAGTATCTCATTGATCTAGCTTATGAAAGACAACATGTTCTTTCAACCCTTGGTCAAATTCTGATCTATGTTTACTTTTGTAGTATTTAACTTGCAAAGCCATTTGGCAATCAGCAGAGCACAATTCTTCAGCTATTTTTAACCATGAATTTTAGATCTATTTCCAAAATAAAGTTGTTGCAAACAATTACCTCTGTCCAGAATTTAGAAAGAAGACTACAAACAAGAAAACAAGACAGGTAGTCCTCAACTTACCACCACAATATATACTGGAAAATTAATAGTTAAGCAATGTAGTCATTAAATGAGGCATCATATGAGTGCACCCAGTTTTATAACTTTTTTTGCTGTGGATGTTAAGTAAATCACCAGCAATCATTAAGTGAGACTTGTTATCGCTACTTGCAATCTCCTGCCAGCTTCCCCTTTGAGTTTGCTTGTCAGAAGCCAGGTGGGAAGGTCACAAATGGTGATCACATGACTGCAGGATGCTGCAAATGTCGTAACTGCAAGCCAGTTGCCAAGTGTCCAATTACAATCACATGACCACAGGAACCTGCAACAGTCATAAGGGCAAAGACCACTCATAAGTCTCTTTTTTAACACTGTCATTATTTCAATCATTCCCTAAGTGAATGGCCATTAAAGGAGGTTTACCCGTACTACATCATAATCATATTCACCCAATGTAAATGACCGAAAAGATAGTGACCCAGTCAGATTACCTTACTGGTAGTTGTAATAGCCAGAGCCAGTTTGATGCGGTATTTAAGGCACCAGGCTAGAAACCAGAAGATTATGATATGATATGCCTTGAAAGATTTTACCCTTTTACCAAAGCAGTCAAAATAAATACCTAATACCCCACCTCTTGTCCCAAAGGTGCTTTTTCAAGAGGCAACTGCACTTTCTTGTTTTTCTTTGAAGACATTTTCGCTTCTCATTGAAGAAGCTTTTTCAGCTCTGACTTCAAAGAAAAACAAGAAAGTCCAATTGCCTCTTGAAAAAGCACCTTTGGAATAACCATGACCTGGATGACTGAGAATCTCCATAGACATTTACCCCACCTCTTAAATCTCCTTCTCACCTTTGTTTTTCATTCATCAGTAATTAAAATAGGTAAACTTTTTTTGTTTGTTAGGGCTGTATTTTTTGTTATTTTTCAGGTGGAAAGATGGAATTGATTTTGACAGAATATCACCCAAAGGAATTGGGTGGAGTTTTCAGGCCAATTTTCTCTTTGTTTTTGTTTTATATTTTCTTATTTTAGTTCTAAAGGTGAATTAAGCACATCAAAGGCGAAAGACAATTTTTGTTACATTCCAACAGAAAATTAGAAGAGATCTGTGCTGTTTTCACTTGATTATGTAACATCTAATTTGGTGCCACAGTCTTGAGGGGAGGGCATCAGAGGCCAACGCTGGATCTTAAAACCGTACACAACATGGGTCACAGGATGCCCACCCTGATTTATAACATGGATCGATCATGAGCTAAAGATGTACAGTATCTAGAAGTGTGTGTTCTATTCCTAGCTGCATAGTAGACAGGAACAGGAAATTGTTGAATACCAAGTTCAAGTCATGATCCATCTAGTTTAATATTATCTGTACTGAGTTGCCTGAAGCTCTCTAATATCACTTTTTACATTTTCTGCTGGAAGATTCTACAAATAGCAGTCAATAAATGTGCTCCAGACTATAATCTTACTGGATTTTTAACAATATCTTTAGTACTTGGGTTGTAAGAAGAATATTAACAGTATTTTATTTTTAATGCAAAAACAAAATTAATAAAGCTATAACAATAAAAATAAAAATAATATTTCATTATTAATAGAGGAACTATTATTTTAAAAATGTAGCTTCTCAGAAGAATTCATAAATACAGATAATCAATGAATCAGCAAGGGTAATAGAACCAATGAACTCTGAAAAATTAGATTACCGTATTTGTCAAAGAAAACATATCCAGATACGAGCATTGGTCATTCATACAGATCATAAAAATTGACACATTTAAGTCATTGGTTGCCGGTTCTGACTCCATTCACAAAACCTAGAATGTAGATCTCTCAGAGCCATTCCAAAACATGTTGCCAAATTGTAATATAAAGGGGAAATTATTAACTATATACGGAATAATTAAATTAGCTAGTTTTCATGTAATTTTAAGTTTAAATTAAATTTAGGATTTTTTCTGCTGCCCTAATTTTTTGTTTTAATGCCAAGACAAAGAAATGGTTCTTTCTGCCAATAAAAATACATATATCTTTGTTCTGGAATGTCATCTTCATCAAGCCTAGCTACTAATGATGTTCATAGACATTTGTTTGCTTATTTAAGAAATGTGTCCCTTGCCTTTTTCCCCCAAAGAGTTTTGAATGGCTTACTAGAGTCATATTACATTGACATATTTTTTCTATTCAATGGTCAAAATGAAGTATAGCATTGAAAGCATTAAAACATAAATAAAAGTAAGCATCTTAAGAGCAAATATTCGCAGAAACAAAATAGTTTTGAATGCATGTCTAAAGTTTAAGTAAGCAAGGGACAAAATACCTAAGAGAAACATATTCTATAGAATCACCACTAAATAAAGCCTATCTTGGTTATCTGTTCATCTAACGTTATCTTAGCCTGAAACCACAAACAGTCACAGCAATGCCCTTTACAAATCACACGTATAAAAGGAAAGACAGAATCCTTCCGAATTCAACAAAGCCAGTTTATTATATTTTTATATAACACATGTTGTAACCCACATAACAATTTAATATGATCCAAATGAAGGATGTCGCTCATCTGAATCTGATTTTTTTAGAGTGATAGCAGCAGAAGTCTGCCTCTTGCCCATTTGTGGATTATCACTCAGATAATATTATGTGAGGGAAACTCAATGGAGCAGAATAAGCCAAAGTACTTGTTATTACTTTTCTAAAGATAGATGCTTGAGGGAGGGAGGGAGGGAGGGAGGGAGGGAGGGAAGGAAGGAAGGAAGGAAGGAAGGAAGGAAGGAAGGAAGGAAGGAAGGAAGGAAGGAAGGAAGGAAGGAAGGAAGGAAGGAAGGAAGGAAGGATTTTATGGAATGGCAATATAAATTAGGTCTCAGTAGAGATGGCTGAATAACTAATTCTGCATTGTGTTGGGAGGCTGAAGCAAATGGCAGTTTCTTTATTAGAGACTGGCTATCCCAGCTGCAATAACCTGATTAGTTCCGTATATATTGGCAGGAGTGCTCTACTATATCTATTTTCCTCCCCATAATCAATTCAGTTTCCAAAGAGGCCCCAGATGGACTTTTTACTAGGCTTTTGATTAACTGGCATACACACACAGCAGGCTTTCTTCACCTCCCCATTCCTTTTGCTCCCCCAAAAGGAAAAAGAAAGGCATAATACATTTGTTATGAATCCACTCTCTTGAAAAGGATGTAGGAAAAGTATATTTTGTGGAGATTATTTATTATGCCTTTATGATTACTGTACAATCTAGATAATTTAGTAGCACAGAATTTTAATTTCTGTATTTGTTGTTATTGGGGATTATTAAAATATAAACTAAACTGTATTTTAAATGCATTATCCTGTTGCATAAAATGGCTTAACTTTAATTGAAACCATACCAAAAAAAAACTCCTTAATGTCTGTAACATATTTTTAAATTTGCTCTGTATCTTATGACTAAAATTTAAAATATATCACAACCAGATCAAACATTTTACCCTGTTAACTAAGACTTTCTTCATCTGAAGAAAGATTCCCATAACAAATGAATGAAAATTCCTGAAAGCCAGGATTGCAGAACAAGTATAATTTATCTGTTGCTTCTTTCTGCACTAATTAAAAATATTGTTTTTTAAGCTGGATTTTAATCAATCATTTTATAAAGTAGCTTCATTGCTTAATTAAAGTGTGTTCTTCAAATATTACCTAAAATCATAATGGCTTAAATTAGGGTTTAATCTATGGGTTTTTTTTATTAATACAATCAGCTAGGGTATATTGTATTAATAAAATAACTGATTACAATAAACACACTTAATAAAGCTGGAATAAGTTAATGGTATTGAATTGTTTAATTAACACTTAAATTATTGATAAATATGTGTCTCGTCTGAGCCATGTAAGTAAAAAGCTATTTGCATTTAAGCTCCTAGAAAGGAAACTGACAGCACCTCAATTAAAAAAATGACTCTTTTCCCCTAATGAGCTTTCCCTTAGTTTCTCTGCCATGTACCTAATGCTTTGGGAAAATATTGTAGGAATATCATTAAAGAATAATTTTTCTGTTTCAATGAGGGAAAGGTTTAATATCCTAAACTTCTTTTTGGCTGCAGCACATGAGGAAAAGGATCATTGCAACTTCTGTCCTTGGAAGAAGGAGCCCGGATAAAAAGGATCCTTAGTTCTCATTATTTCTAAAAATTAATATCATTCTACTCAGTATCATCATTTCATTAACATGTGAATTCTAAAAAAAAAAAAAAAAAGGACTAGAGGTAGGCACATTTTAAGACATTATAGAATTCCATTGTCAACAAAAAGAACAAATTTTAAAATCCAGTAACTGCATAGCACATGTATACACATACACACATTATGCACATACAAGCCTCAGTCCTGCTGACAAATGGCACTTTAAAGTCCCTTGACGAATGAAGAAGTCACCATTAAATATTTCAGGATCTCGCACTATAGAGCTTGCCTCTAATGCATGTGCTATTGGGGGACATCTGTCTTCTGCACCTAATAAAGTAGTCTAGGTAAAATGAACTTCATAGGATTGCTTTGACACTGAAGGCACATATGGCTCATAATTAGCTGGATATCTCTTATAGTTAAATGATTTCTTTCGTTCTCCCTCCCTCTCCCATTCGCATCAATAATAGAAGCAAACAAAGTTCCAATTGTTCCCTGTTGTGGGACATTATGTGCCTGAATAAATGGATGTTGGCTGTGTCTACATGGATTTGCCATATGGCTACAAAGGCTAGAAGAATAGGGGCAGTGTGCTTTGTGATGGGAATAAGGAGGAGGCAGTGCCATGTAGGGTGTAGCCAAAGTTAAGAGAGGGGAATACAGCAGCACACCTTCCAGGGGTAGAAAAATTGGCTTCCCTCTCTCCTCTCCTAAAGCAGATCAAATTGTAAAATGCTCCCTTTTTACAAGTGGATATTCAGCCTCTCTTTGAAATGCTCAGAAGCTCCAAAAGTGCACGTACATTTATGGTGCAGCCTATAAGGGATAGTCAAGAACAAGAGAGCAAGATTTAAGATGAATTGGGACTCAGATATAGTAAATGGCTCTTGTTTGGTTATTCAGCAAATAAAAAGATCGAGGTTTCAAATCTGATGGATATCGACCACATGTTACTCTTTCATTCAGAACAACTAGGTGATTTTAAAGACTGATAAGGAAGAGACTTCCTCAAGGAAGGTGCAATATATACGTACAGCTCATTTGCAGAGTCAAACCTCTCAGTATACAGTAGCTTCAGGTGGAAGTCTAGCTTTCTAGCAACAATAGTTTATATCTTGAGAAAAAAAAATACTTATCTACAACTGAGATTTCATTCAAAATAACGTATTTACAGATTGTCTTTAGTGTAACAGGAATGTATTACATCATCTGTCCACATGTTACATTACTCAAATTATGAATTGCAAAGTAATTGATAGAAACTTTTGAACAAGTTTTTGGCAAAGCTCCTCACCAAAATTTCACGAATAAACTTAGTCATGGGTTAAGAGGACAGGTCCTTTTACAGATTAGTAATTGGCAACAACCAGAGTAAACGGGCAATTCTCCCAATAAAGGGAAATGTTACATGGAAGTGAGGCCCTCTTAGGGTATGTAATAGGAGTGTAGCTATTTTCAAATGACCTAGCATTTGAAGATAATTAAATTACCATATTTGAGAATAACATCCAATGATCATGCTCCACTTCATTTGCATTTTGTTGCCTTTTGCAGTTGTTCTGGCTCTCTGGAATCCTTTTTGTAATAAAACGACCACAGCAATACAGATAGTCCTCATTTAGCATCCACAGTTGGAAGCGGCAACTCAGTAAATGAAGTAGCCACTAAATGACTACTTCAGCTTTCTTTTACTTTACAGACTTGCAAAGGTGCATTTTGGTTTACAGACTTGCAAATGGAAGGATTGGTCATAGAGTTTCTTTTTTATCACGGTCACTGTACAAGGTAATCCCTAAACAATGGTTACTGTACAGGTTCTTTTTAGCAGCAATTGCATGTTGAGGTGGTGTTTTCAATTAGCTCAGCCTTTATCAGCATACGGTATATTTGAAATTAGGATTTCAGGTCCCACTTATTGAAATTGAGCAATTATTTATATTGAACTTTGCTATTTTGTTGCTTACATGTATTACTTGGAATGATTCGAGAGCTCTTGAGTGTGCTATGATTTTCACAGGACTGGTTTATACAAATGTGTATGATATAATGAAAATATGTAGATTATTTCATCCTCTTATTAGAACTCAAAGAGTTTTCCAGGAAAATGTATAGCACCTCATCCACACATAATAAAATGTGCTCTCACAAAATAGCAATCGCAATAGCACTTAGACTTATGTACAGTGCTTTACACAGCACTCTCTAAGTGGTCTACAGAGCCAGCATATTGCCCCCAATAGTCTGGGTCTTCATTTTACCAACCTTGGAAGGACAGCTGAGTCAACCTTGAGCTGGTCAGGATCGAACTCCTGGCAGTGGACAGAGTCAGCCTGCAATACTATAGTCTAACCATTGTGCCACCACGGCTCCATAAAATCTCATGGTCCCTACCTCTGATGGCTTCAAAAGGAAAATGCTCAAGCATATTATAGTAATAGTATGGAAGAATTCAACAATGCCTATTAGTCATTATGGTTATATACCAGATCTAGTATCAGAAACAGTTCACCATACTTAAAATCAATTGCTGCTAGCAAAAGAGCCTTCAGCCTCTGCATATAGGCTTTCTAATGGTCCTTGGTGCTCTCTGAGCTTGGTTGTTTTCTTGCAGACGTTTACCCAAACTAGGTAACATCATCAGTGCTAATGTTTGGTTTTTCTTTTTTCCGGCATGTATTGGGAAGTAGTTATGATGGTAGTGGCCAGTCTCTCCATGTGCTCTGATGTGGATGGTCTCTTCCAACTGTTCCTTGAGGTTTGCTATGGTGGGCATATATTTGTTTAATCTGAGGTGTGCATCTTTGATCATGAGCCATTTCATTTTTCGCCCACTTTCTTGGGCTATTTTCCATCCAGCTGTGCAGTTGACTGGAGGTTTGTATCCGACACTGCTAGGTAGGGCATGCTGTTGTAGGCATTCGTGCAGGAAGAAAAGTTGTTCCTTGGTGGAAGTGTGCCTGCAGGCAATTTTTTCCTATTTGTGTGCTTTCTGAAGCGTTTAACACCCATATGTGGTACCAATTAAAGGAGAATATTTGTAGCTCAGGGTTGAAATGAGGGGCTTGTTGGTACTCTCTGAGCTTGGTTGTTTTCTTGCAGACATTTCATTACCTAAACAAGCACTAGTTTCTTTTGGTATCTGACCTGGACAAAATGATGGTGGAATATAATTTTAGGTCTGATATAGCATCAACAATAACAATTTCTTAAACAACGTAACAAACCATGACAATTATATGAATGGGTATGTATAGACCAAGTTTCAGCTAGGGGCAATTTCTGCCTAGCCTCAGAAATTAACAGGGTCAGACTTAGTTAGCATTTGGGTGGGAGACCACCAGGAAAAATCAGGACTGATTCTGTACTGAGAAGTAAAGAAAGAAAAATAAATACAAGAAGGCATTGACAAATCACTAAGAAAAATGCATGCATCTACCCAAATCATGCCAAACAAATCTTATTGCATTCTTTGACCTGGTGACAAAATTAGTGGACCAGAGGAATGCTGTGGATATAATTTACTTGGACTTCAGTAAGGCATTTGATAAAGTAGACCATAATCTACTACTTGATAAGATAGAAAAATGTGGATTAGACAGCATCACCACCAGATGGATTCGCAGCTGGCTGACCGGCCGTACTCAGCGTGTGGTCAATGGAACTGCATCTACATGGAGGGAAGTGTGTAATGGGGTGCCCCAGGGCTCTGTTCTGGGCCCAGTGCTCTTCAACATCTTCATCAATGATTTGGATGAGGGAATAGATGGGGAACTCATCAAATTTGCAGACAACACCAAGCTGGCAGGAATAGCCAACACTCCAGAAGATAGGCTTAAGAAACAGGAGGATCTTGACAGACGTGAACATTGGGCACTATCTAACAAAATGAAATTCAATGGTGAAAAAAATAAGGTTCTACATTTAGGCAAGAAAAACCAAATGTACAGGTATAGTATAGGATAGGTGGTACCTTGCTCAACAGTAGTAACTGTGAGAGGGATCTCGGAGTCCTAATGGACAATCACTTAAATATGAGCCAGCAGTGTGCTGCAGCTGCCAAAAAACCCAACACAGTGCTAGGCTGCATTAATAGGGGGATAGAATCAAGATCATGTGAAGTGTTAATACCACTTTACAATGCCTTGGTAAGACCACGCTTGGAATACTGCATCCAGTTTTAGTCACCACGATGTAAAAAAGATGTTGAGACTCTAGAAAGAGTACAGAGAAGAGCAACAAAGATGATTAGGGGACTGAAGGCTAAAACATATAAGGAACAGTTGCTGGAATTGGGTATGTCTAGTTTAATGAAGAGAAGGACGAGGGGTGACATGATAGCAGTGTTCCAATATCTCAAGGGCTGCCACAAAGAAGAGGGAGTCAAGCTATTCTCCAAAGCATCTGAAGGCAGGACAAGAAACAATGGATGGAAACTAACCAAAGAGAGAAGCAACCTAGAACTAAGGAGAAATTTCCTGATGGTTAGAACAATTAATCAGTGGAACAACCTGCCTCCAGAAGCTGTGAATGCTCCAACACTGGAAGTTTTTAAGAAGAGACTGGACAGCCATTTGTCTGAAATGGTATAGGGTTTCCTGCCTGAGCAGGGGGTTGGACTAGATGACCTCCAAGGTCCCTTCCAACTTTATTACTATTACTGTTACCCATGTAGTCACTAGTAATCAGGCTCAACTTGAGAAAGATTTGTAAACAACACTGTCTTCTACTCCCTTTTGATCTTTAGAGCCAGCATACCGGATATTATTAGGAAATACCAAGCAACATTACTCTGGATATGGACATAATTTAGTGAGCTTACATTTGTCTACTACTTTCAGGTCTTTGTTGTTTTATATTTTTTCAAAAAAAAATTGAAAGTACCTAGTCTCCAGTGATATGCACATTGTTTCCTTTAAAAAAATCTATTAAAATAGTAGGAATTATAGTTAGTTTCTATCGCATCCATATCAATGCTCTCATCTTCTATCCATCTTTCAGCCAGAGGTTTTTGTTCATAATACTGAATTGGTCCTAACACCACCTTCAGTATGTGCACATGCACACATACATACACACACATATCAGTATTTTGAAAAATGATAACATCGACAGACATCATTCACTTTTATCTCAGCAAAGGATCAAATATATGGCTAGAACAGATCCAGATTGTCTTTGTCATAAACATAATACAGTATACAAACAGATGCATTTTAAACCACTTGTGCGTGTGTGTGTGTGTGTGTGTGTGTGTGTGTATGTATATGTATATTAGATGCTTTCTATTGATACCATTTTCATTTAGGTATTCAATTTTTTCTTCTATTTCTTAATTCTGTTTAGGGTTTGGGGAGTTGTTTATTGTCTTTAGTATTTTCTTATTCCTTCTTTTTTTGTATCTTTGAGCTGTATTTTTATAACCTTGCCATAAAAATATTAAATCAGAAGCAAATAGATAATTCTGCTTTTCTTCAGCCATTCAGTTTCATTTTTTAGGGGGAAAAAATTTCAATGGAAGGCTGTCCTTCACATACTTAACCTTGGCTAATCTTGAAAAGCTGGATATTATTTGAGTGGAAGACTGCTCAGAAAACTTATAAGTCTGGGAAATCACAAAAACATCCCTGAAAAAAGCTGCAGCCAACCACCTCTGTATTATTTCCAAGTCATGTCCAAGAAGTCACCAAGAGTGGAGTTCAAAGAAAACTTTACTTTCCCTTCCTAAACAAAGCATTATGATGAAACTGTTTACCAAGCGTCTTCTACCAGGACAGCTAAGCAGGCAGCCAAGCCTGGAAGGTCCAACAGGGTATGGTCAGAAAAGTCAAAAGGGTGATTGTGATGATGCAATCAAAGCTCCACTATTCTTACATACTGCAACGCACAAAAAGTCAAGTTAGAGTTCAGTTGCAGTGTCAGGGATGCCATCTTTTGACACCATGCAGATACCCCTGCAGTAAAAGGCTGAATAATACAGACTGAAATGAATATATCACTTTGCAACAATAATTTCTAGCTTCCAAACCACCACCAAACTCAAGCGGTAGACTTAAGCTACACTTACTGAGACAGAAGAATCCCAACCTCTAGCACAGGGAAAGAAATGTTCGCAAAACTGAAGAAAAGATTTGGCATAATATAATAAGTAGAGTGACAGTAGAAGGCAAAGTAAAACTAGCCCCCATCCAACATTCAAGTACACGAATTCTACCTCAAATTTGGATTGGGATAAAAATTCATAACAAGGCAATCATAAGAGGGAGGCACAACCAAACCAGATAGCTACATTTGAGCAGAATGAAATCTAATCTCTAGATCTTCAAACATTGGCAGGAGCATCCAAGATTCAAGGCCTGCTGCACTGTTGCTTGCTAAATTCTTTTGTCTCCAGATAAATAGGATGCTTTGAAATCAGCTCAACCCCTGAATCGCTTAACAACTGTCTGAGGGTGCCTTCTTGCACCTTAGGGGAGGGTGCGGGGCAGTGGCCGCTATTTGAAGGCCAGGCGTGCGGATGGTTTGTTTTAAAAACTCCTATTATTAGCCCATGATGGAGGCTGAACTGAGACAATGGAAGTCCCAAAGACACCTGCTTGCATAAAAGCAAGAGAAAAGCCCCTAAACCCTGGAGGATCCAGCTGCCTCCCTCAATGTATTGTTGGCACTTAATAAGAAAGTGAGGAGGAGAAGCCATCTCTACCCCTCCCCCTCATCGTCCCTTTGAGCAGGGAAAGTCGCCTGCACTCCCCGCCATTGGCAGAGGCAAGCCACCCCGTTCAGTGACGGTAGAGTTTGGAGGAAACGATGTTAATCGGGCTCCGAGGGGTGTTTAGCAAACTAGATCGTTGGGATGGCTGGCAGCAGAGGAGAGAATGACAGAAAAGGGCTTAATTTTAAGCCAAGGTAGCCCACTGGATCCTTTTTAAAAAATATCCCCCGCTCCCCCCCCCCCCCCGCTTCCAAGAGATCATACAAGATCACTGATTAGGAGAGGAGGGGAAAAAAGACCAGAAATGGGCCATTTTTATTTGTACCCCAAACTGAAGCTAAAGGGTTAGTTCTTCTGTACCCTATTTTCAAGCTGCCTCCTCAGGTGGTTGACAAAATCCAGAGGTTCCCCTAATCTGCTCGTTGGCAGATACCGCGGGCCCTCGCTTGAAAACTTCTTTGTGTAACAGAAACTTGGGAGAAGGGCGAGCGATTCCTCTGCACTTCCCCTGGACGCCGGGAGTTTCGCAAACGTCTTCCGAGCTCGGCAAGAGCGAAGACAAGATTTCACCAACGCATCTCTTTTGGGGGCTCTATACCGCTCCACAGATCCCGAGAAAACCTAGATCTTTTTCCTCGCCGTGTTCGTCGGTCTGATCTGCTTAACATCCCTCCTCTGAATTTGAACCCCGAACCATCTTGAAAGCAGAAAGGGCCCGAGCGCTTTTCCTTCCAAAGCCGACCTAATGTTTCATTTTCCTTCGTACTCCACCCAGTTCACTTAAAGTTCTCGCAGTAGTTACAGCAAGTATTTTATTCTCGACAGATGTACTGGAATCTGCGCGCGTTCCAGCGCTACTTCCTAGGAAAGGCGGGAAATCCCCAGTGCCTGCGGCTCTTAGCGCCTTTGATCGGAAACAGGTTCCATTGTGTTTACTTCCGAGTAAGCGGGAAATCCATCCCCAAAGAGGGCTAAAAAAGGTCAGTAACGTTTTAACTCCAAAGTGCCGGGAATGGACAAAGAAGAAAAGCGCGCCAAGCTCAAACCCACAGCAGGGCTCCGAAGGGGCGGGGCCATAAAGGTCACTAGGGTGCCACTTATGAATATTTTAGAGCGACGTAAGAGGAAAGTTCGGGGAACGCGGAAGTTACCGTAAAATGCAGTAAATACCCGCCCAATGAAAACCAGGATGGTTTTATTTGACGAGGATTTTTGTAATGCCCCGCGTGTATTTTGGGGAATCAGATAAGCAGTCTTCTCTAAATGGCTTTAAATATCGTCGTATTTCCTAATCTTTCTGTTTGTCGGCTGATCCTTAATCTTCCGCTGAATTAATCCAATTTTCTTTAAAAGGTTAATAAGCCCCCCCACACACACGCAGACATCAATAACGTGTATGTTTTACCGTAAGTTCCTTGTTGCAAACAGTGAAATTTACTTCGAAATAAAATGTAAGGGGGCTGCAAGACGCGTGCCGAGTGATCACGAAGTAACTCCAGTCGGACGCAATGGAATCTCGAAAGATATTTCATTCTAACCAACATTATGACTCGCTGTCTTAATCCTACATTATCTGAGTCTTTTATACATTTACTGGTAACCAATATTTAATAAGGTTTGATAGAACGAACTGAAATAGAGAATAAAAGGTCTGGTGATTTTAGCTCTTCATTTTATTATAATAATCTGAAACTGCAACCTTATTTTCTCATAGAGAGCAGAAGAACTTACAACGTTTATCGATTCGCCTTTCAAGAGACACAGTTGCTGGAGTTTTATGTTTTACTACGGTAAGGTAGTAAAGTATGTTAGTATAAACTCATGTGGCTACTTCGCTGTAGGCTATTTAATAATGCTCAATTGCTTAATAAAATACGCCACATAATAATACTTAGTACTTAATAAAAGTAATAATAGTGCTTTTTAAATTTTCAATGTATCGGGGAAATTTAAATTCCAAGCCATTTCTTGGAAGGGAGAGGGAAAAGCACGATTCCGATCGCAAATGCTTCTGAATGCGTCGGGCTGATTTTAGCCTGTTCTATTGAGGTGGTGAAGATAATTGCTTCTTACTTTTTAAATACTCATTCCTAAACTATTCTGTACTCTGATCCTTAATAATTTATGAGCAATTCGGAGAAATCTAGGTTGGGCTACAAAAATCCGGGAAGTGTATTTTGCTGCCATTTACTGGCGGTCCAGAGCTTTGCAACCTGATCTGGTAACCTTAGGTGTCTCAATAGCCCACAACTAAAGAGATTTTCTTTTACCTCACAGTTAAATCTGGTTAGCTTTTATCAATTTCAGTAAAAATGTTAAAGGTATACTTCAGTTTATGGGAAATTACTAAGACTTAAAATGTTTTTTACTTTGATGGCATTGCAATCTTAAGACTACAGCATATAATTTTACACCTGTATTTGAACAGCAAGTGCCATTCATTGGAAGCATCAGCTTTTTTAATAGCACACATATGGCCATAAAGTTCTACAAATTTTTATTTGGAAGTGTTCACAATGAGACAGTTTATTTTATTGATATTTCTTTCAGAAAGTATTTTAAAATTATTGCCTTAAATTTGTCGATATTATGGAATTGAAAGAAACATTCAGACACCAAGATTTTGAAAATCACAATGACATAAATAAGGTAATTAGTTGAAAGCTCTTAGCTATGGTATAGAAACTAATAATATATACTATTGTGACTAGACTAGGGGTCTCCAACTCCTGGGCTGCGGCCTACTAGTGGGCTGTGGCATGTTCAGAACCAGGCTGGACAAACAGCTGGCGAGCACACGTGCATGAAGCTCAACTTGCACAAGTGGCAAGTATACTCTGCAAGTGTATGTGCTCGCGTGTGAACCCCTGTCACTCGCACAGAACTATCCCCCCTGCACCAGACCGCCAAGCCAGAAAGGTTGGGAACCATTGGTTTCTCTGAATACAGTGCAGTGGAATCAATGCTGTGGAAGAGCTACCATAGATTAATCATCTAGTAGTACCAATTCAAACGGGACAGCACCTATATGACCTTGGCTGATCTTCCATATACAGATAGTCCTCGATTTCCAACCATTCATTTAGTGGCTGTTTGAAGTTACAACAGCACTGAAAAAGTGACTAATGACTGGTTTTCACACTTATGATCATTGTAACATGTTCGTGTGATCAAAATTTGGGCACTTAGCAATTGGCATGTAGCCGCACTGTCCTGGGGTCAACAAGCCAACAAGCCGGCTTCCAACAAGCCAAGTCAATATGGGGTGGGGGGGGGAGCCAGATTTACTTAATGGTCACACGATTCACTTATCAACTGCAGTATTTGCTTAACAACAGTGACAAAAAAGGTTATAAAATGGATTGCAACTGACTTAACTATCTTGCTTAGCAACAGACATTTTGCGTTCAGTTATGATTGTAAGTTAAGGACTATCTGTATATATGTTCCATTGTGTGTGTATGTATATGTGTTTGTGTGTACACAGGCAGGATTGGAGTTCATTCATGTCATGAATATATGGATGGAAGACCACTAAAAAAATCCCAAGACTGGACTAAACTGGAAAATTGGGGGGAAAAAATCTTTCAAAAAAGTTGAAAAAAATATGTTGATAGAAAGCAGTAGCAAACCACTTCTGTACTGATGTCACTAAAATCAGTACATATGTGTGTCTAGTTACCAAGAATCATAGAAAAGTTTATCACAAATTCTTGTACACAATGCAGACTGATGAAATTCAGGCAACAAATAAAGTGTTATGAGCAAACTAATTCTCTGCCAAAGAATATATGTATGTATGTATGTGTATGTATATATATATGTATGTATGTGAGAGATAAGTCACTTATCTTTATATTTTTGTATTCTGCTTTTCATATGACAAAGTAGGCTCTAGAATCTATGAGCATTTATACCCTAAGATAACTGATTTTTCTTATAAAATATCTTGTATATCTATATTCCAAGACTTGCTTCATTTGGCACATCTAACTTGGCTATTTTCCTGGGACTTTTCTCATGCATAAGTTATAGCTTGTTTTATACATGGAGAATACAGTAATTGTGTTCACACAGTATGGCTAACCAACTGTGTTACTGTTGTACTCTAGCAAATAACTGATCAGACAAGATTAAAGTTACCTCAGAACAGGGGTGTCAAACTGCCGGCCCACGGGCCGGATGCATCATAGCAAAACCATGCCCACCCCATTGCCGGCAATGGCAAAAAAGTCACGATATGTCGTGACACGTCACATGACGTTGTGAGTTTGACAACCCTGCCTCAGAATATCTGGGCTTCTGTATTAGCCTCCTTTGCTCAGGCTAACTTGCTATCTTTTAAAAACCTGTTTTTTAAAAAAACCCAAAAAAAACCCATCTGTGATAGCAGATGTGGGTTACAGCCCTCATTTCCTCCCATCCTGTTTCTGCCTCTTCACCCACCTGTCTACCCATGCAGGGCAGTGAAAATAAAATGTAAAAGAAGTGTAGCTCTTGATAAGGCATACTAGGCTTTCTGCTCTATCTGATAGCTGAAAGAAAACATTTGATTGACCTCTCTTGGATAAGGCAGGTGACTGGGGGAGGTTGGTTTAAATCAAACATACATGATTTGAGTTAAGTTTTCTCCAATTTCAATACAAACCTGATTTTTGAGTTCACATGATATGCTAACCCTGTCCTTAACCCAGTTAAGCAAGAGAGGGATTACCTCAGTCATAAAATTACTGTTACTCACTGAAGTCAATTTTCAGAGCTCATTGTGCCAAAACACATGATTTTTTCTTCCTTTATCCCAAAGCTCTAAACTTCTTGAATAAAGAACATAATCATATGGGTATTGCCCATTTGTGTAGCAAGCAAATACATAATTGGGACTATAAATGAAGAACAATATGCAGCCAATTATAGCTCTATGGTCTGTGAACTCCTATGATACATTCAAAGTGAAAACATGTTTGTTAAATAAATATTAGACTGGATCCAGACTTAAAGGACTTCAGTGGATGTATTTTGAGTAGGATAATTGGATTGATTTGGGTTAAGACTACAATATTGTGCATGCCCAGAATTCATTTATAGTTCAATGTGTCGTGTGAATCTGAAAAAACTGTGACTAAGTTAACCATAAGCAAATACATTAAGGTGAATCCAACAAAAGCCTGCTCTGGAGGGAATGGATTTTTTCTTCAGTGAAACTTTTCCACTGGCTGAAAAGAAGAGCTACAATTCCCGATTTCTCCTTTTCCCTGCAATTCCCTCTGCTTCTCATAAATCTCATAAAAGAAGATGGCAGAACTCCACTCAGAAATGTTCCCACCAGTGAAATATATGTTTCCAGTCATTTTGAGATTCATCTGTTACGCTCAGATAAAATGAGGTTTTGAATTATGGTAGCTAGTTGTACAAACCCAGCCATTGTTACTGATACATCATAGTTTGTGTTTTAGTGTGTTTAGAAAATCCAGCTAGCTACATCGTGGTTTAGTAAGTAATAGCTTACCACAATGCATGAACCTATTATTTTATCTGTATTAGAAAACTATTTTTTCCAGACTCATCTATTTGTGTGTATTTGTGTCTAAAGGCCAGTATCTACTGCCACTTAAATGAATCCCATTTCCCCATGCAACTTACTTCCTTCTTTCCTCCCATTGCATCTCCTGAATTAGATCTGGATAATCTCCTAATTTCTTGGACATTTGGAGGCATATGTAGGGTTACAACATGCAGTCTGCAAGAGTTTGGATAGCCCTAAATGGCAAAAGACTTAAAAGAGTTTTATACTTCTTCACTACCATCTGATGGCTGTCCAGATTTTTGCAGCCTAGATTGGGTGGTTCTAGGCAAAGGCTGCAAGAGGACAGGAGAGTTTATTTTGGCAGCAGGCACTATTTTTCCAGCAGACAGATTCTATTAAGTACCACACAAAAGCACAAACCACAAATATGCTTAGAAAAGTATCCTATCTTTCTTCCTTCTTTAAGGTGGGCCTTGTGTTGAAAGAGGTGGCATTTGTAGGCATACACAGCCATCTACCTTTTCAAGATGTGGAAGAGATAAAACAATGAATAGACTCTTTCAGCACAGGACCATGGCTTTCATTTTATCTTTCAGCTGTTCCTCAAAGAAATGGGATAGCTACAGTCATGCTGTGCCTTTGGCAGCTGAACAAAATTAACCCCATGAAGCAGCTTTGTATCTCAAACTGCAAATACTTAGAGCTAGAAGTCAGTATTACTGAAATTAATTAAGTGCATATGGGACCAAGAGACTACTAAGATATTGCCAACTTTTTAACTCTTTTCTGCAGCTAGGCTCTTAATGGTCCTTCAATCTATTAATTAGTACTTGATAGATGCCAAGAGAAACTTTCCTTGATACTGGTCTATACTGGTGTATATGGTAACAGTAGAGACACATATCTTATGTGAACAGGTGGGCAAATATAATGATGCAGTGGTCTCTGTGCTCTATTTTATGTAAACTTTTACATAACTTAACCCCCAGTTTGTGGATTAACCATATATACCTGAACACAGAAGATACCTAACCCAACAGTAATGGAATTTAACTTATTTGTAAGTGTTTATGTAAATCTTAAAAGATGCTTCAGTCTTTCAGGTCATGTTTATGATGTACTTACTAGGAAGCAATTTAGCTAAAGTTATACTTGCATTTTTTTTATAAATGGCAAGAAATATTGCAGTACTTGAAAGCGGAACTGTTTCTATGGATCACATTTTATTTTTTGTCAATTGCATAAAGCTAGTGGGAGAATATTACATGGCTCATGGTAAACGAGGGTGGTAAAGATTTAACATTTCTAATATTAAAGGTTTTTCTAATACTAGAAAGGCTGTTCAGGTATTGTGGAGTATCTATCATTGTAAGGTCATTACTTAATGCAAGTCTATACAGTGTGTGTGTGTGTGTGTTAGAGGTAGTCCTCACATTTACAACCATGATTGGGACTTTGCTAAGCAATGCAGTCATTAAATGAGTTGTGCCCAATTTACCACTTTTTTTATTCTGGTTAATCAAATCCAGCTGCCCCCACTGGCTTTGCTTGTTGGAAGTTCCCCTGGGAACGTTGCATCATGCTCCCAGGGTGCTGCAATCATTGTAAATACATGTTGGCTGTCAAGTGTCATAATTTTGATCACGTGGCCATTGCAGGGGATGCTGCAAATGGGCCTTAAGTGCAAGGGACTGGTCAGAAGTCAGGTTTTCAGCACTGTCAACAGTAATTGAATGAATGTATGTTGAGGACTACTGGTAAGTAGGTTAATGCCCCAAGTATGGATGTGATCCATAAAAGTATGTCCAAAAATGGCTTTTCCTCAGAGAAGGTTGTTATGTGGTACAGCTGCATACCCAAATTTAAGTTGTTCAATATTCATTTATTATGACTGTCTAGTTGTGAAAGTCATTTCCATGGAATCCAGAAATTTTCTACTCAAGGGCTATATACATTGATCTTATTCCAATCTATCTTACTGCCAGACCCCATCCCATGAAGGGGGAAACATAGCTAGATTTCTAGATAGACATCTCATAGAATATGTAATTGAAGACCACTACTTTTCAAAGAATATACATGGGGAAAGGCTAATTTAAGGAACAAGTAACTTACAGGTAGGCTTCATTTAGTGACCGTTTTGTTTAGTAACTGGTTACAGTTATGACAGTGATGCAAAAGTAACTTTACAATCAATCCCTGCATTTACCACCTTCACAGGTCTGTAAAGAAAAGAAAAGCTGAAGCACAATTTCACTTAGCAACTGCTTTACACAACAACCAAGTTACCTGCCCCAATTGTGGTCACTAACTGAAGGACTGCTATACATATTAGCTGCATTTAGGGAGGATTTTTTTAAAAAAACAAGGGGTGCATGTGCATTTGTACAATGTTCTGCTTAAAAGTGAAAGTAAAAGCAAGAAATACAGTTAACAGACACTTGATTCCTTTTTATTTTAACATTGTAGCATAGGTTTGGGATGGCAGTGGTACAGACCAGCTCAGGAACGTTATCAGATTTCTTTCAAGTATAACTAAAAGTAATTTTGATTCATAGCTACATTTTGTGAATGCAAAATCCCACTATAAAAATAAATTTACATTTTTGTAAATAACAAAAGCAAATATATAGTGCCCTTTGGCTTAACCAAATGGGGGAAAACACAAAAACTCACTACAGGGTGTCAAAGTTATCCACCTTTTGACATAAATAGAAAATATAAGTTAGTATAACTCTTTAAGTTGTTTGCACTTTTTTTTTTTTTTTTTTTTACAAATTATACTTTTGTTTTTTTTTGTGGGGTTTTTTTTTTTTTTTGCACTGAGAATTCAGCAGAGATTAAACATTTTATATAGGTGACTTTAAAGCTTTTACACTTCTGGCCAGTGTACTCACTTTAGGTATAATACATTTTTTATATATATATATATATAAAAAAAACCATAATACATTGCACAGTTGTAAATTAACACTGCTCCGTCAGGCGACTGGTAGTCAGCCACTTTTGCTACATGGAGGTTCAAGCAGTTCCTTCGGGGCACGAGTTAGAAGAGGAGGAGCGAAAAAACAAACAGGCAACTCTTCTTCCTTACGCTGGTCTAGTCTCACTCGCCAGCCCCCTTTTACACGCGGAGAGGAAGGGCCTCTCTAGCTCTTGGTGTTTCCAAGGAAACAATCACTTCGGTGTTATATAGTGCAAAATCTGAAAGAGAAAGATCACCATCAGTCAAGCAAGCATGTGCAGAAAACTGTCCCAGACACTGCAGCTCAGGGGGAACAGGCTTAGCAATTTGCTCAGAAAATCCACAAATGAGTCAACACAACTGTGGAGTCTTGGGAGAAAAGAAACAAGCCTTCCTTTTCCTAGACTTTTTTCACCAAATGTCAACCCCAGATCTACACTTCAGGTAGAAGGGGAAGCATATATCTGCCCAATTATAAAGTCGTCTTCTCCTATTAAGTCTACTCCAGCAGGGCTTTTTTTTTTTTTTAAAGGCAGGGTTATTTCCATTCTCTTCCTATTCTGCAAGGGGTTCTTCCCTCCGGTCCTCCATCCAAGTTAACAGATGGCTCCACAATCCCGAAGCTCTTGTGCTAAACGAGTTGTCCTTCGCTGCTCTCTCACACCATCCTCCCGAGTTTTGTACTAATCCAGCTGAAACTGAACCGTTCCCCTCCTCTGGGGGGAAAAGGAGCCCAGAGGTCGACCTTGAGAACGGTCCAGGACGGGGGGGGGGGGGGGAGGGAGAAGAGGAACCTTAAAGCGCCAGCACGCGCTCTCACCTCGTTCATCGGAGCCTTTTCCGGGGTGTCTGCTCGTTAGGCACCGCTGTGACCGAAGTTGCCAGCGGGCTGCTATGATCGCCGGCCACTCTGTCTACGACTCTTTTCCGTTTTGCGAAGAAATCTAAAGATCGTTAGACCCAAAGAAAGGGAAGAAATATTAGTCGGGCTTGGGTGTGGAGGGGGGAGGGGAGCGCGGCAGCCAAACTTTTAGTTTCAAAGAGACACACCCATTAGAACCAGGACCCGTCGAAAAACAATCGCTTCGCGTACAAGGGACCCGCCCTGCTGGGCTCTTTGCATGGCCGTTGACCAGCCCGGGCTCTTGGCTCCCCCTGTCCGCCAACGCCGAGCGGTGCAGCTAGTAGGGTTTGTTTACGTCGCAAAGGAGGCAGCCGAGAAGGACTCGCCTGCAGAGCGCGATGTGCTGCGTAAGCATTTTCCAGCCCAGCCCAGCCCCAGGGACCTGTGCGGAATCTTAAACAGAGCCAGCGCCTCGGGGCGACGTCTAGGCACTCTCCAGAGCACGCATCATGGACGTGTGTATGTGTGTGAAGGAACCACGGAGGAGATTAGCTTCCCATAACAGAGGTTGGGGGCCGCGAGTGAAATATTTTAATGCGGGCGGGTAGGACTGATGCAATGTCTCTGCCGACGCAAGTGCAATGCAGCCCGACGGTCGTTCTGCCTTACCTGTGATGTGAGCTACGCTGGTTGACGATGCTCTTTTAAGAGCCGCAGCGACACACGGGACAGGCTTGATTATAATCCCTGAGTAGCTGTGGCGCTGGTCGGCCTTGTCCTCCTGGCTGAGGCGCTCCTCGCCTGCCGACGTCGTGCCTTCCAAGGCGGCCGTGTTGTCCTGCGGGCTAAGCGGGGAAGGGGTCGAAGAAAGCCCCAGCTCCTGGTGAGGGTCTCGGCAATCGAGCTCAAGAGACGCTTCCTCATCTCCAGGCGGAGGCGTCGATCTGACCATCAGCACCGGGAAGCGGCACCTCCCAACCTGTAGAGTTTCCCTGTAGAAAGCGGGCACGGATTCTCCGTCTACCTCTTCCCACTGCAGGCTCCCCGAACCGGCCAGCGGCGTCTCGGTTTGGAAGTCGTAGCCCCAGCGCCTCTGGCCCTCCTCGCAGATCTCCCGCAATTTGCTCTTTAGGTCCCGCTTGAGCTCGTCATGATCCACGGGACCAAACAGGTTCCTGCAAACCCCGGTGCGAGCGTGCAAGGGGAATGTCCGGCGAGCCGCCAGGCGCTCCAAAGCCGAGGCACTAGAGAGGTGCACGTTGGACATGGTGGCGGTAGCGGCGACTGGATAGGGAGCGGGCAGGTTCCTTCAACCGAAGGTGGCGATGGCGAAGAAGGGAAGCGGAGCGGCTCCGAGCGTCTTTACAAATCCAAATCAGAGTCGAAGTGGAGGACAAGGATTTCGCCGCCCTTTAGCCCAAAGAACCACCCGTTGCGCCCCAAACTCACTCTCACTAACCCGCCGCACCTCACTCTGCTTCTAACCGCCTGCCCGGAGCTGCTTGGCTTTTTAAAGCTCTCACCGAGTGAGTTCGAGCAAAACATCGATTAGCATAATACTATTTCTCTGCAATAACACTCCTGCCATTGGTAGAGCCTGCATTCTACCCAGGGCGTTGTCCCGCCTAGTCCCATTCTCTATTGGACGAAGAGCCCAGGGTGGCGAGGCGCCAAAACTCCTTCTGTCCTCGCCATTGGGTGGTATGGCTTGTCCGTCATGGCTGTGTTTGGAGGTGGGATATGGGAAGGCGGTGGCGGGGATCGAATGTTTTAAACAGCGCCTTGAGTAACATGACACCCGACCCGTGTACAGCTCTCGGCTCTCTTTGTTTGCAGTCGCCAACGGCTCTTTTCGTTGCGATCGTACTTCGTTGTTGCTTTTTTTAAAAAAAACAACAACACAAAACTTTGAGGAAGTAGCGTAAGGACAGAATTTGAGAGTCGTATTAGTCCGGGGGGGGGGGAGAGAGACGTGGAAGGCCTGTTCTTTTTGTTTTAACCCAAACGTCGGGTAACTGAAAAAAATGGAATGAAGGGCTTTAGAAAAGATAACAAAGCTAGTTGACCATAAGCACGTCAGGACGAGACAGAGCAAACGCGGGTTTCCAAAGCCGGGGCAGGTCGGATTAAGCGGGCAAGGCTCCACCATTTGGAAACGAGGCGATAGGGTTCTCCATAGATCGTGGATTGGGGCGCGTTTTCTTGTTTTCTCGGGGGACTCCCGATCCCGTGGGATAAGCGCGGTTCGAATTCCCCTTGCAGAGGCAGAATCGCTGAATGCTGCAGGGTTGCGGTGAGAATGGATACGCCCGGGCGAAGCGTCCTGGTGGCATTTAACGTAGGCTTTCAGGCTTTGCCACGGGGCTGCGTTAAAATAATGGTCTTCGTTTAATGATCTCTGTCAAGAAAGCGAGGAAAGTTCCTTTGTTCGCTTGGTGTTTTTGTTTTTTTTTCCCCCAGTGGGGAGATAACGACGCTCTGCAGTGATCGGGAGATCTAATTTGTTGGTCTGGCACTTTGAGCAGCCTTTTTTTTTCGGCGAACAGCGCGCAGTATTCGTCCTATTGGTCTTTGCGGAGGCAGCCGTTTTTGCTGAGGTTTAAGCCCTTCCCTTACACAAAAATAGGAAGCAGTAACGCCTGTTACCGTCAATGGCGATTCTCGACTCATTGTTCTTCCAGGGATTGAGACAATAATTCTGCCTGGAGGGAGACTTCCGATACCAGAGATTGACAAATGGAGACTTCAGCCATAGTAGTAAGAGTGCGTGGTATCCTGTGTTGCGCAAGTGGATAACTGCTGCCTAAGACCCCATTCATTATTCAGAATCCACTCACGGAGGCCACCTTAGCACAAAGCGAGAGAGCCGACACCACAGGTGCCACTAAAGTGATAAAACATCTGGACAGAGGAAAATAAGCTCAGCTTCAGGATTTTGACTGGCATGGGCCTAACGAGTTGAGGCCATTTGTTACAGCATATTTTAAATATATATATAAAGAATGGGCATTGGTCATGTTAATATTTTTTATTTTAAATGGATACATATCCTTTTCTAAAACCAATGGTGCTTACTCCAAAACAAAATAACATCAGGTTTACATAAACAAACCATTTCATTTCTGCTTTGGAAAATTTAAATGTAGAATTATGCATACCATGAGTATTGGATGTGGCTTTTTTTAAAGGCAGCAAACTGCATACTGTATACGGTATGTACAGAATGAAGCACAGAATGAAGGGGAAGAAGTATTAGCTTGAATTTGTATACATCTAAGGTGAGAATAAGGCTCTTAAATCCAAAACTAAAATTATCCAACAGAATTTATTTATAGCTTGTCTTTTATTCAGGAACTCAAGGTTGTATTCATTGTGTTCCCTCCTATTTTTCTACACAACTGTCTGAAGTAAATTGAGTTGAGAAAAAGTAGCTGTCCCAAAGTCAAATGAGTAAGCTTCCATGGCTGGATCTGACCACTCCTAAATCGCAACTTAACCACTATGACATGAGATGGCTGAAATAGACTAATAGATAACATAAATAAATCAAAATGTGATGTTAAATGAGCAAGTTTGGTGTAGTGGTTAAGGCACCAGGCTAGAAATCGGGACCCTGTGAGTTCTAGTCCCACCTTAATATGAAAGCCAATTGGGTGACTTCGTGCCAATCACTCACTCTTAGCTCACTCATCTCACAGCGTTATTGTGGGGGGAAATAGGAGTAGATGTGTTCAGCACAAATAAAACTTTGGCCCTTCATGGGCATAGCAGGAAAAGGAACAAGAGAGACATCCACTAATGCTAAACCGAGCACTCTCATTTTAACAAACATTCAAGAAGAAATAAGTTTGACTAGATATTAGGAAAAGTGGAGTGGTGTGAGATTTAGTGAAAGTACTATAGTTGTAAGGAATAAATAAGTTTGAATTAAGATGACATTTGCGGAAAATGTCATCACAGCCCTGGTTTATAATTTGCTTTTTATTAAAATTAAAGTGTTCAAGAGGACCATATGGCTCTTTGCAAAATGGCCTGAAGGCCAGAAAGATGCTGTTCAGTCAACAGTTCATAAAAAGGGTACTGTGGTTCATTGGCACTGACAACACACCTCATTAGGCAAGATACAAACCTCTGTTGGCAAGGAGTAGGATGGGACAGAAAGAAAAAATAAAGATTAGCCATCCAACCCAGACCTTCAAGTGAAAACAGGTGATGAAATGTTAATTCTTTTGATTTCACAACTTATCAGATATATCCACAAAGGAGATGATAGAACCAAAGCCAATCTGGCTGCAGAGAGCAAATGATCGTGGTTATACTATTACGCTTTTAACAATTGGTCCTCTGCCAAAAGAGACAGCCTTTTTTTTCCTGAGGCTTGGTAAGAGTTACGGTAACTAATAAATGGTAAGCCCCACAAACTAAATTTTGTTCATTTCACAGTTTACTTGGGTCCTGGTGTGCTCTCCTATCCTATAGATATGTGTATTTATATCCGGGTGTAGATAAGTTCCTAGACAAGGAAAGTGTGGTATTTAAAGTACACTGCGTATCGGTGTACAGTACTTTACTATAATCCAAGCAAAACAGGTTATCTGGATGTCTTGCAACAGAGTTGTGATGATATCTGTCATGTTAGAGCTGGCTTAAAGGAAAAGCACAGGTGAACTTTCTCTAGTTTTAAACATCACAATATCCTATCCTTGACCAGTTTTATATGGCAGGATCTTTTTGCAGATATCTTTAATATCTTATATGGCAGATATTTTTAATATCTCAGGAAATTAAGGGTTAAGAGTAAAGATAGAGCCTCCTTCAAGAAAACCTTGGTTTGTGGCAGCTTGATAGCCAAACCACTGTAGTTGTCTTGGCAGGCATATGAAAGTTGTTTTGCCCTTGCCTTCTAGGATGTTTTTACAACTTCCCAGTCTCCTATCCAAATCCTAACCTTGTTTGACCTAACTTAGCTTCTGAGACAACTAGGTCAGGCCAGTATTTGATGCAATTCATAGATTTCCACAATTGGAAGAAGAGATAGTAAAAGGCTCCATGATAGCATGGGCTCGAAATGTGGGTCGATCCATTGAACTAGAAGAATGGGAAAGAATATGGAACGCAAACTGTAAATTAACATTGTCAACTGCGTATAAAGAGAATCAATACAAAATGCTTCATAGATGGCATTTAGCACCGGCGAGATTGGCAAAAATGTACAAAAACATGAACCCGAATTGCTGGAAATGTAAAGACAACGAGGGAACTTTTTTTCATGTATGGTGGCAATGTCCACAGGCAAAGGTTTATTGGAAACAGATACAAGAGTGGATACAGGAGATAATTAAAGAACGAGTAGATTTGAAACCAGAGCTATTTTTATTAGGCATATTGAATCCAAAGGTGAAAAGACGAACTCGATACATCATTGTACATATAATAACAGCGGCACGCATTGTATATGCCCAATATTGGAAACGGGAGAACCTACCACCAAATGATAAGATCATTCAAAAAATATTAGAATGCGCTGAAATGTATATGCTTACATTAGAAATCAAGGATAAGGAGACAACAGCTTACTATGAGATATGGAACCAATGTTATGTTTGGTTAGATCAGAGAATAAAAGGGTAAGAAACTATGTAACAACTGTAAATAAATGTAAAAATAGAAGACACAGTACTGTTAAGGAAAATAATAATAATAAATGTATTTTGTTTTGTTTTTATGTAATGTGAAAAAAGGAAAATAAAGTTTGGAAGAAAAAAAAGAAATCCTTTCACAGCTTGGGGGGCCACAGTATCTGGAAGACCATTTCCTTCTATACATTTGTGCTTGAACCTTGACATTGTTATCAGAGACCTTGCTTGGAGTCTCCTCACACTTAAGGAATGTCCTCCTTACCCCCCCCCCCGAGAAGCACATTGGGTGCCTATATACCAGTCATTAAAGACAAGAAAGATTTTCTTTCATTTCTGCTATGTTTAACTTCAGTTGTTTCCTCTCTGCATTTTTAAGAGATTGATCCGATGCGTATTCTAGAGTAGGTTTTGCTTATTTTAACCTCTCAATTATATTTGCATCTGTCTTTACACAAAGGGAAAAAACAGACCAACCTACCAAAAATAGTGCCATAAAAAACAGAATAGAAATGCAAGTTAAGATAGGCAAGAAAACGGTAAGTGAGCACCTGTCCAGCCTAGACGAGTTCAAATCACCAGGACCAGATGGATTACACCCCAGGGTTCTCAAGGAACTGGCAGATGTGATCTCAGAACCATTGAACTATATTTTTCAAAGATCCTGGAGCACTGGGGAATTACCGGAGGACTGGAAAAGAGCTGATGTAGTTCCCATCTTCAAAAAAAGGGAAAAAAATGGACCAGGAAATTACAGACCTATCAAGCTGACCTCAATACCTGGGAAGATTCTGGAAAGATAGTCAAACAACGAATCAGCGAACCATAGAGGCAAAACAAAACACTACTAAAGCCACAGGGTTTGTCAAAAACAGATCATGCCAGAACAAACCTTAGCATTCTTGACCAAGTGACAAAATTAGTGGGATCAGAGGAATGCTGTGGATATAATTTACTAGGATCAGTAAGGCATTGATAAAGTAGATCAACACCTATACTTGATAAAATAGAAAAATGGGGTTTAGACAGCATCACCACCAGATGGATTCGTAGCGGGCTGACCGGCCGTACTCAGCGTGTGGTCCTCAATGGAACCGCATCTACATGGAGGGAAGTGTGCAGTGGGGTGCCCCAGGGCTCTGTCCTGGGGCCAGTGCTCTTCAACATCTTCATCAACGATTTGGACGAGGGGATAGATGGGGAACTCATCAAATTTGCGGATGACACCAAGCTGGCAGGAATAGCCAACACTCCAGAAGACAGGCTTAAGATACAGGAGGACCTGGACAGACTTGAAGATTGGGCGCTATCTAACAAACTGAAATTCAATGGTGAAAAAAGTAAGGTTCTACATTTAGGCAAGAAAAACCAAATGTACAGGTATAGTATAGGGGTACCTTGCTCAATAGTAGTAACTGTGAGAGGGATCTCGGAGTCCTAGTGGACAATCACTTAAATATGAGCCAGCAGTGTGCTGCAGCTGCCAAAAAAGCCAACACAGTGCTGGGCTGCATTAACAGAGGGATAGAATCAGATCACGTGAAGTATTAATACCACTTTACAATGCCTTGGTAAGGCCACACTTGGAATACTGCATCCAGTTTTGGTCACCACGATGTAAAAAAGATGTTGAGACTCTAGAAAGAGTGCAGAGAGGCAACAAAGATGATTAGGGGACTGGAGGCTAAAGCATATCAAGAACGTTGCTGAATTGGGTATGTCTAGTTTAATGAAAAGAAGGACTAGGGGTGACATGATAGCAGTATTCCAATATCTCAGGGGCTGCCACAAAGAAGAGGGAGTCAAGCTATTCTCCAAGGCACCTGAAGGCAGGACAAGAAGTAATGGATGGAAACTAGTCAAGGAAAGAAGCAACCTGCCTGGAACTGAGGAGAAACTTCCTGACATTTAGAACAATTAACCAGTGGAACAACCTGCCTCCAGAAGTGGTGAATGCTCCAACACTGGAAGTTTTTAAGAAGAGACTGGACAGCCATTTGTCTGAAATGGTATAGGGTTTCCTGCCTGAGCAGGGGGTTGGACTCGATGACCTCCAAGGTCCCTTCCAACTTTATTATTATTATTATTATTTTTGAATTGTGCAGGCATTGAGGCTTGTGTTTATTGTGTATTGCTTAATATTAACTGCAAGATGACTCATAAATTTTAGAAATCTAATATTCTTCAACTGTGACATTAATGCATTGGCTCCCAACAATAATTGAGCAGAATTAACCATATACCTACTGGAACAGTTACTTAACAAACACTTAACAAAATTTTCTTGGAATCAGTTGATGGTATGTAATTGCGAATGCTAACAACATGCATTAAGTCAACAACATGCATTAAGTTATGGAAGCACAAGCAATAAAACACAGTCAAACTAGAGTCTTGGACTTCAAGAGAGCTAATTTCAATAAACTTAGGTCTTGGGAAGGATTCCATGGATGAGAATCCTCAAGGGGAAAACAACTCAAGAAGCTTGGGAAATTTTGAAAAATGAGATAATAAAAGCCCAGTCTAGCACAATACCAACAAAGAGGAAAAATAACAGCTCTCAAAAGAAACCAACATGGCTGCATAAAGAACTCTGACAAATTGAAAGATAAAAAGGACAAGTACAGAAAGTGGAAAGAGGGGCACATAACTAAGTCAGAATATCAGCAAATAGCCCGAGCTTGCAAAGATGAAGTGAGGAAAGCTAAGGCTCAAAATGAACTAAGGCTTGCGACCAAAGTCAAAAATAACAAAAAAAAGCTTCTTTCAACATGTAAAAAACAAAAAAAAAGTGAAGGAAATGATTGGTCCATTAGTGGGTGAAAGTGGCAAGAAGGTGACAAGCAACAGGGAGAAAGCAGAACTATTTAACTTGTTTTTTGCATCTGTCTTTACACAAAGGGAAAAAACAGACCAACCTATCAAAAATAGTGCCATAAAAAACAATAGAAACACAAGATAGGCAAGAAAATGGTAAGTGAGCACCTGTCCAGCCTAGACGAGTTCAAATCATCAGGACCAGATGGATTACACCCCAAGGTTCTCAAGGAACTGGCAGATGTGATCTCAGAACCACTGGACTATATTTTTCAAAGATCCTGGAGCACTGGGGAACTACTGGAGGACTGGAAAAGAGCTGATGTAGTTCCCATCTTCAAAAAAGGGAAAAAAATGGACCCAGGAAATTACAGACCTATCAGCCTGACCTCAATATCTGGGAAGATTCTGGAAAAGATAATCAAACAACGAATCAGCGAACACCTAGAGGAAAACAGCCATTACTAAAAGCCAACATGGGTTTGTCAAAAACAGATCATGCCAGACAAATCTTATTGCATTCTTTGACCAAGTGACAAAATTAGTGGATCAGAGGAATGCTGTGGATATAATTTACTTGGACTTCAGTAAGGCATTTGATAAAGTAGATCACAACCTACTACTTGACAAGATAGAAAAATGTGGGGTAGACAGCATCACCACCAGATGGATCCGGAGCTGGCTGACTGGCCGTACTCAGCTTGTGGTCCTCAATGGAACCGCATCTACATGGAAGTGTGTAGTGGGGTGCCCCAGGGCTCTGTTCTGGGCCCAGTGCTCTTCAACATCTTCATCAACGATTTGGACGAGGGGATAGATGGGGAACTCATCAAATTTGCAGACGACACCAAGCTGGCAGGAATAGCCAACACTCCAGAAGACAGGCTTAGGATACAGGAGGATCTGGACAGACTTGAACACTGGGCACTATCTAACAAAATGAAATTCAATGGTGAAAAAAGCAAGGTTCTACATTTAGGCAAGAAAAACCAAATGCACAGGTATAGTATAGGGGGTACCTTGCTCAACAGTAGTAACTGTGAGAGGGACCTCAGAGTCCTAGTGGACAATCACTTAAATATGAGCCAACAGTGCAAAAATGTCTTATTAAAACCAACAGAAATATGCTTTCTTATAAAGATTGACTAGAGATTCAGGAAAGTGTCAGTCTCCCTTATGTGAGAAAATCTCATCAAACCCTTATTCCAACTGGAAGTTAGGAAACAATGCTCATTGTTGGGAAAATTAGAATATACAATGGAAGACAATATCGGAGTCCTCTGACATAACTATTCTCTTTTAAACAACTTCATGTTCTCTTAGTTTTTTCCATTCTAAATTTCTTACCTCATATTTTTCTCTCTGCCTCTTATTCATTGAGAGCCTTTCCAGATGGAAGTTAGCTTTCTTCCATTTTATTTTATATTTTCAGAATGCTTCTTCAAAAAAAACACAATCCGACTAAGGCTAAACTTTTTCCTTTGCCGGTCCAGAACATGACCGTTCTACTCAGTTATGCAGCAATCTAATCATATGCAGCCCCCCTGTACTTTGAATTGTATTTATCTTTTGTTGAGTCAAGGAAGAATATAGATGTGACTGTATCAAAGGTGCAATGTAGAGTTGCACGTAGAGTGGCAGCTTCCAAAAAAATTTCTATGAAATGATGATTTTTCAATCTGATAGTAGAAGAACATTATCACAACCTCTTAATTCCAGGGAGTTAATCATACTACTCTTTATGGTATTTCCTTCAAATGCATTACAGATAATTTAAATTTTAACATGGTTTCTTTCTCTTTGGCCTATTTTTTGGAATGTGGCCCCTGGCATGGCTCCCTAGTATGGCCCCTAGCCTGAAAAATGCAGTATGCCCATAATTTATGTAATACTGAGATGAACAAAGATTCCCCTTTCCACATCACTTGTTATATGGCACAACTTGGCAGCTTCCATGGACATGCTTTTCTATTTAATACGCTGAATTAATTAAATATAAAAGCATTTCCAAAGAGTTTGCCAAGCCATACAGTGTTTCCACAAAATACTCAGACTGCAACATTGTGGTTCCTATTTTAAATTCATTTATAATTCTCTGTCTTCTGTACTTATCTTGACAAGTTTCTCTCTTCAGGTAACTCTGTGATATGTATAATTTTTAATGTATTATTAAAACACATCTCTGCACATACACAAATAACACTCCATAAAACTACTGAGTTATCCTCCTCCTTGTTCTGTTAAGATTTCTTGGCTATAGCTATTTCTATCCTGAATATCATTGTCATGTCAACAATAAACACATGGAAACAAGTAACAGTTTTGGAAATATCAAGCTAGTAAAAGAATTTCCAAACAAAACGTCCTGAATTTATCCATATGAAAGTTGGCAGATGCAATTCCATCAGAATGATCACTTTTCCTGCAAATATCCATTTGTTGCCAAGAAATATAAAAATTATTGGCAATTTTTAACAAGTAATGTGTTTAATGCAAAACCATTGCAACCTAGTTGTCTGAAACTTGATATACCTTGTTCCCTGGTCAGTAATAACTCCTTGCAAATTTCATCCAATTTTGTCAAATGGGAAAATCATTTAAGATTATTTGCCATGTTGGTGGAAGATACAGAAATACAGATTTCTGAATCAAGATTGGATTCAAGCCCTGAATTAAATTTTTTAAAAAAATCCTTTGCATTAATCTAATATGAAGCAGACAGTTTTCTGAATTGCTCTGTGGGATTCCAGATTTAATGTTGTGCTCTATATAAACCACTAGCAATTATCATCTAAGAATGGATAGCCTAACTATATTTAAAATGCTTGTGTCTGCCTCAGCTCTACCAAAGGACTTGAAGGTTCAGCAGAACAATAGAGTGGAGACATGTAGCTGTTGAAAAGATGATAAAATTCAAATTGTTGTAATTGGGTGAAACATGAGGAAGATATTTTTTTTTAAAAGTTATTACTGTAGTCCTTGTTTAACAACCATTTGTTCAACTAGTGTTTGAGCAATGACAATGCTGAATTAATAATAATTATGGCCAATCTTCAAAAGTTATGTCTGTTGCAGCGCCTCCAGGGATCTGTAATAAAAAATTTGGGCACTTGGCTGCCCACCTGTACTTATATCTCTACAGTGCCCTTCAATTTCCTCCACCAGCCCATCTCTCCCCTTTGAACTGCCCTGTACTCTGCCATCCTGCTGCCAACAACATTTCATGAAGGAGCAGATACAACTCATCAGCACCAGGAGAAAGAATATGGTGAAGATCAGCTGGGGGTGGCAGAGGAATGCAGGGCAGCCCAAATGGCAGAGATGGGAGGGAGACAGATGGTTAGGAGGGCATGCAGTGGTCGTAAATGCAAAAGGGCTGCCAGCTTGAAGCAGAAGCGAGCACAGCAAGGGCAGGAGAAGCGTGAGGTCCTCACCTAGAAACAGAGAGGTCCTCACCTACTAGAACTTCCATTGCTAAATGTGTGATGTTTCACCTAATGACTGCTTTGCTTAGCGATGGACCCAATTAACTGGTCCCAATTAGGATTATAAAGCAAGGACTACCTGTACTTGAAATGTTGAACATTTATATGGCACTAAAAAAAAAAGCAGTACAACAAACAATTGTTTTATCTATCTGGTACTGTCTAAAATATTTGGAGCTGAAGCAGTTCCATAAACCCCAAAGTACCCTTGAATGGAGTAGGCAAAAACACCAATTTCACACTAAAAAAACTCAAGCCTCCACACTCAAACAGCTGGAAGATTTTAGAATCTCCTTTTCTGTGATATGGCACTAGTGATGCTCTGTACTCCCCACACCAATGGTCAGAAAGGAGAAGTGTGTCTCACTACTAAAAACTACTGCACACCTCTATACTTAATTGTTTTCCAATGACACCAGGAACAAGCAAATATATTTTACCTACCTAAATTAGCTGAAACTAATTCTTCCTGACCAGGAAGTCTGCATTAAGGTCTGGCTTTCAATTAAGAAATGCATAAAATAAGACATATGGATCAAAATATGACTGATTAAAACTTTGTCCTAAGAACTCTGCATATCACCCATGTTTGAATTATACCATTCAATTCAAAAGCCAGAAGGATACTTGAAGAACTGAGCTATCTATTAGGTAATACATTGCTTCTATTGTGGGTGACAATGAAATCAGACATTATTGTGTGATATTGAATGGTGGCCTTCAGTAGTAGTAAAATGCAAAGGATCTGCAAGCTCTAGTAATAAAAGTCAAGGAGCACAGTGAAAAAATTGGCCTAAAATTAAATGTAAGGAAGACCAAACTCGTGAAAGAAAAATAGAACAATCAGCCTTAGAACTGGCAATATATTGAAGTGGTGGGTAGCTTCTGCCTATTCTTATCATCAACAGTAAAGAAACAGACAGTCAGATATGCCACAGATTAGCGCTTGGTAGAGAAGCCATAAAGAAAAGGATAGTCAAATGCTGTGATATGTGTATAACAAAGATCACGCAAGCCGAAGTATTCTCTGTATGGAACCAAAGTTGGACTTTAAAGAAGTAGGACAGAAAGAATACTGAGTTGAGTTTCACTGTTGTGGAAGGCTCCCCAGAGACAACCAAGAAAACAACCAGATCATCCAACAAATCAACCCACAGTTCTCACTTGAGGCACAAATGATCAGGCTCAAATTATGTTACTGTGGACACCTGTGAAGACCTAGCACTCTGGAGAACATTCTAATCTTGGGAAAGGTGGAAAGAAAGTGAAGGATGACCAGCAGTAAAGTCAATAGACTCAGTTACAGTGGTAATGAATGTACTATTGCAGACATGTCAAACACAAGGCCCGGGGGCCGGATGCGGCCCGCAACGTGGTTTCATGTGGCCCGCGAAGCCATCCTGGAAACAGAGAGGGAATGGGCCCCGCTGCTTTGTCCCTGGCCCAGGCCGCCCGGGAGCCAATGTACACTGTCCCACTCCTGCTCAGGCCCCCACAGGCACCCTTGACGCGAACGATGTAGAGCTGGCCATGCCCACCTAGTAGGCCACACCCACTCCAGCCACACCCACCCAGTAGGCCACACCCACCCTGGCCACACCTACCCGGCCTCCCCGAGGACAACCACAATGCTGATGCGGCCCTCAATGAAATTGAGTTTGACACCCCTGTACTATTGGAAGACTTGAAGGACCAGGTCAGGGACAGACCATCATGGAGAAAAAAATCTATCCAGGTGGTCGATGAGTTGATGATGACTTGATGGCCCATAATCATTAACCATCATAAATGTTCAGAAAGTTTTATGTTCCACAAAATGTCTCAATTGTATAGTGTTTCTGAATGCAAGTCTAATCCTGCTGGCTATACTCCAGTAAGTAAAGAAATATTTGTCACTTGAGAATTTATTAGCATACATATATGTGTGTGCACATACGCAAAGATATTACCCAATGGCAAAATAGTAACAAAGAAAAAATAAGTCCCATATTTTGATGTAGGTAAACTGATAACAGATAAGAAACATTACACACAGAAAGAATCAATATAATAAATTTTAGAAAAAAACAGCATATGCTTTCAGAGCAAAAAAAAAAGACAATCTGTGGGGAAATGTGTGTGGTCTAGTATAATTGGATGAAACTCTGGAAAATCAACTGGGGATTAAGCAATCTGAGCTAGCAGGTTTTTCAAAGGTCACTATTTAGAGAAAATGCATAAGAATCCCCCCAAAATAAGTACCAAAGGCATTTGTAAATTCCGCAGACAATATCTAACTTCCAGGTAAACTCTTTGAAATGTATATAAACCAGGGGTAAACAAGGGATATTTGTGGACGCCCTCATGTAGATCCCTTCCTTGGTGTTAGTTCCTGCCCTACCTGACTTTTTTTTAAAAAAGATTTTTTCATTTAGAAAGGAAACTGGCATATAGAACAAAGCGCCAACCTCTTAATTTCAGCTTCATTTCCAAGCATGTCTGTCAATCTCGTGTAGGTTATTAGCAAATGAAAAAAGGGTGGTTGCAACACTCCTTTTTGGGGGGAATGTGCTTGTGCCAACCCCTCTTGTTCCCCCCTCTCCCAAAAGGCAAGGTAAATTGGAAACCTAGAAAGGGAAATAGATGCAGGCAGAGCAATTGAAGGCAGCAACACAATCATTTTGTTTTGGAAATCGGGGCTGCATTGCTTCCAAGGCACTGCTTTACTTAAGACCAAGGGGTCTCCAATTTTGGCAACTTTTAAGACTTATGGACTCCCAACTCCCAACTGTGCTATTTCATGAGCTGAGCCATCAGATTAAACCAGCTGTTTGGATGTATGCTGAATTGTAAAATATTTTATTTTAGAGATTGCTACTTGCTATGTTTAAGATTGATTG
Source organism: Azemiops feae (assembly GCA_023970755.1). Lineage (NCBI taxonomy): Eukaryota > Metazoa > Chordata > Lepidosauria > Squamata > Viperidae > Azemiops > Azemiops feae. The sequence goes on along the minus strand of JALGBA010004127.1, from coordinate 795,307 downwards.
TTTTTGATCGATTTTTTCTGCTGCTTTTGATACAGATAAATATACTTCATATATATCTGTTATCATATTTTTGTTATTAAAGTTTTAATAGCAAGGGTTATTAAAACTAATGAGTTAATAAAAAGTTATTAAAATGTTAATGTGCTAAATTTGATGCTGCTAGGTTAATATTTGTAAACCATCTAGAGACTATGAGGATTGAAGGGGTAGATCAATCACATAAATATATACAAATAAAAATAAATGCAACCTTATGCATGTAGATTTTTAGTTGCATGTCATCTTTCCCCAGAAGTCAATCATTCTGAAACCAAGTTGCTCAATACAACTTATATGAATAGATGAATTTATCTTTTCATTCCCTCAAATCACATGGAGTGTTCTAATGGTCCAGAATAGCTAGAAATGAATCATTTGCTAATTTGCCCACAGTCAGTTCTCCTAAGGAGGCCCAGCAATCATAAGTCACATGCTTAAATGGCCTGAGCAGAACACTATGACTGCTCTGAGTAGTTGTGTTGTCTCTTATCTTTATCACACTTGCTGTCTCTCAGACTTAATTCATGATAAGGTGTTCAGCAAGGTTAGTTTTGGGCCAGCCATTAAAACCCAAGCATTATAGTTGAGGGTCCATTGGCTAGCTGGAACCATCAACTGATGCTCCATCAATGTTCCGTAGGCAAGCTTGTAACATATTGTAATAGCCCACCAGCTCAGGTTTGGAAATCAGGATGAAGTTGGGACTGGCAGATAGATAAACGTCTCTGCATTATTTAAGCATCACCCTAGAAACTGATATTGGAAATTGGATCATGCATACTATTAAGGCACATAGAATGCTAAAGCAGTGTTTCTCAACCTTAGCAACTCTACGACATATGAACTTCAATTCTCAGAATTTCCCAACCAGCTTGTTGGATGGGGAATGCTAGAGCTGTGTTTCTCAATCTTAGCAATTCTAAGATTTATTTGTTATGGCTGCCCATCTTGGCAAGGTGTCTCTTAAAGATGTGTGGACTTCAACTCATCGAATTTCCCACACCTGATTCATGCTGCTGGGGAATTTTGGGAGTTGAAATTCACACATCTTACACTTGCTAAATTTTGGAAACACTCTGCTAGAGGTTTTTAATTATATAATAGTTTTGTAACTTTTTGAAATGGTGAGATAGTAGGAGTTCCTCCAAATGGCTTAGGTACTTCTGTTGCAAAGAGAACGCTGAAATGTGATGTATCCATACAGAATTTTACTTTTCTTGCCCGATACAAAAGAATAACTGCAGTATGATTACCAGAAAAGATTGTAAGTTGGTTATAGGTCCAAACTCTATCAAGAACAATTAAAGGATCTGACTGTGTTTTAATCTACAAAAAAAAAAGATGAAGGGCAATAGGATAGCAAATACCTGAAGAACAATGACACATTAAAGGGAGTTGATGTATTTTCTATTGCCTCCGAGGGAAGAAATAGAACCAGTGAATTAAAGCTACAAGGAGGAAGTTCAAGCTATTTATTAAGAGGAAATTCCTGAATGTACTAACAGTCAGCCAGTGGACCAGATTGCTTTATGAACTAGTGAGTTCTCCTTGATAGAGGTTTCCAGAGACTGGATTATCTGTCAGAGCAGGAAATTGGACAAAATGATCCCTAGGGTATCTTCCGATTCTGTGATCTGTATATTTGATTACAATGTGCTTTCCTATATTCTTGCCTTGCTCTGTTTTCCCCACTGCTATGTGGCTATGTTTGAAGATCAGCTTCTCTCTGAACAAAGAGTTTGAATTCTTCTGACTTAAATTCTAGTTTACGTGCCAAGAGGACAATGCCAGTTCTTTCACAGGGGGGCAAACTGTCTCTTTAATTACTTTATGGTTGTTATGATCTGCAGTTTGGTTAATTTATGCTTTTCTAAAATTAGTACAGCTCACAAAGATGATATAATCTTAACTGTGGAGAACAAATAAATCTGTTCCATTTTTCCACCACCAGAATCAGCTTGATATTTCAGGAGGCTGATGAATCTCTTATTTTTCGGTCTCCATGTCATTTCCAAGCTCATGCTGTTCCATGTATGCCAGAGTACTCCGTTTGGTGCTTTGCAGACATACTGTAGCACCCCCATCATCCTCAGAGAATAGGAATTGTATTCTGCCACATCTGGAGGATGTCAGGTTTGTATGATATATGTTTTGAACTAGCCATTCATGCCAGGCCAACATGCACATTCTGTGGACTGCTCCATTCAGTTCCAATGGAATGGATGTATCCTTTTCATTATGTCCAAGACAATTTAGAATGGATTCGAAAGAGGATAAAGGAAACTGCCCTAAGAATAGCAAGCAAGTCCTAGGCGGAACGCATGAAGGAAGGCCGAAGGAACTCAGTAAACCCAGCTGCAGAACATCCCATAATCTAAACACAACAGAAAATTATACATTAACAGCATTGTGAAATATGGACATTATTCTTACAGGTTGTCCACGACTTATGACCACAATTGAGCCCAAAATTTGTGTTGCTAAGCAAGACAGTTGTTAAGTGGGTTTTGCCTAGTTTCTTGCCACAGTTGTTAAGTGAATCACTGCAATAATTCAGTTAGCAACTGGGTTGTTAAGTGAATCTGCCTTCCTTATTGACTTTGCTGGTCAGAAGGATGCAAAAGGTGATCACATGACCTTCGGACACTGCAACCGTCATAAATATAAACCAAGCATCCGAATTTTGATCACATGACCATGGGGATGCTGCAACGGTCGTAAGGGCGAAAAGCAATCGTAAGTCATTGTTTTCAGGGCCGTTTAACTTTGAGTGGTCATTAAATGAATGACTGTAAATCGTGGACTATCTGTAGTGATAGTGGTAGTAGTAATAATAGTATTTAGTATTTTAAAAAATAACAACCAGAAAAAGAGCTAAACCAGCAAAAAGGTTATCATAATCCACTCTTCCAATTCCAAAAGGAGCCTAGATTGGAATATGTCCCATGCCACATCACCAGTGGCTGGTAACGGGGAATAACTGTGGTTACTGGGATAGTAAAAAATCTCACAGATAAACAAAAACAAAAAAAATGTCAGAAAAAGTAGAATTACAAATGGTTATTTACAATTAAAACAATGTGTAGCTTGATGGGATTTGATGCTGGAGGTCTTTGGAAAATTGTCCAGATAAAGGCTATGCTACTTATATTCTGCAGAAGAAGTTTTCAATAAATCTACAATTCACTTTTTTTATATTACTTTCCACTGTTTTTATAAAGTTATGCAATGCTGAAGTGAAATTGTTGCATAATTTTTCAAATGTAATTTTGTTGTAAAAGCAGTTCCTTTAAAATTATTGTTTTTAAAGAAGCTTACACCTGCCAAATGAAGCCTTATTCACCCAGTTACCACCTAAAAAACCTGATAAAGGCCTAAATATGAGGGAAACATATATTTATTCATGCTTATGAAATGATAACACATTTTTAATATATTTTAAAATTAAAATATATTTTTAATTTATTTGAATGCTGCCTCCATCACTAAAGTAACTCTAAAGATATATTTCTGATACACACACACACACACACACACACATTTTCTACAGTATTAGTAGATAGCAGTATTTGAGGAGCTGCCACAAAGAAGAGGGGGTCAATTTATTTTCCAGAGTACCAGAAGGCAGGACAAGAAACCATAAATGGAAACTAATCAAGGAGAGAAGCAACCTCGAATTAAGGAGAAACTTCCTAACAGTGAGGACAATTAAACAGTGGAATGGCTTGCCTTCAGAAATTGTAGGTGCCTCATCACTGAAGTTTTTTAAGAAAAGACTGGGCAGCCACCTGTCTGAAATGGTATAGGGCAGGCATGTCAAACTCGCGACATCACGTGACATTGCACGACGTATCACGACTTTTTCCCCATTGCCGGCAATGGGGTGGGCAGGGTTTTGGCATGATGCATCCGGCCGCGGGCCGGCAGTTTAACATGCCTGGTATAGGGGGGGTGGACTAGAAGACCTGAAAGGTCCCTTCCAGCTATATTCAAATTGTTTGATTGGTTTATTGGTTGATTGATTTAGATATACAGAATTCTGGAATGATAGTTTCTCACTGAATGTTAAAATTCAAATCAGAATTGTTCTGGAATCTGGAAATCCAGAACAGTTAACTAATGGAAGTACTTTCTTTTATGTTCCCTAGAATTTTTATATTATAATCCATTTTATGAGTCATGCTCTACAGGTGTTTACTTAAGAAAGTAATGCCTTTGACTTTCCTGTTAATTGGCTTCATAACCAGAGTTCTGCAGTTGCAATCCAAAAGTAGAAAAAGCCACGTACTTTCACAATTTTTCCCATTATCCAGACAGTGAGGGTTTTCCTTACGACAACACCAAATTATAAACAATAAACGTATCCTGATTCTGAGCAAGGGCTTGCCAATAAGTTTTGAAGTTATTATCATTTTTAACTGTACTTAAGCAACGGTTCCCATGACTCTATTTGTATTTTTAATAAGTTATGAAAATGATAGCTAATGGTCATACCATTGTCCAGCTTGAAACAAGCTAATTGTTTATCACTGGGCATGTGGCCTTTGAAATTTCTATACAAATTTACATTCAAAGAAATTGAGAAGAGGCATTTTCTGAAGAGAACAAGACTCTTCCTAACAAGTATTGAAAGCCGTGATTTTTCCTTATTAATGGCAATATTATTGCTTCTGAAAAAGGCTTTCCCCCCTGCTGTATTCTCTCCAGTAGTCAGTAGATATTGGAAGTATGAAAAGTTGCAAAGAGTTGGAAAGATTATTGTAACAGGAAAGCCACTCATTCTAATCTCTTGGTCATCCTGTAATATAAGCAAAGCCAACATACTGATAGCTATTTCTTTGAAATATTCTTATTCCTCAAACTTATTTCTAAATAAATTTTATTTCATCACACCTAATAAAATAAATAAATAGAAAAAAAGGAAGGTTCTGAATTTCGTTGTGTGATCCTAGTTGTTTATTCAGCAATACAGTGAAACAGGAGTCTCTTTAATGACAACACAATGGTAATGCCACCATATGATTACAAAAAAGCATAATTGCTTATCCAGTAAGAAATTGTATTTAACCCTCTGCATAGCCATCTCAAAATTTGTATTAAGACTTGCTCACATATCTTGGGCATCATTTTTTTCGTGTATATCTCTCCCGGCCATCCCTTGCAGTTCCATCAAGAGTTTGTACGTATTGACTTTTGAAACAATTTGGCTTGCTGCATTCTGCGTGCTGTTAGTCACATCCTGGACATTTTCCCTTTCCACATAATTTTCAGTAATATAGATACCATCATCTAAGTACCCTTTCCATTAAGTTGCAGGTAGCGCTGATGGTCAAACTCTGAATATCATACAACATGCATCTATGCCTCTGATGGAATTCTGCTGTTGCCATCCTTCATTTAAAGGCCCTATCAGATGACCACTCAATGTCAAGTTGAACACAGATGTTCATATCACTGCTGCAGAATACAACCAATGTCAAGTACAAGAGATTTTTAAATTTATTCTCATTAAACAGGAGGTACAGTATGTATGGGAAGAATTACACTGATAGCTCTGCCTGGATTATGCTGAGCCTATTTCATTGATATCTGGTACATTTTTGCAAAATCACACCCAACGTGAAGTTGTTAAAGGAGAAATGGTGCGATTTTGCTGTCCTTTTCTATATATGAAAAAACAGAAGGTTCAAATCCCACTCAATTCAGTAAAACCCAGATGTTGGAAATCTCTGTGTTTGCTCCGGGGTGGAAATGTTCTACCTTGTTTGTTTCTCCTATGTTGTTTGGCTGGGACAAGGTTTTGCTGCTAAATAGGTGGAATCGCATTGCGAGAGTAATATCTCCAGGAATGCTTTAAAACAAATTCTTCTTAAGACTAAACTAGCCTGCCAACGCTCCTCTACTCTGCATCCTTCTTATTTTTTCTCATTGTTGTGGTGCTGAGTCATTTCCTGGTTCCTGCTCCCTCAGTCTGTACCTTTTCTCGGTGCCACTGAGTTGTTTCTCCTGTCTGCTTTCATAGCACTTAAGCTCCACAGGCTTTGTTACAGCCAGCAACTGATTTTGAATGGAAACCTGGCTGTTCTGCAGTTCTTGTACAAGTCCAAAACCTTTTCCCTACTTCTCCAGTGCTCTATTCTCTTTCCAAATAATTGTGTTGAATGCATCGGGGCAGGCAAGTCAGAGCAATGGACAAAATGCATTTGCATTTTGAAGTTGCATCTCTAACTCTGTCTTTTTTTTTTTTTTTTTAACACACAGTGTATACTCTTTTTTTTTAAACAGCAATTTCGTAACTGTAATCTTCTATTATTTACATTTTCCCCCCTTATTCTTCTTTTAAAAAATATTTGTCCTTGTTGTCCCATTGTTTCTTATTTCCATTTTCTTCGTTCATATTATATTTCATACTAAGAATAATACATATTATTACTATACATTATTATACATTATTATACACATATTTTCCCTTTCTTGACCTTTCTACATTTATTTTCATTTATTGTTTCTAATCTCCAACCAATCATACCACTTATTCCATATTGCATAGTACTCTGTGTCTTCCTTTTCTTTTATCTCTTTTGTTAATTTGTCCATCTCCGCACAGTCTAACTCTGCCTCTTTACATGCAACTTCATGACGGACCTTGCACTGAGTTTTCACAACGCATGTTTGTCAAAAATAGACACAAGAATCACTTGGATTGTGGTTGGATATATATATGGAATAAACAAACATTAGGGTTGGGGCAGTTCAGCTACAACATCTGAAATCTGTAAAAATTACTAACAATGCAGACCTGGTTCTGATGCTTCCTTGCATTGTAGAAAAACCGACATGCATCTCTCTGTTCTCTCTGAAGCTAAAAAAATAATAATAACACAGACATTCCAAGTTTAACAAGGCACGGGGATATTTATGCATTTATTAGTGGGCTGGATATTATAGGCCAAGTGTTTAGCATGCTACTTTAGAAATATAGTTGAAGGAGGGGTCTGATCTTGCTCCTTAACTGAAAGAAGTAGAGCACTACTGGATTTCTTTAAAATGTATTTATAGGGGAAGGGGATCCCAATCATGTTAAAATGAATTGCTTGAAGGCTAAGCAATAATCCTTTTCCAAAAAAATATATGCTGCATCATTGATAGGTGATAAATTTGGTAAACCGTTTCAAGGGATTGGTATCTTGGTGTGTTAAGTAGTTTATAAATGCCATGAGCTAGAATTTAGTCCATCAATTATATCCATTTCAACAGCAGCTTCTCACTCTTTTTAGTCCTTTGGTGTTTTGCTAATTATGATGGAACTGCTTCTTGAAGTGACAGCTAACCACTCATAGCAGAGGTAAAAAAAAACCCATCCTGATGGTACCAGTACATCCTCAAGGTGAGCTGTGACCATTGTAATTTTAATCTTAAAGACCTATGGGAAGATGGAATGGTAAGCCATAGTTAGATCATCTTGCATTTCCTCTCCTTCCAGAGCTTTGCTATGTAATATCATGGCATTTGTTCCTTGAGGGGCATTGATGGCTCTTCTTTGCCAAAATAACAGCTTAAGAGGGAGGAATTTCTCTCTAAATCCCAGTGAATTTCACTCTCAAAATAGTTGCTAGAGCCAGAACTCCCTATTTCATTTTGCCGCCAGGTTTAAGCAAATACTATATCTCTCTCTTAAAAACCATTATTCAGCACAGCAATACTGTTCACACAGGGAAAGTATTTTCTTGGCGGAAGAAGAGACGTAACAGATTTCAGACCAAAAATGTAAGCATACCCACTTCAATTTGTAGCACACATTTGAGAATCTGAACATGCCTATTGGCAGCTCCTGAGAAAATCTCAGTGGAAATGATTCTTGCAATCAAGTGATACTTTCACATTATGCAAGTACATGAAAAATATTGCCCAGTGATGCTATTTTTACTGAATTCTGAGTTTGTTCAACAATAATATCTTAAAAGATGGATAAAACTCTGTCTTATACTTTGAGATAAATCCAGTTTGTAAAATGTGAGTAATTTTTTTTCTTTTTCAAATCATACATTAATACTTTTAGATTGCATTAATGTGATAATAGTTTAAATCAGCTTAATGGAATTTTTTTAAATTAACAGAGGTATTGTAAATAATTTAGGGTATTGTAAGAGGAATATAAATTATCTAAAATTTCAAGACAGCAATATGTTTAATTCAAACATCTTTTTGAGTTCACTATTTGTTCCAGACACCTTCCAGACATCTAAAACTCTTGATCAATTAATAACACTGAAATAACATTTTGGATAACTCTAAATCTGCAATCCTTTTTATAAACAGTGAAAGAATATTGAAAACTGATATGAATTATTTGCGAGAATATTGGAATTAAACAAATGGAAGACCCCCCCGTATTAACAAACAAATAACTAAGGCTCTTTAAGAAGCTAGATATATCTCTTACACTTTGAAGATGAGATTAATTCAACAAAATGCATTCTTTCACTTCTTCTACCCATTCCAAAGAATGTATCGTCAGCCCCAGTATGCTGAAAATGTAAAATGATAGGCAGGGAGACATTTATACATAAGCTATAATATACATACGATAAAGGCTTGTCTCACAATTAATGCATTTTGATTTAATGTCCATAAATTGTTAATGTGGTTTTGGGAAGTGGATGTGGTTGAAAAGTGTGAATGTGGTTTTGAACTATATATGTAGAAAATGTACACAATTTCAACACAAAATGTAGAAATTATCAATACTGTATATAAATGACTATGGAGCTTAACACAAAAAAAAGACTACTCTTTTGCAAAGGGAAGAAGGTGCCACTCCAGATTTATAGCGTTCGATTGATAATATGTGTTTCTATTGACTGGCTCTGTATTGTGGAAAGATTGACCCATATTGCTCTGTGTCAAACTCGCTGCGTCACCTGACGTGTTGCGACGTATTGCAACTTTTTTTGCATTGCAGGAGCTGGGGTGGGCGCGGTCTCTGCATGATGCAACCGGCCCGCGGGCCGGCACTTTGACACCCCTGCTCTGTGTGATCAAGGTTTGTTGCTCTGCTTAAATGCTTAAAAAGTACTCTGTTTAAAAACTGAGGTGATTTCCACATGTATTACAGTTATGTTCTTGCTTCTTTCTTCTCTTGGCTTTTTTTTATTTTTTTTAATGTTTTCTCTGATTTTTCCCATCTACTAAAACAATAAAAAAGCAAATAACTGCACAAAACTCTTTTTACTAGTGTTTCATAGCTGTCCAGAGTCTTGCGTCCTACATATGGGAGCCCTAACCTCACTACCAGATCAAGAGTGTGAGTAAACTTACACGAGAGGAAGCAACTCCTAAAGTAAAGATAAGTATGGTAGGAACTGAAGCTGGCTCAGATGCAGGCTGGAAACAGCCAGGACTATTTATTGCTAGGTAGGTATGCCATTATTGCACAGCTAATGCTTATGTGCTTTGTCACACTCTGGCATAACTGAAGTTTCCAAAACGTCTTCAGATGTGATGAATAGCCTGCAGTCATTCAATCTGATTTCAGCTTTGCCTTGTTAGAAATGGAGGCAGTTATCACAGCAGCTATTGTGGTACTGTGCTTGAACTGCTGCTTGCATAAGGAGAGGGGGGAAAAAGATGCCAACAATTCTTTGTCTGGTTTCAGTCGAAATGAGAAAGAGCAATGGAGACTACTGGAACTCTTAAAATTCCAGGCTTTTTTAGGCTAATTATCTGTGGATCATTGGTGCCCTCTAGTGTTTAAACAAAGTAGGAGAACTTTCTACCAGCACCACAATCCCAGAGAAACTGCTTGTAACTGGACAACTTAGAGAGAACAAATACTGTCTGATACAATAATATCAGCAGCTTTCTCTTCTTCTGTCTTTTGGGGAAAACAGTCCCTCAGAGTAATGTTCCCCCGTCAGAAGTCGTTCCAAATCAATAATATACAGGGCCTCTTCAGGCCTGCTGTCTTCCACACTAGCAGTGGAAGAGAAGGATGGATGTACTATAACTCTTCCCACTGGGTCCCATTAATGTCCCTGTTCTCACTATCATATTCACATAGAGAATGCAGCAGGGACTTTTTGCATCCATTGAAGGCCTTCCCCCACCGCTGAGCTGAAATCTCTCCGCCCAGCCTTGAACCAGCAAAACAACAGGGAACATTTGCTGATCTCTTTGCAATCCATTTCTCTATTCTGATGCCAGACACAGCCAGTCAGTTGACTTCTCTCCAGGGAAATGAGCAATAAAGCTCAAGAGCTTTTACAGTATATACATGAGGCTATCCTTGGATGGAAAAACAAGGGGAGGAAACAGGAGTTCAGCTAAGGACGGTAGGACAGCTTATTATGCACTGGCGATATAGCCCGAAGAATGTATGTTGCCGTGAATTTTTTTTTACCAATAGTTGGGAATGGAGAAAGACCCAAAGATTCTCCAAACAATATTTGAAAAAGAGCTACTTCCACCTAAAATTGGGCAGCTTTTACTATAATGATCCTGAAAATGTTCTGTATTTTGCTTTTACCTTTCACAACACTCTAAAAGGTTATAATGGGTTGTACAACGAAAAAGAAAAATACTACACTACATACTGTATTTCAGTCACTGTTCGATGGAATGTGTAAGTAGTAGAAATTCATACCGCATAGAGCAAGCCAGCCCAATTTCAAAATATCATCTCAATCCGTTACTCATTGACAATGTATTGAATTCAAGTGGAAACATTTATCTTCAGTAAATTACAATATGACAAAAATAGATACTTTGTGACTGAAACTGAAAACATGTGTCTTAGACTGTTGCCCACAAGTCCTCTGAATAAGTGGGCGTTCTACTAAAGCACAGCACTACTCTCTGTTTCCATCCTGATTTTGGTCCTAAAAATAGGTTGCAAGAGGAGCTCTTTCATAATCAAAGAAATAGTGCTAAATAAATACTATCAAAGACATTCTATAGCTATACAGGCATCTATATACTACTAAAACTCTTGTGTCTATAACTTTTAATTGGGTGAAACAGTGCGTCATAGGGCCACAATTTTTGAACCAAGGTACTTCAAATGGGCTAACTTACAGAATGCATCCAAAATCCGGGACCCATTCAAATTCAAATTTGGCAAATTTGTGGTTGCTTCAGTGCTGCCCTGCTGCAGCCTGGAGGTTCAGTAGACTGGTACCACACTCTAGCCCTCCAGAGGCCAGGTAGATTGATCTCAATATCACTCCCATTTCCACTGATTTTTGCCCTTTGTCATTCTGCTTCTCTATATAGATAGGAAATATCTCTGAAATGATGATCCAAAGGATCACAGATTGCCTAGCCTTCAGACTAAAATCTTTGCATTGTATCAAAATTAAATGGTCACAGTCTCTTTCTGGAGTTGTAGAAAGGTGAAGAAGAAGAAGAAGAAGAAGAAGAAGAAGAAGAAGAAGAAGAAGAAGAAGAAGAAGAAGAAGAAGAAGAAGAAGAAGAAGAAGAAGAAGAAGAAGAAGAAGAAGAAGAAGAAGAAGAAGAAGGAAGAAGAAGAAGAAGAAGAAGGAAGAAGAAGAAGAAGAAGAAGAAGAAGAAGAAGAAGAAGAAGAAGAAGAAGAAGAAGAAGAAGAAGAAGAAGAAGAAGAAGAAGAAGAAGAAGAAGAAGAAGAGAAAAAGTAGCTATAAACAGCCCTGCTTTTGTGATATGGTGATAGCACCTGAGCTTTCAATGAGCAGGAAACATTCCTAGAGAATCTGTTCCCCTGAGCTGGTGGACATTGGCAACTCTGATCTAATCCAGAAGAACAGGCTATAAAAATGTCCAGGTCATCTTAGGACATTCCCGGCGTAACAACTGAGTCTACTGTGTCTGATGCCCAGCTTCTGACTTTCATTCAGAAGCTGCCAAGGCCCAGCACTAATGATAACTCATGTTCTCCTCCGCTATATAAATAGAACTGTCCCAACCATTAGCAGCATATTTTCTATGTCACAAAAGGTCATCATTGTTGAATTTGCTGTTCATATAATGTTATGGCCAACGAAGGAAAGATGAGCTTATTAAGATTTTCTATCTCAAATAGGCATTACAGTGCTTAGAATGCAGTATTGCAGGCTAACTCTGCCGACTGCCAGCAGTTCGATTCTCACCGGCTCAAGGTTGACTCAGCCTTCCATCTTTCCGAGGTCAGTAAAATGAGGAGCCAGATTGTTGGGGGCCATAGGCTGACTCTAAACCACTTAGAGAGGGCTGTAAAGCACTGTGAAGCGGTATACTAGTCAAAGTGCTATTGCTATTACATATCTGGGCTGCAAAAATCTGAACAATCGTATATGGCAGCGTGCTAGCCAGCTTTTTCAAAAACATCATCGAAGAAAATGTTTTGGGAATCATCTTTTTATATGCCTGTCTTAATTTGTTTGGATTATGATGAAAGCGGCAGCCCCAATCTTACCTTGACTGTGGCAGGAAAAGCTAAAGCTGGGAAGTGTTGCACCTGGTTGAATGGAAGAACACCAATCTGGGATATCAGGCTAGACTGGGGAACCAATGAACACAGAAGGCCATGACAAACTCATTACTGTATTATTATTGCCAAACAAACTGTACAGAGATGTCCATGTGGTGATCAGGGGTCAAACATGACTCAAAGTAGAATCACATATCAACAAAGGGTGCAACGGAAGTATTTAGCTGAGAAAAGTATGGATACTGTGAATGGGAGCTGAAAAAAGTGTTAGTAGTCCCTGAAAGAGAAGAATCTAGTACCTTTCCCTTTTAAAAGTTCTGTATGTGTGCCTTCGAAACAGTGTTGACTCCTGGCAACTGTCTGGAGTGATCTCGGCAATTTTCTTGGCAAGGTTTTTTAGAAGTGGTTTCCCAGTGCCTCCTTCCTAGGGCTGAGAGACAGTAAGTGGCCCAAATTCACCCAGTTGTATTTGTGCCTAAGGTGGGATTAAAACTTACAGTCTTTCAGTTTTTAGCCTGGTGCCTTAACCACTACACAAAACTGTCTCTCCATAAATTTTAAGTTGTCCCAAAAAGAACAGATGAGTTTTCCCCATCCTTCCTGTGATGTCCCTTCCCCATTGTAAGGGGGAGGCTGACTGCATGTTCTCTGGGCACCAAGACACACAGAGTTAGAAGGAGTGTTGAAATGCACTTATTCTTTGGAAAATAACAGTTGAAGCAATTGAATCAATCCTTCCCCGTTCTCCTACCCCTTTTAATCACATACAGTGTTAGGCTGAGGACTACCTTAGAACAGGTGGATTATGAGGAATTAGGGCATCAGGCACCAAGAAGCCAGTTTATCTCTCTACACCCAAAGCTGTTTTAGCTCACCAAATACATTAGGGCAGGCATCCTCAACCCCTAGCCTATTCTCAACTGGGCTGTGGGCCGGCATGCACGTGCAGCTTGACTCGCGCAAGCAATCGAGCTGCGTGTGCATGTGTGCTGGCCCACCTCTCGTGCAAGTTGAGCTGCACGTGTGTGCATGCCAGCCCACCGCTCACATGGCCCGGTTCTCTTCTTCCTCACAGCCAAGCTGCAAAGGTTGGTGACCACTGCATTAGGGCTACTCTTTTGGAGCTGCAAAAATTCAGACAACCACTTGATGGCAACAAAGAGATACAGGTAGTCCTTGCTTAACAACCACAATTGGGACTAGCAACTCCATTGCTAAGTGACATAGTCATTAAGCAAGACATCGTGTGACTGTGATTTTACTGCTGACTTCTCCATTGAGTCAACTTGTTGGAAGCAGCCATGAAGCACACAAATAGTAATCACATGATCACATGTGGGATGCTGTTATAGTCCTAGGTGCAAGGACCAGGCATAAACTTACAAGGTAACTTCGAACAGTTGCTAAACAGGGTAGTTATTAAGTGAGGACTACCTATACTGAAAATTAACCTTTAATTGTTATCTAATAGTTGTCTGGACATGAATGTTATTCCAATTGGCTGAGGAGGCTATACTACACACATTCAGAATAATTGTGGTTTCCAGACTTCCAGCTTGAAATTCCTTTCATGGTCAGCTTGATCCATTTGCTGTGTGGAAAATGGAAACAATGCAACATTAATCAAACCCGTTATAAAGACAATGAATTCCTTCCCCTATCAAATGCTGGTGAAGAATGAATTTTTTTCCTGGACATATCCAGTTTAAGAAGTGATGTCTTTGTTTGGAATGTGGATGTTTTGACTATGATCTTGCTAATGGAAAATTAGATGAACACATAGGAAATAATTTTCAATAAACCCTTCCCTGTAGCACAATGCTCACATTAATATAGTTTGCTGAAGGCTTCATTCTGCGTGACAAAGAATTAGATATAATGTGCATTGCTGCTGGCTGTAAAATGAATAATATGTTAATAGTTTTGAGGAAGATAGAATATAGGACATAAAATAATAGGGTTGGAAGGGACCTTGGAGGTCTTCTAGTCCAACCCCCTGCTCAAGCAGGAGACCCTGTCTATAGCATTCTGGACAAATGGCTGTCCAATCTCTTCTTGAAAACTCTAGTGATGGAACATCCACAACAGGCAAGCTGATTACTTGTTACTTGTTCTCACTGTCGAGAATGAGAAATTTCTGAGAAAGCAGAACAACTTCACTCAAGTTAGTGTCCTTCAGATACGTTATGCTGCCATTCAAAATTCACAGGTATTATGACATGCCTTCAGGAGAATGAAAACATGAGGATGAGTCCACAGGAAAGGCGCCACCAAATTGTGGTGTCCTTCTTTATGGTGAGGAAAGCATGTTTGGGTTGCAAGCAGGTGGCCTCTGGCACCATTTGCCTCATGCTGTGGCTATTTATTTATTTATTTAAGCTAGTTCATTTATCTGCAGTCCAAGACCAACAAAAAAAATGAAGTGCAATAAATACAATAAGTAGAAGGAGGGAAATGGCATAAAAATCCTGAAATGGTTAATAATGTAAAGGAGACGCTGGTGGGTTTGTGAAGCCAGAGCTATTGATAGCAATTCTGCAATCTTCACACAGGTGTCTGAGAACTGATCACATTTAAAAAAAGAGCAGCAATCTCGTAATCACAGCAGCGGTCAAAATTACTGACCACTGGAGATTCAACCTCCATTGTGTACATAGCAGGCATTTTAATAGCACAGGCGAAATAGCTTCAACCTCCATATATGAACACAGACAAGAACAGCAATTCTAACAAAAAGTTAGCGTATCTGCCTATTGTCATCCTAATGAGCCGTATGTCCCAATTCATGCCAGAATGGAGTCTCTTGTGAGGAACGTATAGGACAGTGGTGGCGAACCTATGGCACGGGTGCCAGAGGCGGCACTCAGAGCCCTCTCTGTGGGCACGCGCGCCATCGCCCCAGTCCTAGGCCTTCAGCTGGGTTTTATAAAACCTTTTCGCTTTAGGCCTCCGCCGCCGTGTGCAAAAAAAAAAAAAGGTTCAATCAGTCAATTTCAACTTCTTGCGGAAAAAAAAAGATCTTGCAAAGTTGGAATTGATTGATTGAACTTTTTAGTCCCACCCTGTCTGCCGTTAGCACCACAGCCACGCCCACCCAATTGGCCATGCTCACCCAATTGGCCACACCCAGCCAATGGGCCACACCCAGCCAATGGGCCACACCCACCCGGCACTCGACGATGCATAAGTGGGTTTTGGGTTGCAGTTTGGGCACTCAGTCTCTAAAAGGTTCGCCATCACTGGTATAGGATATTAAGAAAATATCTAAGGACAGTCCAGGGGGTGGGACAGCAGTTACACTGTAGAGAGAGACCAGGAAACTCGGAAGTTGTCAGTTTGAATCTCTGATTTCAATTCAACCAGAGGTCTTTCTTTCTTCCTTTCTTTCTTTCTTTCTTTCTTTCTTTCTTTCTTTCTTTCTTTCTTTCTTTCTTTCTTTCTTTCTTTCTTTCTTTCTTTCTTTCTTTCTTTCCTTCCTTCCTTCCTTCCTTCCTTCCTTCCTTCCTTCCTTCCTTCCTTCCTTCCTTCCACAATGGAGACCAAAATTTCTCCTGCTAAGCAAGACAGTTATTAAGTGAATTTTGCCCCATTTTATGACCTTTCTTCCCACATTGTTAAGTGA
The DNA here is from genome assembly GCA_023970755.1 of Azemiops feae. Classification (NCBI taxonomy): domain Eukaryota; kingdom Metazoa; phylum Chordata; class Lepidosauria; order Squamata; family Viperidae; genus Azemiops; species Azemiops feae. Next base: position 779,203 of record JALGBA010004127.1, on the reverse strand, counting down.
ATCACTGCAGTTGTTAAGTTAGCAACATGGCTTCCCCATTTGCTTTGCTTATCAGAAGGTTGCGAAAGGTGATCACATGACCTCTGGACTCTGCAACTGTCATAAATACATGCCAGTTGCTAAGTGTCTGAATTTTGATCACATGACTATGGGGGGGGGATGTGCCACAGTTGTAAGTGTGAAAAACAGTCATAAGTCACTTTTTTCAGTACCATTTAACTTCAAATGGCCACTAAACAATAGCTGTAAGTCAAGGATTATCAGTAAGCAGACAATTAAAATTTCTTCACTTAACAAGTAATGCTCAACATAACATTATTAAAAGCTAACCAGTACACTGAATTGTTTCTGTGATATATATTAAAAAGTATACAGCTTTGAGTCACAATTTTAACCAGGCCAAGGGCAAAAAAGTACTGGCAAGGAAAGGTCACAATATGCCAAGTCATCATTAATTTCCCTCCTTAGGGTAGAACTAAACCTGTCTGGCAAGGTGAGATGGACAAGGAAGTTCCCCAAAATACTTGTTCCAGACAGAATTTGAGTCAGCAAGTCCCTCATTGAGCCTTAAAGGGGATGCAGCCTAAATCTGACTATATGAAAGCGTTAGAGGTTGGCTGGGAAATACAAGTTATAATTTTTAATTGCTGGGAAATTTAAAAGTTAGACTAGGGAACAACATTGGGGCTCTTTTACAGCATTACAATGTTTATGCTGTTCCTTGAGGTTGGGAGACTCATGGAAAAGTTTTAAAGATACTTTCTAAGGGGAAAAGGCAAAAATATGCTTTAGAGAACAGAACTTGGAATCAACAGAGTGCAATCAATAAAAACCATTGCCTTTTGGGCACCTTGTTTCCCAGCTCCCTGCTAGTAATAATAACAACTTAATCTCTCTCAAGTCTTGGGCGCAATATTATCATGGTCTATTTACTGCATCCTAAGGTAGCAAACTGCACATCTCCCTTCTTCAAGAATCTTCTCTCTGAATGACCCCCAATTTCATCTTCTGAAGTCCAAAAATTAATCCGTCAACTGACAACGCCCCAGGCAAAACTTTAGTTTTACAAACATTCTCAAAACTACATTTTGTATGATGGTCTCCTATGCTAGCCCCACTTTCCACAGCTATAAATAACTCACGTATTGTATATCCCTAATGATTGGCTTCGTTCCAATTTTCTACCAGCTGGTCAGTTCAAGTTCCAAAAGGCATCTCTTGCGATCGCTAAATTTGCAAGTTAATTTGGAAATAACTATGCCCAGCAGCCAGTAAATTATTTATTAAAGCCAAAGTTTTTAAAATTGCAGGAATTAGTCCAGGCAGTTTTTTTTAAAACACATGCTTTGCTTTAAAAAAAACCCCAGACCTGATACTCTTTTGAGACACTGCTAATCTTTGCTGCACAGAAGATTGAATCAAAGCTGGAAAGAGAACCAGTTGTGTGTTGCTGGTTCTGTCTTGACAGGTCCTCCCACTGGTGCTGCCAGCAAGGGCCTTTTTGTCATCACACTTTTACTGTGTTTACAGTATTCTTTGTGGGGTGGGGGGGGATGCATTTGTGGGGTGGGGGGGGGATGCATTTTGCCCACTCCAGTGATGTCTTTGGATAGGCTTTCAATATTCTATTAATACATAACCAAAAGTAGCGTTCCTTGAATCTCTGGGAAGTCCGTTTCTTGATCTGGCCTAACTCAAATAGCTAACAGTCAAGTGGCAGAATAGGGATTAGCAAGCACACTTTTCAAGCATAGTTCAAGGATTAGAGGATGGCACTTTAACAGTTTTGCTCTGTGGCAGGATAGGATCATCAGGTGTGGCAATACATTTGATGCCAATAGAGCTCTCTATTGGCCAAAGGAGTAAAGGACTATATAATACCTTAACTGAGAAGAGCTCTTGGCAAACAAGCCCTTACTGTATACCTGTATACTGTATACTGCACGAGTCAGAAAGAGAGCTGAGTAAATATCTACAGACCCCTCACATCGTGGACATAAATTGTTTCAACTCCTCCCCTCAGGATGCCACGATAGGGCATTGCATGCCAAAACAACTGGACACAAAGACAGTCTTTGCCCCCATGCCATCAGTCTGCTAAACACTTAATTCCCATAGTACTGTCTTATGCCTAAGGATATTTACCCATGTAATAGGGCTGTATTGCTATTATCCTTCTCATATTTCCTATTTCCAGTATCTTCTCCTATTGGTATCTTATGATTTATCACTTTGTTGATTGTATCTTGTGGTTTATGATTGTATCATATGATTTATGATTTACCACTTTGTTGTTTGTATGTACACTGAGAGTTTAAGCACCGGAGACAAATTCCAATCACGTGTCCAATCACATTTGGCCAATAAAGAATATTCTGTTTTATTCTATTCTATTGAGAGTGATTCCCAGTTCCAGGCTTTGTTTTCTAACTCACAGAAATCTTCTAGATCTTCTTGCAGATACGGCATTGGCTTGAAATAGGATACAGATTGTCTTTCCATAGATAAAAAGCAACTATTGCATCTTGATTGTAGATATTGTTTTTATTCTACTACTGTATTCATAGTTGACAATTTTAACACGGTCCCTGTTGAGTACAAACCAGGATGTTGGATTTTCCTTCTTTATTTTTATAATGCTGGGTAAGAAATGTAAACAGAGAAAAGCTGTTCAAGCTGACTGGAACTGAATCTCGCCCTTAATTCATTGCTTTTCTGTAAGTCCTTTGTCCATTATAATACAATAGGCAGCTTATGAATTGTTTTGATTTGTTAATCTTGCATTTACTTTTATATTAATAATTAAGTAGTAATATTTCAGTACTATAATGACCTATCAGATGCCTTGAGAGACAAGACTGTCATGCTTTCATGATAGAAATAGCAGTCAACTTACTACTGATTTTCCAGCTGTGGGCTACCTTCACATGCGCACTGGCTGCTAATGGAAATCTTCCCTTCCTATGTATCTCCATCCATTTCTTCCTCCATTTCTTCCAGTCATCTGTCCTAAATGCAAAGTGGATACTTCCCAAAATTCTGCAGCAATTTAGAAGAGGAGGAAGGATCCTTTCCTCTGTGCATTAGACTTTTAGTGAAATAAATTGAAATCCCTGTAATTGTTTCTGGAACCTGCACACGGCGTGGGAGGTATCAGACCATATAAGAAGTACGTTACCACTTACCTTCCCTCTTCAAGAATTCCTGGAAAGATTCCAAGGATTCCTTGGAGGAATTTTTCCCACACCTTTGTTCTGTAATCCTTTTAATTGAGATAACATGAGCTGAACTCAAGACCTGCCATGCTATTATTATTAAACAGCCCCCCCCATCTGAAAAGAAAATGTTTGTGCATACAGGTAGTCCTCGACTTATGACCACAACTGAGCCCAAAATTTCTGTTGCTAAGTGAGACAGTTGTTAGGTGAGTTTTGCTCCATTTTACGACCTTTCTTGCCACATTTATTAAGCGAATCACTGCAGTTAAGTTAGTAACAGGGTTGTTAAGTGAATCTGGCTTCCACATTGACTTTATGTTTGTCAGAAGGTCGCAAAAAGGGATCATGTGACCCGTAACACTGCAACCATCATAAATACATGCCAGTTGCCAGGCACCTGAATTCCACAGAGATGTTGTGATGGTCGTACATGTGAAAAACAGTCATAAGTCATTTTTTTCAGTACCATTGTAACTTCGAACGGTCACTAAACAAATATTTGTAATATTAGGACTACCTATACAGTATATATATATATTTACTGGATACTTCAGCATAGGTTGTTGTATCTAACATATAGATTAGTATATATCATATGTATTTCTGGTGAATACAGTAAAATTTCTGAGTCTCCAAAGTAATGACACTCGGTTCACCGATGAGGAGCTAAATAAATGCCACCCTATCTCACATAATAGGCTTTCTTTCTGAGGTAAAATTTTATGCAATCTCTTTATGCTAACTTTGTTCACTGAGGGTCTTGGTACCTCCAAGTAATTATATATATATAAGATATGGAAGCACCGTTATTTTTATTTGTACTTTTTTTTTCCAATCTAAGCAAATAGATTGAAAGAGGGCCAACCCAACAAACTCACTTTCAAAAATGCAGTGAGCATAAAAATGTAACCTATGCCATGACTCAGCATTCATTCGAATTACAAGTTTACCAAAAAAAAAAAAAAAAAACAACCCAGGACTTTTGCACTTTATGGTAATGAGCAGGTTGTTCCTTCTTTCTAGGTAAACGTTTATCTTCATTTCATTTCCTCCCCTCCAGCCTGTGCAGTACTCATGAATATAGGAAACTTTTCAGAGAGTGAACAAAAATTGGAACTGAAAGAGGAATCTTTGAAAATGGAAGATAAGAAAATCGTAAATATGACCACAGCACGGAGGGTGATTAGAATCACTTACTTCCTGACGGCTCTGGATCTGACCTGCATGTTTATGCAGTTTGGGATTGTTCCAGTGAGTACAAAGTGTGAATGCCTGCTGCCTGTTCAGTTACTGCTTGAAACCATGGCATGTTTCTTGATACTACTAGGTAGAAATCCATTTAGCCGTGTCACCTCAGATAAATTAAATTATATGAACTAATATTTGTTCCGCAAAAGTTATTCTCATTACCTTACTAGCTCATAAGGAGGGGTTTAATGCAGTGGTGAGATTCAGCCAGTTCGCACCACTTCGGCAGAACCGGTAGCTAATTTTTTGTTGCCCAGGCCCAGAATGGACTTCTGGAAGTGGCATCCACACAGAGAACTGGTTGTTCGCATATTTGAATCCCACCACTGGTTTAAGGGCTGTATAAGGAGCTTTCCCTCAGGACTCTCCTTGAGTCTTGTTTCTGTAGCATCCCCCAGCCCAAGGAATGAATATAATAAAACAAACTTAGTTAATTGTTGTTTTTATGTTTTTGTATTGTTTCTTGCTTTAAATGTTTTTAACAAATTGTAAACTGTCCAGAGTTGCTGGGAGTCAAGTGGCATATAAATGTAATTATTATGGTTGTTCACACAGACAGCCAAAGTGAATTTGACATTTTTATCCACGTATTGATTCTTCTCAAGGACCTCGGGTAGTCAGATGTTGTTCAATGGCGTTAAAGGTATCATGGATGTAATTGATCCAAGAAAAGCCACTTTTTTCAATTGACTAATTGTGATTTTGTTGATGCTGATGGTGTTCAAATGGTACTCCAGATATTTTAGGATTGTACAGAATGTGCCTATTATTATCATCTTCTCATTAGACTTGATTTGTAATTATGGTTGGTCACACAGTCAACCAGATGTTTAGACTGGATTTAGCCATTTTATCTACCTATCGAGCCCTTCCAAGGACCTGAGATAAGCAGATGTTGTTTGATGGTGTTATTATTATTATTATTCATTATAGTTTGTCACACAGTCAGCCAGATGTTCAGACTGCATTTGGCATTTTTACCCACCTATCCTTCCCAAGGACCTGGGATATGCAAGTGTTGATGTTTTATGGTGTTAGAAGTATTGTTAATAATTAATAATTATTATTATGATTGTTATTATAAATTGGGAGCTGAATATAATTTTTTAAATTACACTTTCTGATGAGATTGATTATAGGCCGTTCAGGCTATTGAGGTTTAATTGCTAGGAATGCAGTTATTCATTATGTATATTGATGTTTTAAAAAGGGATGTATTGGGTGCAACTTTGAAATCAGTTTCTCAAATGTAGAAATGCCCCTCTCTAGATCATTTCCAGAAGTTGTTTTTGATTCTTTTGGATTCTTCAGTGGTAAAAGAGAAAACAATTACTGAGGAAAATGAATTAAAGTTATAATCCCTTGCTTATTTTTGATTTAGGCTGCAAAAAGTTGCTAAGTGTTTTATAATGTAAATATTTATTTTCCACTAAATAGACAAGAGCTTATAACCATATAAAAGAGTTTAACAGAATTCAATGAATCATGTATAAACACAAATTTAAACCTGAAGTTTAAAGTGGTTCTTAAGCAAGATTAAGCAGTATTCGGTTCGTATTGGGATGGGGGAGGGTTGCTAGCTGAAAACTCCATCAAATTGAATTTAACCCTCTGACCAATAGGAGTGGATGCAGAAGTATTCCTTTCATTTTCTTTTAAAATGAAGGAAGAAAGAAGAACTGAGACTTGAAGGTGAGTTACAGTTTATAGCAGGGATGTCCAACCTTGACAATTTTAAGACCTATGGACTTCAGCTCCCAGAATTCCTCAACCAGCCATGCTGGCTGGGAAATTCTGGAAGTTGAAGTCCACAAATCCTAAAGTTGCCAAGGTTGGACACCCCTGGTTTATAGGTATACCTAGCTGAACATGGCTGATTGAAAGCAGTATCCAACCTGATTAATAGTTTGATGAGAGACCATTAAGGAATATAAGTGCTGTAGGCTATACTGTAAAATGAAAATTCTAAAAGACAACAGCAACCATTTCTACACAGATGTCAAGAAGATTACCTAGATCAGAGGTCTTCAAACTTGGCCCTTTTATGACTTGTGGACTTCAACTCCCAGAATTCCTCAGGCAGTGTGCCTGGCTGAGGAATTCTGGGAGTTGAAGTCCACAAGTCATAAAAGGGCCAAGTTTGAAGACCCCTGACCTAGATCATCAGAAGTCATGATCACTTTTTTTAACATCTTCCCTTTTAAAAATGTAATGTCTAGCCTTTCTATTTTCTCCTCTGTTTTAGTATTTGGCAACTAACTTGGGTTTGGATGCAATTGGATTTGGATACTTGCAAACATTCTTTGGTATTCTTCAGCTTCTGGGTGGCCCCATCTTTGGAAGGTAACTTTAAAGGGTTGTTCTTCTCAGCTCTTGTGCAATGACAGAATTGTCCTAAATTAATAGTGTCATGTTTAACTTAGGGAAATAATTCAGATTTAGTATCAAATTTCAATTATACATGCAGGATAAAACAGAAAAAGGAAAAATCTAAAGCATACCCTCCATTAACTACTTAGGGATCTGATAAGAGCAAAACTGTTTTCCTTTCAACCTTAGTGTCTTCAGACTACAAGCTCACAAATTTTTCCAAGGAGCATGGTCATTGTCGAGAACTCTGGGAACTGAAGTCCATGCAATTTTCTCTAAGCTTGGGGAACCCTGGTGTAATGCTACTGCTGCTGACAACATCAGTTGATTGGAAAGACTATATAGGGAGATTTTGCTTGAGAAGGCAATTTAGTAGTCTGTGTTATTTGCTAAAATTTTCAGAATCACATACGTTTAGAATGATTCTGAGCATCTATTTTTGATTGGTATTCATCAGTCCTAATGAATATTCTCCAATATTCAGATAGATAGATAGATAGATAGATAGATAGATAGATAGATAGATAGATAGATAGATAGATAGATAGATAGATAGATAGATAGATAGATAGATAGATAGATAGATAGATAGATAGATAGATATAGATAGATTAGATAGGTTACTAGATAGATAGATAGATAGATTAGGTAGGTAGATAGATAGATAGATAGATAGATAGATAGATAGATAGATAGATAGATAGATAGATAGATAGATAGATAGATAGATAGATAGAGATGGATGATGGTTAATAGATGATTGACATAGGATAGATAGATAGATAGATAGATAGATAGATAGATAGATAGATAGATAGATAGATAGATAGATATAGGCAGGCACACAGACAGAGAGACAGACAGACAGGGGTAGTCCTCGACTTACCACTACAATTGGACCAGAATTTCACTCGTTAAATGAGTCGCATCTGATTTTATAACTTTTTTTGCCACAGTTGTTAAGCAAAGTAGTGCAGTTGTTAAGTGGGTTGTACAGCTGTTAAGCAAATCCAGTTTCCTCTATTAACTATGTCGGAAGCCAGCTGGGAAGGTCACAAATGGCAATCACATGACCCTGGGACACTACAACCATCGTAAATACATACCAAATTTTGATCACACAACTGTGGGGGTGCTGCAATGGCTGTAAATACAAGGACTGACTGTAAATCACTTTTTTCAATACTATTGTAACTTCGAATAGTCACTAAACAAATGGTTTTAAGTTGAGGACAACCCGTAGTTAGATAGGTTTGTGTTCCGGTTTTTTGAAGATCAGTTTGATGGTTTCCAATATGACGGGTTCTGCTTTTCTAATTGAGGTTCAGTCAATGTTCTAAATATACTGCATTCTTCTTCCAGGTTTGCTGACCAGTTTGGAACTAGAGCTGCCTTGACCCTTTCATATTTGGCTGGATCCCTGTGCTTCTTGCTCCTCTCTGTATCCATAAGTGTCCCCCTGCTCTTTCTTTCCAGGGTTCCGGGCATTTTCATTCATGGATTACCAGGTAATGTTACAAGATATACAAATCCAGGAGTCAATTGACTCCAGTTACCTTGGTTATTAATTGAGCCTGCAGCCCTTCAGAGGCGGAGATGGAAAGATAGTTTGCAGTTCAATAAAAGCTCGCAATTTTCCACTGTCTTCACAGGTGCACAGATGGTTATAACAGATTTGACAACTCCGGCCAAACGTGCTGATGCTTTAGGAAAGCTTGGACTTTGTTTTGGAATAGGAGTAATTCTTGGATCATCCCTGGGCGGTATTTTAACCACAAAGTTTGGGTGAGTAGTCTAACGGCCATATAAGTAGTTGTGCTTGGAGGGTAGCCATATTCCAGCTATGAAGTTGGATCATTCTTGACCTATTAAGAAATGCCTTACTCTGTGCCAAGATATCAGTAAATAATGTGAAACTGGGTGGAAAGGTATAAAGGAAAAGATTGCTCTGTGTTGAGAAGGAATAAAGTTCTGCTTTGTGAACCCTCCTCCCCCCCCAAATTGTTGTTTGTTTGTTTTTTCTTCTGTTTTACTGAGTCTGATTCTCAGAGACTGCCTCAGCAAGTCCCTGCAGTTTTCTTGGCAAGGTTTTTCAGAAGTGGTTTTGCCGTTGCCTCTTTCCAGGGCTGAAAGTGACTGGCCCAGTGTCACTCAGCTGGCTGTGTGAGCAAGGTGGGAGCAAAACCCATAGGCTCCCAGTTTATTAAGCCCGATGACTTAACCACTATATCAAACTGGCTCTCTGTAATTTTTAATCCTCTTTCCATTTGCTGGAAAAGAAAATGATTCTGAAATGAAGACCAATTCTAGATTCTGGATAGATAAAATTCTCATGGGGGAAATGTGGAATTCTTGCATTTGCCCTGGTTACCAGCAGCTGAGGGTTTGTGTATGTGTTCACTCTTTCACCCTACCCTATAATTTCTCCGGTGGTTTGTAGCTTTTCTAGTTTCAAACACTTCAGTGGAGTCCCAAAAGAAAAAATGAGGGAATTCCTTCAACATTCTTTTTTCCCCCAAACCAAACACCATTAACAGGTGGGGAGGGTAAAGTGGCAGAGCAACATATAACATACAGCAGAAATAGAACAGCCACAATGGGTCTCTCTGTCATCTCCAAAAAACAAGTTGTCCTTGAATTACAACCACAATTGGGTTGTCAGCAAGGTAATTGATAAGTGAATTGAATTTGATTTGATGACTTTTTTTGCCATGGTTGTTAAGCAAATCACTGCAATTGTTAAATAAATGATACAGTTGTTAAGTGAATCCAGCTTCTCCCATTGACTTTGCTTACTTTGCTTACAGTCAAACTAGAGTCTTGGACTTTAAGAGAGCTAATTTCAACAAACTTAGAGAGAGCTTGGGAAGGATTCCATGTATTAGAATCCTCAAGGGGGGAAACAACTCAAGAAGCTTGGGAAATTTGAAAAGTGAGATTATAAAAGCCCAGTCTAGCACAATACCAATGAAGAAGAAAAATAACAGCTCTCAAAAGAAACTAGCATGGCAGCATAAAGAACTCTCTGATAAATTGAAAGACAAAAAGGACAAGTATAAAAAGTGGAAAGAGGAGCACATAACTAAGGCAGAATATCAGCAAATAGCCCGAGCCTGCAAAGATGAAGTGAGAAAAGCTAAGGCTCAAAATGAACTAAGGCTTGCGACAAGAGTCAAAAATAACAAAAAAAGCTTCTTTCAACATGTAGAAAACAAGAAAAAAGATTAAGGAAATGATTGGTCCATTAGTGGGAGAAAGTGGCAAGAAGGTGACAAGTAACAGGGAGAAAGCAGAACTACTCAACTCATTTTTTGCATCCGTATTTACACAAAGGGAAAAAACAGTCCAACCTATCAAAAACAGTACCGTAAAAAACAGATTAGAAACATAAGTTAAGATAGGCAAGAAAATGGTAAGTGAGCACCTGTCTACCCTAGATGAGTTCAAATCACCAGGACCAGATAGACTACACCCCAAAGTTCTGAAGGAACTGGCAGATGTGATCTCAGAACCACTGAACTATATCTTTCAAAGATCCTGGAGCACTGGGGAATTCCAAAGGACTGGAAAAGAGCTGAAGTAGTTCCCATCTTCAAAAAAGAAAAAAAATGAATCCAGGAAACTATAGACCAGGGGTGTCAAACTGCCGGCTCGTGGGCCGGACGCATCATCCGGAAGCCGCGCCCACCTCATTGCCGGCAACGGCAAAACAGTCTCGATATGTCTCGCGATGTCACGTGACATCGTGAGTTTGACATGTCTGATATAGACCTATCAGCCTAACATCAATACCTTGGAAGATCTTGGAAAGGACAATCAAGCAACGAATCAGCGAACAAAGTCAGAGGCAAACAAAGTCATTACCAAAAGCCAACATGGGTTTGTCAAAAACAGATCATGCCAGACAAATCTTATTGCATTCTTTGACCAGGTGACAAAATTAGTGGATCAGAGGAATGCTATGAATATAATTTACTTGGACTTCAGTAAAGCATTTGATAAAGTAGACCACAACCTACTGCTTGATAAGATAGAAAAATGTGAGTTAGACAGCATCACCACCAGATGGATTTGTAGCTGGCTGACCGGCTGTACTCAGCATGTGGTCCTCAATGGAACTGCATCTACATGGAGGGAAGTGTGTAATGGGGTGCCCCAGGGGTCTGTTCTGGGCCCAATGCTCTTCAACATCTTCATCAATGATTTGGATGAGGGAATAGATGGGGAACTCATCAAATTTGCAGACAACACCAAGCTGGCAGGAATAGCCAACACTCCAGAAGATAGGCTTAAGAAACATGAGGATCTTGACAGACTTGAACATTGGGCACTATCTAACAAAATGAAATTCAATGGTGAAAAAAATAAGGTTCTACATTTAGGCAAGAAAAACCAAATGTACAGGTATACTATAGGATAGGTGGTACCTTGCTCAACAGTAGTAACTGTGAGAGGGATCTCGGAGTCCTAATGGACAATCACTTAAATATGAGCCAGCAGTGTGTTGCAGCTGCCAAAAAACCCAACACAGTGCTAGGCTGCATTAATAGGGGGATAGAATCAAGATCATGTGAAGTGTTAATACCACTTTACAATGCCTTGGTAAGACCACGCTTGGAATACTGCATCCAGTTTTAGTCACCGTGATGTAAAAAAAGATGTTGAGACTGTAGAAAGAGTGCAGAGAAGAGCAACAAAGATGATTAGGGGACTGAAGGCTAAAACATATAAGGAACAGTTGCTGGAATTGGGTATGTCTAGTTTAATGAAGAGAAGGACGAGGGGTGACATGATAGCAGTGTTCCAATATCTCAAGGGCTGCCACAAAGAAGAGGGAGTCAAGCTATTCTCCAAAGCATCTGAAGGCAGGACAAGAAACAATGGATGGAAACTAACCAAAGAGAGAAGCAACCTAGAACTAAGGAGAAATTTCCTGATGGTTAGAACAATTAATCAGTGGAACAACCTGCCTCCAGAAGCTGTGAATGCTCCAACACTGGAAGTTTTTAAGAAGAGACTGGACAGCCATTTGTCTGAAATGGTATAGGGTTTCCTGCCTGAGCAGGGGGTTGGACTAGATGACCTCCAAGGTCCCTTCCAACTTTATTACTATTACTGTTACCCATGTAGTCACTAGTAATCAGGCTCAACTTGAGAAAGATTTGTAAACAACACTGTCTTCTACTCCCTTTTGATCTTTAGAGCCAGCATACCGGATATTATTAGGAAATACCAAGCAACATTACTCTGGATATGGACATAATTTAGTGAGCTTACATTTGTCTACTACTTTCAGGTCTTTGTTGTTTTATATTTTTTTAAAAAAAAATTGAAAGTACCTAGTCTCCAGTGATATGCACATTGTTTCCTTTAAAAAAATCTATTAAAATAGTAGGAATTATAGTTAGTTTCTATCGCATCCATATCAATGCTCTCATCTTCTATCCATCTTTCAGCCAGAGGTTTTTGTTCATAATACTGAATTGGTCCTAACACCACCTTCAGTATGTGCACATGCACACACACATACACACACATATCAGTATTTTGAAAAATGATAACATCGACAGACATCATTCACTTTTATCTCAGCAAAGGATCAAATATATGGCTAGAACAGATCCAGATTGTCTTTGTCATAAACATAATACAGTATACAAACAGACGCATTTTAAACCAGTTGTGCGTGCGTGTGTGTGTGTGTGTGTGTATGTATATGTATATTAGATGCTTTCTATTGATACCATTTTCATTTAGGTATTCAATTTTTTCTTCTATTTCTTAATTCTGTTTAGGGTTTGGGGAGTTGTTTATTGTCTTTAGTATTTTCTTATTCCTTCTTTTTTTGTATCTTTGAGCTGTATTTTTATAACCTTGCCATAAAAATATTAAATCAGAAGCAAATAGATAATTCTGCTTTTCTTCAGCCATTCAGTTTCATTTTTTAGGGGGAAAAAATTTCAAGGGAAGGAAGTGTGTAGTGTGGTGCCCCAGGGCTCTGTTTTGGGCCCAGTGCTCTTCAACATCTTCATCAATGATTTGGATGAGGGGGTAGATGGGGAACTCATCAAATTTGCAGACGACATCAAGCTGGCAGGAATAGCCAACACTCCAGAAGATAGGCTTAAGATACAGAAGGATCTTGACAGACTTGAACATTGGTGCTATCTAACAAAATGAAATTCAATGGTGAAAAAAGTAAGGTTCTACATTTAGGCAAGAAAAACCAAATGCACTAACAAATGCATTAACAGAGGGATAGAATCAAGATCATGTGAAGTGTTAATACCACTTTACAATGCCTTGGTAAGGCCATACTTGGAATAATGCATCCAGTTTTGGTCACCACGACGTAAAAAAGATGTTGAGACTCTAGAAAGAGTACAGAGAAGAGCAACAAAGATGATTAGGGGACTGGAGGCTAAAACATATAAAGAACGATTGCTGGAATTGGGAATGTCTAGTCTAATGAAGAGAAGGACAAGGGGCAACATGATAGCAGTGTTCCAATATCTCAGGGGCTGCCATAAAGAAGAGGGAGTCAAGCTATTCTCCAAAGCACCTGAAGGCAGGACAAGAAGCAATGGATGGAAACAAACCAAAGAGAGAAGCAACCTAGAACTAAGGAGAAATTTCCTGATAGTTAGAACAATTAATCAGTGGAACAACCTGCCTCCAGAAGCTGTGAATGCTCCAACACTAGAAGTTTTTAAGAAGAGACTGGACAACCATTTGTCTGAAATGGTATAGGGTTTCCTGCCTGAGCAGAGGGTTGGATTAGATGACCCCCAAGGTCCTTTTCAACTGTATTATTATTATTATTATTATTATTATTATTATTATTATTATTATTATTATTATTATTATTATTATTATTATTATTATTATTATTATTATTATTATTATTATTATTATTATTATTATTATTAACAGGCCCCCAAATGGCAATCACTTCATAGATACATGCCAGTTGCCAAGCACCCAAATTTTAATCCCATAGCCATGGAGTTGCTATGACAGTCATAAGTGCAAGGACCAGTTGTAAGTCTTTTTTTTTTCAATGCCATTTAACTTCAAATGGTCACTAAACTAAGGCTTGTAAGTCAAGGACTATCCGTAAACAAATCCAGCACCCTAAGAATAAGCTAAAACATTGAAGGCCTGTTGGGCAAGGAAACAGAACATTTGGAAAACTGAAAGGCACTTTTTACAGTTTTCATTCTGATATAACACCTTCTAGAGCCGTGTTTCTCAACCTTGGCAGACTAAAGATGTGTAGACTCCAATTCCCAGAATTCCACAGATTTTCAGGCTGCTTGAAATACACTGTTCTACAGTGTTACAGTTTAGAACCATTTTACTTCGCCTCCAGGATACTGGATTTCAATTCCTATCACCTGTCTTCAGAATTTTTGCTAAGGGTGTAAGCCAGGGGTGTCAAACTGTCGGCTGGATGCATCATGCCGAAACCGCACCCCATCCCAGCTTCGGCAATGGGGAAAAAGTCGCGACACGTCGTGACACGTCACGTGACATGGCAAGTTTGACACCCCTGGTGTAAGCCAAAACAGCTGGAGCAGACTAGATGAAGAAATGTTGCATTTAGTAGTTGAATCATGCGTTTTCTTCTAAACAATGACTTGGAAATTGGGGGCAGGAATGGTGAGTTATGTTGTGTTACATTTATGTAAAAGATCTTGGAAAACAAGATAGTAGGAGAGATGCAAGTGACCATACATACTGAGGGTCATTGCTAGAGAGTGGCTGTTTGCTGGTGAATTTAACTCTTTTTGTATTAAGTAGACTCACTTGGTTTGCTCGTTTTTCACCTGTCCCTGCTTGCTGTTTTCTCTTTTCCCTTGTCATTTAATGGCTTCTTGGAGGTGTATATGCAAACATATAATATGCACATATGTACAAGTGTGTCTGATACGTAGATTTATTGGAGAAGCAAAGTGGAAAATGTCCATAATAGATTTCAAGTAGAGTTAAGCTTAGATTACTGCATACTGCACAGGATTTTATCAATGAAGGAGAATATTTATAGCTCAGGGTTGAAATGAGTTGGATTGAAATGAACTAACACTGATGATGTTACCTTTGAGTAATGAAACATCTGCAAGAAAACAACCAAGTTCAGAGAGCACCAAATACCCCTCACAGGATTTTATCCCTGTTTATTATTTTTTGCTATCTATCCAGTTGGAGAAATCCTCTTCCTTCTGAGCTCAGCTAAAGGGAAGCACCTAACCAGCCTTGCCTGATTTTGAAAAAGCCATGTAGGATCAATATAAAATGATAATCAGATGAAGATAACCAAGAAATACTGTAAACTGGACTGAAAAGTCAAGAATACATCTTGATGGAGTGCTGTGGCAAACCAATTCTGCACGTTGCCAAAAATGGTACAAGGAAGTGTCCATGAAATCAACACCAGGAGATTTTGCCTTTGCCTTTTTATTAGCTCCCAGTATGGAGAGCAATTCTTAGTAGAATATGAGAAGTGCAGGTCCCAGGATCTATTCTTCTGGGAGGATTAGAAATATGATAAGAGATTAATCCCAGCAGGCTTTAAAATGACAAAGCAACGGTGAACTGCTCGAGTATTTGTCTTTTGTGTGTTAGGTCATGTGATCAGTGAATTTAAACAAGTATTTTAGAAATTGCTCCAGAGCAGCCCTAGTTTAGAAGAAGGTTAAGAAATCAAAGTCCATGCTGAATGTTAAGTCTCCTCCCACCCTGTACAACAAGGGCTATATTTACCCTCCACTCTTATTCTTTTTCCTTCTTTTTTTTCTCACTAAATATGTTATTGACTAAGGTTGTTTTGTGCAACATACTTAGATTTAAAATGCAGATTAATCTTCTGAGTAGGTGACCATTCTATGTTTTGAGTCAGAAAACTGTATTTAGCCAGTTGAAAAAAAATATGTATTTTATCTTATTGCAAACCTGAAAACCAAAAATTCTATTTCTACATCAAGTAGCAATCATAGAAGGAGGCAGGTAAGAGTACAGCTGTAAATAATTCAAACTGCCTGAAGCATGAAATCTGATCCATTTTTCAGAGAAAGAGATGCTGCTGCATTTCTAGAAATCTTTCTCAATAACTTCTTCTAAACGGATCATTCTCAAAAGCATCTTCTAAATCTAAATAAAAGACAAAAAAGCAGGGGCAACCTGTACTATTTTATTCTGTATCTCCGAAGGCAAGCTATTATAATAATGTACACATTTGACCACTAGGTGGCACACTTTTCCTCTCGATGTTTTTGTCCATTGACTGTAGTGTACTTACCATACATTCTGCCCTTGATTTGAACAGTTAACACTCCCTAATTTGTGCCTTAGGGAGAATGGAAAATATAGCACAACTATATCCCATCCCCACAACGTGGGTGGATCCTAACAGGAAGTACCGGGGCTGTAGAGTAGGAAGCCGAAAACATCCTGGAAGAAGACATAGCAACCCAATTCTGCATTTTGCCAAGAAAACTGCTTAGAAGTTTCCATGAGGTCACCAGGAGTTGAGCCCTTCTCTTTCTCGTGACAATGGGGAAATTGTGTTGAGAATTGTCTGTTGGCATTTATCTGTTGGCAATGGCTTGCCAGAATATCTTGCTTAGAATAAAATGCTTTGAAGAAACATCTTATTTAGATCATAGTGAGGGGGCTTTGTGTGTTTGGATTTCTACATGTGCTGAAAGGGTCAAAGAAAGTTAAAGTCAGCTATCACCTTCTAGTAGTTGAAATGGTTTTGTGGAGGTTACTGACCAGTGCCTACATCACATTTGAGGTTTTTAGCTGTTGATCAAACCACACAGTGATTTTTGATAGACTTTCTCAAGGTATTTACTTCAGAGTGAGTTAAGGTCCAAAAGTGGAAACTTAAGAACTTCACCTTAAGCTCAAAATTTTGTGTGCTTTTTAAAATTACATTTCCTAGTGACTTTTTCATCTTTTCCTCACAGAATTTACTTGCATACCTTTGATCATGTTCATTGAACATCAAACATCAATTTCAGTGTATCCTGAACCTATAGAGTTCATGATTTCAGAGGTAATGACAGCTGTCTATGAAAAGTCAGATCCTGCGTGCATTGGCCTGACCTCAATGCTCCATTGAAAATATAAATCACTTTTCTTCATCTTAAATTAGAAATCCTTTTTTAATCCAGTACATTTAAAGGGTACAGGCTGGGGAAAAATTGTTCTGATGAATCACTTCTAAGCTCCACAGTTTGAATCCTGCATGTTATCACTCTTCTCTATCCCTTCCAGTCACTGAAAATACATCACTCTTTCTAAAGCATTGATTAATATAGGCCAGGGGTAAGCAACCTTGGCTCTTTTATGACTCGTGGACTTCAACTCCCAGAATTCCTGAGCCAGCCATGCTGGCTCAGGAATTCTGGGAGTTGAAGTCCACGAGTCATAAAAGAGCCAAGGTTGCCTACCCCTGAATTTATAGGCCTTCATATTTGCTTGATTTTGTAGAAGGATCTATGAAATCTTTTTATTTAGCATACCTAGAAGCATAACTGATATGAAATCCTATATTTAGCTTTAGCATTTAGTTGTACAACTCCTTATCTTTTTTCTAGACACCACACAGGATTTCATCCATTTAGTTTGAGGGGAAAAAAATCTGCAGCTGGATAACAGTATGGAAAAAAATAGATTTACAGTCAGATTGTGTTTTTTTTTCCCAATATACACTAGGTGGTGCTAGTGTGCTAGAAAAAGTTAAAGGAAGCTTCTGGCAAAGGTTACTTTGTTCATTTGGCATTACAGACTTCTTTAAGAAATCATCATTCTGTCCTCTTTTTCCTAATTTGCATTTCCGTGATGAGGGTGAGTAAGAGCACTCAGGATCAATTTGTTCTGATTACATGGTTCATAAACTTTTTATCATGCCATAATGAAGCAACTTGTAATGGGGCTTGGGAACATATGCATTACATGGTGGGGGTGTTTATTAGTTATTTCTAATTAACCTTCATTTTAAAATATAGAACAGGAAATGTGAGGGATACTGACTTCTGGATGTACTTCAGATTGATTTGCTACTAGGAAAGGAAGCAAGCTAAATTTGCTGGTTCAAATTATTTTAGCAAGATAGATTCCCCGTTCCATGGTTTCCGGTTACATAACAGGATTTCCACTTTCTTGCTGATCCCTTGAATAATAGAAATAAATTTTCCTATTGCCTTTTGACAACGCTTGTTATACACACATAGGGAAGAGGCATGAATACAATGAGTATTGTAAGTTGTAACTTGGTTCCAAAACTACCCTCTTTTGATGCATAACCACACCGAATCTTATAAATGGGGAATTAGAAGTAAAGCTCACAATGTCTAATTAGACCTTTTCCAATTTGTACATACTACTTCAGGCTTCTTCCCCATAAGGAAACAGATGTCCTTCCAGATGTTGCTGCACCGTTTCAGCAGCTCTAGCTGAAAGAGGGTGATGATTGAGTTCAATTCATCTCTGGAGGATCACTTTCACTCAGCAGAGCTGAAAGGCTGCCTACCCATCCTTAAGCCATCAGAAAATGAAACTGACATGAATTTGCTATCCCTGTTGCCAATTCTGATCTGCTTTGGTGGCTTCTATAATAGCTTGCCACAAGATAGTTGTGTCCTAATTTGGGGTGTGCGGGACAAAGTCATTGATTAAACCTTGTGGCTTCAGTGTCCTTCTTTCTCACATCTCTAACTTAGCGAAACCATCCAACTATCTCAATAGTGCTATGATTGGCAGATGGTTTTGACATATTTGGTCTAGCAGATTTACCCATTATCAAAACCCAAGCCTATTAAATAGCTAACGTTTGGAGTGGGAGCTGCCTGGTAACTTGGGAATAGTTCTCTGGTTTTTCAAGGCAACTCCCTTAGCCCATCATCCAGTTCTTTATCAGAGGGCTTTTTTTTGGCAGAGAGTTTAGAGTTATTTTCAAAGAGAGCTAAAGAGAGCTAAACCCACACTCAAAACAAGGTAACAGACATCTCATGGAAGGCTGCTCCAAGCCTATCAAAACAGCCAGTTCTCCCATTTATCATGCAACTGCCTTAATCTTGTGTAATCTAAGAAAGAGAAGGACTGGGATGACTTCCAATATTTGAGGGGATGTCACAGAGAAGAGCAGGTCAACCTATTCTCCAGAGCACTTGAGAGCAAGATAAGAAGCAACGGATGGAAACTTTTCAAGGAGAGAACCAACCTACAACTAAGGAAAAACTTTCTGACAGTGAGAACAATTAATCAGTGGAACGGCTTACCTCCAGAAGTTGTGGGTGCTCCATCACTGGAGGTTTTTAAGAAGAGATTGGATAACCATTTGTCTGACATGATATAAGGTCTCCAGCTTGAACAGGGGGTTGGACGAGAAGACCTCCAAAGTCCTTTCCAACTCTGTATGCTGTATTCTGTAATGTTATTCCTGCCAGTTGGAGGACATTAGAACAAGTCCTCCATTTAGGACATCTGGTAGCCTTAATTATGTCTGAATCAGCTTTTATTGGTGTTCCTCATTGACAGACATAGACAGATCGATATAATTCATTATATTTTTCTAGCTGCAGATGCCTAGCTACATTGCGCAAATTGTGGAGTTGAATAGAAGTATAATTCATGGCTTCTCACCAAGAATTATAATCTGGAGAAGATGCTGAGAATTACATTAGAAAACCTTCAATTGTTGGTCGGCTGTTTCACAGCCACAAGGAGCTGCCAGTACTATAGCAAGCAGGACCTCTCTCCTACTCTTCTTCTTCCAGATTGGGCCAGAGAGGGTCACCTGCATCCCAGGAAAGTGTGCGTGCAGCATAAGTCAAAGATAACTAATAGATGGTGGGATTTTTATTTTTAGCATGGTTGAGGAATTTTGGCATAGTATCTTCCCCACTGATCTTAAAATTAGTTCTTTTTGGTGAGGGGAACATGACTTTAACATCAGCACAGGATTCTATGACTTCACTGTGTCTTAGGGATGGGCTAATTATTCAGGTGACAATATTATGGGGATGTACAGTATCAGGACAAAGACCCAACCAGGGGATTTTGGCCATAGCAAAAGGCAAATGAAGAAAGGTCTGCTGGTTTCCTACTGTTGCTATTAAAGAAATAAGCTCAATTTGGAGTTCCTGCATACTTTGTCTTATATGGGAAGTTCCTCAATGACCTCTCGTGAACCTTCCTTCTTCAGCACTCTGCAAGCCCTCGAAGCATAAGTGAGTTATTGAGTCAGCGGTGGAGGAGAGAGCAGATCCATGATGCAAGGAATGCGGGAGTGGGGTGGGGTGGGGGATGCATTCAGGAAGGCACACTCAACCCACCGGGATGCCTGCTAAAGTCATCACTGACCAATCCTCCCTGCTAGCACTTTCCAGAAGTCTCATGTATATTTAGAGTTGCATGGTTTCCCAAAAAGGCCCACTACCTTCCTGCTGTTTGATACAAAGAAATAGATTCATGATGTATTTATTTTGGATTTTGTTTTCACTTTGTTTGTTATGATGCCATACAGAAAGAATTTAAGGAGAGGGTTCTGTCCACTTTGCACTTTCTTTTTCATGGTTTTTTCCCCCAGTAAGTACTGTACTACTACTATTCATTGATGTGTGTAGCTGACACATTTGTGCCTAGGGAGGGGAGGAAAAAATCCCATATTTCTGCTTTGCTCTTTAGGCAATAACTTGGGCTGTGTTTTCAGAGATTGCTAGTGACTCTTAAAATGGTAGCTGACAGGATCCCTGTTCATAGGCTTATCTTTCTAAGATCTGAATCGTTCTATAGAAGTTGGATCACAACACAATACCTAATCTGATTGAGGATGGAGGGAAACTGAGAGTTCAATGCTAAAGCTTACATATTGTGCCAAATAAAAACACAGCCAATCTTCAGTGGCTTAGTAACTATTGAATTAACTAGCCATTGTGGTTTATTCCATAAAATATGGATAAAATATGGTGGAGCAGGCTAATTCTGCCCACTGCCAGCAGTTCGATCCTGACCAGCTCAAGATTGACTCAGCCTCCCATCCTTCTGAGGTTGGTAAAATGAGGACCCAGATTTTTTTTGGGGGGGGGGCAATATGCTGACTCTGTAAACCATTTCGAGAGGGCTGTAAAGCACTGTGAAGTGGTATATAAGTCTTAGTGCTATTGCTATTGCTAAATCAATCCAGCCTTAGTGCCATGTGTTAAAAGGCATGAAATATATAATGCAAGAAGGGGAGAAAAGGATGTCAGGGTTGAATGCTTCATAGACTTACATGTTCACCTCTTCTGTTTTGGGTCAAGAGTACATTTATGGTTGGGCAGAGTTAGTAGAATTTAGCTTCACTGTGGTTGTTTCGAACTGTGATATCATGGGGTAATTTTCTTTAAAAAAAACAAATAAATGACTCATAAATGGCTTTTAACTTTATTTCAAAAGCTGCTTGCAGATTCCAGACTCCTCGGCAGCCAACTGGTCAGTGGGCGATCAAGAGAGGGGAAGAATGGGATCTGTTGAAAGAGAGACCATGAATTTGGGAGGATCACAGAGTGAAAGAGAGCCCATTTTTTTGGCACTGGGTTCTGCCCAACACTGGCAATCATTGTGAACACCCAGGAGGTTGCCCACAAAGGAATCCAGTTCTCAACAGCAACAAAAAAACAGGTTTTCCTCTTTGGGTATATATGCTGCACACAGGCAAGCAGAATAAACTAGGAGCCTAGTTTTAAATGTATTTGGGACGCTATGACGACAGAAACCCAATTGTACTTTATTTTTTTAAAAAAAACAAATCAAAAAAATGTAAAACTCCACTATACCTACAATCCCAGTGCAATGGGAAAGATATGATAATTAACAACAGGTGAATCAAAGAGGGTTTCTAGTTTAAAGTTTCAGTTTGTTCACTGAGCCCATCTCTCTCTCTTTTTTTTTTTTTTTAAAATGAAAATACAAAACCAATTGACAAACAGTTACGTCTTTTCATAAATGGGGATTGGGCTGGGAACATTTGTTGTCGACAACTTTGTTCTCTGAGTAACTGAACGTTCTGTGTCTTCACACCCAGACCAGCCAATCAGTATCAGAGGATTACCCACCCTTACAAGGAAAATACAATACAGGCTCTCAATCAAGAGATGGGATGACATAGTTCTTTGCTCAGAGAAGGCCGTTCTCTAACCGTGTCTCTTTCCCGTAACAGAGCTGTTGCAACTCTGAGGAAATTCCATGGAATTTCTCACATTTCCATCCCATTGGCGCAGCAGAAAATCAGTGGGCGTTTAAAGGGGTAAACGCTGGGTCATAGATGAACAGGGTAAAGGTCCCAAGGCCTCTGTTTTTAGACAATTTCCCCATTCTGGCTTGAGAACTCTTCTTTTTTCTTTTTTGTACTATAGCAGAAATGCTGGCATTTCTCAGTCAGGAATTATTATGCTGATTGGGCAAGCAATTTACACTGGTGAGGCCAGAATACAAAAAAATCTTTGTTCTTGATGACAAGACATTCTAGAGGACGGGGCTTTTCATGGCTGCTGGCCAGATTATCCATAAACTCTACCAGGTTTTTGCAGGTTGTGGCTGCATGTTCAAGATTTCAACCTTTCTTGTATAATCAAATCCTAAATGCTACCAGATTCTGGGTCTCAGAGCCTGGTAGCACTTAGGATGACATTCCCACCACTTGCTTATAAGGAATATAAGCAAAACTGGGTTGATTTGTTCAATGATCCACCAGTTTGTTTACCTGGCTGTCCACAGTATTCTCAAGAGTCTTCTCCAACATCAAAGTCCAAAGGTGTCAGTACTCTTCAGGATCCAATCTGGGTCAGTCACCAGGACCAGAGATTTAGTCTTCCAAGCTTTTGGACTTGTGTTGGAATCCATCCTCAGGGAACTTCTCTCTCACCAGAATGTCCACTTCCTATCCTCCTTTTTTTAAAGTCCAACTTTCACTTCCATAGAGTGTCACGGGAATATCATGACTTGTATGATTCTGATCTTTGTAGGTGTAGTCACAACATAGCATTTGAATATCTTTTCCAAGGGCTTAATGGCTGCTCTACAAAGTGCTAGTCTGCAGTGTGTTTCTTGACAGTTGGTTCCTTTACTGTTGATGGTTGAGCCTAAAAGGCAGAAGTTGTCCACTATTTCGATATCTTCATTGCCAATTCTAAGTTTGGTTGTTCTACCTGTGGTCTTCTTTATACTTAATTTTACTCCCATTTTTCACTATGCTCTTTACTGCTTTAGGGCTTGCAGATCCTTTGCATATTCAGCTATCAGAGTAGTGTCATCAGGGTAGCACAATTTATTGATATTCCTTCCTCCAATTTTAAAACTACATGCATCTTCTTCCAATCTAGCTTCCCTTTGTGTGTGTGTGTGTGTGTGTGTATTAGCATATAGGATGAATGAATAAGGGGACAGTATACAGTCTAGTTACAATACTCTGGCACCAATCTGTTTCACCAAGTTCTGTCCATATTGTGGTTTCCTGACTGTATATGTTTCTCATGAAGACCATGAGATCTTCTGAGATTCTCATTTTTCTGAGCACTTTCCACAGCTTGACATGATCAACACGATGAAAGGCTTTTCTGTAATTGATGAAGCACATACTGGCTTTTTTTTTTAACATTCTTTGGCTTTTAATTATTTAACATGCATCAGTAATTATGTCTCATTGTTCCTCAACCTTTCTAAAGCCAGCTTGAACATCTTTTTCCATCTAGAAACTTTAATCTGTGTTGGATGATCCTAAGCATTATTTTACGGGTACAGAATGTGAAATTAAGGATATTGTACAATTGTTTGCACACTCTGTTAAGCCTCCTTTTCCACTGTGTTGTTCTTCAGATTTGGTTAGAACCTTGACTGATTCATTCCATAATTCCTCTCGTTCTCTTTGAAAACGGTGGGTCTGTGTTCAGGATCGTATTGTGGGAACTGACTGGCTTTTTTCCTTTGTTTAATTTGAGGCTTGTGGATGAGCAGTTCATTTCATTATCTGGTCATGTTTTGATGCTATAATTGAGCTCCATCTCCATTTAATAACAACATTATTGATTTCTATATACTCCATTTGGTGATGTCCATGTATAGAGGTGTCACTTTGGTTGTTTGGGGACAGTGTTAGCTGTGAAGAAATCATTACATTGTTAAAAACTGATAAGACCATCTCCCACTTAATTTTGGATTCTTAAGCCATAAAATTCAACTACATTTTTCTCTTTCATGCTTTCAATTTTGGGATTCCAGTCTCCAATGACATTTTGCTTGCATGTTTTATCGATTTCAAACTGGAGTTGATCATAGAAGTAATCAACCTTCTCTTTCATAAACTTGAATAATTGTCATACTAAATGGTTGACCACAAAGTCTAATCAATATTATTCATCATTGATTGCATAGTGGCTAAATATTGTTCTTACTATACCCTTTCTAATTACATAAGTAATACTATTTCTTCTTTGCTTTTCATGCCCAGCATAATAAATAATGCAATGTGACTGAAAGTGTCCCATCCAGGTCCATCTCCATCTTGCTGAAGTCAAATATATCAATTTGTAGTTGTTTCATTTCATCTTTTACTGTGTTCATACTTCTTACATTCCATGTTCCTACTGCAATTCTACCTTTGCAGCTTTGGATTTGCTTTTCCTGTATGGCAACATCAGCAATGAAATGGCCCAAAGGTCTTAATCTAGCACATGATTAGTATTTCAAAAGTTCCTCAGCTCTCTTTTACTATGTTGAGTGCCATCTGACTTGAGGGGCCCACCATCTGGCACTATATTGTCAATCATTTTATATCCATATGGTTTTCTTGGTAAAAACACAGGAGTGGGTTGTCTTCTCCTACACAGTAGCAATTCACGCCTTTGCTTTTGTCACTAAAGTGATCATCTGCCCCTGGTGTCTTCCTATGTTGCTGCTACCCAATCTAATGCCTGCTTTAACTGGGCAGCTGGGATGATCTTCACACCTTGGATACACTCCTGCTCGGAATATATTCCAAATCCCTCCCAGAAACAATTCCACCAACACCATGATGAGGCAATTACAACATAGACCAGCGGTCCCCAACCTTTACGGCTTGGTGGCCCGATTCAGGGAGGGGAGAGGGAATGGTTCTGTGTGAGTGACAGGCACACGTGGAGAAGCGCTCATAGTTCTATTGGTGTGAGCAGTGAATGCACGTGAATGAAGCTTCGCACGCAAGCACAGGAGCCCACCACTCATGCACGGGGAGCTTCGCACACATGCTCCCCCACCTCTTGCCTGGCCTGGTTCCAAACGGGCTGCAGCCCGGGGTTGGTGACCCCTGACATAGAGCATAAATAAAAATATGTGTTGTAAATCTCAACCACATCACCTTTATCTCATTCCATTCTGTTTGTTGTTATTTTCCTATTAGCCATTGTTATTCTTTAATCATATTTTTTTAAAATAGAATTACCAGGTATCTGTGATCCAAATGTTAAATATACCTGGTTTCCATAGCTCTGTTCAGGTTTTAATTTCACCACTATTATGTTATGTGAAGGTCACAACAATTATCATACCAGTCTTTAGTATGAGCATGATAAAGGAATGTGAAATATTTTAATGCTGAATGTTTCCTTTGCTGCTGATGCCCCCAACATGGTGATGAATAGTGGCTTATACTCACAAGATTCATGTCGAAACTTGCTTTTACCTGAGATGTGACATATTACAAAGGTAGAGGAAAACTAAGGTGATGAGAGGTGTATTGTGCCTGCTGGGAAAGCTTTCCACTTTTTGAATCAGAATCTGGCTGGAGCATTACATTGGAGAAACAGGGAACATCTGCTTTCCCTCATTTAGTTCTTAGTTTGGCTAAAGTTGAAGACAGTCAGTCAATTTTTTTCTGGGGTCTTGTAGAAATTTCTTAGACCTCAAGGGCATTTAAGCCATTTTGTTTTTATCATTATACATATATAAAGCCTGAATTAGTCAGAATGTTTATTTGCATGGACAATTCTACTGCACAGCTAACAGACGGCAGAGAATAGCATGGGAGAAACTCAAAGATGACCTGTTTGCAACAATGACCTCCTCAATCATTTCTACCTACCCCCAGTGTAGGGTCCAACAGAAAGGGCCTGCTCTAGATCCCATCTAACTCCTGCCCTCTCGAATGAAGTTTCCAGTAACATCTGGATGGCTCCATCCTGCTGGTGTTTTGAAGGACATTGATACCCTGGCTCTTCCTCCAGGCCTTTGTCAAGAGTGACTGAAGCCTTTTTTGGATTGTATGTATCTCTTTAGTTGGGGCCCTTGGAGCCCAAGCCCTACAGACTTGCACAAAATCAGCATTAGTGAATTCTGACAAATAGCTAAATCCATTTTCTGAATTGCCAAAGCCCTGGCCCTTCCCACCATAAGGAGTATCATTATGTGCCATCAAGACAGTGTTGACTCTTAGTGACCACATAGATTTTCTCAGTGGTGGGATTCAAATATGTGAACAACCAGTTCTGTGTGTGGATGCCGCTTCCGGAAGTCCATTCTGGGCCTGGGCAACAAAAAATTAGCTACCAGTTCTGCCGAAGTGGTGCGAACCGGCTGAATCCCACCACTGGATTTTCTCCATTAATCTAGAGTCATATTGCTTCAAATTCCCCATGAACTGATTTAAATAAACAAACCCAAGGCCTATCAAGGTACAAATGGTTGCCATGTAGCTGGGCAACCTGTGTGAAGCAACATATGAGGCAATAATGGGACAGAAAGTACTTTTCAAAAAAAAAAAAGCAGCTGAGACAATAAGACTCTTCAGCACAGTCAGCCTGAGGACATCCGTCATTAGATGAATACAATATTTTTGGCAAGTGTCCCCAAAGCAGTAGAGAGCAGCACAGAGTTTCCATCCGTCTCTTTGCTGAAAATGAAAGACTAATTTACTGAAGAATGCTGACTTAATTAAAGGAATAGAAAGCGTATCAGTTACACTTGACCAAAATAGAAGACCATTTCCAAATTTTATCCATAACAACTCAGCTTCTCAGTCTTAAGGGTCCATGCCTTTCAGATGCAATATGCAAGGCAAACAAAAATAGTTTAGGAAGTTAAAAAAAAAACTTTGTTGATTTAAAACAGATGGTTGGATGTTTCTTTTTTTCCTAGCAGCCAGCAAGTTGAAGTCCACATATTTTCAAAACTGCTGAGGTTGAGAAACACAGCCTTAGAAGAAAGATCAATGTAATTCCAAAAGCTAATTCACATACAATTAATCCTCGACTTGAAACTGGTCATTTAACAACCATTCATAATGCATACAGGTCCAGAACAGGTGCTTTACAACTCCCATAAAGTACTTCTGGCAATCAAAAAATGTCATGCCAACCCCTCCAGTATTGTGTTTTCATTTCAGGTACTTGACAGGCTCACCTTTATGACTGGTGGCAGCATCACACAGTCAGCTTACAGCAAAAAAAAAAAAAACACCCATTCAGAAGAATAGATCTGCAATTTATGATTGCAGCATTTGCTTAACAGTCCTAGATTCATTTAATGGCTGCAATAATTCACTTAATGGCCCCGACAAAATAAGCTGTAAAATCGGGTCTAGCCATGTGGGTGCCTCAACCTATGACCGTATCAACATACAACCAGAAATCCAATCCCAGTTGCAGTCATAAGCCAAGGACTACCTGTATACCCGTGGTGGCGAACCTATGGCACGCGTGCCACAGGTGGCACGCAGAGCCCTCTCTGTGGGCACGCGTGCCGTCGCCCCAGTCCTAGGCCTTCAGCTGGGTTTTATAAAACCTTTTTGCTTTAGACCTCCACCACCGTGTACAAAAAAAAAAAAGTTCAATCAATCAATCAATTTCAACTTCTTGCGGAAAAAAAAAAAGATCTTGCAAAGTTGGAATTGATTGATTGAACTTTTCAGTCCCACCCAGTCTGCCGTTACCACCACAGCCACACCCACCCAATGGGCCACGCCCACCCAATTGACCACACCCACCCAATGGGCCATGCCCACCCGGCACCCGATGATACATAAGTGGGTTTTGGGTTGCAGTTTGGGCACTCGGTCTCTAAAAGGTTCGCCATCACTGCTGTATACAGTAACTATTCATTTCTTATTATATCAAGAAATGACTTAACACTTGTCAGTGAGTCAAACTACCTAATATATTATACAGGACTTTCATGTTACCATACACCACACCCCATCCCCAACAGTTTTCAATAAAAAGTTAAACTTGGAATCAAGTGATCTAGATGGGTAAGCACAAAGTGCCTACAAAATTCAATAAAAGATTGAAAAACTGCACTGTGAAATCAAAAGTGACATCAAAATAAGCCAACGTGCTGAAAATTTTGTGACCTTACAAACATCTGATTTGGTTTACAGTTTTCTCCCTGCAAAATTAGGTACTCTAGGATTGAAAAGAAAGAATAGCTGCATCTGCAACAGGGAATGTTTTCATGTTATGGCTAGTGACATAGAAGCCAGTTCCTGTCATCATTGGTCCGTGGGGTGTGGGGTGCAGAGGACACTTCTGTGATATAATATCCTGTCCCACAAATAAGGCAAAGCAAGCCAGATCATGTCCAGCCAGTTTCCTTTCTGCAATCAGTCTAAGCTTGGCACAGCGTCACAGCAATTATATCTTCATTCCTTTCCATCTGAGATAACATTCAGTGAATGGAAGCCTTATGCCCACAGCAACTGCATCTGAAATGGTTCCAAAAGATAAAAGGGGGGGGGAATTTAGAAAGGCCAGCTGTTCATTGCTAGTGTGAGTTTTACAAGTCATGAGGTGGCTATTTGGGATTTATCTGATGAAAGGTGTACTTAATTATGAGCTATATTTATGCTGCCTTCCCCCAGCCCTTGATAAGTGAGCTTACCAGGAATAAATTGGGATGTCTGATTCAGGCCCCTGTTGTGGATGTCATGAAAAAGCAGTAAATTGCTAGTAAGTTTTTATTAATCTAATGCTTTTGTAGAAATGACTGCTACTGTAAAGGAAACTAGCCCAAATGCCTTAAAATGGAATGGGCAAGGAGCTCTGTTACTTTTTTGATATCTGTCAGCTAAGGAACCAGCCCTGAGCTCTCCCTTCATTCTGACACAACAGCCTGATCTGATTCAAACTCATTTCTAAACAAGTTTTAGGCAGCAACTTTCAATAATATCCTTTGTGATGGGTTTAGAATCCAAGCAGTGCAGATGGGATTACAAGTTTCCTTTTGACTTATTCGGTGCAATGAGGTGCATCCTAATAGAAAACAATTATGAAATTAATAACATCATTTCCTTCCCGTATGCATGCTGATGCAAAATTTCAGGGGAGTGCAGAGAAGAACAACAAAGATGATTAGGGGACTGGAGGCTTAAATATATTAAGAACTGTTGCAGGAAGTAGATATGTCTGCTCTAATGAAGAGGAGGACTAGGGATGACATGATAGCACTCTTCCAATATTTAAGGGGCTGCCACAAAAAAAGGGGCATTGACCTATTCTCCAGAGCACTTGAAGGCAGGACAAGAAGCAATGGATGGAAGCTAATCAAGGAGAGAAGCAACTTAGAACTAAGGAGAAATTTCCTGACAGTGAGATCAATTAATCAGTGGAACAGATTGCCTTCAGAAGTTGTGGGTGCTCCATCACTGGAGGTTTTTAAGTAAGAGATTGGACAACCATTTGTCTGACATGGTATAGGCTGGGTGTCCTGCTTGAGCAGTAGGTTGGACTAGAAAACCTCTAAGCCCCTTCCAACTCTGTTATTCTGGAGCTGTGGTGGTGCAGTGGCTAGAATGCAGTATCACAGGCTAATTCTGCTGACTGCCAGCAGTTCAATTCTCATCGGTTCAAGGTTGATTCACCCTTCCATCCTTCCGAAGTGGATAAAATGAGGACCCAGATTGTTGGGGGCCATATGCTGACTCTGTAAACCGCTTAGAGAGGGTTGTAAAGCACTGTGAAGTGGTATATAATAAGTGCTCTTGCTATTACTATTCTTTGCCTGTAAGCAAAGTTGCAACCATTTGGTGGCCTCTAGAACATATTGTCTGGCTGAAGCATTCATTTTTGAAGATTCTGCCCATCCTACCCATTGAGGAAGGATTTGTTTTTTTCCACAGAATAAATTCTCTGTCTTTTGGCAGCAGGGATAAATATGCATATAGATCAAAGAGCTAGTAGGGAGAGAATAATTCAGAATGAGGCAGCGATATGAAAAGCTTTTTTCTGTGTCCTTCCATGAGTCTGACATTTGCATCACTAAGCAATGACATAACGGATGCTGCATACAAACCCTCTTTATATTCTGGAAACTCTTAAGCTGTTTCTTCTTTATCTGGACAAGACTCAGCAGCTGGTAAAGGAAATTTGAATACATTAATTTGCTCTAATTCTTGAAAACACAAACAGCAACAGCATATGAAAAGACACATTAAGATTAACCATTGCTAATTTATAGAGATTTAAATTTTATTTTGAAGTATACTCAAGAAAAGAAAATTCACAGCAGTATGCAAATCGCACTACAATTATGTTGCCTTTACTTTAAAAGTGAAATTGCTGAAATTACTGAAGTTATTTTCAGTTGCTTGGAAAACAGCACCAGAGTAACAAATATACATAACATTTTAAACAAATTTCAAATATTAACTAAAACACAACATTTGGAACAAAGATAAAATTGTGTCAAGGAAATTTAAATAAAGAAGGGGGAATTAAAGGAAAGTAGAACTAAAAAGTTAAATTAAAAAGAGCACTGCATATTTGCAATATAAGCTACGTGGTCAGTTAATCACACTGTTCTATACTTCTGTTGCACATTCTAAATTATCAATATTGTTTTTCAATTTTAGTTCCTATTTAAAAACATGTCCCATCCATTAAGCAACTAATGGGAAGCATATCTTCTCTGTCACAGTGCCTGCCTGTCTAGAATAGCATTTCCCTAGATTTGAATGAGTCCCAACTCTGCAAACATTTAGATAATTTTTAAAAACCTAGTTCAGTGATGGCGAATCTTTTAGAGACCGAGTGCCCCAAAACTGGCCCCGCCCCTGCTCCACCCCCTGCCCCACCCCTGCCCCACCCCATCCTGCCTGCCCGCAGGGCCACTCACCGCCTCCAGGCCCGCCGCAGATCGTCCAGGCAGCCCAGCAGCGCCATGGCAGCCACGCTCTCTACCCGTGCCCCGCAGCATCAACTGTGCGTATTGGGGCATGAGGGCAGAGTCTTGTCTACGCTGCCTGGCTGCCATGTCCTTGGCTGCGCTGTTCCGTGTGGGCCACGCTTGGGGGCGACTCTCCTCCAGGGGGGCTGCTGGTGAGAAGGGGGTCACGGGCGGAGGCAAGGCTAGGGCAACGGCACATGTGCCCACAGAGAGGGCTCTGAGTGCCGCCTCTGGCACCCGTGCCATAGGTTCGCCACCACTGACCTAGTTCCTCCCCTGAGCTCTTACATAAATTGGTGGTATGCCCTTATGGAATGTTGTTTGCTTGGGCAATGCTATGTTATTCCCTCTGTTACAAGTACTTCTATCTTTATGTTTATTATTTTACTTTACTTTAGGTACTGTCTTTAAGGTACAGGCAGTCCTTGTTTAGTGACTGCCTCATTTAGCAACCAGTCACAGTTACAATGATAATTAAAAAGTAACTTTGCAACCAATCCTTGCATTTACATCCTTTGCAGGTCTGTAAAGGAAAGGAAAACTAACGTAAGGTTATAAACACAGTCACAGTTACATTTAGTGATTGCTTCACTTAGCAACTGAGTTGCTGGCTCCAATTGTGGTCACTAATGAAGACTACCTGTATCCCACTGTTGTTGTTTTTTAAGTTGAATTGAGTGGTCATACAAATCTAATATATAAATGTATTTTGATTCCATCTCATTACTGACAACAGTAACTGAAATCAAACAAAAAATGTATAGTTCAGTATTGAGGAATTTTATTTTAAAACAGAATTAAATATTCCTTGTGTTGCAGCTTTATATCTTGATCCAATATAATAATGGAATGTAGAAATTACAGATTTTATAGGGATTAAGTGCTTAGTATGAAGAGCTTCAATAATGAAAAACTATACTTTGGATCCGGCCCAAGCTAACTGGTAGCATTGCAATTATTTTCATATTGATTTCTTTAAGTTTATATGATACTGAAAGGGGATAGCAATATTTCCACCATGAAAGTTTCTAAATTATCTTTAGAGAAAGATTTTACACAAGTTGTCAACTCAAAAGTTACAAATGATGAGCATTGTAAGAGCCACTTTATCAAATGATGATCAGTAACAACAACTATTATAATAAAATGTTCTTTGGGCCACCACTTCTTTTAAACTCTGCCACTTATGGGACCTAGAAGTATGCCTGTTCAGTGGCCATCATCCCTGGGTCCTGGAACAATATCCCCACCCCGATGTACAATAAACCCAACTCTGCTCACTTAAAAAAAAAAGTTAAGACCTGGCCACTTATTTACATCCAGAAGAGTGGAGCCCCCTTCTGGTTATTTTATAATTGTGCTTGGTCACCATTTTGTATTTTATCTATGGGGTATGCTTTTAATGTTCTGTGGTTCTTTTGGTTTCTTGTTTCTTGTTGCATGCTCTCCAGAGTCGCACTGTTTGAGTTGGCTGGATAAATAAAACTACATCAGGCCTCTCCAGAAATAGCATAAAAAGGTTTAGGAATACAGATCATATTTCTGTAGGCCAATAGTATTCCAACAGTGCAATACTGAAAGCCCAGTAAGATGTGTCTATAGCTAATCTACATGTATCGTTCAAGTATGGGAAAAAGACTGAAAAAGAAAAAAGCAATAGGGATAGGGAGCCCTGGTGACACAGTGGTTAGAATGCAGTACTGCAGGCTATTTCTGCTGTCTGCCAGCTGCCTGAAGTTCGGCAGTTCGAGTCTCACCAGCTCAAGGTTGACTCAGCCTTCCATCCTTCCGAGGTCGTTAAAATGAGGACCTAGATTGTTGGGGGCAATATGCTGACTCTGTAAACCGCTTAGAGAGGGCTGTAAAGTATTGTGAAGTAGTTATAAGTCTAAGTGCTATTGCTATTTTGTGGGAATGATTAGAATAATGAATGAAAAAAAGATCAGTGAGGGGAATAAAGACTCTTGGGGGCATATGAGATGTTAAACATATAAACAGAATGCCAACTTGGGTACTGACAATGCAAGCAAAAGTAAATGCAGGAAATAATATTGTTAAATACAATGTTGTTACATTGTATTTAACGATATTATTGTGTTGGTAGCATTGCAATTATTTTAATATTGATTTCTTTAGCGTGTTGTTAAATACCTTCACTTTTGAAATACATATTATAATTCTCAAATATTTTCAGATGTGTCTTTGAAGTTGAGTGCCATAGAAAGTATGTTCTATGAAATCAGTTATATGTTTCTTCCAAATGAAGAAATGAAAATAAATGAAGGTTGAACTCAGTACTACTACATAGTGATCACTATAGGTCAGTAGCCAATTCTGAATCTGAATTTTTTGAGATCACCACCATATCAAATACGCCTCTCTCTCCCACCACTCCCCACGCCATCCCCTCTGGGTGCTGCAGAATGAACAATTGTAGTATTCAAAACAACTTTTACAATATAAACATTTTTGGGCCCACTGTCGTAGATTCTTTGCTCTGTGCAAAATAGAAAATGGGTGGTACGTGCCTGTTTAAAAATATTTCCGCTTACATCAATCTGTCTTGATTCAGGCCTTTATGTATCACATCCAGCTTTGTACACAAATGCGCATGATTCAGACTCCATGGTTTATCTTAGGAGAGGACTACAGAGAACTATGTCTACGTTACAAAGCAGGATCCCCCCTCATCTGATTTGTAATCAGGATGACGTTTAGCAGCTAGCATCCCTAAACACAGGATAATACTCCAGTGGATAATTAGCACACTTTATGGGAAACGGAGTAAACTGTTTTCCTAACTAAGTCTCCGTTTACGTAATGAAGGAATAATACAGAGCAAGAGAGAAACACGTCACCTTCAACTTCAGAAAACTAAGATCTGATTCATTTTCTCTTCCTCAATGTTTCTGAAAATCCACAACTCCTCTCTCGAAATAGAAAATGTTCACTTGCATCAGTGGTTTTCTCACTTTGGAGAGGATGTCAGAAAAGATGGGATCATGAGCAGGGATACATATGTATGTTCATATATAAACACAATTGCAGAAAAGCACACATTAGAAATAAAGATTGGTTGAAGATTAATTAATGTACCATCAACCTGAGCTCAGAGGCAGTTTTTGCTGCCACACTTATACACACTTATACACACTTCAGTAGGTTTTAGAGGAAAACAGATTAGATGTTGCAAATGTGAGGTCTTGCCACTCAAGTTATAAATCTGGCCCAATTCTCTCTGGGTTCAAAATTATTCACACAGGATGATCCTCCAGTGTATAATTAGCAAATTAGCCTCCCCCTCCCCCCTTCTCTTCTAATAGTTGCAAATAATAACTGCTAATGATGTAACCAGCGGTCCCCATCCTTTTTGGCACGAGGGACTAGTTTTGTGGAAGACAATTTTCCCACGGACTGGGGGAGGGGGATGGTTTTGATTTTGCTTGCTCATCCACCGCTCCCCTCCAGCTGTGCGGCCTGGTTCCTAACAGGCCACAGCCCGGTAGCTGTCCATGGCCCGGGGGTTGGGGAACTCTGATGTAAGAAATGCTGGGATGTAATTGTGAATAGCACATGACATACAGGGAAGATTGCATGTTCAAACGCATAAATATCCTCATGCAATATCTTGATTGATTGATGTGTCATCAAGTTATTTTCAGCTCCTACCTAGCACATGGATTTTCTCCATGGTGTTCTATCTCTATCTTGTTTATTTAAAGTCTCTCAATGTTACACCCATTGCCATTAAAACTGAGTCCATTCACCTTGCTATGGCCATCCTCTTCTTCTCTTTCCTTTCCCAGCATTCTCCAGGAAGCTGGGTCTTTGCATAATGTGTCCAAAGTAGCATAATTTTGTGCTTTGAGTGAGAACTCTGGATTGATTTTTTTAAGTTTAAATATTGCATGAGAATATTGTTTCTCCCCGCTCTCCTTAGTCTTATCACTCAGGTTTCTAGGAGTTTTAGGAGCCACATTTATGCCAAAGTTATCTCACTGCAACAAATCTGGATCTCCCGTGCAGAGGTTTTTTCTCCCAATCAGGGCAAACTATGAATTAGGTAATTGAGGCCATGGTAGCTCTTGGCCAAATAACATAGCATGGATAAGCAATTTATAAACCAGGGGTGTCCAACCTTGGCAATTTTAAGACTTACGGACTTCAACTCCCAAGCAGGCTGGCTGGGGAATTTTAGGGGGTTGAAGTCCCCAAGTCTTAAAGTTGCCAAGGTAGGACACCCCTGCTGTAAACCACAGGCCACTTGCAGTTCTCAGTCACTTTTAATGTGACCCATTGTGTAATTGTTACGTAGTTCACTGAATTTACAGTTGCCATGTCTTTGAAGTAGGTAAAATTTTGTTATACGTTTGTAAAACTCAACAGATCTCAGCGATCTAGTTACAATTTGTATTTCATCTGAAACCGAAAGCATTTTGTACACTTGCAGAATTCTGGTCAGTGACTGTAATATAAAAAAAAAACTCCTTGTAGAATTGCTGCTTCTCTGCTGCCTTTGGCAATAGGAAATCCATGTGCCTGAACATGATTCTGGGACACAGGGTAGAGCAACAACTTGTCTGTGTTATTGATGTGAAGACACAGGGAATAAAACCCCTGTACACACTCAGAAAAATAATCTATTTTCATGTTTCCAGTTTTCATTATATTCTTTTTTTTTATAAGGTAGGGCCTCACATTAAGAGATGTGCTTGTAATCTAACCGAATAACAGGACTAAAACATTTGCTATTCTGTGTAATATTCCATTTAGGCAGCATTTAAATCAGAAGAGACTGAGAATTTGCAGCCTTCTACCTGATAATGGAAAGAAGCAGTATTCATCTGGGGCTTTGGCACAAAATAATACAGGTTCTGGAGTGACAAAAGTGCCTTACTTCCAGTGGTGGGATTCAGCCGGTTCGCACCAGTTCGGCAGAACTGGTTGCTAATTTTTTGTGCCCAGGCCCAGAATGGACTTCCGGAAGCGGCATCCACACAGAGAACCGGTTGTTCACATATTTGAATCCCACCACTGCTTATTTCCCGTTCATTGTAACCAGCTTTAAAATAAATTGCTATCTTATATACTTTCACATTTCCAGAACAAATTAAATGCATTTGGACATTTGCTGAAATGATTGCTAGAAAGAGGAATATGTGAAGCCACCAAGCTGCCTGTTGTATTTATAATATAACAATATAAATAATATAAAATGTATTTATTTTGCTCACTGTGAAAGGTGAAAGGAGAGCAAAATAATAATAATCAGGAATATTCTCATGAGTCCAAATGCTGCCATGCTGACTCTGAATAGGAGGAAGAATAGCTATAACGTCAACAGACACCCAAAGCAGCAGATGTCCTGAGAATTACTTCCAGATGTGTCAGCAGAAATGGTCTTAGAAGCAACAAAATCCCTTCCCCTTTTTCCATAGAAAAGGGAAAGAAAAAGTATAGTCTTTCCATCCCTTTCATGAGGCACTCACTAAAAATGCAACAAGCTCTCATCCACAGCCTGGTGCTTTGCAGCTGCTTTACTTTCAAGGCCATGGTTATTAATTTCAGATGGTTATCCATTACCAGTTTTTTAAATCTATGATTTATCACATGCTGCCCATTTCTCCTCATCTGAAGCAAATACCATCCCTTTTAAAGGAATGCTAACTTTTAAACCTCAACTCGGCTCTGCTTGCCAAAGGATAGATTTCCCTCTTGGTTGCACACACTGTCTCATACACACACCCCTATGGAAACCATACACCTGAGTCATTTTCTACTTTTGAATGGCTGGAGAGATTGCCCGGTATTCAAACACAAAGACTCTGGTATGTCCACAATCAGGTATGCTGTTCTGAAAGCCAATCTGTCATTAAGTACCTTTATAATCTCCAGAACAATCTTTGCCAGAGACTGCAAACACAATCATTGGTCATTACAGTTGGGTTTCCTGCACAACTGATAAGGAACGGGCTCTGCCAGTAAGATGAAAGCGGTGCCAGCTGACTTGGGAAGGAGTCAATATTAACTTCCCTTAAATGTACATAGCAGTAAAATATGTGTCAACATGAGACCATTTTTTTAAAATCTCTGTATCTGGGTGGATAAAATAGCACATGCTTCAGAAAACTCCTAGACACCTAAAAAAAAATTCAGAAAGAAAGAAAAAATCCTTTCCTTTAAAAAAATGATATCCAGGTTGTCTTCAACTTACAACTACAACTGAGCCCAAAATTTTGTTGCTAACCAAGGGAGCTTTGCCCCATTTTATGACCATTTTGGCCACAGCTGTTAAGCGAATCGCTGCAGTTGTTAAAGGAATCATGCTGTCTTTAAGCAAATCTGATTTCCCCCTTTGACTTTGTTTGTCGGAAGCCAGTTGGGAAAGTTAGAAATGGTGATCACAGGGCCCCGGGATAGTGCAGTTGTCATAAATACATCCCAGTTGCCAAGCCCCCAAATTCTGATCATAAGACTATGGGGATGCTACAATGGACATAAGTGTGAAAAAAGGATCATGTCACTTTACTGTTGTAACTTTAAACGCTCACTGAACGAATAGTAGTAACTATAAGAGTCCTAGTGGACAGTCACTTAAATAGGAGCTAGCTTTGTGCCGCAGCAGCCAAAAAAGCTAACACAATCCTTGGTTGTATAAACAGAGGCGTACAAGCAAAATCACATGAAGTATTATTACCGCTTTATAAAGCCTTAGTAAGGCCACACCTTGGAATAATGCATACAGTTTTGGTCACCACATTACAAATAACAAGTTGAGACTTTGGAAAAAGTGCAAAGAAGAGCAACTAAGATGATTAAAGGCCTGGAGACTAAAATATATGAAGAACAGTTGCAGGATTGGGGTATAACTAGTCTAGAGAAAAGAAGGACTGGGAGGGGGGGACATGATAGCAGTATTCCAGTATTTGAGGGGCTGCCACAAAACAATAACAATAACAATAACAATAACAATAAAGTTGGAAGGGACCTTGGAGGTCATCTAGTCCAACCCCCTGCCCAGGCAGGAAACCCTATACCATTTCGGACAAATGGCTGTCCAGTAGAGGAAGTCAACTTATTTTCCAAAGCACCAGAGGGCAGAACAAGAAACAATGGATGGAAACTTATCAAGGAGAGAAGCAACCTGGTATTAAGGAGAAACTTCCTAACAGTGAGAACAATTAACCAGTGGAATGGCTTGCCTCCAGAAGTTGTGGGTGCTTCATCTCTGGAGGTTTTTAAGAAGAGACTGGACTTGTCTGAAATGGTATAGGATCTCCTGCTTGAGCTGGGGGTTGGACTAGAAGACCTCCAAGGTACCTTCCAGCTCTATGCCGATTGATTGAAAAGTAAATGCCATTCAGAATTTATGGGAACTGGAAAGAAGCAAAATGCCACTGTATTCAACCAGGTTTGCCAACAGATCACTCCTCTAATTTCCAAACAGTTTATTCTGCTTGTCAAAGAGGACTTTCTTTTCCACATCATTTTCAGGATGCTCCAGGATGTATTTTATAATGTTTTTGAATGCATCTTGTCCCTGCAAAATTCTCAGGTGTCACATTTGAATCTCACCTCTCTAGCCCTTTTTCTGGATGAGGCCTAATATGGCAGAAGCCTCATACTCAAAGCTGCTCCTAGGTCTGACTCTGTATTGTAGGCAAGAATGAAGCCCAGATAAAGTACTTAGTGTGCTTTACACTGCCTAGTACCAAGAATTCACAGTCCTTTTTATATGTCTGTGCTTCAGAATTTAAACCCTGGGTGTTTCTCCCATCTTTCTCAGTTAATGGATACTTTGCAGTATGCTTGGTAGGTTTTGGCAGGTCACCTAAAGTTTGGGCCATGTCCTTTCTGGACTAGGACCTACAGGTTGATCATATGGTTGCAGCTACATGTTAACTTGATGTCCTTATTGCTGTCTTAGCATCCAGGGGATTACTGTTGTTGCTTTTTCTGTTACATAGGTCTCTCCATCGCTCTGCAGCAATGCAAAAAGTTTCACTGAAAGAGTTGTCTTCTGATATATTGGCTTGTGGTTTGCTTGAAGCAGGAGAAGCCAGGGAGACTACAGGCAAAAAAAGAGATGATGGTATAATGAAAACCAACACCTTAACACTTAACCTTAAAGTAAATACAATCCCAGATCCCACTCATGGAAATAGTATGGGAATAGTTTTTTCTTTAGAAAGGAATGCTGAAAGTACTCCCTTTTCTACAATACTGAAAAGATGTTAAAACTGTGAGAGTAATTTTGATTACATTATTTTTGCTTCTATGTACTATTAAAGATTGGATACCGAAGTATATTGTACAGTGTGTGAATCTGAAAATCTGATTTGTCCAAATCACATTCCAACATATTGATAAAGTCAAGATTTATTAAGATGAAACATGATACTGGAAATTGCAGACTGAAGTATAACATTCTCCTAAATTTAACATAAAGTGGCTGTGCAGTCTGCTTCATGTTTCATTATACAATTAAGACTGAAAAGAGTTGCGTGGGGCTGGGGTAGTTTTATAAGGCTCCAATCTGTATTTCTGAGATCCTGAAATATTTAGCTTTATAGAGCCCCTGCTTTCATTTCTATTTGTTTTATTTTATTTATACAATTATATTCCAATACAATTCAACCCATTTAAAATATTTACAAATTAAACTCTAGACTCATAGTTACTTGTACTAGGCAAATTGAAACAAGTACTGAAGACTGAAGTGACAAACAGATGGATTATTTATCTCTTTCTCTTGCTCAAGCTGGAAAGTGCAAGAAATTAATTAATTTTGAGGCTCATGACATCTAGAATATATTGGTTTGACCCTACTGTAGAAGATTGCAGTTTGTTGAAACGTTTCTTTGCTTGGGTTTCTTTTTGAAGGTTGATCTAATTATCATATAATCAGACATTCAGTCACTCTGGACTGTTAAGTTTGCTCTCTCCAGCCATTGCATTGTATATGTTGTCCTTTGAATGTCTTCATTTGTATACATTACCAAGCTTAATTATCTTGTTTTAGCAGCAGTACAAATCTTTTATGCCAATCAAGCAATACTTTCATCTGACTTAAAACAGTGAGCTTTCTAAAAAAGAGGACCTGGTTTAATAATTCTATGACCTAATGTGTCCTATGACTGACAGCAGCAGAGCAATAGTTAAGAAATTAGTTTTATGTCAGCTATCATGAATTATGCTTTCCACTGCCACGTGGATGGTGGCATTGGAAGCTGTAAAGAAGAAGAAAAAGCTGCAAAGTTTCTCTTTTTGTTCAGTAACATATCTTCCAATATTGGAAGGCCTGTCGCAGAGAAGGGATCAACCTATTTTCCAAAGCATCTGAAGGCAGGACAAGAAGCAACGGGTGGAAATGTATCAAGGAGTAATCCTACCTAGAACTAAGAGAAATTTCCTGATAGAACAATTAATCAGTGGAACAGCTTGCCTCCAGAAGTTGTGGGTACTCCATCACTGGAAGTTTTCAAGAAGAGATTAGACAACTATTCGTCCAGAATGATATAAGGTTTCCTGCTTGAGCAGGGGGTTGGAATAGAAGACCTCTAAGGTCCCTTCCAACTTTATTATTCTGTTAAGGATCTCACCAATGGAACAAGGAATTAAGGGAATCATTTATGTTATAGCAACATTGAACATCCAAAATTTGCAAAGACTTAGGATGTCAATAGATGTCACTAATGCCACGGCAAATTCCCACACAAGGTGAGAAGAACTGATGCAATCTTCTTCAACCATGGTGCCTTGCAGAAGTATATAATTCAATTCCCATAATTCTAAAGGCCATGAAAAGAAATATTGTATACCAAGTTGTTTCCCAAAGCTTTTCTTTTTCTGTTTTTCTTTTGGACTGCAGAAAAGAAAAGATTTAGGATTTGAATTTCCTCCTTCCTATTTATAATTGGCATTTGACATTTCATTGTTTGTTTTGTATTAGTGCATGTAATATAAAATGTAAACACAAGCCTGTTTTATGCTAAATAAAGATTAGCAGAAATATTTATCAGAACCAAGAAGGAATAGGAATTTTTCAGTTACAGTAAAATCATATACACAGGGTTGAGCCACACATAGCACAAATAAATCATGTTTAATCTTACTAAATAAGCTACTGTTCCCTCAAGACAGTAAGCTATCAACAGGGACTATGTTCTCAGAACAAGCTAAGCCAAAATTAAACATACCACATTATAGCTATTGTGTGATATGTCAATCCAGCCCCAGTATTATAGGACCTATCAGGATAACATTTAGGAATCTGCTCTAATATGAAGCAGAATTAGGGTTAAGGTAAGTTTGAGGTCTTGAGCTGGCTCCAGTTTGCACTGTTCTAAATAAGTTTGCTAAAAATGAGACCCATTCAGTTCAACAATGTTGAGTTTATTAATTAATATTAAGAATTGCAGCCTTAACCTTCCCCCCCCCCATGCAACTGAATTAAAAGCTCAGTGTATAGCACTGAAATAAATGCATGTCATGTGCATAGTGCATTCACAT
Source organism: Azemiops feae (assembly GCA_023970755.1). Classification (NCBI taxonomy): domain Eukaryota; kingdom Metazoa; phylum Chordata; class Lepidosauria; order Squamata; family Viperidae; genus Azemiops; species Azemiops feae. The sequence goes on along the minus strand of JALGBA010004127.1, from coordinate 737,675 downwards.
GAGGACAAACACTTTACCTCATTTGCAGAATGAAGTTCAGACATCCTCTTTCCCCAATTGTAATCCTCCTATGTAAGTCACAGATTCTTCTATAGGTAGTATTTGTTTAGTGACCACAACTGGGATTGGCAACTCAGTCATTAAGTGAAGCAGTCACTAAGTGAAATCGCAACCGTTCTTACGGTCTTACTTCAGTTTTTCTTTGCTTTACAGACCTGTGAAGTTTGTAATTGGGAAGACTGGTCATAAAATTGTTGTTGTTTTTCATCACCATCTTAACGTCAGTCATTTACTTGTATTTGTTTTCTTTACCCACTCAAAAAAAGAAAGCTTTTAAGGGCAAACACATAAGGAAAAAGGCCTTCCACTACGCTCCTGAGTATTCATTACACAGTAGTTCCATTTATCTCTTCTCTATTTGCAGTGTTGGTGTTCCTTGCTATGTTGCAGTAGCTGGATACCTTGCCTGTGCCTTGATGACCCTTCTTTGTATTCCTTCCCAGACAAAGCCACAGTCCAAGAGAAATGAAGCACAACAGGGTGAGTGCCTGCCACATCTGAGCTTTAAGAAGGGAGGGGGAAACCTAAACCATTTCAGGATGAAACTGTGAACTGAAACCATTTGGGGTCTGTGAGTATCCTTTAAATTAGGCTAGGGTTGCATTCCTTTTCAACTTGCAATGGTGCAGGTTTAGGGAATTGCAGCTTAATCCCAAGGAAGGTGGGAGTGTGACTGCTTTGTTTTGCTCCCAGGGAAAAGAAATACTGTCTTTAATCTATTGCAATCCTTAACTGGCTGGTAGATATACATGTGAGTAGTGTCATGCTAAAGTATTTACCCCAGCAGTACTCCCTTGAGTTGGTGTCCTTCACACATTGCGTACTAAAAAAAGGATATGATTTCTTTGTTTCTTCATCCCAGCAGCCTGTGGGTGATTTCTGGATATGATCTGAATTTGCTTGAGAATGTAATACAGTCTCATTTGAATATCTGCATCTGATTCTCATAAATTATCTCAAGACTACTTTATGACTAAATGCAGATTCGAGCCTGTCCCTTTCTTTGTGTGTGTGTGTTTTTTAAGCTTGCTTTACCAACCTGCTCAAAGAACGGTTGTGAAGAACTCAACTACCCTACTTTTGTGACCTTGGGTCACAGTAAAGACTTGCCCTAATGAAGTTTTTAAAATTAGTAACCTCCTGCTTTTTCATCATATGACATAATATATAGAAATAAAAATAGAGCTATTGAATATTGGCTTGATATCTAGCTTGTACTGTGTGTAGGAAAGTAGAGGGAAGTAAGGAAGAATAGAAGATAAAGGCTATCATGAACTTATTTAAAGAGAAAAATAGAATGGATTGATTCTAGGGCAGGGCTCCCTAATCCCCAGTCCATGCAAGCGGTGGGCAAGTGCTTGAGTGTATGAAGCTCCATTTGTGCAAACGATGGGCATACACAAAATCATCCCCCCTCCCCCCCTGTTGTCCCTGCCACCACTGCTGATCTGTTACTCCAAGAAGCCATACTCTGACCAACTGACTACATAAGACCTATAAAAGCAGGTAAGAACTGAAACAAGACACTTCAACTGATGATGTTATCTAGACAGCTGACAAAATGTTCGGAAACTAAACAAGCTCAGAGAACAAACCACTGCCAACCTCCTGGATTTGTTTCCATCCATTGTTTCTTACCCTTACTTCAGATGTTTTGGAGAATAGGTTGACCTCCTCTTCTTTGTGGCTGCCCCTCAAATATTGGAACGCTGCTATCTTGTCACCCTTAGTCAGTGGTGGGATTCAAATATGTGAACAACCAGTTCTCTGTGTGGATGCCGCTTCCGGAAGTCCATTCTGGGCCTGGGCAACAAAAAATTAGCTACCGGTTCTGCTGAAGTGGTGCGAAATTGGCTGAATCCCACCGCTGCCCCTAGTCCTTCTTTTCATTAAACTAGGCATACCCAATTCCTGCCATCTTTCTTACTATTTTTTAGCCTCCAGTCCCCTAATCATATTTGATGCTTTTCTCTGCACTCTTTCTAAAGTCTCAACATCTACTACTATGTATTATGTACTATATATTAAACATCTACAATTATGTGGCACATAATTGCCCATATAATTAGAAAACATTTTATATTTTTTTCTTTCAAAGACCTACCTTTATCTGCAGAATATAGCCTATTTTATCTTTTTTTTTCCCCTAGGAACATCCCAGCCCAGTAGTGTTTTTAGCCTCCAAGAAATTATTCGCCTGTTGACACTTCCGGGAGTAATGGATGTTTTCTTAATCAAAGTTCTTTCAGTATTTCCTACAGGTGAGTGTGCTATGATTTTTTGAATAACATCTTTCAATCAGATATGATTTGAAGGGTAAGGGAGTAGGCTACTAATATCTTCTGTGAGGCTGTCTCAGAAAAAAAATCATTTAGCTGTCAATGTTATAATGTGACATAGTTACTGGGCCATTTAACACATGATGACGGTCGCTTTGCCATCTAGGCAATTGTTTTGAGATTACATCTAAGATTTCCTCTACTGTACCTTTCTCAGCTAGGCTCCATCTGCCAGTGTGGCCCATCAGAATACTTTTGGTTTCAGGGGATGAAATTGAACTGTAGTTTGAAGAAGAGGTTTGTCCTTGTTAGGAGAAATGAGAACTGTTGTGGCTCTGCATTGTATGTTCCAACATCTGTAGGAAGACAGCACCCCCTCCCCATAGAAAGAAATATTTTGGGGAATATTAAAAAGGCAGAATATTATATTTCCCCAAAGGAATAATAGAGAAAATCCTAGGCAGAAGCCACCACCAGCCAAGTTTCTCTGCCCCAAGCAGAAACCAGCTCTGTAGAAATGCAGATTTGATAATCCTTTCAGAAAGACTGGAGCCAGGAAGCTTGGAGCTGATGGGATTAGAAAAACAAAGACCCCTAGAACCAGCAACCCCTCACCCAAAAATCCAACACAGGACATAGCCATCAGCCACAGCCATAGAGAAGCAGGACATGACCTTTAGGACAGAATAGGATTAACTCACCACCATTAGAATACCAGAAGGGCACACTGAACCTCAGGTTAAAGTTCATGCCACAGGAACAGGAACAAATCCAAACACAAAAGCCCAAAAATGTATAAAAACCCACAACTCTCAACACCATATGGTCAGCTGCCCCAGAGCCACATGCTGTTGTGGTTCTGCCCTTCAATAAACAAGAACCTTCTTTCTAAAGCAATCTTCATTTTGTTTATTCCCGGCTTGGACTGGACCCTGATGAAGATTTTTCTTTAGACAATACAATTGGCTGCCATTGGAATTTTAGCTTGTTTTGAATGTGGCGGTCTTAAGTTCAGTTTTTGTAGAGCAGTGGTTCTCAACCTTTTCTTCACCATGAATCCCTTACTTTTATGGCCATGGTCCATGGCCATGCTCCACCAAGACTTAAGATTTAAATCATAACATTTCTTCAAGCATTTGTGTGGACCCCCTGTGATGACATCCACAGACCACAGGTTGAGAACCACTGCTGTAGATTATTTAGGAAGATGAGCTTGAGGGAAATAGGCAGGAATTGTTAGATAAACAAAGGAGGCAGAGGCATTCTTAAGTCCTGGGAAGAGAAGGGAGGTAAAGCAAAATCAGACATGCAAAATATTGTTTTATAGCCTATCTTGGTAACGTATGGCTGATTTTTCCAGTGGAGTTTATTTCTGGAGCTAGTCTACATCAAAGGTTGACGTCAATCTTGCAAGCCTCATTGTGCTTTTCCTTGTTTGTTTCCCTCAAGCTCATTTTCCTGATTCTCTCCAGTTTCAATTCTAAAAATGAGATCAGTAAAACAGCTAAAGAATCCAGGCATGGACTGGATTTATACACTGAATTAAACCATGGTGTGTTTTCTACATCATAACTCCCAATTGCTGACTTCATACAACATGCTAAATCCAAATTAAACAAGCCATAATATAGCTTGCTGCAATCCCAACCATTGTAGATTATATTGGATTAGACTGTATAATGATCTAATTCAATATGCAGTGGCTTCCTGTTATGAAAATATGAAAAGAAAAAAGAAGAGTCAGACTATTTTGACTCCACTGAATTTCAAGGCGGAGTTTTGATTTACCCACCATCTATTTTGTGAATATAATGGTGCATCAGTATTGGAATTAGGAACTTGAGATCCAGAAACAAATGGCAGGATTGGAAGATTTCCAGTGAGAAAATTGCACAGCTGAAAGCCTAATCTAGGTCAAGACTAATAGCTCTTTGTTAAGAAAAAGGCTGGGAAATCATAACAGTGGAGTTTAAACTTACCCCATTAATGTAAAAGATTCTTTGACACAAAAAATCCTTTTTTCCTGCTTCAGCCTTCATTCCTTTAGCATTTTTTGTAATGGAGTCAGTTCCCCAGAATTCTTAAACAAAGATGTTTAAGAATTATGCTGTTAAACACTTTTCCTGAATCTATGGGGGGTTTTTTTCTATGCAAAGGTGATCCAGTATGGTGAGATTTTAGGAACAAGATCTAACCTTACAGTCAGAATTTGTATGGTTATCTGTTGATACATATTGCAAGTTGTAGGAAGTATCTTCAGAGAAACATTTTCCTATATTTTCATGTATTTGCTCCATTCATATAATTATTCAATAATGATAACATGCAAAATTCTTAAATTAGAGTGTTGCCTTTATTTATATTGTAAACAAGGCTACAATATACACAATGACCCAGCCCCATTATTTACAGTATTCTGTCTAAATTGGGTTATTTTGGCATATATTGTGAATTTCCTAGACAAATGTGATATTTAGACTCTGATTTTCCCACCGGGCTGGGAATTTTTTAAAAAGGTAATAACCCTAAAGGAAACTATTTTAGAAAGCATGATTCTGTTAAATACAAACTCTGCTGTCTTGTGCACATTTCCCTCAAAATGAATGTTTTTCTTCAGAATCAGAGCAAATGCACACGAGAAGAGGGACTGTCCATACTATATTTAATGAAAATACAACTTAGAAGCATTGGATTCTTATGTTCCAGAAAAGGACATGGCATTAAAAACGTGTATCAAATGCAGAGGTTTCAGAAAGACTGAAAGGCAAAGGCATATTGGAGTCCATGCTTTGTGTAGATCAAATCCTTGATTAAGGTTTTCTTAAGGCTGAGAAAAGTAGAATCTGCCTGGGATACAAAGGCATCTGCGCCTCTGTATCCTAGACAAAGTAGGCAGGGATAAAAGTGACAGGTCTGTTCCCTCTCTTCAGCATCTACAAATTGGGGAGTAAAACATCCTCTCTTTCTATCATCACCACTACCCTATCCCCTATTGTAGCATTATTATTGTAGCTCTGATGGTATAATAATCAAATAAAGGGGTCAAGGTTGTTTCTTCATTCCATTATAGGGCCACAGAAACTTTATAGAACTTATGGCTTAAATTCCTAGAAAAAAAGGAGAAGCATTCATTGTAACTGGGTAGCTTCATTCCATCATGCCTACATTGCAACTTGCGCATGTTATTAAGGCAGGGGGTGATGCATTCCAGGACACTGGGCACAGAGTGAAATGGCTGTACAGAGTAGCAACTAACCACCGAAAGAGAGGGGTGGGCCAGGCACTGCAGCCAATCGGAGCTGGGGATGATGCTAAATTGAATGAAGCATGGTAGACCAACCACTTGAAAGGGCTGAAGACTGCTCAGGATAGAGAGTGATACTTTTGAAGTAGAGCTTCAGATCTACAACAAGTCTGGCAACAAGTGCATTTGTAATGGGCTTGGGAGTAGATGGAGGACAATGTTGTCTCTTCCTGAACTCAAGAATGGTAGGTAGCCTATAGTAGTTATAGGGCAAGTAGAAAATGTAAACTGGGTCCATGATCAAATGGCACAACAGGTAACAACCCCTGTCAAATTTTGTTGATTAAAAAAAAAACCTAAGCAGGGTTGGGCCTGGATAATACTTAGATGGTAGACTACAAGAACATTTCACGGGGCTATAGACTAATACGAAATGGTAATCAGTTCCATATTGTGGCTAAGAAAACTACCTGAAAGACAGCAGTAATTTGGAAGACTAAATCTCTGGTCCCTGTCACTGACTCAGATTGGATTCTGCGACAGAACAGAACCGAATTCAAGCAATAACATGGAAATTTTATCTGTTTGTACTTTTATTCACTAATGAAGAAGGAACTTTTCTTTAGAACAGGCTGGTTAAGACTCCTCTAGATATTCCCAATAAGGTAACCTTCAGTGAGATTGTTCTGATTCTGTCTCATTAAAAACTGCAATAACAATTTCCTGATTATCCTAAAATAAGGATTTTGGTTTTTGTTTTAACTCTAGGGGTGTTCCTAATTATGCTTTCCATCATATCCATTGATTTCTTTGGTCTGGAAGTTGCTCATGCTGGGTATTTGATGTCCTACAGTGGAATCCTTCAAATGGTAATACAATAGGCATTGACAGCTAGTCCTCATATTCTTTTATTAGATAATATAGAAATAAGAAAATGCAGCCCATATATTTATACAAAAAAGAAAATGCAGCTTCAGTATGTGGTATTATTTTTAGTGTATGTGCATCCATGCATCTGTGTGTGTGTGTGTGTGTGTGTGTGTGTGTGTGTGTGTGTGTGAGTATGCATTGATAAATTTAATTTTAGATATATAGATGTGTAGCTACAGTATATACATCATCAAAGCTATGATTGCACTTTGGGTGTGGCCTCATCCTGTCAAATGTTCTATGTTTTCTCCTAGGATAGAGTCACACATTGCTGGAAGCAAGGGTGTTTGTGCTTGAGTCAAACCTTATTTGAGCTATTTGTATTATTCTGAGACTGTGGGGTGGTCCTGGGCTGTCTGGTCCTCATCTCCCACCAACTTGTCGGTATCATTATGTATGCATTGGAGAGGAATATCTGAGGCACCTATTCCCATCCCTGATACAGAGACCTATAGCCCGGCCAGGATTCAGGAGGTGGGGAGGGAGATATTCCTAAAACTTGCCCTAATTGAGTTATTTTTTTCCTCAAGAGTTGTGGATATCTGATGTGATTTTCCCTGTATATTTCTGCAATGGCTAAGTTCGAGCAATGGCTTTGAATATTGCTAGCATAACCTCTTATTACCAGGAAACCAAGGAAGATGGTTTGGACTTTTCTTTTTCCAAAAACCACCTCCCAAGTAACTTCTAAAAGGAAGGAGAACTTTCAGCTTCAGATAGCTCATGGATATTTGCTGTTTAATATGTGGCTGGTAGCAGACAAGCCTGGGAGGATTTTTCAGATACAGTATTCTAGATCCCAACTCATCAATAATAGAAAAAAACATATCTTTGTTTTATCATGCAAGTTTTAATTTTAGTTTCTTAAAATGCAGCATTAACAAAAATTAGTTATGAAATTTGTCAGATTAGCCTTTAGGCTAAGTCTGTCTATGAAGCATACCTCAATCACAGTAAACTCTTGCTTCTACTAAAATGATTTCTGTTTTAATATCTTTTTGCCTTAGAATCACACAGCTCCATTTTACATTTCAAATAGTTTGCTGTCATTTATCAGATACAAAGGTTGGGAAGGTTAAAGAGGCAGGGAATTTCCAAGGCCTGTAACTGGATAAGTGCTGATTAATGTGATGCATTAGCAGACGCCTCCGCCACTGTACTGTATGTTTATCACACAGAAGAATAATTTTCAGTGATCTTTATCTCTCTGCCGTTTGTGCAGAGCACTGATTGCTTTTGTCTTAGTGCGAAGCGAAATGAATTTTACCTATTTTATTTAGAGATCAGTGGAGAACTTCTTTTTCTCTCCCTTCCCATGTGCAAACCTGGTCCTGCAAATGGCTTTCTTTTTTAAGCCTTAGGGAAGAAAGTTGGCTGATTTTGACCCTGAAACATAGAAAACAAAACTGTCCTGTTTGCTTTAAACCTCTTTCTCTCTATGTGTGTGCAGAACAAAATAGCGTGGTGATATGGAAACTCAAACAGACACACGCCCATTGTGCATGAGAAGGAAAGAGGCATCTGCTGCAGTGGGAAGGGAACACCATTTGTTTGTCTGCTCTCATAGCACACATTCCACTCTAAGAACAAACCGGGAGGGGATGTTATGCTCCTTTGGGAAAAAAAAGTTCCCCCATTCAAGAGGTTTTGCCTCTGCTCTTTAACATGCCAAAGTCCTTTCCTTCTTCCTAGAGGGGGGGGGGAGAAATATCTCATTTTCTACAGCTTTGAACCATTTGTTCTTACATCTTTTCTCCTTCAATAGCATTTATCTTCACTGTGCTTTTAATCTAGCGGTTGTGAGAATCCTCCCACAGACCACAACATCCTTCCGAGGCCAACAGGGACCCCCTCCTCATTTGTTTGGAAATTGCTCAAAAATAAGTCCCTCTGAACAATGCTTAAGGTCGCTTCTTAGCCAGTGATGTTTTAAGCACACAATCAGTGAAAATGTCTTCAAAATGATGAAAAATCTATCTGTAGTTAATTGGGCAAGACATGTTTGTTTTTAATAATAATTATCAAAATGATTTTTTATTGTTTTCAGTTATGTCTTGCCCCACACTTAAAAACTCACAAAAGTTGTGATACACCAAATTCATATTAGCTTCCCCTAGCCCCCAACAGTTTTATAAACAAACTACACTCCCTTATCTCAATGTGTACTTGCTTAATAATTTCACAATTTATGGCAGCTTTTTCCAATCCTATTTCTACCTAAAAACCCCTACTAGTGAGAGTTTGCACAAAACTCTTAATGTCAGCAAGTGAATAGTGACTTTCATTTAGAAGGGCTTTATAGAAGATTATCAGGAGATGATGTAAAACTAAACTATAGGCATTTAATCCTAGGGCAGGGGTAGGCAACCTTGGCTCTTTTATGACTCGTGCACTTCAACTCCCAGAATTCCTGAGCCAGCATGTCCTAGGGAATATCCCAGCGCATTCCCTAGAAGGCAGCTGCAATGCCGTTTCCTCTTTCCCTGCACCTTCCCAGTTTAGCCCCATGTCCTTTCAATGACTTTGTACTTCCTTTAAGTGTGACACATGACGAATCCCGCAAGACTGGAATGCAGAATTCATCTTTGAAAAAAACCTTCTACCTCTCCTTTAGCCAATCATTGTCTACTTGCATTTATAGCAGAATGCCCTGGCCAAGATTGAAGGATCTTCTCCAGTTAGTTATCCAGTTTTGTGTGTTAATACCAAAACATATGTTCTGCTACTTCAAAAGATGCACCATCCCACCCTTGTTGTAATATCCATACATTGTAATCCTTTTCCAACTAGCCAGATTGGTCTTTTGATAAAAACACTTCTGGCATCTTTGGATAGTTGGATGACTCAGCTTCCCAGATACTGCTTAGACTGAGGAGATTGTTGAAAGAGATTTTTTTTCCTTAATTTTAATTCCTGCTTTAAAAGAATCTTCTCAATCTATGGAGATTCTCAATCATCCAGGTCATGGTTGTCACAAAGGTGCTTTTTCAAAAGGAAGCTGGACTTTCTTTGTTTTTTCTTTGAAGACAAAACAAAGAAATCAAAGAAAGTCCAATTGCCTTTTGAAAAAGCTCCTTTGTGACAATCTCAGTCACGTCTAAAAGTTGGGGTTGGGTTTATGAGTAAAGTAAATCTAGTGAACAGGTGAGACGAAAGAAAATACAGTCAGGTAAACAGAATTTCTCCAAAATAACATAAGGGGGTTGTGGGAGTGACCCTTTTTTCAAAAGGATTAACAAAAACAGTTCTAACTTGAAGTAAATCAATTGTGACATTCTCAGTGTGTAAAATGACCAAAGTTGGAATTGTTCATAGCACACGGTTAAACGATAGGAATGTAGGCAGCCTGATTTTATTTGTTTGCTTGTTTGTTTGTTTATCAAATTTATATAACTGTCCATCTCATTAAAAATGATTCTGGGTAGTATACAACTATTAAATAAAACAATGAATATGTAAAAATGGTCCTTATTTAAAATATAAAACCAGAACACAGGTGAGAGTGAGTATTAATTGTAATGATGAACTACCTTAAAATATCACCAGTGCCCTGGGAGCTCCAGGTTTGATGACATAGCAATAGCAATAGCACTTAGACTTATATACCACTTCACAATGCTTTACAGCCCTCCCTAAGCGGTTTGCATATAGCTCTGAACAAACTGGGTCCTCATTTTGCTGACTTTGGAAGGATGGAAGGTTGAGTCAACCTTGAGCCGGTCAAGATCAAAGGAATCGAACTCCTGACAGTGTGAGCAGAGTTAGCCTGCAATACTGCATTCTAACCACTGTGCCATCACTGTTCTTAACCAAGTCTTGAGGGACTTGTGGAATATTAAGAGGGACGGAGCTAACTTCACACTAGGAAGTGGGGTGGGGAGAATGTTTCATAATGCAGGCACCATAGCAGAGAAGGCCCACCTCCTGGGAACTGTAAAGTCCCTAGCAGACATGATCAGCAACATGCCTCTCCTCCAAATCTCTTGGGCCAGGCAAATGTAACTGGAGACAGATGGTCCCTCAAATAACCTGGTCCTATTTCATGAAGGGTTTTTAAAGGTTAAAAAAATCACCATCTTGAATTGGTCCTGGAAGCAAACTGGCAGCCAATGCAGCTCATGGAGCAGACATGTGATATGTGCTATTCTGGAAGCACATGTAATTGTTCATGCCATTGACATTCTAGACCAGCTGAATCTTCTGGATATTTTTCAAAAGTAGCCCCATGTAGAGCCGTAATCCAATCTGGAGGTGACGAGGGAATAAGTGACTGTGAGCAGAGCCCCCTGATCTAGGAACGGCCCAACTAGCACACAACATAAAGCTGGGCAAAGGCCCTCCTAGCCATAACTGCCATCTGCTCTTTGAGCAGGAGTGGTGAGTACAGAAGGACCCTCAGATTGAGTACCAAGTCTGCTTGTGGCTGCCTGTCTGATGGAAGAGATCCAGAAGCTGAGTCTAATATGAAAATTATTCAACCATAATATATAATTGTTAGTGGTTGTCCTTGAATAATCCAGGAAAAAAGATTAATTATAAAATTAGGAGTTTCTTTTTTCTATAGAGGAGATCCCAGGAAATATAATAACCATATGTATGATCTAAAATGTATTCAAAAGGCACATCCCAAATCAATGAATCTGATCAATGAATTAATAAAAGTTTCTATTTATAATAGGAACAAACTTGACATAATATTAAAAAGTGGTCTTGCAGATTAATGTGTGTGTGTGTTTGTGTGTGTACACAATATACTATATATTAACATACAAATAGTAATATATAGTAATGGAACTTACTGTATGGCACTTCCACTTTGCTACCTTTTCTACTATAGCCAAATCTTTCAAGTTCACATAAAAAGGAAAGAAAAGAAATATAAAAACAAAAAAGAACTCTTAACTAATCTGGTCCTTTGTATGTCTGCTTATCCTCTTGTCAATGTCATCCTTACTAAATCCAGCCAGTGTTGATTTAGGACCTACTAGGTGCAGCTTAGGAGGTAAGAGAAAGGATGAAGTAGACTTTCCTTCTAACAGTAGTGGAGAAATGACAGCTCACAAGCTCTGTACAGCTGCACCACTGCAAAAAGAAAAATGTTTTTTGGGTCATAGAGCAGCTGAGCTAGAAATAAATTAAAACAATCTCTGCTCAGTACAGGAATCCAAATCAAACTATCCCTGGCAGATGTTTATCTTGCCTCTGCTGGAAAAGAGACTCATCACCTCTTTTACTTTCTTTTATTAAGAAAGGTTTAAAAAAAAAACAAAAAAAAACATTGAATCAGAATTTCCCTCTTGATATCTTCAATCCATTATTTAGTGTCCTACATGCAGTATCAAGACAGAACAAGCATTGACCTCCTTCTATGTGACATCTTTTCAGGTATCTAAAAATGCTCTCATATCCCTTTTCTGTTGTCTTTTCTCAAGACCAAACATGCCCAGCTTCTTGAAACTCTTTCTAGGACTTAAGTCTAGCCTCCCTCCCCCCGCAAACATCCTTGTTGCCTTTTTCAGAAGTTTGTGTAGTTTGAATACTTCTTTAAATACTTGTTTAACACAGTATCTAAGGTGGGGTTGAATGACACAGAGTTCTGTAGCAGGATCCTTGTTCTCCGTTGCCTCAGAGGACTTAACAGATTCGAGTTACAGATCACTGGAATAACATTAGAAGAAGCATCTTGACAATAAAACTGTAAGCAGTGAAAATAGTACTGCTTCATCAGATGCAATATAAAATGTCCAACGTGAGTAATAGTATTGACTCATAAAAATATACTGCTAGTAATCAGTCAATTTGGATGTCAAATAACTATTAATCATACTGTGCTGCACCTTAGAGTTGCAGAATTTAAATATCCTAAGAATCATTAATAAAGTTGGACAAAACTTGCTTTTTTGTCATTATTTCACTTAGTCTTTTGATTTGGCTAGGAAAAAGAAATCTTGCTATATACATGTGTACATGTCAACAACCTCCTCCACTTTATTTTTAGAAAGATTTTCAGTCTTGTGGAATTGAAAAAGACTGTTTGCAATGCAACATTTTGCTTTTGATTACGCTGTTTTTAGCTTTGGGATTCCTGTATATGCTATTGAACCTTTCTCTTGTCTTTGCAGTTCTTTATGGCCAAATTCAGAACTAAATGAATGGTGTCCATTAATATCGGTTGCTGCTTTTCTACTGACTTCAGTAGACCCATATTGCGTTTTATTTGCTTGTGCATTCTTGTAGATATCTGACAAAAATGACCCACTCCATCAGCAGTTCTGGTTTCTGTGTTGTAATCTTTGGAGTAATACTGAGTCTCGTGATACTATTAAACTTAAATTAACCTTAATATTGATTTCTTGTACTGCAGTTCTTAAAGTCCAGTACAGTTTGGTGTATGATTGCTATCTCATGCCTTTTTTTCAGTCTTCAATTGTATGAATATGACTTTTTTTGAAGGCAGAAAAATTATTTAGAGATTATTTGTTAAGTGCATTGAGGTACTTCCCAAGACTGGCTTCCTTCCAAAAAAGGAGATTAAACTTTATCTCCACTGTGTACTTTTCTGCTTTAAGATCGGAAAATATCAGCTGGATTTATGGCACAGTTGCTGTTGTTAATGGTGCATGAAAGGAAGAAAGACAGTTTTCACTCTTTGAATTACTTTGTTGGGAGTTTCCAATTAAATATTTCCCCTGCAGATTCAGAGGCTTATATGGCTTTGAAGGAGGACAAAGACAAAGTTGTTTCACCTGCAGCTTGTGTACATAGCCAAGGGCGGCTCTTGTTATGTCACTTGAAAACTATTTCCTTCCTCTTTGGGGTATTGATAATACAACAGATTCCTGTTAAGGTAAAAATCTTTCTCTTCATATTACTTCAAAGAAGGTCATGTTACAAAGGCAAGCAGAATTTGAAGGTAGGAGATGAGGCCTACCAACTTGCTTGAAATGGCCAAAGGAAGTTTAGTGTGGAAATTAAGCATTTTTTCAACATTGACTTCTAAAAACTGGAAGGGGAGTTAAACACCAAAAGTATTCAACCAAGTCTCTAAATCAATCCACATTTCTGAAAACAAAATTCATCTCTATGCCTCTATAGCTACCTCTATACTCTGCAATTCTGCAAAACTGGAAGAATTGGAGGTTCTACAGCGAAGTTGGTGGAACAATGTTTAGTCATACACAGTTAGGCTAACAACGGGAAGAGCCAGATTAAAATGCCTATTCGTATCAACTTCAGGAATTGTACATTTACCAAATATTGGGGAAGGCTGCTATATTTCAAAACAGAGTAGATCACAAATAGATGATAGTTAAGGATAGCTAAAAGAAAAACTCAACATCATTATAGAAAGTCAAATCCCAAGGATCCTTTCAACCTGTAGGTGAAACTGGAAAGTTTAGGTAAGAATTACAGTCTGCATAACTCTATTATATTACTGCTGAGTCAGTGACCCTGAGTTCAAAAAATGCCTGAAGTCTAGTAAGCCTCCACCCTTTGATAGAACGCCTGAAGGATGAGAAGGTGTGATTCATGTGAGCTAGCATTTTTTCCTGCAGTAACTAATTCATGTAGCCATTATTCCATGGTACATTATGTAATATGGGATGTTGCAACATGCTGGTAACTGCTAAGCGGTATCGGGTAGCACAAAACCCAATGCGTCTTATCTACTACTCATAGGAGAGACCCAAGAATAACTTGTTCTCTTGTCATTTTCAGAATCAGAGGCTACAAAATACATCCACCTTCATTCCGCATGTCCATGATTCAGTATCATTCCATAAAGTGGCATTAATGACATACAATTATGCTGAAATAGCTGCAGGCTAACATTTGGGTGTGTTGCACAATCATTAATTAAGAAACTTAGTAGCACTCTCACCTGATCATTTCCTTTTAGTTTCTCAGCTATTGTCAGGTGATATAGGAGAGAGCTATAATCTGTTGACTAGTTCAACACCTAATTTCCCTTTGAATGCCTGTAAAAATAGGACCTTGCTCTATTGCCTTGGCTAAAGACATCTTTCTTTTCCTGTGGAGGAGACATTTGGTCCCTTTTGAATAGGAGGTTGCAAGGTTTCTTGCTCTCTTATTGTCTCCTTTACTTTTGCAGGATTCTTGAGATATATGAATTATGACATATTTTTATAACAAAGGGGCGGTCCATCCTCTATTGCAATGTGACCAAGCATATTCATCAAATAATGAATTAAATGAATTTATTTGCAAATATGACTACAGTGTTTACAGTACTCAGCTAGATAAGTCAGTGGTCTGATTCTATAAAAAATAAGTTTCTTGCGTTAATCTAGGCTGTCATACATTATAATATTAGCTGTGCTTGTGAAATGTTTTCCTTGTGCAGCCACCCAGCATAGTGTCCATTTAAAGTCCACTTGCATTTGAACATGCTTTCTGCAGTTTATAGGAACTGCAGTTCAAAAATCACCGGAAGAGTACCGTATTGGGGAAAGACTGTGTTTGAAAATTACACTTCTTGAGTGCTATCCAGGAGACAGAAAGAGTTAGCTGTCTTTCTCAGTGAAGTATTGCCAGCCTTATTCTCAACACTGGGCAAGGAACTTTCTTTTGAGGGACCAGAATATCCTGTTCCAGTGCAAGCCTCTCAGAGTTCACAGAACATGACCTCTCCAAGATTTCAGGTTTGAAAAGCCAATGTCTGCTGTGTGCCCCATGTCCCTGATTTCAGAAGCATGCATTCTGACCTGAAGAGGCAGCAATTTAAAAAAAAAACACAACCATCTAGAACAGGGGTCCTCAACCTTGGCAACTTTAAGACTTGTGGACTTCAACTCCCAGAATTCCTCAGCCAGCTCCTGGCTGAGAAATTCTGGGAGATGAAGTCCACAAGTCTTAAAGTTGCCAAGGTTGAGGACCCCTGTTCTAGAAGATCCTGATTTCTGTCTGCCTTACAGTGTCTTCTTCCAAAATATTTCTACTGCTGGCAGCTGAGCTTCATAGCCATCATGTCTGCTCATGACCTGAAACATTATGCACACAAACCCCACTCCCTCATTCTACAATCTTGACCTGCGGAATTTTTATCTCTTACATTTGTTAGCCAACTTTGTAGAAGTCTTTCTTACGATAGCCACACACCTTGTTCCAATGCAAGCTATGATATCAGCATTCTATCTGGCTGTTTTTCACATTATATTTTCCCAGACTACCATACAAGGCAAAACATAAATGGCTTTTCCCTGACTACCATACAAGGCAAAACACAGTGTGCTGCCAGCCACAGTGACATTGATTAAATTGTCTTTATGCAGGACAATTTGTGGTGAATGATGGAACTATTAGCATACTTTCTCCATCCTCCTTACCCCTCTGTCCATTTTCAGCTTGAAAGAAACATAACAAATCCACCTTCTGGTAATTTTCATTGCTATTGGGAATAGTCTTTCCTGATCAATACATTACATGGGACTTTTATTTCCATGATCTGCTCTAACAGAATAAAATAACTGTGCAGCTTGCTTGTACTGCAATTACGATGCAATCAGCACTGGGCTTCTCATATTGTTTCTGCTATTTTCTTTGTTTACTGCATGTTTTTAGGGAAAGAAACACTCCAATGCAGGAGAGTCTGTGTCTGTGAATGTGTGTGTAAATAAGTCAAAAGTCTTCAAAAGTAGGGCACTGTCAAAAGTAATTCTGCTGTTGTGAGTGATATATTGGATAAGCAATCCTGCACAGGTTATTATTAGCATGTTAGAGCACATATTCTGATGGCATGACCTGAAGGTCAATAGTGAAATACAGTATAATTTAATTAAAAGAACAGCCATAAAACTCACAGATAAGAGAGGGCTTCTGATTTTCCAGTATTTAGGATTTAACAGACACTTTTTGCAATTCTGGTCCATGGCACAACAAACTCTCCTCCCACCAAAAAAAAAAAATGAATCAAGAGATGATAGCAATCACAACATTTCCCATGGCCCCAGATGTTCTTTTTCTATCAGCTGCACAATGGCTACCTTTTGAATTGTAGTAGAATCAGTGTAGACGTGAGTGTGTTATAAGGCATATTTGAGGAGTCTTGGGAAAAATCCAATTATACCTCAAACCGTATAATTATTCGTTTAGTACAGTGGCACACCCAAGGAAGAAACCTATACATTTAAGAACTATTTTAAGGGATCAAATTGCGTTGTCATATATTTATTGCCTACTTTTCTACATTTGAACTTGCTTTCCCCCCCCCCCAAAAGCTTCCCATTTAGACAGTGTTGAGATCTCCATCGGCAATAAAGAATGGTGTCACATGTTCAAAGTACAATACCCTTAAAGTGATTGAAGAGATAGGTCAATACTGCAACTATAGCCTTTTTTTTTTTTTAGAGAGAAAATCTCGAAGGTATAGAGAGGAGAGTTGTTTAACTTTGTCTGATGACCTCCCAGGTAAACATTTGATTTTTTTTCCTGCCTAGGGATGTTAACTAGACAGTTCGGTTCATTTGCATAAAAAATCCTGTCACTCAAGCAACTAATGAAGAATTCAATTTCTGTTTATTCTTTTTTAATGGAACCTTATGTGTATAATGGTGGATATGGATGATTCCCCCCAAATGTTAGTGTACAAATATACCTATTTGGTTTAGTAGGACTCTGAGCACTAAGTTGTACTGCTGTATTTCAATCCATTTATTAAAAAGTGTACAGTGAGTTCAGGATTTTAGCTGATACCTTTTAAGTGATAAAGTTTTTAAATTATTCTAATTATCTTAACTGTGTACCACATCAGTAATATTTAAAAGCAGGAGGTGAGGGGAGTAAAAATATTCTTACTAAGCATATTTTGGCTATACATATACATTGGAAGCAGATATAGTCTTCATTTTCCTGACTAGTGACCAGGACAATTTTTTAACTTTTTATTATCAAAAATGTCATCCAGCTCAAAGATAGTTTTGGAAAATTTGTACCTGTCTAACTCACTTTTCCAAATATATTATATTTCATACAAGTTTTAATTTAACTTGTATTGTTTAGAGCAGATTCCTCAACGTGATATCAAAGCACTGAGAGAGATTCATCCTATATGAAATTATAGTGAATGCCTGTCTTATTATAATTGGTTGTGTTTTTAAAATATTTGTTGAAATAATACTTTTTAAAGATACAATGGTATGTTCCGATTACTCCTTTGACATTTCTCATTTTAATGATGAATTATTGTCAGAATGAGCTGTTGTCTAATTTAGATAGTAACCCCATGCCCATTCTTCCCAAATTTGTAGACATTTTTCCAACTCCAAATGCCTTCCCAGTTGTTGTTTTTTCCCCATGTCATCGCAACTGTTTGTTTGCTGTGATAAATAAACTGTTGAAAAGAGGTGATTAAATGGTTATAGATGGGAACAGCTTGAAGACTAGTAGTAGTGAGACAAGAGTCCTGTCTCCTTCCCCAGTTTTACTTTGATAACAACAACAACAACAATAACAATAATAATAATAATAATAATAATAATAATAATAATAATAATAATAATAATAATAATAATAATAATAATAATAATAATAATAATAATAATAATAATAATAATATATAATAATAATAATAATAATAATAATAATAATAGTTGGAAGGTACCTTGGAGGTCATCTAGTCCAACCCCTGCTCAGGCAGGAAACCCTATACCATTTCAGACAAATGGCTGTCCAGTCTCTTCTTAAAAACTTCCAGTGTTGGAGCATTCACGGCTTCTGGAGGCAGGTTGTTCCACTGGTTAATTGTTCTAACTGTCAGGAAATTTCTCCTTAGTTCTAGGTTGCTTCTCTCCTTGATTAGTTTCCATCCATTGCTTCTTGTCCTGCCTTCAGGCGCTTTGGAGAATAGCTTGACTCCCTCTTCTTTGTGGCAGCCAACAAAGTTCACATGGCATGAATTTATGTGCAACATTTTCTTAAGCTGTAATTTCTATATGTCATCAGCATAATATAATTTGTTTGATCCATTTGGAATATTATGGGCACTCTTACAAAATGAATGAGATGATGGATTTGATCAAAACACCTGTGAACACCTGGGAGGTTTATTTTTAAACATTCGTTAAAAAAATAAAATTAGGACACGAAGCCTGGTGTGTATCACAGAAGATACTGGCAGGAACATTAATCATCTCTGCCTTCTCTATTGGTGATCCAAATGATAGAAGACATGAACATAATGCTGAAAGCAAACTATTCAGTCAATTGAAGATCTCCTAGATATAATCTAATTTTGGGATCTGGATACTCTGCAGAAGCTATTGTTTAGTATGAGCCTGTATTTAATCTAGACATTTCTGAGAGCTTGATTTATCTGTGTGTTTTTTTCTCTCCCCCCCCTCCACCCCAGGTCGTCCAGGGCCTAATAATTGGAAGATTAACCAGTCGCTATACTGAGCAGTCTTTGCTTATGCTGAGTGTTATTGTTTTATGTGGCGTTGGCATTGCTATGGTAAGATTCAACACAATTTTGTACTGCTTTGGATTACGAAGTGCTGGAATAATGTCCACTGCAGATTATGCAGTTGAATCTCAAGAAAGAAATGGGAAGTAAACAAAAATTATATCTGTAAATGCATTTATATAGACAGCAGTAATCAATGAAATCGTGAAAATGTACGCTGTTTTCCAAAAATTCAAATGCCATCTGGCTGAAGTGGCTCATCACGTAGGCTCATATATTTAAAATTAAAGGGCCCCCTTTCATCAGGCTAACCTAGGACCAAGAGTTTCTGTTATATGATTTCTTAGTTTTTAACAGTAACATCAGTGCTGATCACAACATGATATTAAAATCTGAGCAAAATAAGCTTCAATTTGGAGAACAAAGTAAAGTTTAGTAAGAAGTACAGATAGTCCTCGACTTACAACAGTTCGTTTAGTGACTGTTCAAAGTTACAGCAGCACTGAAAAAAGTGACTTACGATTGTTTTTCACACTTAAAAATGTTGCAGCATCTCCATGGTCACGTGATGAAAATTAAAATGCTGGGCAACTGACTCATATTTATGACGGCTGCAGTGTCCTGGGGTCATGTGTTCACCTTTTGTGACCTTCTGACAAGCAAAGTCAATGGGAAAGCCAGATTCCCTTGACAACTGGGTTACTAACTTAATAACGGAAGTGATTCACTTAACAACTGTGTCAAGAAAGGTCATAAAATGGGGCAAAACTCACTTAACAAATGTCTCGCTTAGCAATATAAATTTTGAGCTCCATTGTGGTTGTAAGTCGAGAACCACCTGTACATTGAGACACACAGCCACGTACACACCCAGCATCTAACTTTTGATGCATCTGGGAGGAAAGGCTTACTGTGAGAAATGGACCACATAAACCTTAAAAGAAAGGGACCAGAAAAAGATTCCCAGAATTACTCTTGATGGAAGAGTGAGGCTGATGTCCTCTTTGCAAATAAAAGTTTCTGAAAGCTTTGAGCTTAAGCATCCAATAAGCAAATGTCTTTGCCTTTGAAGGAAAAAAAAAACCTCTTGATACAACTTGAACTGATCCCCAGGAACATCCATGCCTGAACAAAGTGTGCAGCTGATATAGCTAGCTGATAAAAAAGATTTATATAAGGAAGACATTTAACAAAGATCTCAAGTTACACTTCCCTCATCCGCCCCCGTAGAATCACTTCCCCTCCGTGGCCTCCGAAATATGCAGGGCTGAAATTAACTGAGGCCAGCTGTGCTGAAAAGGAGCCCTGCAAAAGTTTAGGTAACAGATGAAGGGGGAAAAATGAGGTGAAATAGAGAGCAGTAAACAAGATGCCCCAAGTCTCAAGCTGGGGCCAGATAGAGTTCAGCCTGATAATTTTTCAGAGGAGGCATTTTGGGAATAAACGATGGTCATGGAGCGGAAGCCACAGCCCGATAATAGAAAAGCTACAGAAAGTTGAGGCTCACTTCCATTTAATTCTTAGGTGACAGGTGACAGGAAGAATTTTCTACTTGAAAACTTAAATAACTGCTACTAATTAGAGTAGATCAGAGATAAAGTTGTGTGATTCCTTCAGTGATGTTCCTCACTGACCCAGCTAGAATTGTCAGTGGTTTCAGAGATACTAGATCAGGGATCTTCAAACTTGGCCCTTTTATGACTTGTGGACTTCAACTCCCAGAATTCCTCAGCCAGTGTGCCTGGCTGAGGAATTTTGGGAGTTGAAGTCCACAAGTCATAAAAGGGCCAAGTTTGAATACCCCTGTACTAGATGTTATAATTTGACTATTCTGAATGGCCCTAAGTGTCTGGCAGAATAACCATGCAAAAGTCTCCTAAACTGAGAATGTTTTAAAATTGTCATCTAAGTTTTAGTTAATATTAAAAAGGCACCACTCAAATTTATTTTGGGTGGCACTAGAGAATATGCCATTGTGTGAAATGAAGCATTCTCTTTGAGCTTAATGAGCTGATATTGGATTTTTCTCACCACCCTAAGATCTTGAACAATGTATTTTGCAAATACAGAGAAAAGGAAGACTGGAGGCAGAGCATTACTTCAGGAAATTTAAAAGATGTATTTATTTACAAAGCATTCTTACAGTGCTGAAGAGAAGACAAGGCAACAGATTGGAGTTGGGCAAACAAAGCAAGAAATTGAGCTTTAAGAGCTAACACATAGAGAGCAGAGGTGCCTGCAGGGTGTGGGCAAAAAAGTCAAGATGGCAACTTCAATGGTGCAATCAAAGCTTCACTTATTTTTAATGTGAATCTCATATGCAACTCAACTTTTTCTAGCATCAAAGACTTTTTGTTCAAATAGTGCAATCAAGAAACTCAGGACACTCTCATTTGTTGGGCCATTGACTTCAAAGAATTTTTTTTAAAATAGAGAAAAAATGTCAGGGATGGAAAGCTCACATGAACATTTTGCCACCAATCCCACAGCTTCTCGGAGTCTTAAGAAAAGCCATGGTGACTTTTGTTTTATTCCCCATAATTCTTGATTCCTTATTTCTGTGATCAATCAGCCATCTTTTTTGTCATCATTAACATCAGACTTTGCATTATCATGGCAGCAATATGTTTGATTCCTCTTGTCTCTGCTGCACACTGCAAAATGAAAAGATAGCTGGTATGATAGCCATGAGTTACATTTCTGTCTCAGAAAATTCTTACCAGGCATAACTGGAAAGAAAATGTAACACAGATTAATTGTAAAGATTTGTTCTTCAAGCTTTATCAAAATTTTGCTGAAAGTTGTCTATGAGCAAGGCAAATAGGAAGCTGTTCTATAGCAGGGCTTCTGGGGAAAAAATGATGAACTGAAGATGTCTCCTCCAAAAGTGGAGCCAACAATCATGGAGGAATGAAGATCTGGTAAGTGGACCAGCTCTTTGGGATTCCTCTCCAGACAAGGAAAGAATTTGGGGTCACCCATAAGTGCTCCAGTTGTTCCTCATGAGGGAACTGCAAGACAGTGGCCTCCAGCAGGTTAGGAACTCTGGAAGATGAGGGACCACCTTCTTTGTCCAAACCATGGTCAGAACCTTTATGGATACTGAATTTGCATACTTCTTTTTTTAATCACTTTTGCAAATTGCTTATTAACTGCTTTTCAGCTATCAAGAACCTTTGGAAGAAGTTTTATAGTACCAGGCGAATCTTCTTGAATTCTTTGTGAAAGAAACTTTAAATATAAATTTAAGGGCTTAAAACCCTTTTTTTTTAAAATAATCAGCAAAAGGGTGATTAGACTGTTAATTTTGGAAAAGTACAGACTGACTAGGGGTCCAAATGAATTCAAAATAAGGAGGGAATGCTACTGTTTTAAATTGTTTTTTTTTAAAGCGTAATATGATGAGATTGAAAGTTGGACACTAGCGGGAACCAGAAGGAACTAAAGATTATAAATAAAGGAGAAGAAAGAATTTGACTTACCAGTACAGAACAGAGCACGATACCTCAACATTGGACATACTGAGGGATGTTTGTGAACTATGAACCCAGAAGTTAATTTTAAAAGTATCTGCCATTGTAGACAGGTTGTGTTTAAATGATGTTATGGAAGAGGAACAAGTTTTACCGGATGAGACTGATCTGAAAGTGGTTTAAAAATGACAGGCTACAATGATATGGAAAAAGTTGTTACACTGGATATATGAATGAAACTAGCTGATGTTTTAATACTTAAAAGGGATATACAAACAAAAAGTGCAATCTGGGTAACATCCCTATATTGGATTTACAAAAGTGACTTTTAAGGTTTTGAAGAATTTTGTGAAAAGTGACAAAAATGAAAAGAATGCAAGTTCTAGGACATTATTTGAAGGGATTAAACCAATAACTTTCTACAGAGAAGCCTTTCCATCAACTGCTACTTGATCCTTTCAACTTAGAAAGCCAAGGATTGAATTCATGACTTTCTGCACACAAACTAGGGTGTCTACCACTGAACGTCTCCCCAAACTGAAGAAATCCTAGAAAGTCATTCCAAAATCTAGAGCCCATGTTTATGTGGAATTAAGATTTTAAGCATCTCTACTACAGTATTGTAGTACAAAAATATTGTCCTTGCCATACTGTATATGCAAAGTGATCTGCATAACTGAGAGACATTTTAGCTCATTGAAGTTCAATTAACTTACAAGTGAGCAAGCCAAACTGGTTCCCCAAATCCTAAGTTCCATGTATTTGGACAAGCATGATTTAATGTTAATTATCTGTGCAGATATTGCTGTGCATATCATATTAGGGAAATGTCATGTTGCAAAGATTAGCCCCAAGACAATTCTGGGAAAGGATCTTGGAAAACAACCAAGGAAGTACCTAAATATACTGCTTCCTTTCTTGAACTAAAGCCATGTTAGGAGAATATTTTTCTCATATACAGGCTACACTAGTGCAGGCTGATGCAGCAAACTTTGAAGGTAAATGATTGAATCAGTCATGGAAAATGTGATGCTCAACAGGCCCAACCCATCCTCTCAGGGCTCCATAGTGTCCTAATTCACAGGGATTCAGTTATCTTAGACGATGAGTCACTCTATGGATAATTGAAAGTAGAAACTTCCTGGACTGTTAAAAGGTCTCCATTATATATGGCAATCTTTGACTCCTAGGAGACTGGAGAAATGAATATTCTGCTGCAATTTATCCTCTAGGTTAGAAGCTCCTGGCAGGGACCTTCAAGTACTAACAGTTCTTTTCCATTAGGAATAGTCTTAATCTGCTCATCAACTGTCCATTGTGTATTTAAACTAGAAGGATCCTAATTAAATCAGAACAAAGAGTGAGCAGTGGAGTTGATCTGCTGGAAAGAGGGGAAATACAAGCATTAGTAATAATCAAGCCAGCATATTGTAAGGATTACAAGTTTCATCCACAATATGTGACTATCCGAAGAACTGTGTCAGATCAGCTGACACTTCTGCTGAGACTATGTGAAGATAAGAGAGGGAGTAATTTTTGTCTATATTATTATACAATAGTGGAGGCAGGAAATGCGATAGACATTCCCCCATTAAAAATTGACAGTATTGGTTCCCCTGCTAACATAAGCAGCCTTCATCTATGAAAATAATTATTAAGTCAGTAGTCATGTGGTGGTCCAATATTGTCTACGATATGTACTAATCCTCAGAACTATCACTGTGGACTTTAAGACACGGATAATAGTTCCAGCTCTTCTTCTTTGCAAGTTGTTGCTGCTAGATGTTGTACCAGTGAACCATTCTGCTCCTCTGATGGTGGTTCAAGAAGGAGAAAAAGTGAATTGTGCCAAATCCAGAAGATGTTAGGCTCTGTCCCAGAGTCCCCTGGGGTGAAGAAACAAACATCAAACAGTTCAGCTATATCCTGCCACTAACAAGACTATATAGATGTGTCCTGTCATAAAAATCTAATAATAACTGCCTAAAACAAATATCAACTAAGCTTCTTAATAGCATCTGTGGCCATTTGTTCCAGATCATCAGGACCTGATAGGTGTCTCTTTATTTCAGAAGCTGCCTTTTGCTGAGCAATCAGTATTCTGCTCTTTGGAAAACCCGTCGCCTACATCCTTCCCAAGTCATTTATGCAAATAGAATGGAACCAAGTACTGCTAGTCCTCGATTTATGGTCACAGTTGGGTCCAACATTTCTGTTGCTAAATGAGACTTTGTTAAGTGACTTTTGCTCCATTTTATGACTTTTCTTGCCACTGTTGTTAAGTGAATCACTGCAGGGGTTAAGTTAGTAACAGAGTTGTTAAGTGAAACTAGCTTCCCCATTGACTTTACTGGTCAGAAGGTCGCAAAAGGTGATCGCATAACCCCGGGACGCTGCAACTGTCATAAATATGAGTCAGTTTCCAAGCATCTGAATCTTGATCACGTGACCACGGGGATGCTGCAATAGTCGTAAGTGTGAAAAACGGTCATAAGTCACTTTTTCAGTGCCGTTGTAACTTTGAACGGTCACTAAATGAACTGTTGTAAGTCGAGGACTGCCTGTAGTCCCTCTATCCCAATATGTTTGGGGACAAGTAGATTTGAAATCATTTGTGGTAACCTGCAAAATTGGTAAGAAGCTCTTCCTGAATATCAGTATCTCGTTTTTGTGACCTGCTACTCTTTTTCCTCACAGGTCCTGATGACCAATGTATTTCATTATTGCCTCATTGTGCCCCCCATGGTGTTTTCCTTCAGTGTTGTTGGTGTCATTACCGATATCATCCTGACCAAATCAGTCCCTGTTTCCGACACAGGTAAGGCTTTACGTTTTTCTGTTTCTGATTAATGTTTCCTTTTGGATGTGCTTCTTGGTTTTGGTTCACTGCTTTCCAAAGATGTGCATTGGCAATAGTCTGGCCCATCATGCTCTGCCTAGGACCGTTTCAGAGCTCTGCAGGAAGCAATGCCAAGTTCCAAAGTCTCTGCAGATCTCACATAATTGGATCCAGAAGAAAAGGGTCATCTTACTGGAATTGCATATCTGCCAAGCTGGCGAATACTAGTTAGAATCAAAAGAGCTGGAGTTACAAAATAAATGCCTGCAAGGAAGCCAGTGACCCATAACACTTAATGATCCAGTTGTTAACGAAGAAGTAAAATCTTGCAGCATTTCCTGAGATTAATTTTCTAGTGAATGTTCTTTTTTGGATAGTTCTTTCTGCCTGGACTTTGGATGATGTGTATCCCTAACTGCACTTCAAGACGGATCCCACCCCACTCCACCCCATTACACAGCCAAGCAACTCTCATACCTCAATGTTCTTTTCTCAACTGATAACTCCAATCAGAAATCCTTCAGAACTCCATTTCCTAGTTATTGAGATTATATGTGGGATGATGGCAGTAATCATGCATATGGGCCACCCATGGAAGGGCTAATTCTCAGACCTTTAGATGTCTTAGATTAGAATGATGCTTCCTCTCTGAGGAATCCCTAACCCAGGGGTAGGCAACCTTGGCTCTTTTATGACTCGTGGACTTCAACTCCCAGAATTCCTGAGCCAGCAGGAGTCCACGAGTCATAAAAGAGCCAAGGTTGCCTACCCCTGCCTAACCGATACCTAAAGAACTACATTCTAGCATTTAAAAATTTCCTAAGCTGTTGCCTAGGAAGCAATACGTGATTTTTATGGTGGTGGTCTGAAATAATGTGCTGGTTGATAAACTGTCCAGAGAAACTAAATAAGAATCTAAACTTAATTATCTAAGTAAATATTGGGAAGGTCCTCACTGAACCAAATTTTAACAAAAACACAGCTGAAATTAAGTTTGATATTGCTAGCCATATAGTGTTTATAGCCTGGACATTCTCTGCACTCACTCCTTATTGGGTTCTATCCAAAGCTTTTGAAATGAAGGGTGGTGGGGAGGTTGAAAGCAACAGCTGCAACTGGTCCAGACTGTTTCTCAAAAGAGCTTTTGTAAGGGAGACGGAGCCTGCTCAGCTTGCTTCCTTGGCCCAGAGGCAACCTGAATCACATAAGGAAGGAAGCCAGTTCAGCGGCTTATCCCGAGTCTGATTTGCGTAGATGATTATGAGTTGACAATTGAGAAGGACTGCTTACCTTGGCTTAAAAGCAGCAGAGAACTAGGAACAAGACTTAGGAGTAGAGTATACTAGAAACAGGATTTCAGGACCCAAAGGAATAGACGAAAGGGTGCCTGTGTGCCTGGCTGCTCATACAAATTGCAAAAAAAATATAATAATAATCTATGCTATGGATTTCCAGATCAACCCCCATGTGTTATGGATATATGTGTCAAACCTTTCAGCAGAAGGGGGCTGGGACTTGGGGATATTAGATAGGGAATGACAAGTCACTGGCTAAAATATGTTTGGAATTTGTGCTATATTTAAGTTTGGGGGTTTGAACTGAAGCACCGAAGAGCCTTGAACATAAGCTTGTAGCTAGCACAGTTCCTATCATTTCAGCTCTAAAAATAAACCTTGCGAAGAACTGCTGGCCTTCAAAGAAAGTAAACTAGGGTCAGCATGTGCCAGTGGAGAAAAATATTAAACATTTAGGCTATCTTTATTAAATCCATACCTAGCAATTACTGCAGTGCAAGTGACTCCCAAACTAACACAATTATTATTATTATTTTTAAAAAAAGCTTCAACACCCATTTTTGGCCAGGGGTGGAGCTGCACGTTACCTCCGTCACCAGTAGATTTCCTCCTTCACACCCATTGCCATTCCCTGTCAGTGGAAAGCATCCCACTAAATGACTGATTCTCTTGATCAGGGGTCTTCAAACTTGGCCCTTTTATGACTTGTGGATTTCAACTCCCAGAATTCCTCAGCCAGGCACGCTGGCTGAGGAATTCTGGGAGTTGAAGTCCACAAGTCATAAAAGGGCCAAGTTTGAAGACCCCTGCTCTTGATGAACTCTTGGTGTGCAATTATTTTCATTCTTGTTTTGCTGTCAAGCAGGTAGTACTCTTCCAGCTAAGAAAATTTCCAGATCATTTAAGAAACATAAATAAGAAAAGTACGTCAAATAGATCTTTATATTCAAATCAAGTGAAACTCTTCATAATAATGCATAGCTAATACATAAATCATAGTTTCACCAATCAGGAATGAAGCTGCAGTCCAGTCTTCTATATATTTCTCCTTTTCTAACTCTGGATACAAGAAATATGAAATTTTTGCTTTCAGTACCATGAACCATAATTCTGGGTTATGTTCAAGTGAGGGTCACCAGCTATTATAACAAATCAGGAATTAAAATCGTAATCACATGATGATGTGTCTGTCTGTCTGTCTGTCTGTCTGTCTGTCTATCTATCATCTATTTATCATCTATCTCTTTCATAAGATATCCAGGATTTTAAAATCCCACAAAATTAAAGCAACATTCAGCTGTCCTTGCACATATTAAATTATTACAGAGATCAGTAGAACAAAACTAAATATATATATAAACTTTCTGGGGGGAGGGAGGAAGGGAAATCTATTGTAATGCTGGTAAAGAAGCAAATGCTGTATTTAAAAACTGACTTTTTATGCATTATTTCAATTGCCCAAGGAATCCAGTAATGTGTAAATTCAACAGCTTATTTATATATTGATTATTGAGCAAGATGTTCATTGCAGCCATGACACCTAAAATGGGGCCAGCATTAGAATTCTCCTGTTCACAGAACTCTGTCAAGGAGCCAGTGGAGCAATTAATGTGTTGGGAAAATACCAAAAGAGTCAACTGGTCAAATTGTCAACCTCGAATGGTTAATTTTAACCAGTGCACAGGATTAACCTAGCTCCACCCAGTGTTGTGGGAACCCAACCTGTTGACCCATATTACTTGCCCAGTCATCTGAGAAAAAGAGGTGAAAGGTCAGGGGCTGAGAACCCATTGCCAAGATCTGATGGCACAGAACATACCTCCCAAACACTGATTGGCTGTAATGGCCAAGCTTCATCTTCTGCTCCCTGCCTCATCCTGTGGGAAAGAGCTAGTGATGACATTATTACTATTATGGTGGTCTGCAGAGTCAAGCGGATGTTTAGACTGGATTTGGCATCTTTATCCACCTATCGAGTCCTTCCCAAGGACCTGGGTAGGCAGTTGTTGTTTGATGGTATTAAAGGTATCGTTGCAGGATGTAAGTTGTTCTAAGTAAAGCTGCCTTTTGCAATTGACTGATGGTGATTTTGCCAATGCCAATGGTATTTAAGTGGTGCTATAGTTATTTTGGAATTGCATCCAGGGCACCTATTGCTGTTGGTACTTTCTTTTGGCAGAGTTGTTCCACTTTTATCTGCAGATTTTTGTGTTTTGTGATTATTATATAAACAAAAATGTGAAATCACAGCTGCCAGTACTTTAGCTGGTGTCGGCCTTCATACACATCATATTCTTCTCAAGAACCTAGAATGCTGTAATGTATCAGTACAGGGGTGTCAAACTGGTGGCCCACGGGTCAGATGCGTCACATGCAGGCCACGCCCACCCCGGCTCCGCAAAGGCAAAAAACGTCACGATACATCACAATATGTCATGTGACGCAATCGAGTTTGACACCCGTGGCTTAGTATATATATATATATATATAGATGTAAGGAGTGTGGCCTCTTGTAATTGACAAATGGAAATTTTGTCAGGGTGTATTTTCAGGTGCTGTCCAAGATTTTTTGGTATGGCACCAAAAATGGTGCATTTAAAATTTATCAGCCCCCAATTCTAGTGGACTCTGGGTGGTGTACAAAACTAGAACACTCTTTGGGCACGAGGGCTCCTGGGATTCCAGGCAATTCCAGGAGTGTTTGCAAATATTATGTTTCCAAAATGCTTCGTCTGGTAGTGGGCTGGTAGACTAATAAAGGGAGTTGACTGGAAGAGAGGCTGACTAGATCAAGCATATTCTAAGAACAGAGCCCATTTATAATCAGGATGCATGTATTTAACACTTAAGACACTGATCTTTGTAATCCATTGGAGCGAGTGCAGATCTTAAAATGAATTTTGATCTATGCTATCTGATTTTTCCATCGTTTCTCATAGGTGCCATGCTGGGAATCAGTGCTTCGGTTACTCCACTGATACGGACATTCGGCCCAACAATAGGAGGATTTCTATATAGACAATTTGGGGTTTCCTCCTTTGGCTATTTACAGCTAATGGTGAATGTATCTTTGTTTTTCTATCTCTTGAAGAAGAAGATCCCTCAGAAAGAAGAGAAAGCTCAGTGACTAATTCCATGAATATCGTTGATATAAAGAACAAAAAAGAGTCATATTTCAAAGCTTATTTTTGGACATTTAAGTTTTTTAAAGTCGTATTTGTTGGGTAGGAATTTCCAAAGATAAGAAAAGTAGTGTTGGACCAGGCAAAAGTCCACTGCGAGTTTAACCCTTAATTTGCTATTGCCAGAGGTAGCTTAGAAACCAGCTATGAGAACAACAGTGTTTTCCTAGACATGTTTTACAATTCTTGGTATTCCGAGCAAGAAAGACCCCTTGTTCTAGGCAGAAAATCAAGTAGGTTGCCAGGTTGCCACCCCTACATGCATTTTTCACAAGGCTACATCATTTTTCTAGGTAAAAATGGCTGTGGCTACCATTGCTTCCCACCCCGAGACCCTGGAGTTTTCACTTATGTTTTCTGCTACAAATTTTGCCGCCACAGAAAAGCAGCTGTAGTGCCTGCTGAGCCCAGTGTCCTGGTTCAACAATGACCTTTCTCACGGCAAGGCAAGATTACCTACAAATACTGTATTTTTATAATTTGCCATTTACAGCATATAATACCAGAATCACTATTTAAAATGCAATAGTGATATTTGTGTTTTGCAGTAAACACAAATGTTTAAAATGTCTGGGGAAATATGTTTTTTTTTTATTAATAACTTTAGAATGCCGTACTTTGGAAAATGGTAGACCCCCCTATTACTATGATTGTTACAGATTTAAGACAGTTGAATTTTGGCTAGAGAAAGTACAAAGGAAAGATTTACTTGTTCACACAATTGCCCTTTCTCATCAAGATAGCAGAATAGATGTAACACAAAGCATGTGACTGGCTATCCTGAAACAAAAACACGCAACCACAAACACACAGAGCTACATATAAAATGTCTTTTCTCTCCTATCTAGCAAATACTGCTGTATCCTGCAGCATAATCCAGTTTTTTGGCCGTCTTTTGTTCCTAGTGATATTTGATGACAGACAACTTATATTGTTACATTGTAATAGGAACCCAAATGGTAATTTCTATTGGATAATACTAGAATTAACAATATATGCAGGCATTGTCAGTAACACAAGCTTAAAGCCATGTTGATTTCAGTATTAAGTATGTACTCCATGATTAATTGGGTAGACTACATATCTCACCCAAGTTACAACTAAAAGTTCACTAAATAGAGTGAAGCAATCCTCATTTTGAGTTTACACATACTTGTAAGCCATGATTTCCTAAATCATGGTTAGGTGAATAAGTCTAACTTATGACCTTATGAGTTGACTTATTACATGATGGCTTAGCAAGTTGTGTGAATTGGCCTGTATGTATACATCTCCTGTTTTCTCTATAAAATCTCCTTTTCATTCTACAACCATCTGCACTGCAGAGATACTGGCCTACTTACATGTTTGAAGTAAGGATGTTTAAAAAAAAATGTTTAAAGCACTGTCAACCTCAAAAGACTTTGTGAACATAGATGCTATTATTAGAGGCCTTGAGTTCACTCCAGGCCTGTCCCTCCTTGCCTGAATGTTACAAATTATGTATTCAAATTGCCTCTTTATAACACAAGCTGATGCTTCCTCTTGCTTACTAGAGCTAAACTTGGAAGAGTATTTGAAAAGGAAGAAACTGCTTCTGGGCAGATACAATGGCAGCTGGTGGTTACAGGTTGTCTAAGCTTTAGAATTTGAAAAGCACTACTTGAGAAGCAAGACAGCGTGAATTAGAAAGGCCTTCTTGCAACTCTGCTGGCTGTGTGGCTGGATTAGAAGAGGCAGTTGGCTTCACTCGTTGGCCATTCTCCTTCTTGCATTCCATCATCCCTGCCAGGACTACTCAACCTGATTGTATGGGGAGGGAGGAGGAAATGGAGTTCCTCCAGCTTACAAGTGTTAGGGGACTTCAGCTTACCTTCTCTTAGCAAGAGGCCTGGAGTGGCTCAGAACTTCAGGGCTGCCATGATAATCATTTATTTATTTATGAATCCAATTTATATGGCCACTGTTAATCCAAGAAACCTTGGATGTCAAGCAAGACAAACCAACTCCCTTCCCCCCCAAAAAAACCTTTATCAAAGCTCACTAAAAAAAAAACACAAAACCACTAACCACATACAAAGCATGAGGAAAGAGCCAGATTTTCACAAACTTCTGAAAGGCCAATATAAAAGGGGCTGTCCATATTTCAAGGTGACTGTTCCAGTCAGCAGGCACCATAACAGAAAAGCACATTTCCAAATGACACCTTTTTTGTTGATGGTACCTGGAATATGTCCACTCTGCATATCTGGTGGGGCAGGCAGGAAGTATTTGCCTTGTCATGTTTCCCTCAAAGAAAGTTTTGGGCACATCTTCCTCCCACTCCCCCTCACAGTTAATTTTATGATCAACTGCTTCAGGCAATCAAGTACATATCTTGGAAATAAGCATCTTTTACTGGAACCTATAGTGCTTTTCTCCTCATACTGGTCTATCATTACTCAATGCCATAGGGAGATTGGTTGCTATTTAAATG
Source organism: Azemiops feae (assembly GCA_023970755.1). Lineage (NCBI taxonomy): Eukaryota > Metazoa > Chordata > Lepidosauria > Squamata > Viperidae > Azemiops > Azemiops feae. Next base: position 705,497 of record JALGBA010004127.1, on the reverse strand, counting down.
GTTTAATTTCAAGTGAACTGAGGAAGGAGAGTTAATAATTCAAATCTGGAAGGAAATGAAGTGTATAGAATCACTCAACTAAAGCCATAGTTAATAGAAATTATAACAAAAATGGGAAGGACAAGGTTTTAAGTTTTCACTTCTTTCTTGAAAATGTATGCTGGAAAATATTGTCCTTCTCTTACAACTCATAAATTATCTAGGTGATGAGCACACAATCCTTAGTTCAAAATACCTGTCCATTGTATATGCTTCTGATATGTAATTTGATTCAAAACCTCAAAAAAAGGAACTTTTTTCAAGTGAAGTGAATCTAACTGCAAGGCATTACCTATATAATGCATGTTTATGTTATACGCTGGACTAGGTAGACTAAAAATATTAGGAAGAAATAATGAATTGATTTTTCTGGCACAGATAGTCTTCTGATCTTTTTAAACAATATAGTCCTAGAAAATTTTTTGAGAGAGTAAACAGTGAATCAATCTGTTTACCACTGTTTTGGATTAGTAAATTTGTATTGAGATACATAATGTCCACACTACTTAAATATTTATTATATTTCTGGCCAGGATATGCCTTCTCATTTACATATACAGATTGTATCTTATAATTCATACAAACAAATTGGCTAATCACCTGTACTTTTTTTGGTAGGCTCTCAGTGAAATACAGGTAGAACACAGGTTTTCACTTGTAATAAAGGAAACACCACACAACAGAAATACAGTAAAAAAAAGCCATTTTATTTGGAATGGACATATTTAAATGCTAAAAGCAATTTAAGACAAAAGTTTATCAAAATAAATACAAATATAGATATTACAAATAATTTAAATTGTTTCACACCTGCAGGTGCTACATGTTCTTTGCATCTCATAAATAGAAAAAAAAAATTAATGCAAAGTTGGGTGTATTGGAAGTACAACCTTACTCTTTGCCTTAAGTCTTTTTCTTTTTTTAAAAAAAAAAAGTTCTTTGGTTTATAAATGCCTCTAAGGAGAAGCTTGGACTCTTTGCTTAGCAATCTGATCACACCTGGAAAAATCTAGGTATTGTAGTGTCCTTCTTTGTTTTCCTTCATTGGTATCCTGTCCTGGTTCAGTCCAAGACAAATGTATTTATTATCCAGATGTATAATCTATTGAAAAAAGAAAAGAAAATGGTTAGGGATACAGGAAAAAGCAAAAAAGTGGTTATCTCTCCCCCCCTTTTTTAATCTAATGTCTGAATAGGGTTTACTAATACAGTGATTGATGACAAGCACAAGCAATATATTGCACTGGACTTTAAAGCATTTAAAAATTCATTTTCACTCAAGAATGAATTCACCAGTTGCACTGCAACCCTACTCCAAATTATGAATAGGATCAGATCCTAAAGGTCTGCATCTGAAAACCAAGGAGTGCGACATCACGCGACACATATTCATTCATAGTCAGCATTACTGAGCTCAAAAAAACTTACTTCCAGGTAAGTAGTATGGCAATCCCATACACACTTCCTTAGTAGCAACCAATACTGTGTTTGGGCTTAATAGCTTTCATGGAACCCCACAGAAATTAAGGCTGCTTGCTACAATCGTGCTGAACTTTCCAATAAATAAATGGAGAGTAACTTATTGAAATTATTTCAATTCTCCCAATGACTAGGCATAATTGTGCAAAAATCCAGCACTGTGCAGAAAGGTTGTACAAAGACGACTATATATGTCTCCTCTTGCATTTTTAAAATAAACTTTAGAAAGAAAAAAATGTGGGAATATTTGCTACTTGAAAGGCACAGACTGAGTGCATGAAAAAGACTATTTTGCCTCTACGTTCAGTTCTGCATTTAAGGCAGTATTCAGCAGAGTAATTCTGGGAAGGCCAGTGTCTCCTGGCTTCAGGTCTTCACTCAGGAATTGCCTCAGTAAACCAAGCAGAGCAAGCCGCCTGAGAAGCACGAAGACTGGGGTATTTCTTCCCTACTCCTTCAGTGACTCGGACTAGTTCTGGAGGGGAAAAAACAAGCAGCTTCTTTTGACAGAAATTCTGCACCACAGCAGATTTCAAACTGTTCTTCCTCTGCAGCTGCCTCCGGTTCCTGTCACTTGAATCCCAGATATGTTGCAGTCTCTATTCCAATGAATGAGCTCTTTTGAGGCAGGCTGGTTTCTAGCTAGGAACGGCGCAGAATTACCCTTTGTGTCTCATGTCTTGTGTATCTGGGGTGTGTATAGCTATAGTTAATCAATTCGCTACTATTGATTTAAATTTCCCCTCTTTGCTAACATTTTCCTTTCTATTCAATATAAAACAATACAGCTCTCAAAAATCTGGACTAAGCACCAAGGCCAACGCAGAGCAAACTTCGGCAGTCCTTAAATACAGAATAGGTGCGGGACCTAGCAGAGAGCGAAAGGAGCATAGCTTTCCCAAAGTTCAAAGAGAATAGGAATTGCTAACTTTGTTTAATCAGTTGTTGGAGAAGCTTCACTTCAACATTCCCAGTTGATGAACAAAGAGAAAGAAAGAAGTTGAGAGCGAGCATCAGAAGCGCAACTACACTAGAGGCCAAAACAGCGGCGATCGCTCACCTTGGCTAGGCTGGCCCGCGGGACTGGCCGGGCGCGGGGCTCAGGGCGCCCGAGCCAAGCGCCGGTCGCGACTGCCCGCCGCCGCCTGCTCGACGGCCTCCTGCCGGCTCTTGAAGTCCTGGATGGCGCGCTTGTTCTGGAAGTCGATCAGCGCCATGGTGATGGAGGCGTTCCAGCAGCTCTCGCCCGGGCACCGAAAGTCGATCTCCTTGCGGTCCGTGGTGACGATGGTGAAGTAGACGTACTTGCCGGTGCGCTCCACGCAGTCCACCTTCTGGATGGAGCCGAAGCGTAGCTCCTTGGCGCGGGCCTTGCCGCCGCCGCCCTCGGGCGAGAAGAGGCTCAGGCTCTCCTTGCTCAGCACCACCTGCTTCTTCTTCCACAGCTGGAAGAGGCTGTCGCTGCGCTTCTCCAGCTCGCCCTCGCGGATCACCTCCGACGCCGGCCCGCCCGACGGCCCTTTCATTCTGCCCGCGCCTGCCGCCCGCTCCCGGCCCGCTCTCGCCGCTCCTGCCGCCGCCGCCGCACCACTCCGGCCGCGCCACGCGACAAAGACGCCGGCTCTGCAGTGCCTGGGCGCCGCCGCTTCTCGTGCTGTTTTGCGGGCGAAGAGCCGGATGGGCGCCATTTATGGTGGTTGAGCCTGCCCAGGCCCCTCCCCGTGCTTACCGCCTCCGCCTTTCAGGACGAGACGAGATCGAGCCGGCTGGATGCCGGTGGATTTTCTTCCTGCCGCCCCCTCGCCTGTCAAGCCACGAACAACAAAGCCCACCCCGCCTCCCCCCTCAGCCCTGCCGCCTTCAGACTGCGCGAAGTGGGGCGCGGCTGGATCGGTCTCAATCGGCGGCTTTTCAGCTTCCTGCCGCTCCCTTCTCGGCAACGAAGTTTCTGAAGCATCCCCCGCTCGCTTTCGGATTGCCGACCCCATTAAGGGAAGTTTTGCGGCGGCTTTCCTTCTGCCGGTCTTGCCCTTCCCGAAACTCCCAAGCAGTTTTTGGTCGAGGCTTCCTTACAGCTCTGAGTTATTTAAAAAAAAAAAAAGCCTTTGGGATTTGGGCCCCCAATGTTTGGCGTTCATTATTCTCGTTAAATATCATTAGGTCCTCACATGAAGCACTGATAAAATTATGTGGCAGAGATGCCAAAATTCAGAACACGATTTTTTTTTCTTCACAGAACTGTGGACCTGGAAGGAACTCGAAACTACAGGTACTCCTCAACTTAACGACCACAATTGAGCCCAAATTTTTTGTTGCTAAGTGAGACATTTGTTAAGTGAATTTTGCCCCATTTTACGACCTTTCTTGCCACAGTTAAGTGAATCAGTGCAGTTATTAAATTAGTAACATGGTTGTTAAGTGAATCTGGCTTTCCCATTGACTTGTCAGGTCATCGAAGGTGATCACATGATCCCAGAAGTGTCTGAATTTTCCATCATGTGACCATGGGGATGCTGCAATGGTTGTAAGTGTGAAAAACAGTCATAAGTCATTTTTTTCAGTGCCATAACTTCGAACAGTCACTAAATGAACTGTTGTAAGTCAAGGACTACCTGTATTCAAGTCATGGAAATTCTGTCTACCTCTAACGGCAACTTTGGGGAGGCACTTTCCTGTATAACCTATGATTGTGTTTCTTCTGGAAATATAGCATCCTCTTCTCTCTCTTTTATCCTATCTTATTTAAACCAGAGTAATAATTCTTATTCCTGTGTCTCCTGTTCTGCAATTTCTTAAGGTAATTTTCTACAATCCTTAGAAATTCTGTAGAGAAGGAAAAAACTGCTAGTGTGGCTTAGGTACCTCTTGACCTGTTCACCCAACATACATAATCAGATGCATAAATGTTCCAGCAGGTGTGTTCACACTACAGGTTAATTTGGTTTGTTTTAATCTTGCCTTGTGTGTGTTTTGGGGTGTAACTTGATTACAAGCCCAGTGGGTTTGGTTGGTTTCAGTATATTGAATCAAATAAGATGATGGATTAAGAGTATTGTGTGACTGTGACTTATGGGTGAAGGATGAGGAGTGGGATCCTGAGTGTCGTCTAAATATTTCGCAGCTGGAAGCTTGGCCAGCTTTGTGTCAAATAAGGATCAGAAATTAAGAACCGACTCCATTCTCCTTCAGGCATTAAGACATGTTCTGACCTTTGAGGCAAAGATCACAGCTGTTTACTCTTGAACAAACATGACACTTTCACCTGTTTGATTTGTACTATTTTCTATCTATACCTTTTATCATGCACAGGTAACCCATAACACACAATTTATCACATGTACATAACCCAAGAGAAAAGGGTGCATAAGGAAATAAAACTTGACCCACTGAACAAAATTTGATTTGTTGCTTCCATCCTTCTTGTTCAGTGGGTCAAGTTTTATTTCATTATGCACCCCTTTCTCTTGGATGAAAAATGTGTATTAGCAATGCAACAGTTGTTTTCAGTCAGAAACTTGGGTTTCCATTTCTTCCAGTAGCTTTTAAAATTAATTCTGTCAGTGTACAGTAGGATCCACACTCGACTAAATATGTATAGGTTCATAGTTTTAATGTCAGAAGATCCATTTGCAAGAAACAGTTGGGAAGGAAAAGAATTTCTCCATTCATTAGTGACAGTGAAATTCACCAACTAGTTACATATACATAGAATATTCAAACCTGGTGCCATTTCCTCTCTACTAATCCAAGATTTGGTCAGCCTGGCATATGTCTGTCTGACATATGTCCCCTACCGCCTTTCTGCTCTTCTCAAGCCTATTGTCTTTTTCACAAGTTTATTCTGGGCTTTCCGTTCCCCTTTGCCTCACTTGTGGCTCACAAGATGACTGGCCTCAGGAATGCAGCTGTTGCCAAGCCCACAGCGTTTCTGAGTCAGCAGCAGCCCTGGGATTCTCACTGATTCAGTGCTGGGCTAGGTCCAGGGACTCTGGAGTAGGTGTGTGTCTGAAAGAGAAGGATTTAACTTCCTTATAAATGTCATTCTTTTCCTACAGAAAAGCGAAAGGTAGAGACTGGCTGGTCTGCATTCTTTCACATTCTCTCAATAATGCCTAGTAATAAATCAATTAAACCAATTAACTGTCCCTCACTCACTTCTTTTTTCACAGACCACGTGGATTGCCATTTCCCAACTCACAAAGGTTCCTCTTGTCTCAGAAGCAGGACCAAAGTTTGCCATCTCATGAGCAGAATGGAGCAGTCAGGTGACCGATGGTGAAAGAAATATTGGAGAGGCAATGAAGGGTAAGAACTGTGTCCCAAGTGTGCTCTAATAGGGGTCTCAGATGCAATGGAGATCGTGTTCCCAGGTCCATCCTTGAAATAAGATTCAATCCAGTTAATTCCTTTAACACTAGCAGCTGTTTTTTGGTTTTTTTTTACATCTTAGAGAGAGAGAGAAATCACATCTGCTGAAATTTTTTCTGCCACACAATGAATGTGAGTACAGTACCGGCCATACGCACTCTAGTTATCTGTATGTATGTTTGCAAACCCAGACAACAGTGGACCATGTATCCATACCTGACTAAAGGAAGCATGACTTGGTATGATGTGTGAACAAAATCAGTTTTAAAAGCAAAGGAAAATATTTCAAGGACACATTTTGATAGCTATTGCAGTTATAAAATGAATTATGCCAATGATACATGCCACTTAGCAGCAGAATCTAGTTATCTGTTTGCATGTATTTTATTAGATCAAGGTGTGCTACATTTACCAGTTTATATTTCTTAAATGTATAAATTATGGCAAATTCGTTCCAACTATTCTGCATTTTCCAGAAATATCCTAAAACACTGGGTACAGTAGCCATACATAAGAAGCCCTAATACAATTACTGAACACAGAGCTGGAAATTTGAGACAGGCACTTCTGTTTTGCTTTCCACTTCCCATCTATCCTTGTGTTCAGGAAAGCAGTTTTATGACGCTTCTAACCTAGAATAGGAATATATGGTGAAAGTTGTAAGAGTCACACTCCATTTCTTTTAATCAAGAATCTCCATTCTAGGCAATTAGAAGTCAAAACTGGTGGTTTAGTTAGCAGACTGTTCACATAACTTACTAATCTAAAACAAACAACTGATACAACAGTTCAACATGCTGGCTTTGTTCATATATTACACTGTGACTGTGGTTTGTTTGGTTTTGGGTTAGGCATTATAATTTATAAACTATAGTTTGATTTAGGGTTTTGTAAGAATACAGTCAATACTGTACTCCACAGATTATTTTAGCCATCACCATTATATTACTTATATATTCAGAATTAGTGATCTAATCCAGCAAAAATTAATCACGTCATTATTTATCAAAGAAATTTTGATACAACTAGCTTTGTTAGATAACAGCAGTTGGCAGGTGTCGTATTTTAGAATTTTAAGTTTCCCTCTTCCCTTTTGCCAAGCTACCTGAGGCATCAACAGTCTTGATTACAATCAAAGCTCTTTGGATAAGCTTGGAATTAACTTTGCACCTCAGAATGCCTGGTATAAAGAAGGCGTAATGAAGACAGGGGCAAGGCTGAATAAAGGTCAAGTTTGCAGGAACAAATTCGCCCACACGCAATTCTAGATATCCTGTTAAGAAGAACTTTCTTTCTTGAGAGCCACACTTTTGTTGAGGAATTCTAGCATTACTGAATAGTTGTGCTTCCCTAGACTATACCCAATTAATAGTTGCCTGTGTGACCCATTGAAATTATGCCAACACTAAATCTCCACTCACTCTACATGTACCACACAGAGGGATTGTTAGCATTTTTCTACCTTGGCAATAGGAAGAGGCAATGTCAAATCACTTCTGAAAATTGTTGCCAGGAGTCAAGATATACTTGAAAACTCCCCAATTCCCCCCAAAAGGACTGCAAAGATCTGGATGAGCTAGGAAGCAGAAGCACTTACCTGGATTTTTGCAGTCTAGATCTCCCAATTTCCTCCCAAATATCTTTCAATATTTGCTCACTGTTCAAAAAGACAGAGGTTCTCTACTGGTCCAATTGTGAATATACAGATTATTACACATCCCCCAACCCATATGCACATAACACTCTCTCACTCTCTCTCTCTCTCTCTCACACACACACACACACACACACACAAAGTAAATATTTACTGACAACTTAACTATATTCTCAATATATCAAAGTCAATCTCTCATATTAAAGATGAATTATTTTGGGTGGGAACTGGATGTGCACAATATGCAAATACAGTGTGATTGTCTAATTTGTGGTTCAGACTGTTGTAGTCTTGTCATTTCAGAATGAAACTGGAGATGTAGCATTGAGTTTTGGTAGCACTTGTGCCAAGATTTTTTTATTAGTTAGAAAAAACTATTTGAACTATTGATCAAAATCTTATCAATGAAGGATTAGCTTTCTTTAAAAATCTAAAAAGGTCCATTAGACATTTTCATCAAAATTTGAAAAGAATAGATTATAGATTAGAAGATAGATAATCTTCTATAGACGAATAGATTATATGGTAGAAAAACAAGGATGTTTTCAGTTCCAGTACTTCAAAATTCAAAACCTGTGATTTTTAAAGAATAAAGTTCATATCTGACATATTTATAGTCTGCATCAAATACATCAATGGGGAAACCAGTTTCATTTAACAACCGTGTTAACAACTAGTGATTCATTTAACAACTGTGGCAAGAAAGGTCATAAAATGGGGCAAAACCCACTTAACAACTGTCTTGCTTAGCAATAGAAATTTTGCGCTCAATTGTGGTCATAAGTCGAGGACTATCTGTATAGATTTATGCAAATTACAGTATACATTTAATCAGTATAGCAAACAATTTGACTGGTAGATACATGTTAATCAGGTCAGAATGATGCAAGTGGTTGAATACAACGGCTGTCTTGAATGGAGCAAAGAGGTCTAAGAATGTGTTTTGTAAAGATGCTACTTTTATATAGATGTTAATGTCCTTGTTTCTCAGTGCTTTTGCTGTTTGAATCAGCATCCACTGTGCTAAAATATCTCAAAGCTATGGCCGAGCTATTTTCTTTGGGAAAATGCACACTCAGAAGGAGTAATTTACTCACCTATCCAAATTCCATTTTGTCCTTAAAGGAACACATTTTTTTTAAAAAATAAACAAATTTGTGGATATTTAAACAGATGAATTCAAGGCAAGAACTTAAACAGGGAAAAACCATTTATGTTCTGTTCTTGTGCAAAATTCATTAACCAGACACTGAGTTTCCTACCTGGTGCCAAAGTGGTGCTAGTGATTCCCACCCTCCCTGGGAGGAAGGTAAATGTGGGTTACTGAACCACTGAGCTCATTACTGAAGAGTCCTGTGAAGTCTTACTAGTTGGACAGCTAGAAAGTGATGAATGAATTAGCTGCATCCCAGAGAACCAACATTGCTTTTAGATAATTGTAGAGGGAGATGTCTTGAGTGCATGTAAATTGCTGGTTAAGGACTCTTTAGGCAGCTTCTACAGCAACAGAACAAGAGTGTTGGGTGTAGCTGTTTTTTATGAATTGTGTGGAAGCAGCCAATTCATGAGATCACGGTGTCTCACCTCAGCTCCATCAATGGATCAGTTTAAGCCTTAGTTAAGACGTTAAAAACCAACACCCTAAAAGTAATGAAGTGTCACCTCTCATTAAGATCATGTAGGATGCCAAGCATTGAAATCACTCAAGAATCTTCCCAAGCTAGTAAAACGGTTAGATAAAAAAGGATACTTTTACTAAAGGGGAGGAAACAGCTACAGCTGTCAAAATTCATTCCTGAATTTCAATCCTGCTCCCTTTGTATTTAATTATCCTATAGAAAGAGTTGGAGTTTCATAATCCATGACACTTGCCCTTGTCAGTGTGGGTGGGGTTGGTCTTAGAGGTTCTTTGGTTAGGAAGTTTACTGTTGACTTCTTTGGCAGTTTCTTGAAGCCAGCCCAACCAAAGAAACTCTAGGACCACCCTCTCAACAATGACATGGCAAACCACTAAAATATAAAATGAGAGCAAACCCCACTCCTTACCAGCACTGATGATGTTACCTAGTTTGGGTAATGAAATGTCTGCAAGAAAACAAGCAAGCTCAGAGAGCACCTCATTTCAACCGAGCTACAAATATTTTCCTTTATAAAATTTGACACAAAAACGAACAGGTTAGCGAAGATGGACATCAAAGGTGGCCATATATTGAAAATCAAAGCTATATTTATTTATAGGAAGGTTTAAGCTTTATTAGTAAAGTGCACGAACGTGATCTGCTGGCCCCCAGCTGGCCCCCAGCTGCTGAACTAGGATAACCTCAATCCAGTCTGGAGAAAATGCCATTATTTTATCCTGCAGGATAAAATAATGTTCATCTCTTTTGTGTGTTCAGATGTTAGCTTTGGGTGACAGGTCCGGATCTAGGGAATCTTTAGTGTGTATGCAAAGGATTTTCATATCTTGAGGGAATTTGTTATGATTTTATTTGAGTTGTTGATATCAGTAAAAGACCGCTTAGCCAGTTTCAGCCAAAGTGTCAATAGGGGCGAAAAAGCATAAGCAGCCATTTTGTTTTACTGTTTAAGGGTCACTGAGAGGTCAAGGACTGCCAAGGTTGATGAGGGATCTGGGTGGCAAGAGTGGCATGCCTTCTTACCGTTTAATAATATTTGGAGGACCATGTTTTCTAATCTTGCTTAAATTTCTTTTGTAGAGTAGCTTTCAGATAATCAGGTTCAATGAATGCTGAATGTTATTCTTTTTTAATTTATTTTTATTTAATTAAGAACAAAAAAGGGGAAAAAAACAAAGCAAAACAGAAAATAGTAATGGAGATACATACATTATCAAAGAAGGAAAAAGAACAAAAAGTAAAAGAAATATGACAAACAAACCATGTTATAACAATGAATAGTTACAATTGTATATGTACTTGTCTAATGCAAATATTATTCCAATATGTATACGTTTCTAATATATTTGTATGGCCTTTTTTTGTAACCTACTGTATTCTGTATAAATGAGTTCCATATTTCATTAAACCTATCTATACAAAGTCTACGATGGATATTGTTTTTTATAAAATTGGTTAAAAAAGAGAAGATGTCCATGATGGTGCAGTGGTTCACCACCTATTTTTTATTGCAAACATGATATATAAACACAGACAAACTTTTGATTGCTTTATTATGCCCACTATCTTTTTTACCTTACCCTGTGGATTCCACTGAATCAAACCAAATATTCATGTTCTGATAAATGAAGAATGCTGTTCAACTGGTGGCCAGAATGAAAGATTGAAAGAAACTCTGTTTTGCACTAAAGAAGTATTATTGTAGTTTGTATTATCAGCTGTTGACAACAATGTGAAATCACAACTGCCAGTTCTTTAGCTAGTGTTGGCCTTCATGCATACTGAGTTCTTCCCAAGAACCTACGAAGTTGTACTGTATCACCCTGGCCCTAGTATATGTGTGGATGCAAGCAGTGTGACCTTTTGCAACTGACTGAAGTTTTGTCAATGCACAGATTTTCTATGTGCCATCCAAGAGTTTGAAGTTTGAATTTATAATGTAGTACGTAGATGTGAGAGGTTCCTTCAGCCCAGAAAAACATTTTTCTAGAAACTATTTTTCTCCTCCTTCTAACAATAGTTTATATTACTGTCTAAGCAATTTTTAAATGACATCTATTAACATAGTTAATTCACTGGCAATCCTAGTGAGCATTTCCAAATCCAGAGTAGCAACGGGATTTATTATATAGCTTTTGCTTGCTACACTGCTCTCTCAAAGAGTACATCTTATAAACATTGTTTTTGAAAGTACATACACTGCAGGTACGTATTTAGGAGCAAGTCCTGCTGATTTTAGTGAAGGCTACTTTTGAGAAAACATGCATTGGCTTGTTAGTGATTCTTTTTCTCTTGAAAGCTGCATGGTCACATTTTAAATGCACTCTTGTCACCAGAATGATTCTCTAGGTAAGGATTAAAAAACAATGCTCTCTGTCATTACCTAAGGTTACCAAGTGAAATGATTAGCCTCTCGTTAGTGAGTGTTCTCTGTGGAATAAAACTTCTCTTTCTTTCTGCAGTTACATAGAGGGAGAAATATCGGATGTTCATGGAACATTAAGCAAATAAATTTAGGAAGTCCCGTGGCACCCAACAAGCCACTTATGCAAGCATTTATTGACCTAACTTCCATTTTATACTGAAAATTGTTGCTTTTTGCCAACCTCTCAAAAGACACTTAAAATTCCTTCTTATGGTCAGTTAGTGTCCCATTTCCTGTTTCAGTATGTCCAGGAAATTTCAATTAGCTATAAGTCCTACTGCTCCTGATACTCAATTTTAATACTCAATTTTAAAATGCCTCTCTCCTCAAAAGAAAATGTTTAGCAGTCTAATATATTTTGCTTGACATGACAAGCCTGGTTTCTGGCTGAGTGGTCCTTGGTGCTCTCTTCATCTGGTTGTTTTGTTGCAGACATTTCATTAACCGAACTAAGGGTAATGATCAGTACTGATAGTGTTACCTAGTTTGGGTGATGAAACATCTGCAAGAAAACAACCAAGTTCAGAGAGCACCAAGGACACTTCATTCCAACCCTGAGCTACAAATATTTTTCTTTATTGGTACCAGTTCTGACTTTCTAACAAAGTTCTGACTTTCTAACCAGTTCTGACTTTCTAACAAACGTAGCTGTTCCCTCCCCTAGCTAGGCAATGTTTACAGACCATAGACCGTTCCATTCTTAGATTGTTTGGCAGAAAATTCTCCTTTGAACAATTGAGCAAAAGCCCATGGTTCTCACAAGCCAAGCCAAAGCAATGAATGGACAATCCAAGGTCAGTCTTGCTTGCTCAGAGGAAAAGGAAACTCAAAAGATCCAGGCAGATGCTTGTTCTTTGTTAAACCAGAATTTGACTCACCACGTTGTCTAAATATGTTCAATATGTAGTCATTATTTATATATAAACACAATTTAAAAAGGTCTTTTACTTTAAAAAGAAAAAAATCTAATATAATGGTGTTTTGCAGATCTAAAATAGCTAGAGGACATTGCATAATGAGCAGAAGGAATAACCTTGAGGAACAAGAGGAAGATCCACAATCAAGGCAATGGTCCAATAAAGAAAAATCTGAGTGTGGGATAGAAATATAATTTGAGAAAGCACCTCATATAAGACCCTCCCTAGTTCTCAAAAAGATAAAGGTAGGTGGGGGAAAACATATTTTGTAAGATTCTGTTAATGTAATCTTATAATAAAAGTAGTATTAGCATTCATAACCTTGGTTTCCTACTCTGGTCTACCTTGAAGGACTGATACATTAAAGCAATTTTAACCACAGATGACTCCACAAACAAATGTCATCTCAATTTGTTCCCCATAATAATGCTTAGATTTTTTCAAGGACATTCTAGTACTCTCATGGATCCTATCTCTCCATCCTCTCTATTGTCTTTCCCTTCCCTCAATCTTATGAAGTATCCCTGTATATGAGAAAAGCTGGGAGAAAAGCAGGAATTATCTGTAGTCGGTACTGTATACTTCTTCTTTCCTTCCTTAATGTGCAGATCCCCAGGTATTATCTCACATAATTGAGTGACATAAATATAAATTGCATTAGTGTGTAAGTTAGGAAATGAAAGTGCACATACACACACTTTTGCAAATGACATATTGTCCTAATACAAGTATTATCAACTTAAGTCTTGTGTGAAAGTGCCTTTCACAAGCATATATTTTATTTTATTTTTCCTGCCAAAGGACTATGAAGATCATCTAAACAAGGAATAGCAAAACAAGATTTCAAAAGGCATTCAAAAGGACCCTAATTTTTTTCCTGTTGGAGATAAGAATGGCATTTCAAGCTTGTATTTGCTGAGTTAATAGTGACTGATAAGCCATCTTGAGCAGCTGCACTCTCTTTCTTCTACCTGGGTCTCTGAACACATCTTCTAGATGTGATCATATTTTCTAAGTTCGCATTGCAACTTCTTTTGAGGGTTTTGAAAAATGTACTAACTTAATCATTTAAGAAATGAAAACATTAGTAACCAGTAGAAATTATGCACTTTCCTAACAGCTCTGCAATGTACAGTATTTTGTCAATAATTTGAGATATGTCGGCTTTAGCATAATCAACTTTTTAAAGTGTACCCTATAGTTTAAAGCCAGTGTCTATGGAGATTCTCAGTCATCCAGGTCATGGTGTCCCAAAGGTGCTTTTTCAAAGTACTTTTGGGACAACCATTTCAAAAGTTTACCTCCAAGTGGCCTCAAGGACTCTCAGAAAGAGTGCTAATGACCAGATGACTGCAAGGAATGTAAATCCTTCTATCCTCCATCATTCATCATAATGGAAGAAGCTTCTTGGATGAGAAGCGAAACATCTTTAAGGAAAAACTAAGTCCAGTTGCCCTTTGAAAAAGCACCTTTGGATTTACAGCCAGTATTACAACTATCCCATGCAGCTACAAACCCTAAAAAGACAAAAAAATGGAAATCAAGGCCAATGCCTTATCAGTCATTACATGCATTGTGCTCAGGATTAGCATTCTACCATATAACAAATAGTAGATGCTTATAACATAGCTTGCTTGTTATAATGTTAGGATGGCCGAAAAGATCATTGGCAGTTCCCTCCCTACCATCCAGGACATAGCACAGAAGCGTTGCTTGAGCAGGGCCCGCAAGATTTTCTGGGACACTACACATCCTCTTCACAACCTGTTTTCCTTGTTACCTTCTGGGAGGAGGCTTCGTGGTATCCGTAGCAGAACATCCAGATTCAGCCATAGTTTCATTCCATACAGCATTAACCTTGCGAACTCTCAAACTTCCTCCTTGCGTTATATATTCAAGATGGACAGTATTTAATATTTATTTGCTATGTATATGTAGGGATGTGGGTCTATATATATGTTGTACATAGTATGTTTAGGTGTGTGTCATGTATATGTTTCACTTGAGAGCGGGCAACTAAATTTCATTTTTTATGTGTGCCATTGTGCCCACAATATAAAAATGACAATAAAGGTTATTTATCTTGTACCTATATTTTTCCATTGTTTCAGCCGAAATTCTGCTGTGACCAAAACCCAGCTCACTTAAAGCAACCAAATAACTCTGAACATAATTTTCTTAGGCATACAAACATTACAGCAGATACTGGGCTCCCAGCAGAGCACTGGCAGTTTGCTGGGCAGACCTAGGCAAAAGTGGAACCACAGCTTATATACCTTTGGCCTGCTATATTTCAAAGAAGACAAAGTCAAACACAGTGTAATTCTTGACATTGTAATGTTTTTCATAAAACCACCTAGGACTAGGTGATCTTCTCGTTAGTTATTCCTTCCTACTCCATCAGTATATCCTCTATACTACATTTGGAATAGGAATTTCCCCCCCCCACCCCACCCCATCTATAGACGGCCAGTCTGGTATGATGGTGAAGGTGTTGGGCTAGAAAGCAGGAGATCTGAGTTCTAGTCCTGCCTTAGACATGGAAGCTGGCTGGGGGACTTTAAGCCAGTCACTCTCTCAGCCCAACCCACCTCACAAAGTGGTTGTTGTAGGGAGAATGGGAGGTAGGTAGGAAGATTAGGTATGTTGATAAATAGATAAATAAGTAGATAGATGAAAGATGAGAGAGAGAGTATGCTGATCCAGGAAAGATATTCCACCTTCCCCTGATTTTCCACTGACTTACTGTATTGTTGTGTTTTGCCCTTAACCAATCATTTTTACTCTCGTAAGTATTTTAATTCTCAAAGTTTTATAGCACTTTGGCTAATAAATTGTAACACATGAGGAATATTATTACAGAACTTGGGCATTTCCACAAGGAGTTCAGCTTAATTTTCAAATTGCTGATTTTGTGGAATTAGAGCAGTTTTGAGATTATCTCTATCCTGATTTTTTGTGATGTTGGCAATCTGCTCTTAAGTATTTGAAAGAGCTTTCTTGCACACCGTTTACATGATTTATAATTAATGCCATTATAAATATATAACTAATGGTACTCATGGTGTACCTAAGGTGTATACAACTTTTTTTCTGTAGGTTTACCTCAAACAATAGATGCAGGTGTATTATGTCTGCTAATTAGAACAGACCAATGCATTTATGGGGAATAACCAAAAGTCACAAACTGGGAAGAAAGCTCTAGAGCCATTTTTGGAATCACCCTCCAGCAATTCATAATGCAGGGTGTGGTTTTCAACAAAATTTACAAAACCCAATTTAGAAATTATAGGGTGAAAGATGTCTTCAGGAACTTTTCCAACCCAGTCAGCATTACAGTATATAGCTATATAGCTGCTGTAGTTCTGCCTCTAATCTCTTTCTTCAGAAGTACAAAATGGTTCCTTCTTCTCCCCTTCACTGTCTCCTTTCATGTTATATGTGAGAAAGACAAAGTCAACATGAGCATTGCTCATAAAAAATATTTGGCCTTTTTCCCTACCCTAGATTAAGGTCCTATAATATAAATTGTGTTGTACTAAGTTATGTGCCTCATATTTGGGCATAATCTGGTAGAGTTTGGCAGATACAATTAGAACCCTATAGGAAGTGTGCTGGGCCTGATCAAAACCCATTGAGCTCAAAGTTCCATTTAGTACTATGGCCTGCCAGATGCCTCTTTAACATTCACAAGTAGTATAGTTACATTTTTCTGCCCCTCTTATTTAATGGGTGTTATTACAAACAAACTGTCTCTGATACTGGAGATATTTTGTCCTTATGAATAGTAACACACACACCCCGAAAGTTGAAGTCTCCTATCTTTACCATATCAATGAGTCCAAGATTAATTAGAATAATGTGTCCAAAATTCAGAATGCTTCCAAATAATATGATACTTCAATGAAGCTACCATATATAGTGATTAAAGGCACTGGGCTAGGAGACCGTGAGTTCTAGCTCTGCCTTAGGCACAAAGCCAGCTGGATGATTTTGGGCCAATAATTCTATCTTGGCCATAGGAAGAGGCAATGTCAAATCACTTCTGAAAATTGTTGCCAGGAGTCAAGACACACTTGAAAAAACCCCAATTCCCCTCAAAAGGACTGCAAAGATCTGGATGAGCTAGGAAGCCAGAGAGTGCCCTGGGTCTCTTTGCTGCCCTCTAGCACTTAACTGGATTTTTGCAGTCAAGTAAATATTTATCCACATCTTAACTATATTAATATATCAATGTCAATCTCTCATGTTAAAGATGAATTATTTGGGGGGGGACTGGATATGCACAATATGCAAATATACAGTGTGATTGTCTAATTTGTGGTTCAGACTGTTGCAGTCTCGTCATTTCAGAATGAAACTGGAGATGTAGCACTGAGTTTTGGTAGCACTTGTGCCAATATTTTTTTATTAGTTAGAAAAAATTATTTGAACTATTGGTCAAAATCTTATCAATGGAGGATTAGCTTTCTTTAAAAATCTAAAAAGGTCCATCAGACATTTTCACCAAAATTTGAAAAGAATAGATTATATGGTGGAATAACAAGGATGTTTCCAGTTCCAGTACTTCAAAATTCAAAACCTGTGATTTTAAAGAATAAAGTTCATATCTGACATATTTATAGTCTGCATCAAATACATTATGGTGATAGTTGCAGTTTCAATCCAGAGATTAAAAACTTTAGTTTTTTGAAACACATTATTTGTTATGAAATATTAGGCAACTTTATCAAAGGAAACAAAAACAGAATATTTGGATGTCATCCCATGGCATAAAATAAAAAGTGATCCCCTGGAAACAGAATACCCTGATGTAAAATTTTTAAAATTGTGTAGAAAAAAGTATTTCATGACATGTACTTCAACTGCAACTAATTAATTAAAATTCCTTTTCTTCTAACCAGCTAATTAAAACCACAGAATAAGAGAGAACAAATACACTTTTTAAAATGTATACATTAACAATAAAAACTAAAATATAACATATTAAAGTACTTAACATGGCTGCTTACTTATGTTCATGCAAAAATATGATCCAGCCTTATACAGCTTTATGCAAAAGGACTTGGTTATAAAAGGGTGATATAGAATTACCATCTCTTTGGAAGTTGTCATCAACTTTTTTTTTCTCACAGCAAAAAAGTCTATTAATTGTTACCTGGGGCTCATCAAAATTCAGCTGACTTACATTATAGCTGATCAAGACTGCAAATATCCAGGAATTATACAGTTGGTGAAGAAAGTTCATTAATTAGGTGTTCATCAGAAAAGAAACAGGTAAGTTTGGTGGAACTGAAGAATTTATCATTTAAATATCTATTTTATAGTTGTTGGGTGTTGCAGAGATTGCTTTGGAATTTTATAAGTTGCAAATATTGAGATTTTGATATAAAAAGATGCAAATTATACATATATTTGTCTATGTTGTGAATTGCCATTTTTAAGGAATCCATTTTAAAATAAAGATATATGTTATTATCCTTGCATAAATTTATTCTCACTTCCCTAACGCAATGCTTAAGCCTATAGCTCCTTATTGACAAAGGAATTAGTTATATTTCTTCCTTGGTGTTGGGAATTCTTCATTGGTAGAGGAATCTGTGCTTTACCTGTGAAAAACTCTAAATATGTTAATAAAACCATAGAAAATTTGGTGGTGGCTACCTGATCAACCCAATGATAAAGGATGTGAGTTCCCACATTCTTCTGTGTGAGCTTCATAGAACGCTGGGTACTTCTTATATTCTTACAAACTAGAACATCTCCAGTCAAAGGACCTAACAGGAGATATATTCAAAAAATGTATTGCCTGAGTCTCTAAGCAAAGTAGGCAAATATTGGCTACCGGGACAAATACTCTAACCTGGAATGGGGTGATGAACTCTGTTCCACTTTGCCAGCTTTAGTGAAGGGTTCCTTTAGTAATATATACTCAGATTCTTTGTGAGTAACCTGCCTTCATTAAATCTGTAGCAGGCTGTTATCTGTCTTTTCAATGTGCCCCACAGGACAACAACTAGGAAAAAGAACGATTTTGGCAGAATTTACCAACCAATGATTGCTCCGTTCTTAATCTCAGTGGAGTTTTTAGGACCAAATTTCTGCCCTTGATTCCATATAGACAAAAGATCGTATGGTACCTCTTCAGAACACCTTTCTTTCATTGCTGAATATTTATAAAGAAACCCCATATGATCTATGGAGACCGATGGTAATTCCCTATATTGGTTCAGAACATGATAGCCAAATGGATATTTCTTTTTATTATTTTTAAACAAGATTAGAAGCTTACCTCCTGGTCTTCCTGCAGAGGCCGCTCCCCTAATCTTAATGATGGCCCAAACTTAGCTTATGCTTATTGTTCTGTTCTAGCACTTCAGACATTGAGACGAGGCAGTTTCACAAGAAAAGGTATTTTTATTGGTACAATCACAGAACAGAAGCAAACGAACAATGGCAACAAGCCCTTTTATACTCCCCGTGCAAGGGGATTGCAGGCTATTCTCCCGCCTCGCGCATGCGCGCCAGGCTGGAGACAGTCTGTCTGGGTCCCGGGCAGACACGTGGTCTGTCCGGGTCTCTGCAACCTTTCTGCAGCCTTCCTGAGCCTTGCTGAATGACTCAGCAAGGCCCAGGACATAACACTTATAACTACTGTAATCCATGTATATTAGATTGTAATCACCATCAGTGTAACCATCATACCCAATGATGGTCTATGATGATAAAGTTATAGCCTTGTACTTTTGGCTGCAGAAGGGTGTGTTACAGTGGTGTGATGGTAAATGTTTAAGAACCAGCTTTTCCTGTTGTTTTTTTTGCTACCACTGCACTACACCATTAGCCATAGAACGGCTGACTAGCATGCTAAGTGTGGTGGCTCAGCTCTGCTTTCAGCTGGCTTACTAAATTCAAAAAAAAAATTAATTGACTCTCTTGAGCCAATGGGAGGAGGTTTCAACACAATAAATTTACAATAAATTTAACTGTACAATAAATTTAATATTCTGGATAAATGTTATCTTTGAACAATCAAGAATAGATAGGTCCCAATGCTTTAAAGCTTATCCACACAGTGAGAGAATAAATCCTCCAGATCTTTAGGGTTACAGTTCCCATGAATTCAAAAGACAATCATTGGCCAACAGCTAGTTATCATCTTTACCTACTTGGAACATCTCTGGGTTCATCGGGGGCAGAAGGCTGAAAATTAATATTTTGATTTGAAATGCTTCCATCTTGTTCTATTAGAATTAAAAGTGAAAAAAGTAAGTCACAGGTAGATCAAAGGCAAGGACAGGTAAGTACACGAATAAATACCTTTTGGGCTCAGGAGAGGATTCTAGCTCCTTAGTTCTTTTCATGAGGTGTCTGCAAATCACAATTACTTAAATATATAATTACTTAGAGTTCTTATATGTTTAAATGGCTACTACATTGGCAGCATGAACACATCCAAAGAATCACTGGCATGGATGGTATACAAGGGTGGAGCTCTCTGTTCACACACAATATGTTTTTTCAGGGCCACTTCAGTACACCAAGAAACCTTTAGAAGGTTTAGATAAGTGCTTTTGAACACCAGCCATGCCCTTCCTGAAACAGGATTTTTCTACAGTACTATCAGGAACATTATCATCTGTCAAGATTCAAATTTCCTTCATTCTATCCATTGGCAGTTCATTTAACCCCAAAGTCCATTAACAAGATTCAGCTTGAAAGATGTCTAATTTTGCTTCCAATCAGTTACCAAAATAGAAAAGTTGCAATTACCACTTCTGAAAATGAAAGATGTCACTCTGAACACATTTGCCTGGAATGTTAAGAGGACTTCCAACCTCACCTTTCCTTATCTCTTCAGTCAACTTGATGAGAGGCGGATAGTGGCTTCTTATCTCTAATGAGTCATTATTTCCTCTGCTTCAATTGCAGTTTAACCTCTGGCCCTACCTTAGGGAGCCAAAATGAAGGAATGCCACTCAGTCAATCATCTGTTGTAGATTTTTATTCTGAACATTGTCCAGCCAGGTGGTTGCTCACTTGAGAACTCTCTAAAGATTTTTCTAAAGAATTTGCAATCCAATAGCTGTTTTGATTTGGTTGGTAGGCAATGCTATGTAGAATAGAATAGAATAGAATAGAATAGAATAGAATAGAATAGAATAGAATAGAATAGAATAGAATAGAATAGAATAGAATAGAATAGAATAGAATAGAATAGAATAGGACCTTGGAGGTCTTCTAGTCCAACCCCCTGCTAAGGCAGGAATCTCTATACCATTTCGGACAAATGTCCAATCTCTTCTTAAAAACTTCCAGTGTTGGAGCATTCACAGCTTCTGGAGGCAAGTTGTTCCACTGATTAATTGTTCTAACTGTTATGAAATTTCTCCTTAGTTCTAGGTTGCTTCTCTCCTTGATTAGTTTTCATCCATTGCTTCTTGTCCTGCCTTCAGGTGCTTTGGAGAATAGCTTGACTCCCTCTTCTTTGTGGCAATCCCTGAACCTTAGTGAGATGTCAAGATTGAGAGTCATCATGGCAGATACATCCAGACACATCTAATGCTATGCTGCTTTGGTGGCCACATTGTCCCAAACTTAGCCTATACTTATAATCTAAGCATACTGACTAAGACATTCCAGTCATACAGAAATGCATGAAAGCAAAATTGATTTTTTTAAAGTAGCTTAGCCACAAGTTTCAGAATACGGTAATGAGTTTAATTATTGTATAGAGGCCTGGGGGTAGAATGTTCTTTTTCTTCTCATTCTATTCTACATCAGTCTACTCCATGTTTTCCCTTTGTTGGGTTGGAAGAGACCAGCAGCATCTGCAGAAAACTGCAATGAGACCCAAATGGCAGGATGGGTGAGATGATATAACCATGCATGTGTTATGATCCAAGTATGGAAGTTGTGTCAATTGAGTGTGATGGCATGGACATGTTAACATTTGCCCCACCTTGTCCTTTAGGTGGCCAAAGGCAAATATTAAAGTCAGCAACCTATAGGACAGCACAAGAAAACCAAATATATTGGGATTAGATGTAATTTATTAGTATCCCTACCCTTGAATGAAAAGTTTTTCTAACCATGGACCATGGCTTCTTCCATGTGGTGATTGGCTGAGACAACCCCCCCCCCAAAGTTGTGGTATTATCACCTGCTTTTGCAATGGTAGTAAGAACCTCTTTTATCAAAGGGGGGGACTTTTTCAAGTGAAGGACATATTTGGTCTTGAAGGAAGCACCAGGTCAAAACCTCACACACAATTACCCTCTGTATTATTTGATAATTCCAATTTACAGTTTGGTAGCAATTATATCAAATTGCCCCAGTTGCAATGTATGGCTGTGAAAGTTGGACCATAAGAAAGGCTGAATGCAAAAGAATTGAGGCCTTTGAACTATGGTGCTGGAGAAGACTCCTGCGAGTCCCTTGGACTGCAAGGCGATCAAACCGGTCAGTCCTAGAGGAAATCAACCCTGACTGCTCTTTAGAAGGCCAGATCCTGAAGTTGAAACTCAAGTACTTTGGCCACCTAATGAGAAGGAAGGACTCACTGGAGAAGAGCCTAATGCTGGGAAAGATTGAGGCAATAGAAGAAGGGGACGACAGAGAATGAGGTGGCTGGATGGAGTCACTGAAGCAGTAGGAGTGAGCTTAAATGGACTCCAGAAGATGGTAGAGGACAGGAAGGCCTGGAGGAACATTGTCCATGGGGTCGCGATGGGTCGGACACGACTTCGCAACTAACAACATACCAAATTGCAGAAGCTTTGATTGCCCACCTGCAAGTAAGGAGAGTATCAAAATTATACTTGCAGAATTTCCAAACAAAAGCCAGAATATGCAGATCTCTGCACATGTCCCCGTTGGAGCAATTACATAGCCCATTCTCAGCACCATTAAAGGAAAAGTTTGGCTACTTTCAGCATAGTCCAGAATCCTGTTTTGCTGCAATGGAGAAGCAACATTCCCTGCCATGTCACAATATGTTGAATGACTCACATCAATTTTACAGCAGACTTACTGCAATCATTCTTGAAACTGAGCTGTTAGTCATAAAGTCATCCCATTTGTTCCCATCAGGAATTTACTTTCACAATCAAAGTCTTTGTGCTCTTAACAAGGGCATAAATACATTGTGAGTCCAAAGCATTATTTATTGGCTGAGGCCATGCAACTACTGAACTTATTTTACTTCTCAGTTCTTCACTATCAGAAAATATTTGACTGTTCCTCAAACCTTACATCCCCAAAAGTACTCGGCAGTAAAGAGGATGCTGGATTTTAGTACTTGCTTGGCAGCCTGGCAGTTCCCTGTTTCTTCTTTTTTTAAAGGCACTTAAAAATACAGAATAGAATATAGAATAACTGAATTGGAAGGAAACTTGGAGATCTTGTAGTCCAACCCCCTACTCAAGCAGGAGACCCTATACATTTCGGACAAACTGCTGTCTAATCTCTTCTTTAAAACCTCCAGTGATGGAGCTTCTGAGGGCAAGATGTTCCACTGATTAATTGCTTCTAACTGTTAGGAAATTTCTCTTTAATTCTGTGTTGATTCTCTCCTTGATTAGTTTCCATCCATTGTTTCTTGTTCTTCCTTCAAGTGCTTTGGAGAATAGCTTGACTCCCTCTTCTTTGTGGCAGCCCCTTAGATATTAGAACACTGCTATCATGTCACCCCTCGTCCTTCTCTTCATTAGACTAGTTCCTGCAACCATTCTTCATATGTTTTAGCCTCCAGTCCCCCAATCATCTTTGTTGCTCTTCTCTGCACTCTTTCTAAAGTCTCAACATCTACTTCTATGTACTATGTGCTATGTACCACAACATCTAAAACTACATGGCGCATAATTGACCATATAATTAGAAAAAAAACATTTTTTTTCTTTCAATGGCCTACCTTTGTCTGCAAACAGTAGCCTATATTGCATATTTTTCTTATATTCATTGGCAGTTAAAATTATTATGACTAATTGTATTCCACTATCATGGAGAGAGGGATTGATGAGTGAAGACTTCCTTCAACCACGACCCCATTCTGTTCCCCTCTATTTAAAATTGCTACTTTACTGAATACATTGAATAGCCCTCAACTTACAACAGTCACTTAACGACTGTCCAAAGTCATGATGGATACACAAAAGCTGTTTGCAACCTGGCTTCAAAGGTCCAACATCTGTCCTCCCCTCCCCCGCAGCCATGTGACTGCATTTTGGCCACTCAGCAACTGGCCTGAATTTATGGTAGTTGACAGGTCCTGTGGTCATGTGACTATGATTTTTTTTTTTCTAGAAACCAGCATTTCCTTCTGGCTTCTGGCAAAAAACACCCCATAGCAAACAACAATTTCTTACGACCAAAACGGTGGGTTCAATTACTGAATTACAGTTGTAAGACTGGAGTACCTGTAACAGATACGTTCGTCACCATATTTAATGTAATTCTAAGCAAACTTCACCGGAATCGGTGAGACTGATTTTGAATACAGTGGCCGAGTTGACATTTGCCTAAGCCACAGTTTTACAAGGCTCCAACTCTTTGTCATTTGGGCAGCAACGTGACTGCAGCCACAGAGCCTTCTGGGATGGCAGAGAGGAAAATTGCACAGGTGCTGTTACCAGCCCACCCCAGTCTTAGCCTGGAGGCTCCAAGCAAAGGCAACACCTGCTCCTTCTCTGTGGGTGCAGGTTGCAGTTCTTTCCTATTAATTTTTTTCAAAAGCCATCTAAACTCAGCAACTGCCTCTTCATTATGACATATTGGAACTGGCCGGGCAAGGGAGGGAGCCATGATCTTCACAATTAAAAAGCGTTTTGCCCTTAATCCAGTTTCTTCATGAACACCCTATTTTGGTTCTTTTTTTTTCTTTTTTTTAACATTGAACACCCTGTTTGAACACAAGGAGACTCCAGTGGCTTCCCACGTCCCAAATCGACTGGCTGAGTCAGGCTGAGGAGGAAACAATGACAAACTGACACCCTTTTTCTCTTCAGAAAAAGAGAGGCTGTCTCCCTTGCTGTGGGAAAAGATGGGTGGGGCTGCCTGCCTGTCCAGGCCTGTGCCGCTCTGGATTCAGCTGTCACTCCATTCACTCATCTGCCTGCCCCGATGCTGGTGGCATGTCTGCTTCACACCCTTGTCGCAGCTGCTGCCACCAAACACAACACATACCTTTGCCTTCCGAAAGACAGTGTGACCCCTGTCCTGAAGGCATTACATTTTTAGGGGCAGAGTCAAGTGTTGTGTTCCAGATTCTGCAATATCAATCTCATGTGTTGTCTTGTGGAACGATTCATGTGGAACAAGGGCTTTCTCGACCATCAGTCTTTGTTTTAGCTTTGCCTCAAAAACAATGGCTGATTTTAAAGAACACGTGAAACCATTTCAAGCTGGCTACCCTCATGTCTAGTAAAGACATCCACTTCTTTGCTTTTCTAAAGGCAATGAACCTCTTTCCCAACATTGTTAAGAGCCCAAAGGGTTTCCGAGTTTGCAGTGTTCTGCTCCCCTGGTGAGTGCTTTCACATTGTCACAGTGGCTGCAAACTATTTTTACCTCATGTTCCTCCAAAGTGAAAGTGTCCTTCAAGATCCAGAGGACATATGTCTGGATAATAAAGCTAGGGACTGACTATAGGTAGTCCTCAACTTACAACGTTCATTTAGTAACCGTTTGAAGTTACAACAACACTGAAAAAAGTGACTTATGGCCTTTTTTTCATACTTAAGACCACTGAAGCATGTGATAAAAATTCACAATTGACTTATATTTATGACGGTTGCAGTGTCCAGGTCATGCAATTCACCTTTTGGAACATTCTGGTAAGCAAAGTCAATGGGGAAGCCAGATTCACTTAACAACCGCGTTACTATTTTAACAACTTCAGTGATTCACTTAAAAGGGGGTCGTAAAATGGTGCAAAATTCACTTCACAAATGTCTCGCTTAGTAACAGAAATTTTGGGCTCAGTTGTGGTTGTAAGTCAAGGACTACCTGTATAAACAGAACTTAGCTTTTCCTAACAAGGGTATGGTCATTGTTAATGTATCTCATCTTTTTTCCAAAGAGTTCACAGCAACATCAAAATCTTTTTTATACCTTGCGAGATAGAGAAAATAGAGGAAGAATTATTATTTGCCCAAGACAAATGTCCTCCACAATTAAGAAAAGAATTGATTTTTGCCCTCAGTGCCACATATTTTACCCCTTCTAACACCCGATTAGGCTGACCAAGGAGGGATGAGATGATGGTATGAACATGTTTCTCAAAATTTGGACAATTGCAAAAGAATTATGTTTTAGGCTTTTCCTATTGTTCTTGTGATATCAGCATCATCACCAATGTTTGAGGGATTACAATGTGGCAGACACAAACTGGTTGAAAAGCAAGTGTTAACATGTGTAAGATATTGTGCTCTAATTATGATTTATATCTTGGTTACACCTGAATGAACACAGACTGTTATCTGTGGAGCATGCAGTCTGTTTCCATGGAGTTCATACAATCTTGCAACAAGCTCATCATCTGAACAGTTTGACCAAACAGAGAACTTCTACTAATTCATTTTGCTGAACATGCAGGCCACGGAGAGGTCTAATATAAATTTATACTTTTTTCTTCTTCAAGTGACAGCAAATAGACACAAGTCTATTGAAAAACAATCCATACTAATCAAGTATTCCATTACCAAAGTAACAGCCCAATCTCCCACAAAAGAAGCTGTTACATTAATCAGACAACAAAATGCACTGCCCAGAAAAAAAAAGGAAACAGACTGCCTATACAGGTAGTCCTTGAGTTACGAATGTAATGGAGCCTGCCCATTCCATTCGTAATTCGAGGATTCGTAAGAGAGAATGGCATACCTTGAACACCATCAGTCCCTGCTTTCGCCCAAGTATTCGCTAATCAAATGCATGGTTCCTTAAGTGCACATGAGGTATCTCAGGATGGGGAAGGCCATTGGGGGGAGGCTAGTGATGGAACAGGCCACCTGCTTAAGACCACCCAAAGCCTTCCCCAACCCACTAAGATTCCTCATGCTCCCCACAATTACTTAACCCCCCCCCATCCTGCCATGCCGGACTCACTTATCTTGTGAAGATCTAGTGAGCTGTTTCCTCTCCAGCCTCTCTGCCACACAAGCTGATTGCGTCGCTCCCAATGTCCGGCCAGCTTGCAAACGCCTTGGGTGTCCAGCCTGAAAGCTCCTGGGTGCCGTAATAGCGTGTGACTTGAGGCCGTGAGTTTACAGTCCCCAGAAAATTCCCGTCTCCGCGCAAAATGTTTGCAAGCTGATGGGAGGCTTTGAGTCAGCGAAATGGTCAAGTATGCTAAAAATTAATTTATTTTAATCACACATGCTTAATATTTTATCAGCAACATATTGTCCGAGTTCCAACATTTAACTTACTAATACATGTTACATTCCTTTCTCTCTACCTCGTTTCCCTAACCATCGATAAAAGGTATCCAATGTTCTAAAGTATACTGAATCTTCTTTCTCTTTCATTTTCAATGTCAATCTATCCATTTCTGCACAATCTAAAAAAATTTAATTAACTCTTCCTAAATTATTAGTATGTACAGTATGTATTTATTAATAATTATAACTATTCACTATAGTGATAACTATAATCATTAATTGTATTCTCAGAGTGATTGAATGAATAAAGTTTAATACAAAAATATCTTAAACTGAAAGCTATAAAACTATAAGCAGGGTAAAATCATCAGCAACTGTGTTAATTATTAATTAGGTTGTAAATCAATAATATGAACTTTCTACTTACTGTAAAAGGCTTATTTCTCACCACCCAAAGATTTGTATGGTTTTGTAAGAATAATTTAGAAGCATTTAAAAATTGCTTAGAGGAAAGGAATGCCAATCAGATAAATATTAGTACACAGGATGACATTATTTAGCAGTATTAGTTAATGCCGGCTCTATTGAAGTAAAGAGGAATTTCCCACAGTCTAGGTAATTAAACTTTTACCACTTCCTTTGTCCAAATGTTACAAAAATCCTTTTTTTTTTCATAAGGACTGAGACCGAAGGAAATCAGTTTATGGATTTATCAAACAAATACCCACTTTGTTTAATTTCAGGAGGCTCTTGGGAAATGATGTCTGGATTTTATCATTACACAATAGAATGATTTCTTCATAACATATGACATCAAATTTTTTTGCATGGAGATTTGGTTCTCTAATAAAATCATTCATGGAGAAAATCTGTGTGGGCTCTAAGATTTGACGATGACTTGACATACAGTCATTCCAATGAAATCATATTGATGTTAATCTGGAATGAACTGCTATGTAACTATCTATGGAGATTCTCAGTCATTCAGATCATGGTTGTCCCAAAGGTGCTTTTTCAAAAGGCAACTGGACTTTGTTTTTCCTTGAAGATGTTTCGCATCTCATCCAAGAAGCTTCTTCAGTTCTGAGTCAGTTCTGCGAAGCGAAACATCCTCAAGGAAAAACAAAGTCCAGTTGCCTTTTGAAAAAGCACCTTTGGTATGTAACTAGTTTTTGGATTTTTTCATGAATAACAATTAAATAGTCATTGGCCATATTAGAAGTTCATTGGGCTTCCTCTTTACCTGTCTTTTAATAAGCAGTAAAGACCTTCTAATCCCAGACAGATTTTATTCTGTGGTCTTTGGAATACATCAATAATTAACATTTTTAGTTTGGTTCTACAGCGACTTGTTATGCTTGGCTGATTTTCTCATCATTGATGTGACACACCACTTTAAGCAAAGTAATTTCCACTTCCATCTTGAGCTTTTGCATTAGTTTTTTATCTCACGAAACTAGATACAAAGCTGTACAAATAGGAATTCAGAGAATGTAACTGCTATTCCTAGTCTTGCAAAAAGGGTGATGCTTTCAACTGCAGCTGGTGCAGAAGCCTTAGGTTTATTTTATTTTTTTAAAGTTTATAAATATTTGCACTGCTGATTAATTAGGTGCATTTTTTTTTGCTTTTTAGAATTGCTTATTCAGAAAATATCAACAAAAAAAATAACAGGAGTTCTTACAGGAAAACTTTGGGAAAGGCCATTCCTGTATGCCTGCATGTGTTCAGGAAATGGCTATGTTGAGTCGATAACCCACATATAAATATACACATGTAAGGCATGGTATGGGCAAACAAATGTTCCTGCAAGTATATTTACTTACTCTCGCTCTAGGCATTGCTCATGCAACTTCTTGTTTCCTTCCTTTGCCTGGAGCTTTTGGATTTGCCAAACAGGAAACAAATTCTTCCCTTTTCTGCTTTCCCATAGCCATTCATCCAATGGCCCAGCCCCCTAGGAGAGAACTAAAGTAACTAAAGTGACTGTCTCAAGAGCTTCTGGTATGTGTGTTCTCTGGTAGCCCCAGTTACTGAAGGTTGCCAAATGTTTACTTTTTTAAAAAAAGTAATCATTAATAACCTTTCTCGCTCTTCAAGTCACCAATAGTTTGGGGCCCTGCCTTTAGATAAATACAGTCCAAATACGAGGGCAATTGGGAAATAAACCAATGTTTGGTTATCAATGACACTCGCAGATACCGAATCACCCTCGTATAAAAGGGCACCGGGCCCAATTCAAGACAATAGTTGAAATATTTTAAAAATGAATGGAATGCAGATATTTGTCCAAAGTCATAAACCACAATTCACAAACCACCATGGATAATTCATATAATGTACAAACACCAATTCCACAAACCACACTGGCTGGTTTCACCCATCATATTCAGCCTCTGTAATTATAATTTTTATAATTTAGTATATAATATGAATCAAGTCAACGGTGTATTTTTTTTTCCCAGTGAAGCATGGGTTAGTAGCACCAGAATCGATAAGTGGTCAACTTTGGCTGGTTTCAGAAGCTAAGCAAGATGAAATTAGATCAGTCTTTGGAAGGAAAGTCAGATCAGCTGGGAATTCCAGGATTACCGGCTAGACTGGAAAGTTGGAAAAACATCCCACACGGTGGCAAGGATAAACCACTTTTCTAAGCCTGCCAAAGAAACGTCTGTCTGAATAGAGTCTTTTGCCTTCTAAGCAATGCTTAGCATATTATGTGAACACCGCCATTGTGACTCAGCCCCAGTAGGAAGCAACAGTTTACATTTTACCTAATATTTCTCACATTTGTATTTCATCAAGGTAACATCTAGAACATGCTTTGGGCGAATTCAAATTTGCATTTGGAAGGTGATATCATCTCTCTCACAGAATTGGCCCAAAGTATCCTCAGAGGAAAAAAGGAGGCGTGATTTGGTTAACATTACTAAGCAACAAATTATAGGCACTTCAAGTTTCCTAGAGAAAAGAAATGGCTTCTATCCCAGGAACATTGACACAGGTCCCATCATCTACATCAATGGCTGCAATAGGCTCAGAAGGTTTAAACCAGATGGAAATACTTCATTAAAAGACAGGGAGGGACATGAAATTTATTTTTTGTATATTATAGCTTTGTTGGGATCAAGGGCCTCCCAAAATACAAGGGCTTGTATTCCTGATTTGCTGCCCTCCAGATGCTTAGTCTCTTGGAACAACCATTCATTAATCTGAGAAACTATTTTAAAAATTGAAATGAATTATATTCACAGATGATTCAAAAGTGATATTCTCATGTGAGTGACATGGAGGATGTTCATTTTCATATAGGAGTCAAACAGAATGGAAATATTTGCTAACTCTCAAGTATATCTAGCATTTGTGACCAATGCAGCTAAGCTATCCCCCTGGAAATTATATCGCCTAGTGAATTCATTTTTCCTGTGTGGTTTTTGTCTTAATGCTTGTTTCATCTGTTTCTAGCAGTTGACAAACTTCTGCTATTTTGTCATTATTTTGTAATCTGCTATTATTGCTTAGTTTGTTTATTATTGTCTGCAACTAATGGAATTCCAAGTACTGGGGTTTTCAAATAAATGTAACATTTGTATTTATACATATATGCCTAAACATATGTTAACATTTTTGTGAATGGACAATGTATGCTTCCACACATGGACAATAATGTCCATTTTACCTAACTAATGACCTTGCTTGCTGGGGAGTGAGTTGGACTTCTGGATTATGGTGTAATGCAAGAAGGAATCTTCACTTGGGTTCACATCACCCTTATCTAAAGCAGGCAATTGCAGTATCTCAGGCTTTTGCAGATCAAGTCCTGTCCCACAAGGCTCACCGTGCTCAGATCTCCAAGACCAGCTAAGTTGACTCTGTATCAACCAAGAACTATGCATAAATCAGGGGCTGGGTATCCCATTACAATCCACTTTCTTTCCTGCTTCCCAATCTCCGATCTATTATGTGTTTGTTACACCTCTTCTTCTTTACTTCTTTTTACCACTTTGGGTGTCGAGGGAGATACAAAGTTCTGGTTCTTTCTCTTCTGGCGGCCTGGACCATTGTTAATTGAGAATAGAATAGAATAGAATAGAATAGAATAGAATAGAATAGAATAGAATAGAATAGAATAGAATAGAATAGAATAGAATAGAATAGAATAGAAGCTGGAAGGGACCTTGGAGGTCTTCTAGTCCAGCTCCCCACGCAAGCAGGAGAACCTATACCATCTCAGACAAGTAACTGTCCAGTTTCTTCTTGAAAATCTCCAGTGATGGAGTGCCCACAATTTCTGAAGGCAAGCTGTTCCATTGGTTGATTGTCCTCACTGTCAGGAACTTTCTCCTTAATTCCAGGTTGCTTCTCTCTTTGATCAGTTTCCAACCATTGTTTCTTGTCCTGTCCTCTGGTGCTTTGGTGAATAACATGACCCCCTCTTCTTGGTGGCAGCCCCTCAAATACTGGAATACTGCTATCATGTCACCCCTATTTCTTCTTTTCTTTAGACTAGCCAAACCCAAGTCCTGCAGCCGTTCTTCATATGTTTTAGTCTCCAGGCCTTTGATCATGTTAGTTGCTCTTCTCTGAACTTTTTGTTGTAGTGTGACTTTAATGTCGCTTCTTTGTTATATACTTCATTAATAAAAATAACAAGATAAAGCTCTTTCCATCTTGCATTCTGAACTCCGAACCTTTGGTAATTGCACTGATGGTTTCTTGCACGCCTGAATGCGCCGCCATAATAACTTCAGCACCTACAAAAGTAACTTGATTCACTTCGCCTCGAAAGTAAGACTCTTGAATAAATGTAGCTCGTGTATTTGGTTGCCAGGGACTAGGGCAGTTGTCCATACTCGTGAGGAAAAAATCACATTCGATCTTTCCGTTAAATTTTCGTCCCTCCTTTTAGCGCCGATCATGGCAAATCTCGCCGTGCCTTTCATTTCATTTTTTTAACCCGCCACCTCGCCGGACCAAATCTCCCGAAGGGGGCGCCATCCGTAGCGTGGGTTAAAGAAGGCGGTCGGAGAATGGAGGGAGGAGCCCGGTCTGGCACCAGGGAAATCGGGCGGCCGCGTGGGCGGAGAGGCTGAAGGCAAGGTGGAGACGCCGACCGAGACCATAAACGGAGCTCTTCGCGCAATAAGCACGACGCGCAGCACCGGCATCCGACACAACTGAGCGGGCGAGCCGGCGTCGTTCTCGCGTGGCGCGGCTGGAGTGGTGCGGCGGCGGCGGCAGGAGCGGCGAGAGCGGGCAGAATGAAAGGGCCGTCGGGCGGGCCGGCGTCGGAGGTGATCCGCGAGGGCGAGCTGGAGAAGCGCAGCGACAGCCTCTTCCAGCTTTGGAAGAAGAAGCAGGTGGTGCTGAGCAAGGAGAGCCTGAGCCTCTTCTCGCCCGAGGGCGGCGGCGGCGGCGGCAAGGCCCGCGCCAAGGAGCTGCGCTTCGGCTCCATCCAGAAGGTGGACTGCGTGGAGCGCACCGGCAAGTACATCTACTTCACCATCGTCACCACGGACCGCAAGGAGATCGACTTTCGGTGCCCGGGCGAGAGCTGCTGGAACGCCTCCATCACCATGGCGCTGATCGACTTCCAGAACAAGCGCGCCATCCAGGACTTCAAGAGCCGGCAGGAGGCCGTCGAGCAGGCGGCGGCGGGCAGTCGCGACCGGCGCGTGGCTCGGGCGCCCTGAGCCCCGCGACCGGCCAGTCCCGCGGGCCAGCCTAGCCAAGGTGAGAGGACGTAGATGGTTCCCAAAGGGCTGCGGACGAGCGTCCGGAAAAGATTCGAGAGGTTGGCGGCATGATGATTGATTTCTCTTCAATTATGATTCCTCTTCAATTATGCACCCCCCCCTCCCGTCGCTCCTTTATTCTCTTGCCAGCTGTCGGCTTTTCTTTGAGTCAAGAAGATTGAGTGTTCCGGTTCCTTAAGAGGGCAGAGAAGGAACGTTAACTGAAAGGCGTCTTTGCAAAAAGGGGCTTCTCGTAGCTGGCTTCTTGCCTAGACGGAATGGAAATTGTTAACCAAGTGAGCTGCAAGCCTAGTGTGTTTGCTAATGAATTGGGCTATTCTCTGTACAGAGTGTAGTACAACATGCTAGGTAAATCATGGTTAACAAATCGCAGTGGCTGTTTTTACATAAGGAGTTAAAGCTGGTCTGGTTCACACCTCAACTGAGATACACAATAATTTATCTGTGAGCAAGATGACTCTGTATTTTAGACTGCTATCCTTCAAAGAGGAAACTAAGAAAAAACATCATTTGTCTTTTCTGCAAATGTAAGATGATAAATCCATTTAAAAAGCAAATTATTGGAGGGCAGGGAGAGATAAAATTTCAGATTGGTTTAATTAATATGTTTGATTTTATTTCACCATTGACATTTGTAAACCATGGTTTAGTATGATGGGCAAACTTAGCTTAACATTGAGGATCCAAGCTGCAGAATCGCATATTTGTGTTTTTTTCATGGGAAGAATTACTCTTAACCTTCTTCGTGCTGTTTTTTAAAAAAACGATCTTGCAGTGCAGCCTTATAGCCCACTATTGTAATCACTTCTGTCTTCTTCCCTTTTGAAAGTAGCATTTTTATCATGTGCAAGCCGTGTTCTGACAAACATGGAAATTTGCAAATATAGTGTTATATACACATGCACTTCCAATTTTTCAAGATTACTGTGTTTAAAATTCCCAGTCATCATAGTGAGGGCTCTGCATTGCTTCAGATCTGAAGACAAAATAAAATGATGCTTTGGGGTTGATATTAGCAACTTTCTAAACCAAATACATCTTTCCTCAGATTTGCACTGTTCCTACCAAGGCTGCATGTTTGCAGGAAAAGATGCTGCTTTAAGCAGTTGTAATGGGTGCACAGCCTTAGTTTTAACAAATTTAAAGGTCACCTGGAGAGGAAATGCTTTGCTAATACAAGGGAAGCAGGATGGAAATGGACTACAAGCAGCCATTGAACTAGTTCTGACTTCTTCAGGAAATGTGTTCTCTTTCTGTCTCTTAGAGTAACTAGAGCAATGGGCAACACGTACAGCATCTAGTTCTAGGATTGCATATGGAACTGCAGGATGAAGTCACCAATGTTGCAATTAGCAACTTTGCTAGGAGGCACTGATCTATAGAAGTAGCCAGAAATGCAGCAGATATACCAGCCTTAAATCAACAACAGATCAACCTCATAACCAATCAATCATGCTAGTGGGGGATTCATTGATACAAACTGTATCAGTAATTGTAACTGTAACCACTAAGGAAGAATGAGCTGGTTCTTGTAATAGGGGATGCAAGGTAATTTTTAAAAAACCCATTAATGCTACTTATGGTATTTACTTCTGGCTTAGCATTTTTCCTGATTTTATTAAAATATAATTCAATTAAAATGGAGGTGCACAAAGGCAGAAAGATCTTCCAACTGCTAACATTTAAGCAACGTTATAGACTCCTTGAGCAAGACTTCTTAGGGGATATAAGTGTAAAGTGATAAGGTTTCACAGAGAACCTAACACTTATTTCTAAAATACATTTATTCAATTCTAAGATGCTTATTAAAGACTAGTGGAACATTGTGAAACACACGTCTTAGCAATCATCCTTAGGGTTGAAAGTTCTTTTGGAGATCCCTGTAGGCTATTATGCTTTGATCCTTTATGGCTGAAAGCTTGTTGTGCCTTTGTGTATCTCTGAATGTGGCTTGCCCTGTCATTTGAGAAGCCTGTGGAAATTCAGGTGCTTTGCAGCAGGTGTGTCACAGAGTTTCATCAATTTCAAGTACAGTAGTGCCTTCTCCAGTCAGATGCCTTCCAGATGTGCTAAGGCCATAACCACCACCCCTCAATTCCCAGCATTGGTTTTTATGCATTGGTCAGTTTGAGTGCCAACACAAATGGAACATACCAAATTGGAAAAAAAGTACTCTCAAAGTACTTTGCTATTGGGAAGTCTCTCAATCAAGAATCTCTAAGCTGCAGGCCAAATTTGATCAGTAAAAGTCATCAATCAAAACTAAATACATTTCCATCATAGCTCTTACTCACTGTGTAAGTGAGGCAAACTGATCAGAAAAGTAACTGCTGCTTCACTGATACTATTTTTAAGAGGTCATCTCATTTAAACCCTAAATAAATTAAGGAGGAAGCCTCATATGCAACCTGTTCGAAAACTAAGGAAATACAATAGGGTGTGATGCATGTATTGGATTTTGGTGGGGGGGGAAATGATTGTTTATTTTGTTGAGAAATATTTGCTATCTTTTATTCCATTGATTTTCTCTCTTTTTCTCCTGTTCTAGAGCATAACCATGGAACACAAACAAGATTTAATAACTTGGATTGTGATTTGATTGTGCTGATGCAGGAAATTAATGAAGAAAAGCAAAGAAGGATGATGGAAGTTGCTAGATTTCTTCAGATTGAATGAAACTGCTGAATTGAATAGTTGAACTTTCACCGAAGAGCACTTGTAAACCAAAGAACCCTTTAAAAAACCAAAATCTGGTTAACCAAGCAAGAAATCCAGCTTGCAAACTGCTATTTCCTTTTTTTCTATTTATAAGATAGGCAATTCTGCACCATTTGGTGGGGAAAAATGCTTTTAAATTATTTGTAACAGCTGTGTTTTATATTTTTGATGAATGTTTTTAATATTGCTTTTTGTGTTCACATGTCCATTCCAGGTAAACTGTTCATTTTATCTTCGTATCCCAAACAAGTCTCATGGGCAGAAATTTTGTAATGCTCAAGAGTATTCTGACTTTGGAGTAGTCTGATAAATGCAGTATTTTACAGGCATCTGACCTCTGATAAATATTGTCATGTCTGGCTGAAATTATTTTCAAATAGTAGCACAAAAATAATGTAATTGTGAACAATTAATTTTGGCTCATAAATGGCTAAATAAAATTTCACCCTGGGTTCAAGGTATAGTAGAGGGACTGAGACGCCTTTTATCTATAGACCCTCCGGGTGCAAGCCATTCCCAACCCTCTTCTGGACTTTCCACACAACCATTTTTCCCCCATGTTAAAAAGAGGCTGGTAGGAAGACAAGATGATGTTCAATAATTCACTTACAGCTTGGAACCAGGGAGGAATTCTGACAAATTTCAAGTATCCCATACTTGTCTCTGGTTTTTTTAGCCACTTTTATGGAGTGGCAATACTTATAGCAATACCCATTTCTCTACTTGCATAAGGTTTTTGAGATTAAGATTCACGTACTGTATATTGGAGAGAAATTAAGACCTATTATTTTCAGTGGAACCTATTTCCAACTAGGTGTTTTTGGATTATGTTCTTGTTTCTTAGAATTCTAGAATGTAAAGGTTGGAATGGATGTGGGAGACTATATAGTTGAATCCCTTGCCTAGCACAGGAATCCACTAGGACAGCTTTCCCAAAAGAAGCTATTTGGAACATCTCTAGCAAAAGAGAGTCCAATACTTCCTAAGGCAATTGGTTTCTCTTGTTGAGCATTGTTGAATGTTTTATTCATCCATTGTTAAACAGTTGGCAAAGCTTTTCTTCCTGATGTCCAACTGAATTTTACTTCATTGGCATTTAAACTCTTTGTTTCTTGTCCCATCACTCTTGATCTTGATGTCTTATTTCAGTTAGTGCAGTCTACGAGTCAGTTTACTTTTTTTCGCAGTTGCATCTCATTGTTACTGATGTTCACTTGTGATTCATCAAGGCACCCCAGATCCCTTTTTATTTGTACAGATACACAGTATGGTCCTCTTATCCTGCACTAATTATTAAGGTGTTTGTCCCAAGTTTATGCCCCCAAATTCAATCTTTCTTTTCAATCCTTCATATGTCACTTAAAAATATATTGAACACGGAACCTAAGATGGTCCCCTGCAGAATGTCCTTTGTTACATCCATTGTACACTCATTAGATAGGACTCTCCTTTTGCATATATATGCATGCAGGCTAACAATGATAGGGGATGCATTTTAGTGTATCTGGACTACACAAAGTTCAGGAATGCTTGGTTAAACATGACATGACAAAAGCATGAAGATATAAGATGAAACAAGATAGATTAAAAGACTGGAGTAGAGGTGGGTCTTTTTCTTACAAGTTCTCCTCGCAAAAGCAGCTTAAATGCAACAGTTCCCTAGTAACTAACACTTTTCTCACCCAAAGAATAAGAAGAGGAAGTTTTCTTTAGCAGGACAATATGCACTTCTAATATAACAGCCTCTGGAATTATGAGGAACCAGCAGACAGGAGCAAATACACTGATACAATGTCAATTGTCAGTTGGAAGGAACCAAATACCCAAACCCCAACCTTTACCTTTCGGCTGATATCTGAATTTGAATGAAGGAGGGGAAATATAACTTCCAGTGCTAATCTATGAAGCAACTGAGTAATGTCTTTTAAAAGTCTCCCATACTCTAAGAACCTCTTTACTAGGCTACATAATTCTATTGGTGTTAGTTTCTTATGAAAGCATCCTCAGACCCCCACAATGTTGGCAAAATATTATGTGACGCACATTGTTTTCTTTTAAAAAAAAGTAATAATTTGGAACAGCAGTGAAAGCTTTCTCATTGTCATGCACTAATTCACTTGGAGAAGACAGTGAATTAAAATTATCTCTAATTAGCAACACCCAGTCAGCATATTGCTCTGCAGTATAATTTCCTCAGTGCATCACTCAAGCTTTTGAAGTACCGCTAGAAGGGTGTCTGGCTAGCATCAAC
Source organism: Azemiops feae (assembly GCA_023970755.1). Lineage (NCBI taxonomy): Eukaryota > Metazoa > Chordata > Lepidosauria > Squamata > Viperidae > Azemiops > Azemiops feae. Next base: position 667,875 of record JALGBA010004127.1, on the reverse strand, counting down.
AATCCTGATGAACTACGTGGTGCACAATTAAACAAGAGTCCAAGAAAACCTTCCCAAAGGCCTCCAGGCCAGCCTTTCTCTCCCCCTCAAAGAAGAGAGTCAGGTTTTCTTGATGAAAGCCCGTTTGAGAGGAAGCTTTGATAAGTTCCACATGCCATCACAATTGCCTTTCTCTCCTGTCTCTGTTTTGGAACTGCAGACCTAAGAGACTCTGGTCCACAACCCCATAGCCTGGCTAGCTTAACATTTTGACTATTTCACAGAAATAATATCTTCATCAGAATGTTCCTGGCAAAGGAGGCAAGAAGGATAACGTAGTACTTTTCCATGAGTATTATTCTTAAAAGCTCCAAAACAGAACGTTTTAACGAATTAGAAGAGAGTTCATTGATGAAAATGTTAACAGATTACAATTGATTCCGATGAGTAGTAATCTGGGGTTAAGGTGATTGGTTAATATCAGGTCAATTTTACCTGTCTGTTCAAGGTAATGAGTGATAAGTGCACCAAGGTATCTGTCTTTCTTGGCAACATTATGGATCCATTTGCCTTTACTGTCTTCCAGGAAGTCTTTTGACTTCTAATCCAGCATAAGCCTTGATATTCCCTGGCAGTCTCCTATCCAATTGTTTGACAAATCTGGTCCTGCTTAGCTGTCAAGATTAAAGTGTTTAGTGAAATACTGTACTGCTACTTCCTGAATTGCTAATCTGTTTAGACTAGTACTGGAAGATTTATCAATGTGCTTCATTTTTTTTTAAAAAAAAATTGCTTCAGGAGTTTAAAGTAGTGCACAATAGCTCTCCCTGTTCCACTTTTTTTCCCATAACAGTACTGAGATAGGTTAGGTCTAGAGAGAATGATTGGCCCAAAATCACCCAGTGACCTTCCATGGATTACAGTCAACTAGAACCTGCTCATGATCCAACATCTTAACTGCACAGCACACTGCACATCACATAACTCTTTGGTTCAACTATGGTATCTTTTGTTGAGCATCAGCGTAGCTCAGCCAAACCTAATCTAGGATATCTAGCTGTTTTGATTATAGCTTTTAATGATTTGCTTGGAGGTTGGTGTGGCTTGCCTGTCTCAAGGCTTCTTCCCAAAACAATAAGTAGCACAGTAGAACCCAATGCAGCAAAACCAGGCAATGTTGCAGCTCTCGTGATACTGAATCCCGACTTATGGGAGAGTGAGGGGAATTTTAATTCAGCCACATTTGGAGGAGTAGAAGATGGTCGTCCTCAGAAAGACAAAAAAAAAAAAGATTACATCAGCTTAATTGAATCCAACCTCATTCTGCCCAGGTTAGACCTAAAGCATCATTTGGACGAAGCTGTGAACACCTGGAAATCAAAACATACTAGCACAGGACTTCCTACAAGGTTGCTTCTTTATTTAGCATTGTAGAATTACAGGTTCAAGCAAAGACTGTCTTTTGATGCTTATTTACTATTTATTATCGCAGCTTTAAAATACTCAACCTTTCAGTTATCAACATATTGTACAGATGAGGTAAGGATAAAGTAATTAAAACAGGAAAATCACACCACCATGATAAAAAGAGGAAAACCACAGAGTAAGTGCACAAAAATCAAATGACTAAAATACCTGGGTAAGATTTGAATGAACAAAACTTGCTATGCTGGCACCTGGGGGGGGGGGAGTTTTTCCATAGCTGGAGGCCTACAGCTGAGATGGCTTCTGTCTCTTTATGATACTAAAATTATCAAGAGTGGTACTACTCTTGAGTAAAGAGGAAGGGCCTTTGCAACCTTTGGGCCCCATGCTATTTAGAATTTTAAAACATAAGCCCAGTTGTACATGATAACTGCTGCAAGGCTATTATATGCACAAAAATGAAACATCCACGATGGAGGAATGGTTGGTAAAGATGTAGAAGTAACAGATATGCCAAATTGACATGCTTGATTAGCAAAAGAACAATAACCACATTTATTAGTGATTGGAAACCCCTTATGGACTTTTTGCTGAAGAAAGAAAAAAATGAACTTGTGATTAGAAAAAGTAAACTATGGAAAGAAGGAAATTATGATGTAACCTTAAGAAAAAGAGGGTAAAATATAAATTCATCTATAACCACTGTTAATGTTAGAAGGCAGCTCTTTGTAATCTTTTTTTCTTTATCTGTTCATTGTTTCCCTTTATTTCTTCTCTAAAATTAGTATTTTTATCTTCTTAAAATTCATTTAATAAAAATTACATCCACACAAATGTGCACACTAGGACATCATTGTAATGGCTTGACTATAGCCTGTATAGATAAGGAAAGATTTCAGTAAATATTCTTGGTTAAAGAAGAAAGACCTTGGGACAGCCATAATGAGGTCTTTCAGGAACCAGCACAGCTTGAAAGAAACATGTACACCTTCTCCATAATTAAAAGGGAATGCAAGCACCATTGCACACTGGTAGATACTGAATCTCCTTAGATAGCTGTAACTCCTGCATTACAAGAGTGTTCAGTGATTCTCTCGCATGGCAGTGAAATATCACTGGGCCAATTACATAAAGACTACATTGTGTGTGCCTCTTCAATTTCTTTTCATATTTTTTCAATACATTTGGAATCTATTCAGCTTTATTCCACATGTCTTCTTGCAGCCTGGCCCTAAATTCTGCTTAGGTAAGAAACCAAGTCCAGGTAAGCTCAATACATTTATTAAGCCAGCATAAACTGTGGATTTTGTTTTTTTTTCTTTGCATCCAAGGGCTATAAAATTTCTAAATGTCACAATGGAGATTTGGCTGATACTACTGTATTGGATGCCCATCTGATTGTGAAAACTTTGAATCATATCAGGTAGATTCATGCCCCTAGCAGGTTTTTTTTTAAGTCTTTCATTTCCCCAAACTAAAACTGTGACATGGAAGTTATCTTGTACATTTACATAGAGTTCATCTAGTATCAAATGGTATCATCTTTTGCACGTCTATTCAAAATGGCTCTCATTTCTAAGAAGAATGTCATAGGGTTGGAGGCTAAACTACTCAAAGCTTGCCAAATCTACAGCACAGCTTCGTGAAACTGAAAGAGGCCTTGAGAAACACAACAGAATAGAGCCCCTTGATAGGTCTATAATTAGTCTGGTGAGGAGTGTGGATCATTTGGTTCCTTTTAGGCATCTTTGTTGTAACTGTAGTTCTGTTAATCTTAGATATTATTCATTGGGTGTCAGTGACATATATATTTAATAAATGATTACGGTAACTTGCAGAGAGTCAGACATTTAGCCTGGATTTGGCATTTTTATCCACTTATTGAGGACCTGGAAGAACAGCCTGCAGAGAAAATTGCAGTCATTTATGCTGTTCTCCCTTCCTATTTAAGCCTTCTCACCAGCATCAGCATGGCAGAATTGCTTATAAAAAGCTCAACCTTGAAACAGGTGGGGTGGAGGAGATGTATTTTTAAAGCAGTGCAGCTGCTGAAGCAGCCAAATAAAAGAAGTTTTCTTCACAGAGGTGGAAGGATCCAGAAGAAAAAGAAGCCCAGCCCAATGTTGCAAATGTGTCAATGTGTTATCTGCTGTCCATTAATAAAGGAGAAAACAGCAAAAGAAGAAAATCCTAGAGAGGTGGGGGGATTTAAAAACAGACCAGGGTCCATAAAAAATACTGTTGTATACTTGTAATAGTAGCATAGTAGCTATAATAGTATGCTGGTAGTAGAAATAATATAGCATAGAAGTACAAGTAATAGCATAGCATAGTGAACATTGTGCGATACCAATAGTAAGAGAAATAGGATATAGTGTAAGATGATAGACACTGAAGCAACTCTCACATCTGTATATTTCACTTTTGTATCTTAGATCAGGGGTCCCCAACTCCCGGTCCGTGGACCAGTACCAGGCTGCAGCATGCCAGCAACTGGTCCGCACAAACAAGCAAAGCCCCATCCACGGGATGCAGGCAGCACACAAAACCACGGCCCCTCCAATCTGCGGAAAAACCTCTCAACGGAACTGGTCCCTGGTGCCCAAAAGGTTGGGGCCCTGTCTTAGATTACAGCATTTTTAAAATAAAATACGTCCCTTATAGAAAATCCAGGTCTACGATCCAATGCTTTTGTGGATCTTTTGAGTTTGAACTGGGTATAGTTTAAAAAGAATCTATGACACAGGTGTTATTGTCTAACGATGTTAAAGGGATTATTGCAGGACGTAAGCTATTCCAAGTAAAGCTGCCTTTTGCAATTGACTTGTTGACAATTTTGTCAGTACGGATGATGTTCTAGTAGTGCTCCAGATGTTTGGGGATTGCATCCAAGGCACCTATTACTATAGGTACTATCTTTGCTTTCTTTTGCCAGTTGTTTTACTTCTATTTGCAGGTCTTTGTATACTGTTTTTTCCAGTTCTTTCTCTTCTGTTCTGTCGTCTCCAGATACTGCAATATGCACTAACCAGACTTTTTTGCCAATATTGATAATAGTTACTTCTGGGGCAGGTTATGTGGCAGGTGCTTGTCTGCTTGAATTCTAAAGACCCTGAGCAGGAACCTATGATGTTATATTGTATTGGTATATAGTATGCAGTATGTGCAGATCCAAGTAGAGTGGTCTTTTGTCATTGACAGATGGAAATGTTGTCAATGGGCAATTTTTTGAAGTGTCATCCAAGGCCTTTTGGTCTGGCACCACCATGGCCAGTGTATGCCATAATCTTTCAGCTTTGATTTTAAGACCTTTAGGATGTTCTCCAATTGTCTTCCATTCTGTTCTCCCTGATATTGCCACATCAATTAAGTTTCTTTTTTATCACAGCTAAATTTGGTGTGTTATACAGCAATACTTTAATAGTTTATATTCAGAATTATTATTCATTGCCTTGACAGCTATGAGATCCTTAGGTAGGTTTTACTTTCTCAGTTAATCTATGTATGCTTTGTTGCAATTTTGGAACACAGCATTCTTCTTACGCATCACTCAGACATTTTAATTTTTTTGAATCTACATGCCATCATTTACCATTTATTTTTTCCATGTTAAGTACTTCCTTCAGCAACCACAGGAGAAGCCACTGTTCATCCAGAATCCCTGGATGGTGACCCAGACTGTCTTGTAATTTGACTCAGATATAACTCATGATTCATGCTTCTAGCCCATCCCAACCTCATTTTTTTTCATCATCTCTCTCTGCCCTCCCCTGTAGTGAAACTAACAAAATGCCTTGTCAGTTTCACCAATGCTGTGTCCATTTATTATAGACAGCAGACAGCAAGTGGATAATTACTACATTCCCTGAGGAACAAATAGAGCAAAAGAGCTGTAAAGAGTGTGTACTGGAAGGAACATGCCTTTTAAACTGAAAACCCAGACAGAAGCAAAGTTAAAATTACACCGCATCCTTTATGTTTTTTTTTACCAGCAATGATAAACTTATGTGAAATTATCTAGCTTTGGATGGGGAGTTTCTGGAGAGAGGTTTCATCACATATTTACCTGCTTTTAATTTAGGTCTAACTCTACAGCATTAGCATGGATTCATTTGTGTGTGCGCACAGGCACACACACATAAGCAGACTTCATTATAGAAAAGCAACTTTGGTGGAGATTTACTATTAGCAGTATGCAGGTGCGAGGAGAGGGGTTGGTCTTAATGTTTTTTTCCACTGCCTATACTCCTCTATAAATTGCACACATATATCTTCATGGCATCTTTCATCACAAGGTTCAGTTCATAGGCAGATAACACTTTTTGTCTGCTGCAGTAGACAGTCACATTAGATAGGAAGTGTGTAAAATTTGGGCTACAGAAAGGATTGTTAAAGTACCTACTCCCTACCCGGCTTCAGAATTCTCCTGTCTTTCTCAAATTGTTTCTAAATAATATTAGAGCTATTTTATTTTCACATATGGAAATGTATTACCACAAAACACATTTTTTTCCTCAACAAGGACCACAAATAAGAGAGAAATCTAAATACAATTCCCAAATAAAAAATTGGGTACACTCTTTGGTGTACTCTGGAGTTTAAGAACAGTATTATCCAGCAATGGATTTTTCTTTAACCCTCCCCCCCCCGCCCCTCCCCAGGGACCAAAATGGCTGGTTTTTCTCCTGAGCAACTCAGAGGAAAATCCATTTTTAAAGAAATGAAACTCTGACTAGTCCCAGAGTGCAGGATTTGCTCAGAACATGATTAAGGGTAAACTTTGAAATGTCTTTCAAATATCATTGGTGCAGTAAGGAACCAGTGGAGCTGAAAACAAGGCCAGACAATACTGTAAGGTATTTGGTGGAAACAAGATGGAGAGAGAAAATTAGCTTTGTTTCATGTTTCTAGTGCTTCCCTGCCCCTTTTATTTCTTGAAGAACAGGTATGGGATTATAGATCACTTTACAAACCAGTAAAAAGACATTATTGTATAAACAGGACAATGGTTAGAGGAAAGGGGAAGTAATCTGATCATTTGGAAGTCTTCTTGTGAGAACATACATAAATCACTTCATGCTGGCAGAGCCATCGCTGGCAGGCCTGGCTCAGCCTGAATCTCTCCTGATCTACAGCCCAAGAAGCTTCAAGAAAACATTATTTGTCAAGATGCTCCAACATGTAAAACTGGCCCTAAAGCATTTCCTGCTCCTTCTCCTGCTTCCTCTTCTTTGCAGCAACTGAATAAAGGCCCTTTTTACACACACCCAAAAGAATGTGGTTGCTTTTCTCAAGGACACAATTCTCTCATCCTTTCTCAACTCTCTCTGATGCTGTAGAAATATTATTTGGCAGGAAGCTATTTGTAGCCTACCAAGATTTCATGAACTTTTAACCTATATGCTGAATATATACTGTATATTGAGAGGAGCTGGATTGCAAGAAGACAAGTGTGGTTTTAAGTTGATGGAAGTAATTTTCAATAATCTGTGCCGTGCTTAGAGCACTCCAACAGCTGCAAATGCAAATAATCTTTGAACTCTGGTAATGAAAGTCAAATAGTACAGCGGCAAATGGAATTAAACATAATGAAGAGCAAATTAATAACATGTATAGCAACCAGCCTTAGAAATGACAATAAAGATACTGAAGTGTTAGATAGCTTTGTTAGAATAATTTGGGTCCCAATTTGAGCCAGAGTTGCACAAGAATGAAATCCAGACATGCTGCATGGAAAGGAAGTGATTTATTCATTCCCCCAAAGCAGAGAGGTTTGCAAAGCCACTCTGTTAGGGGATAAACAAGTAAGGTTTTATAATGACAGGAGCCTTTGATGCTGATAGGTAGATTGAGGTATTTCTGCCCTGGGCTTTGATTGTAAGCTATATGTTAGATGTGTATATCTGGATATTGTCCTGAGGATGTGAAGTCCAGGAGGGAAGATCACCCTTAGATGTATAAATGCCTTTCTAAGTGTGGATTTATTGTGAGGGGTCTGGTATTGTGATTTTATCTTGAGGGCATTCTGTTTCCTGATGGGTTGTAAATTGCTGGTGGATCAGAGGTGGTTTTGCAAATCACCTAGCAAATCACCTGGCTAGAGGGTGATTGAGACAGTATGAAGAGGAAAGTTAAGAGGAAAAATCTGATTTCTTATAATTTTCCCATGGCTTCTGACAAAAGTGAAAGAACTAGCAGTCAAGAAATATATTAGGCTTGCACACAGCAGGTTAGCAAATTACGTCTTTAAAAACGGTATTTGGATGCTACATGTGCCTTTATCTACAAATTCAGAAATAATTTTCCCTACAACATGCTATGAAAGAAAAGATTTTGAAGACGTAGGACAGAAAGAATGTTGATGAACTTTGGGGTTGGAGAAGGCACCTAAGAATGTCATAGAAAGCCAAGAAAACAAAACAAATGAATCAAAATTCAAATCAATCTAGAATTTTCACTTGAGGCAGAAAAAACTAATATCAAAATATATCCTGGACATATTACATGAAGAACCAATTCTCTTGAGAAATTTATAACGCAGTAAAAAGTGGAAAGAATGACCAGCAACAAAGTGGATGTTCTTGATTACAACAGGGGTGCCACTGGAAGATCTGAAAACTACATTGGGGAGAGACCATCTTGGAGAAGGTCTGTGTTATTAGCTTGCTATATCAGCTATAATTCACTATCCTAGGTCTGACTACTTTACTTCCAAAAATGAAATTTTCATAATTAGTGTTGTTTGGGAAAAGAAAGGCCAAATCTTTAAAATTTCACTCCCTTATCTGTTGGTGAATTAGCAAAGTTCTACCAAGTAATCCTTGCATTCTGTCCCATATGGACCTGATCTATGGAGAATTGCAGGAAAAACCCCAGAGGTAAAAAAAAAATCCAGTCACAACACTGGACTGTGTATAAATATGTTATTTATCTTTCATTTTGCAAGAAACTAGAAAATAATTTTGAGAAAAACCACACTATGCATTTTCCATTAGTAAGTGGTTGCGGTTCTCATCAGACTTATGAAAGTTTCCATTTCCAAAATACATTTTTCCAGTTAAAATGCCTTGGGCAAAGTAATTTTATGTTGTCTGGATCAGTTCTTCCCCTGCTATCCAGTTCACTGTGTGCCATATTGTACTTCCAGAGTAATATAGTTAGTACAGCTTTCCCCTTATTTGGCAGGTTCCAGAACTGTTAGAGTAGACAGCTGAACTATTCCCCTAATGGTTGGGAATTCTGGATCAACCTGCTTTCAGAAGTTGTGACTGCTCTAACACTAGTCCAGGGGGTTGGACTAGAAGACCTCCAAGGTCCCTTTCAACTCTATTATTGTTATTGTTATTATTATTTTGTACATCAATACATCTGGTTGGGGGAAACTGCACAAATAACTCATGCTACTGTTTCTTAGATTACTGATGTCTTGTTTCCATACCTACTTCCCGTCAGAGATATCAGCTTCTCAATTAGTCCTTCGTAAAACTAATATTAGCACGTTTCCTGGCAAACTTTAGATACTGATGCACTCCTAAATAGTAGCTGAGTTAGGTAATTACCACATAGGTCACCCAGGGAAACAGAACCTTGGCTTCAAGATATTCCTGAATCACTGTTCCTAGAATTGCTCAACAGACTGGAGCGATCAGAACTGCTAGGTACTGTAATTCATCAACTCTAGAAAGCTACAAATTCCATCATCTATGCTACGATAGAATATTCAATATTCAAACATTCAAGATAATCATTAAGGTATAGAGCAAACCTGATTCGCCACAGTGTACATTGGAAAGTTGAGTTATCTAGGAAATTGTTGGAAGGAATCTTGCATTATTTTGCAGAGGAGCAATCAAAACAATTAGAACAAAATTTCCTTTCCTGTTAGACCAGACTAAGCATAATACGTTCTCCACTGATGGATGGATGAATGAATGAATGAATATCTGTTTGGCATTATCTGAAGAATTGCTATTTCCCAGTGTAACTGAGAATAGCATGACTCTTCCTGTTTCACTGCCAGAATCAAAAGGAATTTTTTTTTGAAAAGCTTGGGCTTAATTACAGGAAGAGAAGCATTATCAGTTATATGCTTTTGAACACAAATCCAGCAGCATTCAGCTGGAGAGCCCATTGCTATCCTGTATAGTGATGAAGGACGAGAGTGTTGTTCTCCTTGCTTGGTTAATTTATAACTTCTCTAATTTTGCCAAATTTTTGTTTTCAATGCTATCTATACAGATATTTATGATTTTAGCATGTTTAAATACAATAACCATTATCGAAGCTTCAATTTCTTAATAAAAGGACCTTACCCCAACTTGACTTTATATGGAATTCAACTCGTATTAGTTTCAGCCAGTTTTGAGACAGACAAACCAATAGTAGAAAATACAGCTCAGCCTCTAAGATTTTGGATTCTTGATCTCTGCTTTGAAACTTAAACAATTTTTGCTCTATTGGCCCAAGTTTGCTAAAACAAAGCACATGAAATTAAGCCCCCACACCAGTATTTAGAATTATTTCATCTTGACTTTCCCAAGAAAGCTTTTTAAAAAACACCTTAAATGGGCTGCTTTTCAATTCTGAATATTGGGAGTGGATATTGTATCCATGGGGCTCCTGTAATTATGTGAAATACATAGTTTATTATGGTTGGAAAACTACTCTTTGGGATGGGTGAGCAAAAAATAAGCTACATTTTTATTATGTGACATATCAACTAGGCTAGTTTGTCTTAAGTGAATTGATGATAGACAGAACCTTCTATTCACTTCCTGCTGTGTCTATTAATATAATGGGAATCAACTCAAAATATAGAATATTTGTAGCCACATTTAAGTAACTTTTTATCAAGTTATATGGAGGATTTCCCAATAAACAGATACGTAGAATTTTTAAGATTTAACTTTTCAAGCTCAGTACTATATTTGGTTCAACTGGGAGTTTTCCTATTATTTAAATAAACTTGTTTATTCAAGTCTTTGTAGACTGCTATATTGGGTATGTTATAAATTGTACTAAAAATAACTTGTCTGGCAAAATATGATTATTAATCTAGATCCATCATTTTTAGGTATTTGTTATTACCTGATTTCCCCCCCATATATTTTATATTTTGATACTTTTTCTGTATTATTCCGCCTTATCTTGACAGCTCTTATAAAGGGTTCTATTCAACATCATGCACTAAATTCCTTTGCAAAGGAAGACATGAGGATAACAGTCTCTCCTGCTGTTGCAGGTAATTTATATGGCAAATAAACTTGAAAACAGAATGTAAGGAGTTTCCAAGTGCTATTTAACTTAACAGAGATATTCAAACTGAGGAGCCAAACTACATTCCCATGGTACTTAGAGACAATTTTCATTGTTGCACTAAGATACAGCCCAATTCACTCGTGGCAAAAATACCAAGTTTAACCTTCACAAACCACAGAAAATTGCATACAACTGTGTGGGGGGAAAAACCCTATAATCCAGCCACAAATACCTTCAACCTGAAAATAAGAAATTTGTCATCAGTGAACAATGTAAATTAGCAGCCAAGCAGTATGTAAACCACTGAATTATGAGATAATTAAAGCCAGGCCAAAGTTGTACATTTGCATTTTCATCTCTACCTTTTGAGTATTCTGGAAGTTATTTACTACGTTATTAATATCAAGTTTGCTACTTACAGGTTTACTGAGAAAAAGAAACTAAAAAGCAGTATTTTATTTGCTGTTATTTACACAAGAATGAGAAAGAAGCAATTCAATCATTCTATTGATAAGATACAGAACGTGTAAAGAATTTATTCTGTTTCTCATCAAAATGCAAATGCTAGCTGGATTATTTTCCTCCTGGATGTTTACTTACATTTGTAAAGACGGTTTTGGCTTGTTGACTGTACACTTTGAATAACTATTTTCATTCATGCTTATATTTTCTTCTGATACATTTATCAAGGTTTCAGTTGAGGTGAACAGACACACCCTATTCTGATCTGTAGGTGTTAGGATCAGACAGCTATATAAAAATTTCTTCACAGCTGCACAGATACTACACTAGAAGTGTTTTACAGTATTACAAAATTAGAGCTGCATCAAAATCTCCAGCCTGTTTCTCCCCCCCATTTTTCCTATTTAACAAATTTCCTCCCTTCTATTTTGCCAGTTCTCTTTTGCTTAACATGTATGGAACTCACAATATGCTTAATTTTGTAACCCTAGTTTTTTTTTTAATAAAAGCATTATTCTACTTTTTTGTTTAAATTGCCCAGCACAGCCATGATTTCTGTTGAATTCTACCATTCTTTTTTCAAATCATTTCCCTACAGTAGTATTTCTTAATCCTGACAACTTTTAAGATTTGTGGATTTTAACTCCTAGAGTAAAACGCACACATCTTAAAATTGCCAAGGCTGAGAAATACCGCCTTAAAACTCAATACTCAACTGAGTCCCACAACCAAAATAAGTTACCATACATACAGGGAAGTTTACAACTGGAATCTCAGTAGGGATCCATGTGATTAGTTGCTCTTTCTGTCACACACTGATGAATGTGACAAGAAAATGTCATGCATTGTTAGAGAAACTATCAGGACAATACGCTTCATGTTTCACAACTTTAATAGAATATTCTAACTATTCTGTACAAATTGAAAACACTGTATTAAGTTACAAATGTATAAGATAAGGCTGGAGCACTCTCTACATGCCTGGTAACAGCATTCATACAATTGGTAATGAAGTGTTGCCATAAGCTGGCATTGTATGCTTAAGAACAGTGAACTGTATTCTGAATATTCTTCGGAAGGATTCTGGAGCTTTAAAAAAAACATGAGAAATGCAGAACGGAGTGACTTGATATTGCAGATAAACATCAGAACTATGCACCCAGGATGTATTTATATTTTTCCAATTATATTATATAATTGTCACAGGCCCAAAATTAGATCATCTTCTAATTTATCCAGAACATTATTTTCCATGTTTGTGTGTAGTTTCACTTTATTTTTTGTTTAGTGGAAGCCATACTTTGCTATGTTCTCTGAATTCCAATGCTGTAATTTGCACTTGATGGCTAAACCGTCACCAAGACCATCTGCACTTGATTTAAAGGTCGAATATAAATTACAGCATGCCGGTTCATCAAACTCTGGTCTGTTCTTAAGGTTGAAGGAAGATTAAAAGGGAAGTTGCACCCAACAGTGGAGAACAAGCTTATAAAGTTGCAGCTTATGTCCAGGCTTCAAGCCTTTGGATTTAAGAATGTCTGAACAGTGCCCGAACAGTGCCGAGCAAACCGAGCAAATATATACTTAAGTGCTGCAACCTTCTCAACCTAGGGAGCCCACATCAGGGTTGTTGTTTTGAAATGTCTGAGAAGCAATCATTTTCTTGAGTAAAGTATGAGTTTTCCACATACAAGTACCCATAGTTTATAAACAGGATTTTCTTCAAGTATTTTAAAACTATTAAAAGTACTAGTTCACCAAAGTACTTACAAAAATGAATAAATAAGGTGAACAACTAAATGTCTCTCAACCACTCCTTTCTTCAAAGATAAGGGAAATGTTATTTTCAGTTTAAAATTACTGGAAATGACAATGTTTTAAGGTACTCTGTAGCACTAGTCTGTCTGAATGGTTATAGGAGATTTATTTTAAAGGGAAAAGATCTACCAGAAGGCATATCGCTTTATTTGTTTTTACTGTATTTTATTAATTTAATATAGTCTAAATATTCCTATTCCATAGTATTTTGATAAAAACTTGCCTTGCATTGAGGGTAAGTTTTTCAAAAAGGCAAATTAATTTTTTAATTTAATGGAAAAGCCTACAGAGACAGTTGAGCTAAATTGTACCAAAGACTGTAGAGTGTGCTTTAATTAAACCTCATATTTCTCAAATGCATTAAGTTGCCACTGTACAAGTTAAGCAAAAATAAGAAAAGAGTTAGTGAAAATCATGCATTTGAAAACAATTTAGTTTAAGCATTGTTAATAAGTTTGTGCTGCAGTAATGGAATTTCCTGAACTGCAGGCCAGGTATCCAAATATTGTTACAGGCTGTTCAAATATCACTCTGAAGTGGTATTTCCTTATTGTTGTTTGCATTCAGCAGGTTGACTGGCATCTTTCTGTGAAAAAAGAAAAGAAAAAAGAGATATATGCAAAAGATATTTCTATATAATACTGAATTTAATTCAACATTAAATTTAATTTTATATTCATAACCAATATCACAACTAAGATATGAAAATGATAATCTGAAAAATAATATTCAAGGTATTGTGCTTTGAGAGACGGAGATATTATTCTTTATCCAAAAGGCAAGACAACCAGTTATTAAAGCTGTGCAGTGCTTTGGATCTAAAGGTTAAAAGGTGCTTAAGAATGAATTGCAGTCCAAATGTCACATTTTTTCTGCCAATTTTCAGCATGTCTGTTTTGCCTTCAAATCTGAAGCACTGCTTATTGATTATGCCTGTATTTTAGCCATTACAAAAATAATGGATTACAATAAAGGTATATCATCCTATTTCATACAGTGGCTAGGGGCTCATCTATTCTTTCCAATAACTGGTATAACAATCTGTGTTTTTACATTTTTATATCATTCCTCCCTGAGATTTGGAATAAATAAATGGATGGGTGTCATTCAGTACTGCTTGGCCCAGATCAACAATATCACACTTTCAGATCATTGTTCAGAGAGGAGTCTTTCTTGATACCTACATTTTAGCATTTTTCAGAATATCTAAAGATGCATAGAGATAGATTGAAGGTTAACCACATCCTGATAAAGGACTATATTCTAAGATACTCCTCTCAAAGAAAGTTTCAAATTCCACCAAGACATTACCGGAACATCTCTCAAAATAAAGAAATAAAAACATAATTCCAGTTTTAAGAAAAAGCAAAATGCCATAGGATCACATAAGAGTATACTATCAGGAGCAAGGACTGCAGAAAATACTGAAGGAAGAAAAAAAGGGAGAGTAATGTCCTTTATGTCTACACTAAAGGATACATTGAAACAAAAGGATCCTTTGTAGGCTATCCAAATTGTGCATGAATACAGGTATCCCTGTTCTGCGTAGTTTATTAAAGACAATCACAAGAATTTTTGGTAACTGTTCCATTTTTAAAATTGGTCTTTTTTTTTTTAAAAAAAAAACATTCTTCTAAAGGAAAACCCAAGATGTTTTTAATAAAATACAATCCATGTAAAGCCTTTCCTACACACTCCTGAATGGATAATGAAGAGGTTTAATAGTTATCATAGATAAACAGTTGTGTGCAAACATTTAGGCATCTCTAACTCAAATTAAGAGAATTTGGCTTACTGGTTAAAGCACTAGACTAGAAACTGGGAGAACAAACATGAAACAAGCTAGATGACCTTGGGCCCCTCACTCACTATCAGCCCCAGGAAGAAGGAAATCAGCATGAATTGAGACTGACTTGAAGGCATGCCCCGTCTCAAAAAGGTAAAATTGAACATTTCAATGAATCCTTAAGTGAACAGATATATTGTACAGCAATATATTGATATTTTGTACAGTACTAAACACAAGTATCTTTCTGCAAATCTGAATGCATTCATGTGCATTCACATTCATGTAAATTTATTTAAGGTCCAAACTAAAAACATGGAATATACCAGGTACAGAAATTTGGAACCTTTCAACAACTGATTCAGTGCTCTTTAAAAAAAAGTTTGAATTGTTAATAAGGCCAAAATAAGTGATCAGAACTACAATGAGCAAGGTCAATACAACTCCACAGATGAACAAATAATTTGACTCTAATTATTGTTCTAATTACAACAACCATAGGCTCCTTTGGCAGCTGTGTAAGCATACGAAAATGCAGGTAATTCACATTAACAAAACAGAGGATATGTTTCATACAGATAGTCCTCAACTTATGACCACAATTGGACCTGGAATCTTGGTCATTGAGCGAGATGCTACATGACCACTTTACTCAACAACCACAATCCTGGCCTTCCCAGTTGTGGTTATTAAGCAACCATGTGGCTCATTAAGTGGAACACTGGGGAGAGGGCACAGTGGTGTCCTCTCCCCATCCCACTGGGAAAAATAATCGCAAGAATGCTGGGAAACGATCACAAGAATCAGTGTTTTTACCCGATTTGAGGTCCATTCTTCCAGAGTGTGGGAGGATTCCCCCCCCCCCAATATGGAAGGAAGAGGAAATCCCTCCATGCACTGGGGGAATGGACCTTAAATCCAATGTCCTCTCTGCTTGCAAACTTCCCTGCCAGCTTCCCTACTGACTTTCTGGGGAAGCTAGCAAAGATGATTTCAAATGGCGATCGCATGATCATAGAGCAACCAGTCATAAATGTAAACAGATTACCAAGAGCCTAAAAAAGAAGTCATATGATGGGGCAGTGCAGTATTTTATAATGGCTGTAAAGCACCCATTCCAAAGCTATCATGACTGCTACTGTTATTAAATGGGTAGTCGTAAGTTGAGGATTACCTGTACTAGCATTTTCAGCTATGAGGAATATTGTTAAGAAATAGAAGTTAATGAAACTGTTGAAATAAAGGTAAGTTATGGAAACTCCAGAAAAATAATACACTAGAACTGCCAAAAAGCTGGTCAAATCTGCAAAACAAAACCCAGAGATCATTGCAAATGGCCTTCTGAAAAGTTTAGCTGATAGTAGAGTAATTGTTCACAGGTCCACAGTTCAGCACTGCTTTTGTAACAATGATCTGCAAGGGAAAGCTGGCAGAAAGTAACCTTTCTTCTGATCTCACCATCATTGCCTAATCTATGCACGCATGTATGCGCCCGCAATTAAACACACATACACAAACACACTGAAATATTCTGAAATAAAAATTGAACTGTTCAGCCATAACCACACAATATACATTTGTGGAAAAATGATAAAGCATATGAAGAACATGCTATTTCAAAAGACAGCAGTTTAAAATATACCTTCAAATTAATCAAGAACACTTATAGGAAACGAAGATAAAGATTTTAGAGTAGACTTCACAGTTTAAACTTTGGTATCTCTGCATGAAGATCTCAAATATATAAATATGTAAAGTAATTTAAAAACATTTCCAAGCAAGAAGGATTCTGCAAGGAAGAATGGAAGAAAAATTCCAAAAGCAAGAAAACAACTTCCTACAATTTGTGATACTTTCCTAATATTCATTTGATGATTAACTGTTAAAAGCTCAATTCACATCACCTGAATTTCTAATAAAAACAATTATTTCAACTTTGACGACTGCTTTAAGCATATTCCTGTTTTGTATTCCATTCACCAATATATTTGAACAGTAGCAAATCTAAATCAAATCATTTTGACAGCACAGAGTACAGTAAGTTTGTGTAATTTTTCTGTTAATATTAAAGATGAAGATTACACATATGTAATACAACATACTTGTGAAACACTGGAGCATTTTTAAAAAAGGATAATGAAAAGGGCAAGTACAGGTGACCCTCGACTTACAACCATTGATTTAGTGACCATTCAATGTTACAATAGCACTGGAAAAGTGACTTATGGCCATTTTTCACACAACCATTGCAGCATCCCCATGATCATGTGATCAAAATTCAAATGTTTGGTAATTGGCATACATTTATGATGGTTGCAGTGCCCCAGGGTCACGTAATCATCTTTTGCAACCTTCTGACAAGCAAAGTTAATGGGAAAGCCAGATTCACTTTACAACCATGTTACCAACTTAACAACTGCAGTGATTCACTTAACAGCTGTGGCAAGATTGTAAAATGGGGCAAAACTCAGTTAGTAACTGCCTTGCTTAACAACAGAAATTTTGGGCTCAATTGTGGTTGTATATCAAGGACTACCTGTAATATGCAATGCTGTTTTCCAAGTGATTGAATATTTTATTCAGAGAAGTATTAGTGTAATTCCTATTTTCTCTTATATATCCTTAGTGTTGAGTGTACGCAAAACCTGACATTTCTACTATTAGAAATGTTTCCTATGCAAGTCATAGAACATTGATCAATCATGTGTAGCAGCTTCTCAGAAGCAAGACTTTTATTTAAAATATCAAACAAAAAGTGAAGACAGAAAAGCTATCTATAAAATTAGTTCTACAGTACAATAATCCATATTAAGGCAACTTTGGGAACAAAAACCCCCCTAAAAAGTAACAGTATGATGATCATTTAGCCACTGGGATGTACCCTTTACTGAGGATAAACAGGGAGTATCTGGTAAAAGAGTAAGGAAAGCAGTAACTGAATATTATTTGATTACTAAGTAGTTAGGTTGGAACATTTCTTTTTTAGATTGTATCTGGACATTTGAGAACACATAGCTAAATAAATATCAAAATGGTCATTATCTATAATTTAAGAGTCATGTCTATTTTATGTATTTTTCTCAACATTAACCAAGTTCTTGTGGACTTAATTATACACTATCTTGATAAAGTACCATTTCTTTCTATAGAATAGGTGAATGAAATAAATTAGGTACTTAAATGAATGAGATTTGCATGGGTTACAAAAAAAAAAGGGAAGCCTTGGAAGTTATGTATTAATGGAATTCAACCTTACCTATAAATGAATGAATGAATGATAAACAGAGTTAAATTACACCTAAATGGGGAAAAATTGAAACGAACTGTCAGCATAAAAGAAAGGTGAAATGGACCCAAATAAACAAAAGTAAAAAGCAGTAACTAGTATTCAAGAAGGCACAAGAAACAATTTGTCACATACAATCATTCACAGAAATAATAAGCATAATTTCCATTTTTTTGTAGCTAAAGTTAACATTTGCCTGCAATGCATTTCATTTTCAATTCAGTAACTATCACGTTATTACTATAATAGTTATATAATAACCATAAGAAACATTATATTTAAGCCATGTGTACAATTATGCCAAGTGTACAGATTATATGTTCAAGTCAACATGTACAATGTTCAAAATTCAAATACAATTTTCACATGTAAACATTTGTGTATATTACTTTTATTTTAATATAGATCTCTGGTCAATGTATTGCAGATAACCAGCTATCAGTGTAAGTAAAACTAGTTTGAGAACTGATGACTAGAAGGATTCTTTCCATGCTGCAATTTTAAAAGTAAGTCTGGGGCAGGGAATGAAAAGGGAGGAGAGAAACATTTCATGAATTATTTCATCCTACCTACATGACTAAAATTTTCATTCAAGAGAAAAAGATCATATAGGAACACCACATAACAATTAGACCACTATAAATCTCCCTGTAAATCAGGGGTGTCAAACTCGCAACGTCACATGATGTGTCGCGGCGTATCGCAACTTTTTTCCCATTGCCGGCAATGGGGTGGGTGCGGTTTCGGCATGACGCATCTGGCCCGTGGGCCGGCAGTTTGACACCCCTGCTGTAAATGTATCTGTGGAATTTATCAAGTGTAATGTGCAAACTAAGAATTCCTTCTCTTAGGCATGTAGGAAAAATGAAATGAAATTTTGGTATTTTAGAAAGAAAAACAAAAGAAACACAAAAGCAAATGGGCATAAAATGGACAAATATATTTCAAATCTGCAAACCTTTTAAATAAGCAGGCATATGCTAAAATATAATTCTAAGTTTATATAAATATATGTATACAAGATAAACAGAATGTGCTATTTATAATGCATGCCATGTTATAGAACTATTAATCTATGTTAGGTTAAAGAAAATGAAATGAATTAGTATTAGCTTAGCGCTAACAAGGAAAAAGTGAGAATGTATTCATTCGAATTAATAAATAATGAACAAAGAAAATTGGGCCATTTTTTTAAAAGTTAGTAAATTATTAACTTGAGAATTAGTAGAATTGATGTGGTATGTGGTGCAATTTATAATTTTGGCTTAATGTAAGTACTTAAACAGAGCTAACCTTAGGCTCACTTTCTGCATCTTCCTCCTCTTCTCCTTCTTCTTCTCCTTCTAATTCCTAGATTTAAAAGGAAAGGACTAGGATAAGTATGCTTTTTTTGACATCACTGTGCACATTGTTTCATCATTTTTTATTGCTGACTCTTATTAATCACAAAGGCCAAAAACATGAGTCCACTGTTTTGTAATATTAAATGCATCTGTTATCTATTGGATTTTCCTGTCTTTTCAGAGAAAGGAGTATAGTCTTTATGACAAGTTAACGGCATCATTTAGGTGGACTCTTCTGTTTACAAAGTTTGTCAAGCAAGCTTGTTACCCTGAGGCAATTTGATTGCTAAAGAGTTTTGTAACTTTTGAAAATATTTGAGATCAAAGAGGGGGTTCAACTAACAAAACTGGTAAATGCTGTGAAATGTGAATGCTGTTTTGAGAAAATGTGATAAACACAAGCTGATCTTTGTACTGAAACTGATGATATAGATTATTTACCATTTCCTCTAGCTATTCTGACAAGAAGAAAAATTGGAAGAATTTTTTTTGAGTATTTCATTCTTTTTAAAAGTAGCTAAAAATATCAGTGAGACTATAACAGCACCTTTCTGAGAATGAACATATTTCAGGTATTTTTCTCCTTCTTTTCTCCTGACTGACCATGAACTTTTTCAATTTCTCAATTTCTCACTTATTCATTGTTATTAATAATTCCAATAAGACTTTCAAAATGATCAGTAACCTGTCTACAGATAAAAGTGCTTTAACTGAGTGGACTGTTCCTTCAATGTTGCAGAGATAAAGTCAGCAAGTCTTGTCTTTTGAAATTCTGCTGCATCAAAGTTTGGCAGAGGGATAAATATTGCAGAAACTTGTCTTGTCACTGAAGAAGCTACAGCAGCTTACTTACAAATAAACTCACTACACTTGGCCTCCAAAATCATATGGCTGCTGACAAACATCCATCACACCCTATACTGGAAGTCTCAGAAAACAGAAGAAACAACAACCAGAAGGGGGAAAAGTAAGACGGTTCCTTTTATCAATAATTGTTTAAAAAATGAAAAAAGGGAGGAGAATGGGAAATAGAAAAAAGACCTATCTCTGCTCTATATAAGTGAAGGAATTAATAAGCAACTAACAAATACTCTGCAGAAGAAGGGAATGAGAATCAGGTCATATGGTTTCTGTCTTTTGAGAAGCAGACCAGATCTACAGAATATTTACCACTGAACTATTTGTAATTGAGAATTAATAAACATAGAATTCTTCTGACTTCAGCCTACTTTCTGTCTTCCTAACGTTTGGGAGTAAAATTCTCAGAATTGCACTTAACTTCTTTTTAATGTAATTGTAAAATAAAAAATGTGCTGATTTTCAAGAATTCTAGCTCTGTAAGTCCTCTAGCTGCCCAATGAAGTATACTGTCTTTTAAATATACACACAATAGCCAATTTGTTCTTGCTGACTTTGATACTGAGGTATTACATCTTGGTCAATACATATACAAATACAAAACACAAAAATTAAGGTTAATGTTAAGACCTCAGATTGCTAATCCCTGTTCTAAAATGAGTCTCCTTGATTATTCAGTCTACAATATTTATTATGTATTCCACTCAAGAAAAAATATTAAACCAGGATATACTCACCTCTTCTTCTCCTTCCTCTCCTTCTTCAAACTAATTAAGGATGGAGTGGAGTAGGGAGGAAAGATAGAAACTCATTTAGATATTACTTTACATTCATTACATGTAGCATTTATATGAATATTTGAACCATATTTTTCCAAATCTACCTATAAACCTCTTGACAGTTTAAAATGTATCAGACTAATACCTGCATAAACAGATTACTGAATAATTAAATGTATCTTTCTACATTCCAATAATTATATCAGAGAAGAGAAAGATGAATAGATCACTTATCCTAAATATAACAAAGTACTTTCAATAGATGTGAATACTTTTTTATTTCAATATTCATCGTGACTTGAGGAATTTCTATGAGGTTTTGGTAATTGTTCAATCGACCAGTTATCTTAAGACTGCAATGCCAATTTAGATGGAAGTATATCATTGACCCTGACTATCTCAAAAAACTAAGCAAGGCTGGACCTAATTAGTATTTAAGAGACCATCAAGAATTATCAGGCTTGTATACCAGACAGGTAAGTTGAAAAAAAAACCATGGAAGAAGAAGGTAATAGCAAATCATTTACCTATTATTACCGAGAAAACCAGATGGGTTAAGTAGCCAGGACCTGGGCTGAGTCCAACTCAAATGAATCTCTACTTTTTACTTTACTGTACTTAAATATAATATTAAAGATCTTAATAAACATTCCTGCTTGAGAAGATTGTTATTCTGTATTTTGCATAATTTATCTTGTTTCATTTATTGTTTTTTAAAGCTACAAAAAAGGTATAGTTGTCATACAAACAGCAAAACTGTCTGTAATATTTTCTTTAAGATAGGATAATGCACTGAATAAAAGACTACCTGGTACGTTCTCAGTCCCATATCACCCCACAGTGGTAAGTTCAGTGAACAGCACTATATAAGCCACTATCTTTTCAGACTCAGCATTTCTACACACATCTATTATGGTAATATCAACCTACTGGTAGAAATGTTGCTAGGATTACTATTATATTGCACATTGAAAACTTAAGTACTATTTAAATATTATTGCAATTACTGGAAATGATCTAGTCCTCTTTATATATTAGGGCCCAATGGGTGAAGTACACACTGACCCAACTTCTTATGTGTACAGGTCCTTGTTCTTGTTCACCCCATACATATGTTGAATGATCATATGTAGTAGTAATAAAATGCATCTAGCCAAATGCCTGAATTAATCTATCTATAGCATGGACTTTGTTCTTTCATAAATCTAATATAACAGGAAAGACATGAAATAAAATACCACACCATATTTTTTTCTTATTCTATGAATAATAGAATAATAGCCAGTTTAATAGCCAGCTCTATTTCATGTAGTATAAATAATAAAAAAGCAGAGTATATGCAAACCTCAATTTTTGTTTCCAAATGATGTTTCATCATTCATGCCTACTAAGTAAACACAATTCTTACTGGGAAATTTTTGAGGAGAGTATTACAAGATGCAGGACTCGCATATAGTGGGGAAATTACCAACTTTGAACTAAGAATTAATGTATTATTAATCTTGACTTTAAAGCTTTGAATTTTCTTTTCTAATCAACAAAATTTATTATTATTAAAAGCAAATACAATGCCTCTATGCAAAAATAAATACATAAACAAATAAATCTGAAGTAATTGGAAGATACATACATTATCATCATCCTCTATAGCTTCTCCAGTGAAATAGAGGACAGCACGGGGCACTATTCTTTCACGGAAGAAGTGTCCAACTTCGAAATCTATGGCTAAAGTACATTCTGAATCTTCATCCTGCAAAATTAAAAGAAGAAATTATGAGTCTGTATAACTACATCTATCTTATCATTACGAAATCATTTAAAATGAGTAATAGAACTGAAATTGAAATATTTTGTAGACTATAGATATGCATTTCTACTAATTTGCAACTACTAAAAAAGAGAATTCTGATTTATAAAAAAGCTTGTCTATTCCCCAAACTTTCAATTTTCAATAATGTATCAAGTAATATCAACATTAGAAACAGCCTTTTTTATAAACCAGTCAAAGCTGTAAACCTGTTTTTGAAGCAAAAGAAATATTGTGAACAATTATTGACCAGCTTTGGAGATCAAGTAGAGATTACATAATGCTTAGAGACCAAACACCAGAGAAAAGGGGGAAAAGAAATAAACAGAAAGCTATCACTGAATTGATTAGACTTTATGCAATATTGTTAATGAAATATTTGATATGAACAATCAAATGTGAAGTTGTAAAGCTGAACTCATTATTTTAAAAAAATGAAATGAAACTTACCAGTGATTCTCCATCTCCTGAAACTACAGGGGAAAAAAACACAAATGTATTGTAAATTGATTATAAAGCAATTTTTGTGTTTCAAATACTAACATGTATAGTATTTATATGAATAGACATATTTAAAAAAAGATCCAAAGTATTTTCTAGTATAGTGCCTTTGTGAGGGGACAAATAGGAATCCAATGTAAACTCTCTCCCTTTGTTTCCTAAACCAGCAGTTTAAGCACAAAACACTAGAGTCAGAAAAACTGTGCAAAAGAAAACTGCAAAACCTGTCTGATTCAACATGGAAGTAGTTTTGGCTGAATCGATAAGTTTGTATGACACTAATATTTACATAATTAAAAAAAGAGATTTGTGTTAAACTTATTATTTCCATGTAGAGGAGATTCAAAGGACATCTAATAATAAATAGCATTGTTAAATGCAATACCAATGCTCTGATATAGTTATATCACTAATATTAAATCACATCTTAAAGGATGTATTCAACATTATCTATACCCCTATAGGGATGGTACTATGGAATCTTCTTTCTCTTATTCGCATTCACTATGATAAGAATGATAAGAAGAAATTCACAACATTGTGGTAACTTTATTTTGGTTTTCTTGGTTAATAAAATACAGCTCTCCTGTCCAGAAAAATCTGTGATAACAAATATTCAAACTGTTTTTCCAAGTTTTGTTGTGTCTTTTTCTAGTTCAGAGCCATGATCCATAGATTAAATAACAATTTTGCATTGCAACAAACTAATAAAAGACATCATGTGGAAAAACTAGAATCTAACAAGTAGGAACTATTATGTTGTTAATCCCAATTCTTCAATTTTTAGGTTGTTGGAAGAAGACGACATACACCAGGATTAATATGTAGCTCAAAGTTATGATTCGTGGTATGTACATGAAATTACATCTAAGATATTGCACAACACTGTCTTATGGATTATGTGTGATAACCAGCAGAAGGATCCCTAATAACTTAATGATATTTAACTTCTGTCACCTCTTAGTATAAAAATACCTGACAGATGAAAAGAGTCTTCTCTTTTCAACATTATGGCTTATCAAGAAAAGGAAGTATGTGTTCTGATGTATAGTTAGCTTTTTCCTTGCAATCTACTTAGGGTTATATGCTTGGCTGGAAAGAGGCAAATGAGAGAAAGGGGGCATCTTTTTAAAAAAGGTAGCTACAAAGCTGAATGTGTATTGATAAAAGGAAACCCTTCTGATTAGCTATGCTAAGAGAAAGATCTACTATGCAACCTTCTATACACATGCATGTTAATTCTACTTCTTAATATTCTCTCTATTCACTGTTCTGAATAAGCAACATTATACGAAGTTCATAAAAGAAGTAAAGGTCAAAGAAATTAAAGGCATAAACCAGGATGGCCAAACCTGGCTTAAATTAACAGCATTCATTGAGGTTCTCAATACTCCACAAATCCTTTAAATCATTTTTGCTTTAACCATGCTATACATTGCTTCATATACTTCATTCCATTCTTTAAACTTCTTGCTTCTAAGAATCTCCCCAAATTTGGATCTTACAAATTTGATTCATTATCACCTTTCATACTCCTGTAAACATCATTTTACAATTAACAAAACTTACTGTGGTATTTTACTGTAACAGCATCATGATTTACTGCTAATAGTGAACATGGGTGATGGATTGCCTATCAGTTTGGAAGCAAAATGTTCTACTTAAAAATAAGGCAACAGCTTCTAAATATGCCAATGCTATTCCTAAGCATTCAAGCAAATTTCAGAATAAAGAAAGAATACATAAAGCAGCTTAGTGACCTTTCAATACCAAAAATGTTGTGAGTAAAATAAGAATGGGACAGAAATTTAGACTCAAATTTAAAACTGAATAGAATATATTTTCATTTTCCACCAGATTATGTAGGCTAAAGTGTTAGGATCAGAGGAGATTGATTCCTGTTTTTTTTATTATTTAGAATATTTATATGGTCATCCACTATCAGTGACTAGGCTGCTTACAAACTGCCTGTTAAGAGCTTCAGTGTCTCTCTTCTGCATGTTAAAGCTAATCAGGCTCAGGTTCAGTTCATGGTTTGCAGCCATTCCCTGCTCTAAGCCTTTTAAAGCACCATAATTTTTTTCCAAAAGGATAACTCCCCCCAACCTCCCTTCCTTAAAGTGATTTTATGTGCTCCAAAAACATTGCAAGTACCTCGTCCAGGTTAACTACATCATGGTCCAAATTAAGTACCTATTCTGAGCTGGAGACTTATTTCTGCAACTATTAAACATTTTGCTAGTTCTAACTTGCTTTGACTCTCTATGCTAGAATCTTTACAAAATCTACTCAAGTCTCAAAAAGTTCAATATTATAAAATAAGGGCAGAATAAATTGAATCAATGTTACCTTTAATTGGACTGAAGAAATTGAAAAATGAGTCATTAGGTACTTGTTTAGTAATTGTTCTGACAGTGCCTCGACCCTTGTGTTTCTGTTTCTTCTTTATTGTTTTTACTGTAACATTTTTTCCTTTCTTCCAATCAATAGTGCATCTGGAGATGAATTAAAATTATATATCAGTGACATTAAGGAAATAGATTTATCGCTCAGGCTAGTATTAGCAATGATGACAATAGCAGCCTTCTCTTGCACTATGACAGTATTAGAGCTATCTCCAACTACTTATGAAAGAATGTGAAAGCAACAATATAATACAGAGAGAGGCATTAAGAAAATTTCAGATTTCTATATGTTCAAACCACAATATTGAAAATAAAATGACAATATGAAGATGGCATTTTAACTGATAAATTCTGAAAATGGAATCAGGAGGCAGCAAAGAAACTTCAGAATGTTGCATAGGCAGTAATGCTTGTAATACAAAGATATTTGAAATAATCAAATTACTGCTTAAAATACTAAAAAACTTTTGAATTTCAGACAGGAAATTTTCCAGTTCTGTGTGGAAATGCCAGAGATCAAACTCGAGATATTTTTTTCACCAAAACATGATCCTGCCACTGAGCTAAAACCCATAAGTACATTTGAATTTTTAACAACTTTGGAAACTCTGCTTGTAGTAAAGAGCTCTCTCCATACTGCTTTGTTGTGTGATTGCCATTGACAGCCTTCCTGTCAGCTTCCCACACAAGCAAAGTGAATGGGAACCCAGCAAGGCCATGGGGTAACTCTTGTAAGTCAATCTCACCACTCTTTCTCCTGAGAACCCCAGCTATAGTCAGATTACGCATACCTCCTAGATTGCATGTCTGCAACACCCACCCACATTCAGTAGCAGCCACCCCACCCCTTGCCCAGCTACACTTGCTCCACCCACACACCCAGAAGCAGCTGCTTCCTACCTGGACACACTTGTGCCACAGCAGCCACCTCAATGCCCTCCCTCATTTGGGAGCAACCACCACCACCTGGCTGTGTTTGTGCTGTGCCACCTGTTGTTGGGAGCAGCTAACTGCTGGCTGGCTGCACTCAAGCCACAGAAGTCACTGACCTATCCACTGGCCTGCCTGTGAGCTGCCCAGGGCTTACAACTTCCTGCCAGCTTCTCTATTGACTAGGCTTGTTGGAAGCCAGCAGGAAGTTGCGAGCAGGTCCTCCCTTAACAACTGTTATCCTTGCTTAATTACAGCAACAGGGACTACAGGGATTGCCATCACTAAGTGATGTGGTCATGTGACATCACGCTTTATGACTACATCACCTAATAGTGGAAATTCTAGTCACAATTACTGTTACTAAGCAAGGAATACCTTTTCTAAGCAGATGCAATTGTTTGCCTAAAAGTACACTACAGCACAATGCTGATAACTTTAAAACTCTTTATCACTGTTTAGATCCTACTTGTTTGAATCACAATAATTAAAACAGCATTATATTAATACTTCAGTAGTCTAACTAAGCAGGGAGTAGCCACAATTCTGCACGTAAGAAAGTGCAATTATCAAAACAAAACAAAGGAGACACTATCATAAGAACTGACAGAGGAAGAATCCTTTTATAAGGTAGGCAAGGTGGAACAATCCCAATGAACAGACTGACAAACAGACCCAAATATACTACCCCACTGGGGCTGAGAAATAGCTTTCATATTTTTAGAGGAAGCAAGGGTTTAGAGAACAAGAGATATGATGGTGAACCCCTTAAAGGCAAAGAGGATACAGTTTCAACTCTATAGAAAGAAAAGAAAAGAAAAGTCCTATTACTGTTGTAAGGACCCAAAGTAAACTAATGTTCCAGTTCAATCCTTTTGATTGTTAAGTGTGCTGTCTGCCAGGAGCAAGAATCACAAAGACAAAAATTTCCAAAGTTGACCAAGTTCACTGATAATTATCCCTGCTTACTAATAAACATGGGGCAAACTATACTGAAAAGAACAACTACAATAAGACTTCAAATATTTAAGAAACAAATTCAATACTGGGAGGGGGGGAGCTTAGTGATGTTCTTTCCTTCGAGTCCATGGGAAAATATTGGAAAAGGAAATACCAGGCTGCTGACCCAAGATGGGCTGTACCTCAGAAAGACTGATAAAACCATCTTCAGCTAAAGGCAGTGAATTTGATCAGGAGAGCTTTAAAGTGAAACTTGTAGGGGGCTGGAAACAAAATCTTTGAAACGTGAACTCAAATAAAGGCTTGTCTAACCTACAGGGAAAGTAAGAATCTTGCTTTAATGAAGCCTATTAAATTGCTCAAATAACAGAGGGATTTGTTCATAAAGTTAATGACCACTGTGTATAATAATGTATAACCACTATTATTCACAGTATAAGAAGTAAATAAGAGGAGTCTGCCTACTATAGGAAGGCAAATATATCTAATGGATATAAGAGAAACCTGGTGGGATGACTTCCATGACTAGTGTTCAGTAGTTAAGGATACAATTTATTCAAAAGGTTCATCAGGGAATAGATGACTGGAATGAGGGGAAAAAAATGAGGACAAAAGCAGCCAATGCAACTGCACAAAAAGCAAAGTATGAGCTAGGGTTAATAAAGAATGCCTAAGAACAATGAAAACCAGCTACTTCAGATATGTTCAAAATTAAAAAAAAAAGAATCAGTGCGTCAGCTGATCAATAAAGATCACAAAATGTTAACAGGTAACAAAGAGACAGAACTACTTAACTCCTATTTTGACTCATCTTCTGCAAAAAAAAATGTTTTCTATCAAGAGATTGTAAAGAGTAGGATGAAGGGACAGGATTGAAACTTGCTATTGATAAAAACATATTTGGAAAATATCTATTTATCTTAAAACACCCATGACCAAGTGAACTGCTGATGAAAGAACTAACTGATGATCTGATATTAAACGTTACATATCATCTCTTGAGAAATCCTGATAAATTAAAAAAAATGCCTCATGATTAGAGTGGAAGAACCAGGGGACTATCGTTTTGTTAGTCTGACCTCAATACCTGGGAGATCTTAGGGCAGGTCATAAAAAGATCGGTAGGTAATCATCTTGAAAATGATGTGATAATTACTAGAAATCAGCATGAAAGTGTTAAGAACAAATATTATCAGACTAATTTCATAATACTTTTTTGATGCGATAACTCAATAGATTGTGGAATTCTAAAGACACAGCTTGACTTTTGACAATCTCAAACTATCCTATGACATACTGATTAAGTGTGAGCATGACAAATAAGTAGATAAGTAACTGGCTCCAAAGTTATGGAGTATTTACCAATGATTTTCTCAAATTGGAGAGACATACTGAGTGGGGTGCCATAAGGATCAGTCAACGGTTCTATATTCTTCACTATTTGTATTACTGACTTGGATGAACAGGTGAAGGGAACACTTATCAATTTTGCAGATGACACAAAATTGGATAAGACACCTAAAAACCTAGAAGATATAAATAATATTCAAAATGATCTTGATAGGCTAGAGAAATAGTATGAAAGAAACAACAATAAATGCAATTTTTCGCTTTGGAAACAAAAATCAAATACACAGGCATAGGATGGAGAAGACTTGTTATGGTATGGCACCTGTGAAAAAGCTCTTAAGAATGCATGCCAACAGCATAATTTAGTTGCCAAAGGTGGTTCTTGCAATTGGTTGGTATATATATTTGTGCAGTATATAAATAAAAATATATTTTAGCTGCATAAATAAAATTATATTTTAGCCGCAATTCTGTAATTGCCAAATCACAGAAATAAACTATTTTATTTTAATTTGTTACCCTAAATACTGTCCAGTTTTAGACAATGTATTCTGAGAAGCATTTAAAGAAAAAAAAAATCAGAGAAAGACAACAAATCCTGATCAGGGGGACCAGAAATCCTATGAAGAGACATTGAAAGAGTTCGGCATTTTTAACAATGAGAAGAAATGATAGGGGAATGAGGTGGGAATATAATAGTACTCTTCACTGGATTTAAAGTCTAGACCCTGTGCTGAACAAGCAAGACTGAAAATCAGAAATATTCCTTTTCAATTCTGTTTTTATGTCTTAAAGGCTTATCTGTTAGAACTGATTGATGTAAATTCATTCTAAAATGTTTGCATACCCAATCTTATTAGTAATAACTATTATCATTTCCTTTTCTACCACTCATTCTATCTGGCAGAATAATTTACCCTATTTTACATTGTGACCACATTACGATACAATCTGATTAAAATCTAAAAAATATTCTTTAAAACATTTCCTTACCCCTCACAATCAACAATTTCAGGACCCTCGAATGAAAATGGATCTGTCTTATCTGGTTCTGATTTCATCTTGTAGGTTTTTGTCAGAATTGAATTAGTAAAGTAGTCATTGGGTTCGAAGTGAAACTCTAATGTAAAAGACTAAAAAAAGTTCATTAAAAAAACATTAAAAAAAGTTCACCAAAGATCATAATTTTCTGGCAGACAGTAAAGAAAAACAATCAACTGTGAGTTCAATGGAGAATCTGAATTGACAATCGGCAGCATGATAGATGAATAGGAACAGATTATTAAGTCATTCCAAAATGACATGGTTCACATAAGTCGAGAAATACAAAGATATGAAAATTTTATAAGGGGTGTGCAAACCCTTTAAACAGATTCTGTTTAAATTTCTGAACTGCTAAAGCACTACAATTCACATGGAACTTTTAGAACATGTTCCTATTTGTATCTCCTGATGTGTGCATGCAGTCCTTTGTGTAGCTATAATAAAAATGAAGTGGCTCTGCATGCACGTACTGCAGATACAACAGATGGCAAATCCTAAAGTATGTGTATAAGCCTGGAAAAAGGTTTAATATTTTTGAGAAGAGATACTTCACCTTGCTACCTAGCTTTCTGAAACATTCCTACTTCAAAGTTTACAAATTCCTGTTAATTTATTATCTAGTAATTGCAACTGAACAAATGTTATAAAGCAAGTCATCATTACTTCCACTGCTAATTCCCCAACCACGTTACATTGTAATAATATTCATCTAATTTGGTGAGACTTAAAATTGAAAGGAAAAAAAAAGCTAACTGTCTAAGTACATTTTGCAGTTCAGGTGTTTGTTCTGCTTTTCTATTCAACAAAAATGTAAACTACAGTGCTGGTGCAAGACAAGATTATAATGGAAAAATGGAATCTTAATTTTAACCACTTGTTTCTTCATCCCAGAATTTCTTGAAAAAATCCTTCATATATAGCTACCTGTTATTTTCTTCTTAGGACTGACTACATGAAGAGCCCGTTCCCTGCTTTCATTTTATTTTTCTCTTGCTTAGCCACCTATTTAGGAGTTCTGGAGAACTCTGAAGCTTACACATAATTTGTGAGATCAAACTGATGTATTAGAGATTTCACCCTAACATATATAATTTGGCCTTGCCTTGAAGAAATTGGTGCTTCATTCTCTCAAATTACTGCCCATAACTCCTGCTTGAGAGGCAGGAGGCAGCCTTCACACAAATGCATCCTGTGCACCAGTTACATCCATTCTTGGACTGGGAGGCACTGCTCATGGTCACTCATGCCTTAATTACCTTCCATTTGACTACTGAAATGCACTCCATTTGAGGCTGTCCTTCAAGCATTTGGAAGCTTTTGTTGATCCAGAACATAGTGGCATATGCAGTTTTGGACACGTCAGTATGTCCATGCAACATCATTGCTGTGCAAGGTGCACTGCCTCCCAGGAGGCTTCTGACTGTGATCTTTAAAGTGCTAGATGGCATGGTACCAGGTTGCATACGGGATCATCTCTTCCTGGTGGTATGTCTGTCTTAGCAGACCTGGCAAAATGGGCATGCTACCACTAGTTAACACAGTAGCATCTGATGGGATTCACAGAAACATGCCTTCTTTGTCATGGTATCTGCCTTAGGAAATAGACTCCCTATTGAAATATGCTCAGTTCCCTAACTCTGTTGGCCTTTTGCAAGGCTATGAAGATCTGGCTCTTCCTCCAGGCATTGGGGTCAGGACTCTGGCATGATTGTATGTGTCTAGTGATGCTGTGTTTCAGTTGAGTCTTGATGCAGTTTTATTTTTTGTTCTGTTTGTTTTAATGAAATTCTGTTTTTGTTTGACACCGAGATTTTTTGGATAGTCACGTGTGTGTGTGTGTGGTGGTGGTGGGGGGAGACATACATAGAATAATTAGAATAAATAAATAAAATACAACCAGAAAGATTTAACGCCAAACATTCACGAAACAGGTAATATTGAATTACAATGCAAACATGGGCAGGTTATTCTTCTAAGCAATCAATAATGAACCACCCAACTATCAATTGTTTCTACCTCTTAAAGACTACATTAATAAAAAAGACCTTAATCACATTTCAATTAAAAACTGATGTTTTTAATTATTTAATATCTGTACTAATTCTAATTTGTTTGTAATGAAAAATGCAGGGAGCTTTGTTATAAAATCATAGCATGACTACACAGTAATTTTCTTATTCCAAAACAAGATTTTTTAATTACAGAATATTTATTTCAGCATAGGTATTGTATATAAAATATTTAATAGGTCTACATCATTGTGGAGGTATTTAGCTATCAGAACAAATAACATGGGGAATGTCTGTCCTATTTGTTTATGGGGAGTACAGGTAAAAGTTCAAATGTTAAATTGTGGGTTTTTTCTTCATTAAATAATAGTAGCAGTAGGTGGTATATTGTGGCATTATGCTACTGCTTAAGAATTGTTCCAATACAGCAGGATCTTTGAAAATATGGCTGAGAAAACCTAATATAAAAAAACCCTGAAAGCTTCCATATAAAATCATTAACTGCCAATTTATATTAATATTTAAAGTTAATCAATACTAACCATAGGCTGTCCTGGCTCAGAAAATTTCACTTTAATGTCTTGCAGGTGTTTTAGAATAGGTTCATCATATTCCTAAACATGAATGGAAAATCTATTATCAAAATGAAATAAATGAGTTACATTTCAATAAAATAACAAACTACATCTATGCAAATGTTCAGTTTTGATTTTTCCTTAACTCTTAAATTAAATACTTTCTAAATAAAATGTAAAAGGCTGAAGAATTTGATAAGTTACATACTAAATAGGCATTTACAAAATATTTTGGCCTAAGTTGTTCTACATTCTAAACATTTTAATTGCTAAATCCTTTGGAAGCGTTCTGAAAATGAAAGCTGTTTCTGGTTCAGAGCACTTCCAAAATGCTCAAAACTGTCTGTTTGATGATGAAATATCTGAAATAAAATGTTCTACACAAAAATACTAGGTGAAGTTTTTAGCTGTACCGTCAGCAAAACTAGGTAAACTCTACCATGCATTCATATGTACCTTAGATGTTGTACTCTCACCCAAACACTGAGACTGAATATGGCAGACTAGTCAGAGATGGAATCAAAGAAAAAGACTGGCCCCAGAAAGTGTTGATAAAAAATAATTTATATAAGCAATGCTTATATTTGGGGAGATAATACAAAAAGAAAGAAAGCAAACATGCAGTTTGGATTATCTCAAAAAAATCCTATTTATTCTAGAACGAGGGTCCCCGACCTCCCAGACTGGTACCGGTTTGTGGCCTGTTAAGAAACCAGGCTGCACAGCTGGAGGTGAGCGGCAGGCAAGTGAGTGAAACTGAAACCATCGCTCCCCTCCAATCCGTGGAAAAAGTGTCTTCCACGAAACCGGTCCCTGGAATCAAAAAGGTTGGGAATCCCTTTTCTAGAACATAGAACCATAATTATATTTCTTGCTTCTAAGAGGGAAAGGCTGCAACACTATATTTGGAAATACTTTTCCATAAAAATATTTGCCAGGAGATTTACTCAAAGTTTTATAAGCCTATTTCATACTTATAATTGTTAATATCTAGAAGTACAGTATTGAACATTTTATTTTCCTTTTCCTAAGTTTATAAAAGGGAATGATCACTGTAAAATCCCTGCCAAATGCAAATAAATTTCAAGTTCTTTAAATACCGAGGAAAATGTTGAAGTATTTTCAAAACTGAGCAGCATTCATTCTCATTCTCCATTAAAAGCTGACTGAAATGGAGGTACTTGTTATTCTTAGGAAAAATACAATAGGAAGGCTCAGCATACAAGACACAACATTTTACAGGAAGTCCTCACTTAATGACTGATTGCTTAATGACTATTCAAAGTTACAGTGCCCTTGAAAAGGGTGTGTTATGCTCTGTAAAGCATTCCCAGCTATCACAAAATACTGGCAACGCACACATACTTCCTGGTGACATGATTACCATCTGTGTGCCTGGCAACCTGTTCACATTTAACAGCTACCAAGTGTCATGTAGTCATGTGACTGCCATTTGCAATCTTCTCTGCTGGTCTCTCTAGAAAGTCAATGGAGAAGTCAGCAGACAAGGTTGCAAACTGCTGCCACTTGCCAAGATGACACCCTCTCATCTCTGAGGGCTGGCTGAAAGAGTTCCTTGCTGATCCATGTCTGCAGCCAAAATCCAAGCAGGAACAGAGCTTGAACTCCTCCTCTCTTTCACTCCGCAGAAGTCTCTGCAGAGGCAGACAGAGAAGGACCCCAAGCTCCATGCATCTCAGCTGCTGAAATGCAAGCAAGCACAGAGCTCAAAATCTCTTTCCTCACCTCCACGCTATTCCGCTGTCCACAGAGGCAGGAAGAAAAAGATCTCAAGCTCCAGGCCCACCTGAATTTCGGCAGCCAACAAATGACATCGCCAAACAAATTAACTCAAGAAAGATGCTTAGGGTTGCAATTTCCAGACAACATCCATTTAATAATACATCATGTACACCCTAATCAAAGTAGCCACTGAATTTGTTACCTGTACTAATTCACTCAGCATATCTACATTTCTAAATATTGTGAACCAAAAATCTGGGATTCCTTTAGGATTTGTCTCTTCGGTTGCTCCTGCTTCTTTTTCTTCTATTACTACTTTGTTTTTCAGGTCTCCCTAGAAGATACAGAAAGGCATATTTATATGAGTGTGAAAGTTTTATGGAAGGGCTTCCAAAATATTTTAAATTTATTAGAAAAGAAAAATAGCTCATTTAATCCTTCACATTTAATAATGAGAAGCAAATAGATTTAACAAATGAATAATAAAACATAATTTTCTCTAATATCACACTTAGGAAATTTCATGTTTGTTGGTTTATAAGATTAGTGCATTCAGCAGATTTGAAAGTATACAGGAAAGGTAGCTCTGCTCATTCCCCTATTTCTAAAAGCTGTCTCACCTTCCATATCGCACTTAAACAGAAGTAAGGGTTTATTAAGAACAGCACTCAGAATTATCATGTGGTGCCACTCTGGACACAAACGATGAATTTGACAGAAAAATGTGAGCTCTGTAAAATTAAATAGGCTTTGGTGTTCGGATATGATCTCTCCCAGCTTCTCTGAAATCTGTTCTTGTCCGTGATCTATCAGTATACCTTCCCCAGCCCCAACTTGGGTGTCTTTAAGGGGTATCCTATGGTCATTGTCCCTATCTATTTGGTTGGAGTATGAGTTTCATCTTCTTGCTTAGCACTGTGGAACATTGGGAGGTTGAATGGAGGTTCCCTCTGAGATGGTTTCCCCTGCCCTGTGTTTTGCCCTTCCATGTTAATTAGGCCTCTTCTTTTTTATCTTTTGCCCTCTTTCCTGAGAATAGATTCTGGAATTTTTCAAAGCAGATGAAAAAAATGGGAATGAGACATCCTAAAACTTTCAGGGACTGGTATCCTCAAGTTTTTTTTAGAGTTCCCACTTTCTGACAGAAGCCCTTTTAGGTGTCCTCTAGTTTCCCAACATCATGCTGGTGTAAGGAGCAGGTAGGACTACTTATGGTTTGGAGCTCACACAAGTAAAAAGGATCAGGCTTCATAATTAGAAAGGAAGGCGTCTCCAGGGTGAGCTATTACCACTGATGCTGTCTAAATCCTGACCTACACATCTCTGCAATTTTGCTACAGGCAAAGAGATTACAGACTCTACTGGTTACTGGGCTGTTCTTCCTAAAAGTCAGGAGCCCAGGAACTTCTACTTTTCTTATCATTATGTGGGATCCACTCTCTTTCCTACAAACAACTGATAGAAAAAGTTAAACTAGGCTATCGTTGCTGAAAAGCACGTTACTTGAATTTGGCTTTAGAATCAAGAGCTATGCTTAGTCAAGTTCTTCCCACTGTTCCTCTAATTCATATACATGTCTGGGATTACCATACCAGTCATTATGATTATGTTTCTCCAATCCTGCACTTAAGATCTTTAGCATTGCCTATCTTCACAGTTTTGCATGGTTCATCACCCTCAAAGCTATATTCGAAGGTGGGAACAGAGTATCCCTCAAAAAGCAAAAAAAGCCCCAAGCCTTGCCTTCTAACTAGAAGAGGCAGAGTGACTGGGAGTCACCATATCGCATGGCATAAACCATTTTATACTATTGATTTAAACTTGAATATTTGCCCATAATGGATTTATATTTCTAAATAAGTATAAATGTGAAAAGATGGAGAAAGGAAACAAAACTGATGGAACATGGGAAATACTAATCAATGGGATATTTACAAAATTGCTTGAAGTGAGTAGCAGCATAAATATTTGGACAGGAACAAAAACCAACATTGAGAGAAGAAAGGAATTGGCAGTATTCTGAACCAGTAGATAATTGGTTGCAAAAAAAAGTTACTTTTAGATGCTGGAATTTTATCCGTTGGTTACTTTATTTTTTTGTTTATTATGCACCATGCAAAGCTGCATAACTTGAATTAGGCAGTCATGTAAATGCTACAACCAAAGGGGCGTTGTCTTACCTGAACGCCTTTTCTCAGCATGATGATGGAGACTCCACAAATGGGTTAACTTCATCCTCCTGCCCAATCAGACTAAGTCAAAAGATTGCCACGCCTCCTGCTGGGCTGAATCCTACCCAGTTACGACGAGGCGAAGCACAGAAGACATATCCGGACGCGTTGGCTCCTCCTGCCCTACACCGGACCAGACGGCCCATTGAGGGGATGGGGGTGGAGTCTCCATCATCATGCTGAGAAAAGGCGTTCAGGTAAGACAACGCCCCTTCTCCAGCATGAGGATGGAGACTCCACAAATGGGACATACCAAAGCCCACTGTCCCTAAGGGAGGGAAGCAGTCTGGGCCTGTGTCCCTGTGGATGTGATCACCTGTTGCAAAACCCTTCGGCCAAAGGAGGCCTCTGCAGAGGCAAATTTATCAACCTTGTAGTGCCTAATAAAGGGAGAAGGCGAGGACCAGGTCGCCGCCTTACAAATATCAGCGATGGAAGCTTGAGTGGCCCAAGCAGCCGATGTCGCAGCACTGCGTGTGGAATGAGCCGTGATGCGGCCAGGTGCGGGCAAAGAGTGCGCCTGATAAGCCTGCGCTATGCAAGCTTTAAGCCATCTACCGATCGTAGAAGCAGACACTTTCTGTCCCATGGAACAGGGTTGGAAAGAAATAAAGAGCGCTTCCGACTTCCGAACAGCGGCTGTGCGCTTGATGTAATGTTTCAGCGCTCTGCATACATCTAGAGTATGCCACTGACGTTCCAATTCATGGGATGGATTGGGGCAAAAGTTAGGGAGGACAACCTCCTGGGCCCTGTGGAACAAGGTATTGACCTTGGGAACAAACGTTGGGTCTAGCCGAAGGACCACCCTGTCCGAATGAAAAGTGCACAGGTCTTCCCTTACCGAGAGAGCCGCCAGTTCCGAAATGCGCCTGGCTGATGTTACAGCTACCAGGAAGGCGACCTTCATAGATAAGAGGCGGAGATTGCATGCTCCTAAGGGTTCAAACGGTCCCGATGTGAGGGCCTGTAGAACTTTTGGCAGATCCCAAGAGGGATAACGGTGTACCACCGGTGGCCTGGTGTTAGTTGCTCCTTTGAGAAAGGAATGCACCATAGGGTGCTGGGATAGAGAGGTTGAGTCTTCGCATTGCAACACAGTAGATAGTGCTGCAACTTGCCGACGGATGGTGCTGGGCGATAGGCCCTTGTCCCACCCCTCCAAGAAGTATTCTAATACCTTTGGGACGGTAAGAGAGGACAAATCTAATTGGTTCTTAGCGCACCAGAGGCTAAAGTTCTTCCAAGTGGAGTCATATATCCTATTCGTGGAGGGCCGCCTACAGGCTTGAATCATCTTTATGACCCTCAAAGAATAGGATCCCCTCGTTAGCATCTGCCGCTCAAGTGCCAGGCGGCTAACTGGAGCCACTGAGGGTCTGGGTGCTGTAAGGGTCCCTGACTCAGGGTGATGCGGTTGGGGGGGATTCTCCACGGGGAAGAGACGGAGAGATCCACAAGATCTGCGAACCAAGGACGTCTGGGCCAATATGGGGCAATCAATATTAACTCCGCCCGTTCTAGCAGCAGTTTGCGGATGACTGCCGGGATCAGTGGGAGGGGAGGGAAGGCGTAGAGCCGATCCTCGGGCCAGGGGCTGCGGAGCGCATCCACCCTCTCCGCCCCGCTGGAAGGGAATCGGGAGAAGAATCTCGGGAGCTGAGCGTTCAGCGGCGAGGCGAACAGATCTATCGCTGGCTGCCCGAATCGGCCCGAAACCTCCTTGAAGATGGAGGGATCCAGGCGCCACTCTGAGTGATCTAACGTCGATCTGCTCAAGGAGTCCGCCTGCCGGTTCGCTACCCCCGAGATGTGTTCTGCCCTGAGGGATGAGAGGTTGGACTCTGCCCAAGAAGCTAGCAGCTGGGCCTCTGTCATGAGGTCCCTGGACCGGGTACCCCCCTGGCGATTCACGTGGGCCTTGGCTGCGACATTGTCCGTAAGGACCAGCACATGTTGCCCTGCTACCCTGCCCTTGAAGTGTAGGAGGGCAAGATGTATGGCCCGGAGCTCCAACCAGTTTATGTTGTGCTGCAGGTCCAGTTGGGACCACCGGCCCTGAGCCAACTGAGACTGGAGGTGAGCTCCCCATCCAAACAGACTTGCGTCTGTGGTTAGGGTGATTCGGGGAGGTTCCTTGAATAAGGACCCCTTTGCCAATGCCGGAGATAACCACCATTGTAGGGAGTGCAAGACTTGAAAGGGAACCCTGACCTTGTGAGTGGAGGAGCTCGTGCCTAGCCTCTGAGACGGTAGAAGGAACCATTGTAGGTGTCTGGAGTGCAATCTGGACCATGGAACGATTGACATGCACGAGACCATCTTCCCTAGGAGTTTGGAGAGAGTGGCCAGTGACACCAATCGATCTTTCTGTATCTGGAGCACCAGAGACCGGATGCTGGCTTGACGCTCCGGAGACAGATACACCATACACTGCGTCGTGTCTATGATCGCCCCCAGGTGTAACAGACGGGTGGATGGAACCGTGTGGCTCTTCGTGAAATTTATGGAGAACCCGTGTGCCTGTAGTACCCCCATGGTGTGGTTGAGGTCCCATTGAGCAGCCTGGACGGACGATGACTGGATTAGGATGTCGTCCAGGTAACACTGTATTCGGACCGGTATTAGCCTCAGGTGGGCCGTCAAAGCCGCCAGGATTTTCGTAAACACCCTTGGGGCGGAGGAAAGGCCGAATGGTAGGGCTCGGTATTGGAAATGGTGGCCGGCAAAATAAAACCTGAGGAATCTGCGATGGCTGGGAATAATGGGAATGTGCAAATAGGCCTCCGTGAGGTCTATTGATGTCAAGAGGTCGCCCCGTCTGATGCCGGCCAGAATGGACTGGAGCGTCTGCATCTTGAACCTCTCGTACTTGACATGGGAATTGAGACCCTTGAGGTCCAGGATTGCTCTCCATCCTCCTGAGGACTTGGGAACCACAAAGAGGATGGAGTAGAAACCCTGCCCTCTTTGGGCAGTGGGAACCGGCTCTATGGCCCTTATGTCCAGAAGATGGCAAATGGCCTGTTGCATGAGCCTCTTTTTGTCCGGCCGCCGAGGCCTCGGGCAAGCTATGAATCGATCCGGGGGTACGGAGAGAAATGTTAGGGACAGACCGTCCTTGATCGTTCGGAGCACCCAGGAGTCTGTTGTAATGTTCTCCCAGTGGTCTGCAAACAGGGAGAGTCTGCCTCCTATGGGGATCCTGTCCCTGGAGTCATTTAGTCCTCCTAAAGGGACGGCCTCCGCCCCCACCCCCACGAAAGGGCCGCTTGCCTTGTGCCTGTTGTCTGGGTCTGGGTCCAGGCCGCTCCCATGTTCGGTCAGGTCTGGGAGGGAAAGGCCGAGCTGGCGGGCCCCACCCTGGACCCGTGTATGCACGAAAGGGCGCTCTTCGGTAGTCCGAAGGAGCGCGTCTGTCCCCCCGTTTGTTGAGGTGAGACATAACCCTACGTTTGTCACGGTCCTCTACTAGGTATGGAGCGAGAGACTCCCCAAACAGTTGACCGCCGGTGTAAGGGCCAGTGGCTAGGCGCCACTTTGCCTTTTGGTCCGCCCTCCACTGTTTTAACCACAGCAGTCTGCGAGTGGCCACATTGTAGCCCATGGTCCGCGCAGAAAATCTGGCTGCGTGTAGTGAGGCATCAGCCATGAATTCCGATGCCGCCAGGAGCTTACCCAAGGTTTGGTGTACTCGCACCTGGTCCTGGGGTATTGTGGCCTGGAGCTCACGCAGCCACATTATGGAGGTCCTGGCGAAAAAGGAGGTGGCCGTGGATGCCTTCACCGACCACGCCGAGGCTTGGTGTGACCTGCGAAGGGAAAACTCGGACCTCCTGTCCTCTGGTTTTAAGGCCTCCGCCATGTCACCGGATACGGTGGACGGGGAGACTAGGGGAGTGATGGCCTGGTCCACCAATGGGACCTCAAGCAAATCAGACAGAGAAGAGGCTACATTAAATAATCTCTTATCTGAAGCGGTCAGCGAGGGCGGTGCAGCCAGAGCTGACCACTGCTTTTTGATGGTATTCAGAAACAGGGGAGGACAAGGAATTTTCTTTTGAGAGACAGAAGGTTCCGTGAACAACGGATTTGAGACCTGATCAGTGGGGGGAGGGGGATCCTCTTGTTCCGTTTCAATATTAGCCGAGGCAATTGCCTTATTTAAAAGGGCTTTGAATAAAGATGGGTCAAAGAGCCCAACAAAGGGAACAGGATCAGGTGCTGCCTCCTCCTCATCAGAAAGGTGAATCTCCCCCGGCTCATATTCCTCCGGGTAGTTGTCTACCCCCTGGGAGGAATGGTCAGAGGTGACGGATTGGGCGTAATCCGCCGGGTCTGACTGGCATTGGGGTGGACCAGGAGGGACGGCCGTTTCTGGTCTGATTTTCTGAAGGGCAGAGGCCACACCCTGGGAGACAGCCTGAGCTAGTAATGCCTGGAACTGCTCAGAAGAGAACTCCTGAAGACCCACAGATCGAAGCCCTGCTGCAGTTGGTGTGAATGTGGCCTCAGGTGCGGACCGTGCCGCATGTGGCTGAGCTGGCCATTGAGGGCCAGTAGAG
The DNA here is from genome assembly GCA_023970755.1 of Azemiops feae. Taxonomy (NCBI): domain Eukaryota; kingdom Metazoa; phylum Chordata; class Lepidosauria; order Squamata; family Viperidae; genus Azemiops; species Azemiops feae. The sequence goes on along the minus strand of JALGBA010004127.1, from coordinate 626,761 downwards.
TGACTCGGTATTTCCTGTCTCTGCGCGGCCTCAGCTCCGGGAGACCATGCGCTCTGGAATGGATTGACGGAAGGAGCAGAAAGGGGCTCAAATGGAGTCCCCGCGGAGGAAGCAGCAACTTCTGGGCCTGGCTGTTGTTGCTGAGCCCTTGAAAACTGCCTCTCCAATGCCAAATGCCGCCTGTTGGCCTCCTTCTCAGCTGCTTTGGAAGGGGTCTTCCTTGAGACGGCCTTGGCCTTGGCCTTCAGCTTGCCAGCTGCTTCCAGCTTTGAGGACTTGCGCCTCTTCTTTGCTGGGGACGCTGGACCACCGTGGGCGATCTTAGGATCAGGATTGTCAGCCATTGTTGTTGAGCCTCTCAGTCTCGGCTGAGAATTCAGACAATCTGATGGAGCACTGGGGTTATTTCAGTCCCAGAACCAGCTAGGCCGGTTATGGCTCCTATTAAAGTTGGCGACTGGACCAGACACTGGCCCTTGCGCACTGGGGAGCTACCAGCCAGGCTGGTCACTGCTCCAATGGTCTTTGCTGCTGCAATGCCACTGATGATGGTAGTTTTGAAACTGCTTTAGGCAGAAATGGCAGCAGGTGGCTGTACAAAATGGCGGCCGGACAGAAAGAGGCAGCAATGAGTTCACAAAATGGCGGCCGGGCACGTGGGGCCCTGCAGTGTAGGCCCAGTAGCCCAGGAAGGTTCCTTGAGAAGACCTGGTTTGGCCCTCCCCAAATTATAGTCAACCAAGGGGTGGTATACAGAAGGGGGGGGCAGGGGAGACTCTCCCTGCCGTCCTGTGAACCTTCAGCCAATTTGTTAACTTGGCCAAAATGGCGGCCGCAACGATCCCGCCAAAATCCGGCGTGCCTGGCTCCCTTAAAACCTCAGCCGAGGCAGGGAAGAAAGGAGCAGTCTTTTTGGGGGCTTTTGGGAGCTCCGTATGAGCTCGCTTCTCTCCCCAGGCACCAGCAAAAAAATTTTAATTTTTTTTTTTTTTTTTTTTGGCCTTCGGAGCTTTAGGCGAAGCTCTGGGAAGCTCCGCTGCTCAGCTGATCGTCGGGACGATCGCCGCTTGCCCTGTGTTTTTAAACTGCCTTGGGAAGATGTGTAGATCTTCCCAGGCTCTTAAAATTTAATTTTGGCCTGATTTGGGGTGACTCCCCCCCCCCCGCGGAGCCAGCCGGCCCGCTGATCGTCAGGAGACGATCGTGCTTTCCTGGCTTGTCTGGCTTTCTGTAATAGCTGACAGCACCAACAACCCCAGGAAAGCTATAATATTTGCTGTAGCCACAGCAATATTATTAGTAAGAGAGTCCACAAATGGGAATACAACCTGCCTACAACAGAGGAGCCAACGAAGGAGCGTCCTGATGGGCTGAAGACTAAGTCGTAACTGGGTAGGATTCAGCCCAGCAGGAGGCGTGGCAATCTTTTGACTTAGTCTGATTGGGCAGGAGGATGAAGTTAACCCATTTGTGGAGTCTCCATCCTCATGCTGGAGAACAAACAATTCTCTTCCTTTTCACCAATACATGGAATGTATTCAGGTATCATGCATTAAGCCAGTGGTGGCGAACCTATGGCATGGGTGCCAGAGGCGGCACTCAGAGCCCTCTCTGTGGGCACGCGCGCCGTCGCCCCAGTCCTAGGCCTTCAGCTGGGTTTTATAAAACCTTTTCGCTTTAGGCCTCCGCTGCCATGTGCAAAAAAAAAAAAAAAGGTTTAATCAGTCAATTTCAACTTCTCGCGGGGAAAAAAAAGATCTTGCAAAGTTGGAATTGATTGATTGAACTTTTTAGTCCCACCCAGTCTGCCGTTACCACTGCAGCCATGCCCAGCCAATGGGCCATGCCCAGCCAATGGGCCACACCCACTCGGCACTCGGAGATGCATAAGTGAGTTTTGGGTTGCAGTTTGGGCACTCAGTCTCTAAAAGGTTCACCATCACTGCATTAAGCCATAAGCTGATGATTGAATGTGATGGGTGAACTTAGTCGTGTTGATTTGGAAACTGTAGACAAATATTACATACAAATTACTATGATTTGTACAACAAAGCAAAGTTAACAAGATGAAACTACTTGATGTAACCCGCAACAGAGATTACAAGCAGGCAAAATAGCCTGTTTATTCTCGTATCAGGTTTTATTTTAGCACTGGAATGGAACCCATTAGCAGAAAAGGCTGTCACAACAGGTTACGAACAGTGCAAATGGTACTATATTGGAATAATAAAATTAAATTAAAAACATTTGTTAACAAATTTCTTGAACAAGAGTTGGCAATTCTGAAATTACAGAAAGGGAAATACCTCAAAAAACACTACCATGAAATCTGACACAAGCTCCTAATATGCCCTGCAGCACAAATTAATTTGATTGTTCAGTAGAAAAGTTATTGTGACTACCTCAAAATATTTTAAAGTTTATTTATTGCCACTTACAGCTAGTTTCTCTTCATCTTCATTTTCACTGTGCCATTCTGCCTCTGCTTCGGTAGGTTCAGTATTACCAATGATGAAGTCCCTTCTCTGCACAAGTTACACAAATTGTAGATACATTATCCAACAGAGCCTAAGAATACTGCAGAAATCTGTAAACAGTGATCTCTCAACTACATTTTTAATGGGTTAGTAGAGGTGTGAAAACATTTCAAAGTTGAAACATTCTGACCTCACTGCTATAATCTCATTAGAATTGATCCAACCTTAAACAGGCTACAGGTAGTCCTCGACTTATGACCACAACTGGGACTTGAACCTCTGCTCCTAAATGATGCAAGCTGCTTTTATGACCTTTTGTTTTACTATGGTTATTAAGCTATTCACTTAGTTAAGTGAATCCAGTTTTTCCACTGACTTTATTTGTTGGAAGCCACTGAGAAGGTTGCAGATGGTGATTCCATAACCCCTGGAACTGCAACAATCACAAATACATGCTGGTGTCCAAGAGCCTGAATTTTGATCATGTGACTGCAGGGATACTGCAGTGATTGTAAGTGTAGGAACCAGTCATACATCAGTTTTTTTCAATGCCACTGTAAATTTGAACTGTTACTAAGTGACTGTTTTTTAAGATGAAGACTACCTGCATTCTATCATTCTTGGAAGCAATAAGACTCATGTACCAATGGCAGTTGTACCAATTCTGGAAAGATCAGATTGCCTGTTCCAATGTTGGGAGCAAAGTTGGAAGTGAGGCTGCAAAAAGTCCATTCCAAATTCAAAAATGATCATACTGAAATATTTCAGCCACAAAACGTCTTGCATATTTCTATAAATTAGTAAAAAAGATCAACTATTCAATACACAGAATGTTGTACTACACCTCTACAGTCCCAATTTATTTTAAACAAAACAAGCAGTACTTTGAACAAAATGAAGTACCACAAAATAGTATTAAGAAGGGAACACTATTTGAATACTGGTGTTACTGATTATCTTTTTATTTATAACTACATTAACCAATCTAAAGCTAAAATTGAGTTGTATTTTTTTTTAAAAAGACAAAAGAACTGGGGACTGTTATTATGCATTAGCTGAATAATGCTCTAATTCACAAGGCCTAGAATATTCATGGCTTACCATAATATGGTAAGAAAATGTCAATGATCTTAATGCATGGCAACCAATCAAACATAGATATCTCAGAAGATACAGCCTTGAATTATATAAAAGGGACATGCTCTTGAACACGTAATTAAAATTTGGAAGGTCAACAATTTGTCTAGCAGTGTCTTTTCCCTCACCAGTATTTTTAATTTAGAGGATTACAAGCAAATTTAACAGTTCAACTGACCCATTACCTTATCAAAAAGGGGTTGATAAAGAGCTGCATATTTTCTCTCTAAATCATGAACTTCTTCATAAAATTTAGCTTCTATATGTGCGCATTTCACCTGAAGCTGTTTCAAGGCATCAATTCTTCTTTTTACTGCTTTTGGTAAGCTGGTAATAAAAACAGTTCATTGAACAATAGCATCAAATATTTTTATTCAACATAAACAATTTGCTTTACATTTAAAATTCATAGGTAATTACTGCAGAAATACCTAAAGGAAATATAAATTTTGTGGCTAAATGTGAAAACATGTGCCAACACAGAAGTTGAAATAAAAATCCAACATTTCTCTAGACATTTATGTCATCTTGTAAACCTAAGTACCTCTTCTGGCTCTTAAAAATACAAAGCATTGTTCAAAATTTCTCAGTTGTGATTCTTTGGGGAAAAACAGGGCCAAAGGAAAATAAATATATTCAACCCCCAAACACTTTAGAGCAGTTTCATAGAAAATTAATATATGTGACCTGTCTCTTCCAATGTTAAAACAGTTTTAGATAATCTAATTTATAAAAGAGTAGGAATACATTTCAGAATTTCAGCTAATTTGCAAAAAAGAGTATTTCAGTATTCAATATACTCAATAGCAATGTTTACCACAGTTAATGTCAGAAAAAAGGAAAAAATTGCAGCAATAAGGAAGATCAAAGTTAGAATACATGCAACTGTAACCTAAAAATACATTAAGAATAGTGTGCATATATCTGGTCACATTACTTAAAAACTGGAGAATCTGCTTTCCTTAGTCTTAGGTTTTCCTTGCTGTATTAAGAGAATCACTAACCATCTGGACCTCTTTTTCAGGTCAGAGAGGTTTTTCACTTACGTTTCAATATAGCTGGAAGGAGTGTGAGGTGCATTATCAAGTCGATCTTGTAAAGCTGCCAAGACTTGTGGGTTCTGCATTACTTGATCTGTTAACTTTTCTGTAAAAGCAGTACATTACCTAAATTATAAACCTTTAATGAATTTTTAAGGCCGAAATCAACATAATATTGGAACACAAATAAATCCTGCTTTTAAGAAAACGTGGAGATCTAATTATTCTCTTGTACTTTCTTCTGAATACTTTCTTATAGCTTTGTTCTGTGCTTTTAAACCATAGCTGTATCTTTTGCAGATGTAAAACTTCACAAATATTGATTTTTTAAAATTTAAATAACAAAGATTTTCTCCTAAGAAGCAACAAAATATACATTTATTTTGTCTCCAGCCTTCTCCTTCCAGAGGTCTCTTCATATCACCTCTCTGCAAACAGGATATAACCCACTGCAGATAAATATGAGAATGAGCCAAATACAGAAAACTAGTATAGGCACGTACCAATTACATAATTCCTCCCTGCATCAGAACTTGGATTAATATAACCTCTGGTAACCAAATAGTTAGTCCCTTTCTTTCCATCGTTTGAAATAAGTCTGAGCCATTTACCTTTTTTATCACCTGTGCCTTTAGCACTTTCCACAGAATCTGAGGCAGCATCTTCTGCCCTACTGTGAAAAATATTTGAGACAAGAACAAAGTTGTTAAATTTTAAACTGTAAAAAAAGTCATGTATATGCTTGATTTCCATGAGACACTAATAGACTATGCCAAACATTTAATTTTTATGTGCCAATAATAAGCACAGAAAGAACATTAGAATTGGGAACACAGTGCAGAGAGATAAAACCAAAAATTCACATTTTCAAAGTTTCTTGACAAAATAAGCTTCCACTGATAATATATCATTATTTCTAATTTTAAAAATAGGCAAATATTTAAATTAAGCAGTTTGACAGCTGGTACAAATCCAATGAACAGAGAGTAAACAGACCACTGCTAGAAAATGTAAACAAATAAACACCTTATGACTACTTGATATGCTCTGGCAATTTTCTACAGCAACAGGATTTGCTTTCTATCAGTGATTAGAAGTTATTTGAATGCCCAAATATATTCACAAAACTATAAAATAAAAGCATTATTTAGAAAACAGGTTTTAAAACACTTTAGAAAATTATTTTTCAAAATGCTTCAGTTAAAAAATAGGCTGCTAAAATAAAGTAATGATTGGCAGTCACACTCCCAAGGAAAGGACATTCCTTTTTCTTGGTGTTATAATTTTCAACTCTGTTGGGCTAGAAGCCGAAGATAAACAACAGCAAATAAACTTACAGTAAAGCCAAGCTGGTAATGACAGAAAGCATTTCTTTAAATACTTCAGTACCAAGCAATCATAATTTTCAAAGATTAAGGTATTTGAACTAGACTCAAAGAAACACAGTACTGTAGTATTAAACTCTTTTCATATTGGCAAGGCAGAACCAAAACAAGGATATTATAAAAAACATCACTATTGGACTTTAAGTAATATCACATATAACAAACGCTGAAAAACTATTATAAACATGGCTAACTACCTTTCACCAAGAGAAACCTGCCACACCAATGATTACTTGATTAATGGTTAAGGCAACAGGCTAGAAAGCAACAGACCCTGAGTTCAAGTCCCATCTTAAGTCATGAAAACTAACTGGGCCAATCACTCACTCTCATGCCAACCCTCCTCACAGAGTCCTTGTTGTGGGGAAAATAGGAGGAGGAAGATGTGTTCGATATATGTTTACTGCCTTGAATTATTTGTAAAAATAATAAAGGTGGGATACAAACAAAAATATGGATGCAATTAGGAATCTAAATTTCAAGTTTTCCTTTAAGAAATGTACCGTTGGATCTGAACTTGTTGAAAAATATTTTCAACATTGAGTCTAACAGAACTCTCATCTTGTCTCAATTAAGCTTCAGTTCATTAGTTCTTCAGACTATTACTGAATTTATACCTTGGATTAGCACTTCCTTAGCCTCTAGTGACCCAAATAAGAAGCTTAGCTTTATTTCAAATTCTCAGATAATATGTCCCAATAGCTTCGTAGATAAGAAAATATGAAACATTTTGGAAGGCAATAACAAATGTTGAACTGAAATCTCCCCCTCAATCCTTGAAAGATACCTAGTAATACTGTAAATACTACTCATCTCTACAAATAATCCCAATACGCCGGTCAGTATAATCAAGGCTATTTCAATGTCAAGTTAGTCCCAAGGCAAAAGTAAAATAAGCTAACCTATTGCTTCTCAGCGATCCTGAAACTGAACACCCACAATTTATTTTGTTTCTTTTATTAGGAAGGAGTTTTAAATAAGCCAAGATGAAAATTTCCTCTCAAATATAGCCAGCAATAATGGCTAATAAAGGATCCTTATTGCTAACAGCCAATAGTTATGTAAATAGGAAGTTAATTGAACTCAGTATCGTATCAACTGAGAGCAGATGATGCTTTAGAAGATCCTCAGAACTTATTTGCTACAATGGATTTTATCTTGAAATGTTTATCAAAAATCAACATTCTTTGCAATTCTCCTATTAAAAGAAATTAAGCACCACTCAACGATTGGAAGGTAATAAGACAGCAGTAAATGGTCTAAAAATAGTTGTGGCCCATCTTCTTGGCAAGTATAGTTAAAGTCATGTATTAAGTATGAGACAGTATTATTCTAATGCATACTACAATAGAACAAATGATTCAGCACATGTCCCCAATACAAGAGCAGAATAATCTAAGTGAAAAATGATATCACTAAAAAGATTCGGAAGTAGACAAGCTGTAAAAGCAATACTGAACTACATTAAAAATACTTTCTACAATCCATATTTTATATTTCATTACATTTTCAAACATATTTTCCATAAGAAAACAATTTCCTTATACATGAGTTTTTGAAACAGATATTCAAGAGCTTACCTGTTTTCTGCCATCTGTAAGATCTTTTATCCACCTGTAACATAATGCATATAGTTTAAAGTATACAATACATAGAATGTCTATGTAAAATAAAAAAGGATTATTATCAATGCAATCTATCATTTTCAGTAGCAGAGATCTTCTTATGGAATGTCAATCAGAAATGATTTTCACCAATTTTTCCAAGCATGTAGCCTAGTAGTTAGCCAATTTTCAGAGGACTGCTCAAACATGTATAATACCACTTCAGAAAGCATAAGGGGAATTAACAAAAATCACCTAGACCCCTCACTTTCATGCAAAGAATTTCCATTGAATAGGAAGAATATGCCAGGATCAAACTATGAAATGATATCAAAACTCAGAGAACTTGAAAAACCTAGCTCTCCAAAGCCCACATTAATTAATATTATGACCCAGCTAGATGATAGATTGACATGATGTTAGGCTGGACAAATATTTAGATAAGATCCCCCCCCCCAAGAAATACCTGGATAGTAAATTATATTAGGAAGCTCCCCGCTCTCTCCCCCAAAATCCTGGAAAAAGTCAGTGCTAATTCATTTCTATATTGAAGTTATCAGCAGTTAAGTTCAGCTTGAAGATTTAACTTTTTTAGTATTGTGAATCTACATAGAAATGATTTTAAGGAACATGCCTATGTACAAAAGGAGATATACCTATTATTACTGTACTTTACTCTAAGACAAACCAACCAGTCTATATTATACAATATTTTTATATTCCCTATTTTAATGTATTTGATCAAAGGCAATTACAATGCAAAACTGAGCATCTATTTTTAATTAAATATTAATTAAATGTATTTTAATTTTAATTAAATAAAAATATAAATTATTTAGAACAACAGAGGGAACCCAAGACTGGATGCGAGAATATACTATTGGCCATAAATATTAAAAAGTAAGTCCATGTCTGAAAGTGTAATCAGAATTGGATTACAAAATGTAGCTCAGAATTATATCTTAATTAAAATAAAAACTAAAGCAACCTTACTCCAAATAGAACTTTACTGAAAGCTACTGAAATACAATGTTAATATTATGAAATGTTTAAATATAAAATTATGAAGTATTATGAAATACTATTCATATTCAATTATTACCGCCCAGAGCCCTTCTGATGAATATGAGCGAATAACTATGAAATGTAAATAATTTTATTAATATTTAACACTAATCTTTTAACATTCAGAAATCTTTCTAACACTCTATCAATAATTATAAACTAAGAATCTCAAATCTTTTTTCACTGAAGGTACACCAGTCTTTGCAAAGAGTCAGGTTTTACTTCTTGTACATAAGTACTATAATTCTTTACAGTATTGAACTCCATTAGCCATCCATTACAAAATTCTTCCAGTTCACAACAGATCCTGACTCATTTCACAATTACTTTTAGGCTTCAGAATTGGGATTTTAAACCAGAGGATTACTTGAATTAAGTCTTTCAATGGTCATGTGACCAATTTTAAAGTAAGAAACCATTCAACTATTGCCAAAGTGCTACCCTCAAAATTAGGTATTTTATCTCAGAGAGCAGATGATAGGAAACATATGACATTTTTTCAGCCTATGTCTACAAAAACTGAAAAGTTACCCTTCCATTTGATCTGTTTGCCTGACATTAAAACCTTCTCCACCAAGGACTCCTTAAGACTCCTAAGCAGCTTTAGAGTAGGAACCTACAATATTGTACTGGCAGATACCATTCCAAAGGTGACTGACACTACCATACAGTCTATATAAGTAATATTTCTCCCCCTCTTGTTACAAAAGCATAATACTCTTCAAGTTTACTATGAAAAAAGTTTAAAATAATTTTAAACACAGCAAAATTTATCTAGAATGTTATGGTACCATAAAAACTTATTTCACTCATGTATATGCTTTCATGGATTATCATATGCGTTTATACCATCTATTTGAGTTGGTATTTGGTATTTCAGCTAGCAACTGTCTATATTTTGGAAGTGTGTCAGTACAATGAAATATTTGTTATAACTACACCTAAACATCAGGATTTGTGTACTGCCAAGTCTATTTTATGCCATTATTTTGGCTTAATGCTTATAGTGTCCAACTAGAAGTTTCTGAGATGCCCACAAGCAGGAGGGCAAGTTATATCCTTCTCTTATCACTGTTTTCCTGACATTAGTATTGGATGCATGCTATCTCCAGCTGGGAGGTAATATTATGTTTTCAAGAAAAAGAGTCCTATTTGCAATATTTTTTTCCAAGAGTCATCACATCTTGTGGTACTGTATTCCATAGTTCAATTATGCATTATGCATATACAGATAGTCCCTGACTTATAACCACAACTAAGCCCAACATTTCTATTGCTAAGTGAAACATTTGTTAAGTGAGTTTTGCCTCATTTTACGACTTATCTTGCAGTTATTAAGTGAATTACTGCAGTTGTTAAATTAATAACACGGTTGTTAAGTGAATCGGGTTTCTCCATTGACTGTCAGAATTTTGCAAAAGGCAATGACATGACCCTGGGACACTGCAATTGTCATAAATATGAGTCAACTGCCAAGCATCTGAATTTTGATCAGGTGACCATGGGGAGGCTGCAATGGTTGTAAGTGTGAAAAATGATCATAAGTCACTTTTTTCAGTGCCGTTGTAACTTTGAACTGTCACTAAGTGAACTGTTGTAAGTCGAGGAGTACCTATGTTCCCTTAAAATTCTATGGAGCTTTCATTCTGAATAAAAATAGATATGATCAGGTGCACATTAAATTTACATCGCTACACTTCCCAAAACAAGGCAGAGAAAAGTTATATAGGAGTTCTTGTTCAGTTATTGTCCAAAAATAATTTTATGACCAATCCTTGCATTTATGACCTTCGCAGGTCTATAAAGTAAAGGAAAGCTGAAGAAAAATCATAAGCACAATGGCGGTTTCTCTTAGTGAAGGCTTGGCTTAAAACTTTGTTGCTGGTTCAATTATAATAACTAAACATGGACTACCTGTACAGTACTGCAAGCATATCACAAAACAGACATAAGTATTAACAGGAAGTTGGTGTTCCTAGGAATGTAACTCAACGTGTCTAATAAAATAAAGTAGTATCAATGCTAAAATTGTTTCCAAAAGCCATGTTTTATAAAAGTTATAAATTAGCTATTTCTGCACTAGAGAATTTCAGTGTGTAGGACATTCAATACATTGAATATGATTTTTACATTACACATTCAATGTTAAGATTTTTTTCCCACAGACCAAAATTAGTTTCAGCTAATTACTTTTATGCCATTTTATTATCTTGAGTGAACTTCTTACATTTTCTTCTTCACCGGTTTTTTTCAAACTTGAGGCAAGTGGGAGCAAATTAGCTGAGCTTACAAAATGTGCAGCTTTTACCGGAGACTCACATCATCATGCTATAAACTACGGTAGAAAATTATGGCTTCCGTTAGGGAGCTCAGAGCTATAAATCCACAGGAAACAACGCGAGGATATGTTTTCAAGATAAAGGAAGGAAAAAGAAAAAAAAACAGGAGGAAAATCTTCTCAGGTTAAATGTTAAAGGGCCTATGTCAAGGGGGAAAAAACGTTCATCACACGTAAAAGGCATTATTGATGTAAAGGAAATTCCCGCGCTTGTAATTCTCCGCATAAATCTTCGACCACAATATTTAAACCAGGTGGCCTACCCAACTGAGCAAGAAAGCACCAAACACATGGCCGAGAAACGGTAGAGCAGGAAGCGAAAACCAAAGGAAAGGGACCGCCCCGAGAAGTGGAAACCAAGCCTCTCTCCTCCCACCCGCATGTGGCAACCAGGGCGAGAGTCAAGACTTCTCTCGCCTTCTCCGGTCCGGAATGGACCTCACGGCCGCTCCTTAAAATGGTGCCCGGACTAGGACTGGACTGCCTCACCCACTCCACCACTTACTTCTCCCACTAGCCGGGCCTGGCACACGCACGGGGGTGGCGGGGAGGGGGGGAAATGAGCGGCCGGCCTCCCCACCCCACTGGTCGTCGTCGTCGTTATCGTCTTCCTCTCCTCCTCCAGCCGGCCAGCCTGACTACCTGCCGCGAAAGCAAAAAAAAAGAAAAAGGCCGCCGCCAGCACGGTCCTGTCCCAACTCTTCTTCCTGCAGTCTCCCTCTCTCTCTCTCTCTCTCTCTCTCTCACCTGGTCCGGCCTCCGCGTCTCCTCACGCCCGAAACAGCAGCAGCCAGGCGGATCCTCTCACAGACTCTCTCAGGGCTGCGCCGCCCCGAACAAGACCGCCTCCCATTGGCCAACGACGAGGCACCCCTCCCTGCGCAGTAAAAGCCACCTCGATTGGCGCAAGGTTAGCAGCGGTCGCCGCTCCACACGCGGGACATGTTGACTTTCCGGCAGACAGCGGGTTAGCCAATTGCTGCGTCGGGAAAGTGGGAGGGAGGCGAATGAGGAAGAACCGGAGAGCTAGTGGTGACTGGGCTCGCGCAAAGCGCGAGAGAGTGGTCGCTCCAGGCGGGAGAGGGAAGCGCGCGCAGCCTGCGCGGTAGCTAGTTAAAGGTACAGCGTCTTTTAAAAGCGCCAGCTGGCGAGCCGGTCTTTGGGAGAGCGAGGTGTTGTCACTGAAGCTCAGCCAATATGTTTTGGTTTTGTTTTGGGGCTTTTATTTGTGATGAGCATCTGCATCTGAAAGTTAGCCAGAAACATCCTAGCGGCATCTTACCACTACAGGAGTGTTAAATAGATAGATGCGGGAGGGACAACTGCTCCCCGTCTCTTCCAAAGGACACGGTGGAAACGCGTTTTGGGGAAGAAGAAACCTGATTATACACTAGGATTTAGCTGCCGTGGCAAAAGGTCCCGCCTTTCCCTTCAGAACGCTGCCAGACGAAATAATAGCAAAGTCACCAGTCTGACGCTCTCCAGATTTAGACGCCTTGGCTGAAGATGGTGGTGATTATAAGGAAGGTACCCAGCTAGGAAAGGCTATTTTATAGAAACATCACAGATGATCAAATATACTGTGTCAATTCCAGCACGGAAAAGGAATTCTGTTAACAGGTCTGAGCGGCCAGAGTTTGCCTAAATAACAGATGACAAAAAGGGATTGCTGTATTCTTTTTTCCCCTGATGAAGGGAGATATGTGGGAATTCTTATAAGCAATTTTACCATAAATGAAGCTGAAGCTGTCACTTTAGGGCCAGGGATAGGCAACCTTGGCTCTTTTTATGACTCGTGGACTTCAACTCCCAGAATTCCTGAGCCAGCCATGCTGGCTCAGGAATTCTGGGAGTTGAAGTCCACGAGTCATAAAAGAGCCAAGGTTGCCTACCCTATCGTTGCCCTGGTTTTGTTTATGAAAAGAATGGCATTCTTTCCCCGTATAATAATGGTTAAGCCACAATCCTGCATGCATTAACTCTGAGGTAATCATTCTCAGGAGAGTCAGTTTGATGTAGTAAGTAAGGTAATCAGGCTAGAAACCCGAGGCCATGAGTTTTAGTCCTGCCATAGGCACAAAGTCAGGAGCTGGGTGACCTTGGGCTAGTCATTTTTTCTCAGCCCTAGGAGGGAGGCAATGGCATACCACTTCTGAGGTATCTTATGTTTTCCTCAGAAAGAAAGAAATGTCTTGCTCTTCTCTGCTATAGAATAGAAAGTTGGACAAAGAAGGCTAAACGTGATGACTAGAACTCCCCAGTTTACATAGCAGTCAGTGCTGCATTTTTGTGCATGCTGTGGAAAAATAGGAGAAAACCAATCTCTATTATGCCTCCATGGGTTCCTCTCTATAAACATATAATTTGCCTGAAGTAAAAAACAAAACGCCCTCAACAATGCAAAAGTATCCCTAGTATTTAATTTGTTCAATCCCTGTTTTACCAGCCTACAAACCAGAGTTTGTTTAGGAAGAACATATTTATGTTTTTAAAAGTAAAATATCCTCCATATTGTTTTTGCTCACCTGTATGGTTCACATGCATTCTTGTTTTGTATTCATGAAACAGGGCAATCATGTATCCTTTCCTAACTGCTTGAGATGTGTTGGCTTACTTCTTCATAATGCAAGCAGCTCTGTGACATAGTCAGAAATGTACATTACTATAGCTGCTGATGTCACAAAGCAGGTGCTGACTGGGGAATAAAGGTTATACTCATATCCATATATGTTGCAAGCGGAAGGTTTAGGAAGTCTATCCTCAAGAGATACGAGAAAGACATATTGGAGGGAAATCCAGTTTTGTATTCAAAATAAAATTCCAAAGTGATCCCCAATGCACAGAAAATGCACATTTCCATAGTGTTATTGAATAGTGGATAAATTTAGTTCACTATTCAGAGCTTTTCCCCTTTCATTTTAATAATACCTTCCTGTCTTCACATGTTAATTCTCAACTAGCTCCATTCTCTATAAAGGATCTGCCTCTTTTCCTCCACCATTTATAGGGCTGCTGCACAGAGGATTTAGATTCTGCAAACAAGTTGGAAACTAATGGTAGATTACTTGCCTATGCTATCAAAACATGGGGAACTGGCTAAGTTAACTGGTACATGGAAGTTGTTTACACCTGTAGAAAGATTTATGTATTAATTTATTGAACTGTAGGCCCCTTTCCCCTTAAAAGAAGTTCCCAAGAGACTCAAAGCAGAAACAATTTCACAAAAACACCGTATTTAAAAAAAATGAAAAACATTAATTCAGTCCCATAAACTAAATTAAATTAGACAAATACTAATAATTAAAAATGCTTGTCTTAGATGTGGCATCTAACTGCATTTCAAAGTAGACAATATGCCCAGGAGATCTTCCAATTTTAATGGATACAGGCAATTCCATTTATGAAGATAATTTCTATAAGAAAGATACTGATGTCCTTCATTGTCATGGGAAAGCTTTATATCAATGACTAAGTTGTCAAAACATCAATGATTTGAATCATAGATGTATTTATTCAAGAATGGAATTTAGTTATTTATGACACAGATTTATATGCTACTATATCCCAAGGTTATATCTGGTTTATAGGGATCTCGGCAAAGATTATTTCCTCCTGATTCAGCCAAGTAGACAAATCAAATACTGAATCAAATGGAGTACTTTCTCCTTTTTTGCTCCAGACTTTCCATTAAAGAGTTTCTTAGATTCTGCATCAATTATTTTTCAGAACATCATGTTTCAAAATTTTAACAGCAACACTTTACATTGCCTGATACTAAAGGCATGCTCATGAACATAGTACTCTGATGGCCAATTGATTAATTTTATGTAGACATATATAAACCGTCAAGCCTAAATTGGACACAATAAATAGTACTATTTTCATTGAACAGAAAGTACTGGTCAGTTTAAAGCAGACCACAATGTTGTTTGGCAAGGCGAATTCATATAGAAAGAAGAATCAGATATATGCTTAAAGAGAGAGACAGCATGGCTGAAGGTTTCTCCTGACATTATAGATTACTGTATGTGGGGAGAATTCAACCAGACAATATCCCATGAGCATTTTGACATTAAAAAGTCCAGCTAGGGTTTTGCCATTAGATACTCTAGGCTGCTAAACTGATATCTAATTTGCAATTCTATTTGAAAGAACCAGAAGCCCAGAAATGTGTTTCTTGCACTTTTTTGGATTTAAGAACCTGAAATACTGGCTATATATGCATCATACATTGAATGACCAACTAGCCAATGCAGTTTAGCTTAGTTCTGCAAATCTATCCAGTATTATTTTAGGTTCAAAATATTGTTTAAGCTCAGCCATGAAAAGGGGACACAATCTCAAAAATGGTCCACTTGAATGTAGTGTATGTCAGAGTTATCACTGAGAACCAAGCTATTGTCATTTCAAAACAGAACTGATCATGGTCTGGAATGACAGTGGCTTGGTATGTTCTACCTGGCTGCATTTTTTAAACTTACTGCATCAATGGTCTCAAGATCAACGGTATTTTAAAAATAAGACAACATATTAAGCTTTAAATCTCAATGTCATGGTTCCGATGGATGAGACCAAATAAAGCAGAACTCCGAGGCTTGAGTTTTACTCTAAGAACATGTTTATTGGATACAAAGTATCGGCATGATCAAAAGTGAAACCAAGACTAAAGTTCCCTCAAAAAGCAACAGTATTACAAAGTTAAAATTCCCACCCCAAATCTATGCAATCAACTACGTTTCCCAATAGAATAGTTTGGCGGGCTTTCTGACATTAGGCTCAACCCACCCACCCCGGCTGAGGAAACAGAAATGATCTTGGTTCCCACGGGACAAAGAATTGTTTAGGCTAGCATAGAACTTCCCATACCTCCTCCCCCCAATCTTGTGGCAATCGAAAATGAACAAGATGGTTTCAGTCAGGCTCGTTGCAGGTTTGAATCAATATAGAGTTATTTCTCCCCACCCGAAAGACAAGCATCTCAGAATTGTATAGCATATCCTGTTCATTCATGCCAACAGTAAGTTTACTGCAACTCAAATAAGATAATATTGAGTACTGTAGGGTGTATTTTTTGCTGATGAGAGTATTAATGAATTTTCATTTATATTTAGGTTTTTTTCTTTCTAGTATGTTTTGAAGGGCAAAGGCTAAGGATTAGAGATGATATAATGTGAATGAAGTATCAAATTATTTTTTGGCGGCAAAGGCGTTAGCCTTTGCCGCCAAAAAATAATGTGATACCTCATTCACATTGCAATATATTAGAAGCTGCCAAGAGACTCAGCCTTGTGGAATATCTGTGTTAAGGAAAATAAATAAAAATATCTACATTGTTTTTAAAAACAGCCATAGTTACTAATATACACATTGTTTTGACTGATCATCTCTGAAATTGACAATGTAGGTTTTCATACCATCTCAGACAAACAATAAACATCACCCCATTAAATAAAGGAGTTGGCATTTATGAGTCCCTAGAGGGGAAAGGTGAACTGAGGTTGACATATTCAGAGGCTTGCAGTGCAGAACATAAATGTCAGCAGAAAGCACTGGGTTGTTAGTTATTTAGGAACAAGCAGTAGAGCTGAACCTACTGAGCAAAGCTGAACACATGTACCTACTGAACTACTATTCTTTTAATACATGCAACTATTTTCATATGTACAGAAATTGTAGGTTATTGTAAGCTAGTTTGGGTGACTTTTTACATTATATTCAAATCAAGTTTAAGCATTTTACATTTCATAATTAGATTCTGTCTCAAAATTTTGCAATATGTAGTGACACGATAGATCTATTGTGGATCTATTGTGAAATCTATTTGGGAAGCTTATTGGTTCCTGAGAACAGATTTTAAAATTGCTGAAGGAGGAGAGATGTCTAAAATAATCTGCTGCAAGACATGTCTGTGCAATATGCTCCATTTCCAGGTCTTTGATTAGAGGTGAAGTTTATACATTTGGAGATATTTAGTTCCTTTTGGTTAATAATAATAATAACAACAATAACAACAATAACAACAACAACAACAACAACAACAACAACAACAACAACAACAACAACAACAACAACAATAATAATAATAATAATAATAATAATAATAATAATAATAATAATAATAATAATAATAATAATAATAATAATAATAATAATAATAGAATTGGAAGGGACCTTGGAGGTCTTTTAGTCTAACCCCCTGCTCAGGCAGGAAACCCTATACCATTTCAGACAAATGGCTGTCCAGTCTCTTCTTAAAAACTTCCAGTGTTGGAGCATTCACAACTTCCGGAGGCAGGTTCCACTGATTTAATTGTTCTGTCAGGAAATTTCTCCTTAGTTCTAGGTTGCTTCTCTCTTTGATTAGTTTCCATCCATTGCTTCTTGTCTTGCCTTCAGGCGCTTTGGAGAATAGCTTGACTCCCTCCTCTTTGTGGCAACCCCTGAGATATTGGAACACTGCTATTATGTCACCCCTCGTCCTTCTCTTCATTAGACTAGACATACCCAATTCCAGCAACCGTTCCTTATATGTTTTAGCCTCCAGTCATATTTGTTGCTTCTCTGTACTCTTTCTAGAGCAGTGGTGGCGAACCTATGGCACGGGTGCCAGAGGCGGCACTCGGAGCCCTCTCTGTGGGCACACGTGCCGTTACCCCAGTCTTGCCTCCCCTGCGACCCCCTCACCAGCAGCCCCCCTGGAGGAGAGTTGCCCCCGAGTGTGGCCCACGCGGAGCAGCACAGCCAAGGACATGGCAGCCAGGCAGTGTAGTCAAGACTCTGCCCTCACACCCCATCGCACACAGTTGATGCTGCGGGGCGCGGGCAGAGGGCGTGGCCGCCATGGCGCTGCTGGGCTGCCTGGGCGATCTGAGGCGGGCCCTGGAGGCGGTGAGTGGCCCTGCGGGCAGGCAGGGTGGGGCGGAGCGGGGGCGGGGCCAGTTTTTGGGTACTCGGTCTCTAAAAGGTTCGCCATCACTATTCTAGATTCTCAGCATCTTTTTTACATCGTGGTGACCAAAACTGGATGCAGTATTCCAAGTGTGGCCTTACCAAGGCATTGTAAAGTGGTATTAACACTTCACGTGATCTTGATTCTATCCCTCTGTTAATGCAGCCTAGCACTGTGTTGGCTTTTTTGGCAGCTGCAGCACACTGCTGGCTCATATTTAAGTGACTGTCCACTAGGACTCCGAGATCCCTCTCACAGTTACTGCTATTGAGTAAGGTACCACCTATACTGTACCTGTACATTTGGTTTTTCTTGCCTAAATGTAGAACCTTAGTTTTTTACCATTGAATTTCATTTTGTTATAGCGCCCAATGTTCAAGTCTGTCAAGATTCTTCTGTATCTTAAGCCTATCTTCTGGCTATTCCTGCCAGCTTGGTGTCATTTGCAAATTTGATGAATTCCCCATATACCCCCTCATCCAAATCATTGATGAAGATGTTGAAGAGCACTGGGCCCAGAACAGAGCCCTGGAGCACCCCAGTACACACTTCTCTTCATGTAGATGCAGTTCCATTGAGGACCACAGTTTGTTCTTTTGCTTTTCATTATACTGTACGCTGGTTTTCCCCAGAAACAGTATATCCTCCTCTGAAGAAATATTAGGCCCTTTTATAGCATACCACAAAGACTAAGTTCATAGATTTGTTACGGTGTGTTAAACACAGCAATCGGCTGAGTTATTATCTATTTTTCTTAGTTAAAAGATTTGCATAGCCACCCATTTTAAAACACAACCCTGGATAAAAAACACAACAAAACCAAGAACTATAAAATCTGAAACCATAAAATCAAAACAAAATTGGTATGTCAATCATCCTCTTGGAATGCTTCATATCCAACTCTAAATAGTTTCATTGTACTCAACGCCTGGGTAAAAAGCCATTTCTGAAAGACTTGTGTGGAAGCCTGGTGAATCACCGGGGGGGATAGCATTCCATAAGGTATAGGCAGCCATGGAAAAGGAATGCTTCCAGGGTTCCAAGAGGGACCCAATAGATTCCAGGGAAGAAGCCTGAAGTGTGGCTACCTTATCTGACCTGGCTGTGTTCTGGATGACTTGTAGCTTCCGAGAGGTCTTCAAGGGCAGCCCCATATATAAAGCACATTCCAGTAATCCAAATGGGAAGTGACTAAGGCATGAGTGACTGTGAACAAGGCCTACCTATCCAAGAAAGAGTGCAATTGGCACACAAGGTGAAAATGCCATTTTCTGCACATTTGTTATTATTGCAAGGTATTTAAATTACCCTAATTTAATATGGTACTAGAAGAGTCCTAATCAGATGGAACTTTTCAAGAATAAATGTAGATTTCGTTGAAATGTTGACTTTAGTTTTAAAAATCAGAGAGACCTGTGACATTTTATTGAGTTACAAAGTAATTTCAATAGGACAAAACCACCTTAATATTTGGTAGAGTTGGGTGGGAATGTATTCTGGGTTGGTCATAAATTATAACAACAATCTGAAAATTATGTACAAATGCTATATTTACAGCAAAAAAATGGATCTATGCTTCTGAGTCTATATTTAAAGAACAATTTTTGCAATAATGTTTCAATTCCTTGCAACTTGTTCTTCTTTAGCACTCTTAGTTTCTACTTAATGTCCTATTTTATTAATCTGTTAATCTGCAAAAAAAGTGTGCACATTGTTAGTCTTGGAGTGAGTTACAGAAAATAAACTGGTACCTATTTCTGAAAAAATACATGTGAAATTAGATTTTGCACTAAACAAAAATATTGCTCAACTGATCGTGTCATTCATTAGAAAAAGAATTATTTCATTCTAGGGAAAGATGAAATTGTTTTATACATTGACTCAGTTTCTCATTTTTCTCATTTTGATTTAAATTAATAACAGATTTATCAGTTTTCCTTTACAAAACAAAAATCCTGCACATTTTTAAAAGTACTTTTAATAACATAATGTTTTTCAGTATGTTTTCTAATATAATGCAGTTATCTTTTTCTAGCACACATATTTTGTGCATGTTTTCCTAAAGATAAATCTTTTGGTAGACTTTTTCTCCCTTTGAGTGTGTACTAATTCACAAATCAGTTTAGAAATAAGCGAATTTTCAGATTAAAACTAAATTAGGTTTTTGTTGGTTCTTAGTTCTTGATCCTGTTGCATAAACATTATTACATGGATTTTATTATTGTAACAAAAGTTTTATTGATATCTGCAACTAGATTATATATGTCAGCACAGTATGGCACGTGCAGAAATAACTTATTACATCCACTGATGTTACCCAACTCTTGCATTTCTTTAGGAAAAATATTGTCCAAATTTTATTTTCAGTTTGCAACTCCATTTTGATTCATTTGAAGAAATTCCTTGTACAGTTTTTCTTGTGCTTCATACATTTTCTTTAATTTCTTCATCTGACCTTTGCTGAGTTCTTTGCCTTCTACGTCATGGGTTGGAAGCCCCTAGAAAATATTAATTCAATATAAATGAGTGAAGAGATTCAGTTTCAAATACTTAAATGAATGAAATGATGATCGGGATGGCATTGAACCAGCCACTTTTGGTCTCTTCAATGAGACATGGTGGATAATATTAGTGCTGTTATCTTACAAAGTTCTGCATTATAAGGATTATAACCGATTACATTTGTTAAGCACTTTAAACATATGAAATAATCATGATTATTTATACTGGTATTTTTTCCCTCATTCCTGAATCCTGAATCAAGTATTTGTGTGTGTGTGTGTGTGTGTGTGTGTTTAAAGTCAAAGTATTCTTACATTTTTGTCAAATTTGGAATATTTGTCGTGCTCAGATTTAAACATCTCTCCAGGTGGAATTTTCATTTTCGCAAGTTTTGCTGCCTGTAACATAAAGTAGATATCACAATTCAGGAATAAATAACATAATAAGAATTACAGTTAATCCTT
Source organism: Azemiops feae (assembly GCA_023970755.1). NCBI lineage: Eukaryota > Metazoa > Chordata > Lepidosauria > Squamata > Viperidae > Azemiops > Azemiops feae. Next base: position 605,800 of record JALGBA010004127.1, on the reverse strand, counting down.
GAATTATAACAATTCATTTAATGATCATTCAAGGTTACAATGGTATTGAAAAAAGTAACTTATGACAAGTCCTCGCATTTATGACTATTACAGTGTCCTGTGGTCACATGTTCAATATTTATGACACTCGCAATGTCCTGGGGCCACATCATTGCCATTTGCACCCTTCTCATAATCTTCCAACAAGCAAAATCAGTGGGGAAACCAGATTTACTTAACAACTATGTGATTTGTTTAACAACTGTGGTGATTCTCTTAATGACTCCAGCAAAAGAAGTCATAAAATTAGATGTGCCTCACTTAACACCTGCATCACTTAGCGATGAAAGTTCTGGTCCTAATTGTGGGGGTAAGTTGAGAACCACCTGCACCATTGCCACAATATTTTTTGTTGCTCACATTGTAATAAACATACCCAACTTTCAGCTAAAAATAAACTTTGATCAACACTTCAAAAACTTCAGATAGAAATAGATGTTCACGTTAATATCACAAGCATGCTATGTGAAAGCACAAAAGTCTTTACACTGTAGAATGACTTGGACAGTGAAGGCAAAATTATCTTCAAAGTCTGTAGTGACTGTGATATCACCGCCTACCATTCAGTTCATGATATAGGTTATTTACCTCTTGTTCTTGTTTTTTCTTAGCTGCTTCTTGTTTTTTCTTCTTTTTCTCTTCTTCAATCTAGGTGAAATCATAATAATGATTATTATTTTAAAAACAATATTAAAATCACTGCACTGTATGCATATATTCCCCATCCTTCAAGTCTGATTATTCTCCATCATCACAGCAGGGTGTATATTCATGAAGAACAATCTATCTGCTGGAGCAAAAAACCCATCTATACTAGGGTAGCAATGATGATATAGGAAGATGCTGGAGGTGAATGATCACTTTAAGGACAATAGCAAAAGCATCATTTCATACCACATGGGAGAAGGCAGTGGTAAACGAGTCCCGTGTTTTTTCCAAGAAAAAGTGACTGATAATATACTGTTGGATAGTAGGCCCCTCAAGTAAGATAACAATATGCAGCAGAGGAAATGTTGAGGATTTTTTGGAGTACCAATGGTGTTATGTCACAGCTAGATGTGGGATGTCTCGTCATGAAGGGAAAGTAAATTTGAAGTGGCAAAGATTGAATTACAGGGGAATATGAACTGGAAGAAGCATGAACATGAGAAAAGTGGGAATGGTGGAAGGAAAAAGAAGAGGACAATCAGTTACAAGTAGATAAACTCAGAGTAGCAACACACAAGGAATGAAATGGGGATGAAATCATAAGGGCTATGCCCTCATGATGTCATATATAGATTAAAGGAGCATTTCTTGCTCTAGCAAATAGCATGTGTGGATCAGCCCCCAAATCCCTAGTAAAATTTGTACTCATAAACAAGTACAGAGACACATGACTACATTTCTGTTCCTAGCTCATGCATAAGTGATGGATTGTTCTACATTAAATGTATAGGAAAAAAAATGGAAGAATAAAATGTAGAACCTTTTCCTTTTCTTCTCTTTCTTTTAGCAAGGTGTCTCTGTCTACCAACTTGACCACAGTTGGAAGTCCTAGGGGGAAAAAAAAAAAAAAAAAAGACCTTTTAAATGCTTTTACATATGTCGTTACTACGGTTTATCCAATCCATCATCCATATAAATTGCCTGGAATCAAGCTAGATTGCTATTGTAGTGTTTCATATTAGCAACTGAAAAGAGAAGCCAAGACAGAGCTCAGGCACTTCTTTACCTTCATGATCTTCAAACCGAACTCCATGCTCTGGAAGGATATCATCTCGAAGCGAATCGCAAAGCTTCAGAACTTCAAACACTACAAGAACAATGAAAATGTTGAAATTTAAGTAAAAAAAAAATTTCTGGTCAGCTGGACAAGGTGAAGACATTTTCTTAATGTTTCAGTGGGTTTTCTTCATGATATAATTTTGCTAAATTTTTCTGTTTTTGTTTTAAAGAAATAAGCATTTGAGGAAACAATGTATACGACACAATCTGAGAATTGGAATGACTGAAACTTTCCAGGAGATGCCTCATTATATATATTAGTTTTTATAGCTCTGTGCAGCATTTTCTCATTAGCAGCAATTTTCTCATATCTGAGCCAAGAATCATACTGAACCCTGCATTTCGACAGCCAGAATTGAAGACTGAATTTGGGAACATCCATACCATTATACAACTTAACCCCCTGCATAAATAAACTTCCATTATTCCAGTGAAATTGACTATAATTGCAATCTTAAATAGATTTCCTACCACTTAAATTCTTTCAACTTCCAGAGAATTCTTAACTAGTAAATATGTTTAAAATTGCACCAAATAAGCCACAATAAAACATTATATGCTTTTTAAGAAATACATAATTGCATCTGCTTTTGTCCACAGAAGCAAAGGGTACAGGAGCCAATAGGTGAATTTAAGTTCCTTATCTCCAAACTATATCACACTGATATTTTGCAACAAAAGTTGGTTTTTCTTTAAATGCTTCTCAATGTCCTGATATTATAATTTATTTGGGGCATTTTTTTCATCTCAGTTATCAACTAAAGATTCAAAAATCAAATAAACTCTTTGCTAAGAACAGCCACTATACTATCAAAGTTCCCAGTTTCTGCTGTTTTTGTTCAATGAATAAAAATATTTTATTTACATATCATATTAATATCCTAGTTAAAACTCTTCTGATCTAAAAACAAGAGATCAGCAGCGCATGAATGAGTCCTTTGTTACAAAACTAATGATCTCAAAATGAGATTTCCACATGTAAATTATTAAGCTCTACAACGCCTAGAAGCAGGGAAAGAAAGGAGCCATATTATGGCATGTAATGGCATGTTAATTAAGATTCTTTGACTTGATATTGTGTTTCAGCCATAAAAATATGCTTTGTGCAGCAGGCTCTAGAATCTGGGCAACCCAAACAAGTACACCCAGGAAGTGAGAAAACACGGTACACTTCCTTCCTTTCTTTTATAAGTGTGCTTTAAAATAATAAAATTTCATGCAGTCACCAGTAAACACACCACAGTGCAATAAAAATGGAGAGTTATTTCTAATAGCAAACCGAAATAAGTAAGCCTGAATGTAAGTGCAGAGTGTCACTTCCAAAATGTGCTCACCTTGTGACTGAAAGGGACTCGTGTCTATTTGCACATTTTGCACAAGGGACTGAATTATTAGTTGTATGTGGAAACAAAGGATTCCCTTTTGTAACAGTGGCACACAGTTTGTTTAGATGTCTATTTATAATCAGAAAAATCTCACCTTTTTTTCCCCTGGCAATTTGCCTTACCCCTTCTCTGAACTCAGATAAAACATGAAGATATGGCATTACTGTAGATTCAAGCTGCAGCATAAAAAAAAAGGCACTTTAAATATCATTTCCTTCCTAAACTACTTTTACCTATTTTCTTCCAAACTAGGTGGATTTCTAAAACCATTATCTACATGAGGTGAATGAATGAAGCAAAGGAGCTCTGATCATACCTGAGTTTTATACAGGTGGTCCTCGACTTAATGACCACAATTGAGACCAAAATTTCTGTTGCTAAGCAGGACAGTTGTTAAGTGACTTTTGCCCCATTTTATGACTTTTTTGCCACAGTTAAGTGAATCACTGTTAAGTTAGTAACAAGATTGTTAAGTGAATCTGGTTTCCTCATTGACTTTGTTTGTCAGAAGGGAGCAAAAGGTGATCACAAGACCCCAGGACACTGTAACTGTCGTAAATATGAGCCAGTTGCCAAGCATCTGAATTTTCATCACATGACCACAGGAATGCTGCAATGGTCATAATTTTGAAAAACGGTCACAAGTCACTTTTTTCAGTGCCATTGTAAGTTCAATGTCCACTAAATGAATGGTTGTAGGTCAAGGACTACCTGTTGAGCAGATAGACAATATAATGCAAGACACTCAGGCAAGATAGAAAACTGGATACCTTTTAAATATTACATTCTTTGTTTTGGAAAAGACAAAATATATGTGACAGAGCACGGTCCAAAAGAAGAAATCCACCATGCCCACCCCTCCTCATTTCAAGCGATGGGTCTTATCTGTTGATAACATCTGATATCCTGTGATTGATGGAAATGCGGAAAGCTGGATACCTCTTTCTGATGTCAGAATGTTCCCTTAGTGTATCTAAACAAAGCATTTGCATCATTGCCATATTCAGGCTGAACTAATGCAGGTCTCTTATGTAAGTTCTTGGAATAAAATTGTTTATTTGAATAAGGCTCTTTCATGAACAAAAGCAGCTTTCTCATGACCCCCACTATTCACAATATCAGTATCAGTCAGAGGTTACACTGATGAACAAAAGATAGTCGTACTGCCATGAATTGACAAATACCATTTTGATATTCACTATTTTTTTCTGTGATGATTATATCAGGGCTACGTTGGTTTACGCTGGTCTTATTGTAGCACATACCCAGGAATTTCAATTTGTCCAATCTGATTCCTTTCTGTTGCTAGATCTAGTGCCATTTTCTGCACAGATCTGTCTTTTTTTAGGGTTAATTCATATACTGTGATCAAATTATTTCCCTATATACTGTTAAAACTCTCAGGTTTCTTTGAGTATAAGCTTTAACTGGGCGAAATGGTGCATCATAGGGCAACAATTTGTGAACCAAGATACTACAAATGGGCTTACAGAATGCACCTAAAATCCAGGATTCATGATTTGCTATTTCCCATTAAATGGCAGGAAGAACTTCCTATCCTATATATATGTGTGTGTGCGTGTGTAACGGAACAAAACAAAACAAAACAAAACAAAATGCAGGATAAAAATACACTATTACTCCTATTCCTACTACCACCACCACCGCTATGTTTCTTGAAAGCTTGCTTCAATGTCTAATCCAATCTTTAAAAACCATGAATAATTATAAAATCAGTAAAATATGCTTTCCACTTACATTTAACGCATGACCATTTCTTCCAACTGGGAAACCAATTCCCTCCTCACTTTCTATTGCACCAAAGACCTATGCAAAGGAAATGTATACAAACCTGAACATATAGATTCACACTTACTAGCAGGTAGTTTTTAAGTGTTAGAAATTTCAATCAAAAATAACGTGAATGCAATCTGAGTTACCATGCATGGTTTCATATTCCACACATACAGTGGAACAATAATATAAATTCCTGTAGATAGATATCAACTATTCTCCAAGACGTTCCTGCTAGGGCAGGGGTAGGCAACCTTGGCTCTTTTATGACTCGTGGACTTCAACTCCCAGAATTCCTGAGCCAGCCTGGCTCAGCTTGGAAACCTCTCCCTTTTCCCTCAGCATGGCTGGCTCAGGAATTCTGGGAGTTGAAGTCCACGAGTCATAAAAGAGCCAAGGTTGCCTACCCCTGTGCTAGGGGAAGAAGGCTGTTCTATAGCACTTTTGGGCATGATGCAAATTTTAATTGATCCTGAAATAGTATTGCCTGATGATTGTTAAGATTAATACATTAATTACTTATGTATTTAACCTTATTACTGAATTAATAAAGTATAGACTGCTCTGAGTCATTTTTTGGTTACAGCATCATAAACATTTGGGAAGGAAGGAAGGAAGAAAAAAAAAGTTAATAAGTAACTAAGTTACTAATGAACCTTAAGGCATATATTAATTTCTAGAAAGCAGACTTTTTTAGTCATTCAAACCCCAATGTTCTTATTTAAGTAATTGCCAATTGTATTCTAAACCACAACAAATCTCCAAGTTCTAATCCAAATCATAAAAAAACTAACCACTAACATGCATCCTTAACAAACAATACATGGCCAAATTTGAAAGCTTTGTTCAAAATCCCATACCTTGAATATGTGGGTAAGATAAATGCTTATATTTTCTAGCAACATTCTATTTGGCATCTGTCGGGCAGTCTTCTTTGCAGCAATATAGGAATTACATTGACTGACCAATGATCGCAGCTCTTCCAAGACTGTACGTGTATCAATGTTATCACATAATGCTTCATGTACAGCTTCTTTCTTGTCATAAAAACTAGGCAAGAAAAGAAATTAAGACAAAAATCTTTACATCGTGCTTAAATCATTTGAATGAAAAGATTTTGGTACTAATTGGAGAAAAATGAACTGGAAGCTTAGTCTAAAAGAATTTCTCCCAACTGCATGAATATGTATTAAATTGGCAAATACTGAATGTTACACAATATGTAAAAAAATGTAATTTGCTCTGTGCATCAGTGGGATGTAATCAAGAAAGAGATCTTGGGTCTGTGATGGATAGGTCAATAAAATCAACTTAGTCTGAAGCAATTGTGAAAAAAAGGAGATAAATAAAACTGACAATACTGTTATGTCTTATTGAAATGTATTACGCAATCATCTTTTTAAAATATTGTGACTATTTTGATTTCAGAATCTCAAAAGGGACAATATAAAGCTGGAGAATGCAGAAAAGAGAAACTGATATTATCAAGAAGCTAAAGAACTCCCCTATGTGGAAATGTAAAAATATTTTGAGTAGTTTAAAAAAAAAAGTGATGGTACTCCATCTAGTAGGTCAAATCATCTCTCTTAAATCTGACTCACCTATTCTTATTTAATCTTAATTTCCCCTCAGTATTCAGTACATTTCTTGTCAGTTATAATTTTCTCAAAATTGATTACATTTAAATATCCAAAACATTTCATTCATTTAAATCATCCCAATATTTTTACATTTCCCATATCATAAGAAAATACTATACTACTTATAAATCACATGTCTCTTTACTATAGAACCCATTCATATCCAAAATTTAACTATTCTTCTAACCATATTCAAACAGGTGTTTAGTCATGTAGGACTCCATATCATCAAATCATCTCTCTCGGGTCTGGCTCTCGCCTTCTTCTTTTGCCAAGCAGCTTTCTGAATCAATGTGTTCAGCTTGCCAGGGGATTCTTCCTGTATTTTTATGAGTGTTGTTAAGAATGGCAAAGACAAATGGAGTGAAGTGCTTTTGAGGGGGAGTTTCGCCCATTTATATTCGTTAAGAAGCTTCCACTTTCCTTTTCCCTCAATTTCTCTTTTCATTTTTTGTCTCCCAAACTCTAGTGGTTCTCCTGACAGCTCCATAATCCATTTTATCGGATCTTCTTTCTTATCCTCAGATTTGTTTTGAAGTCCTGAAAAATAGAATGTCTTTTCCATTTCCAATATTATAGCAGAATTTTACAGGTTTTTCTTTGTCTGTATTAAGCTTGTGATTTTCTTCGTTTATAGCCTTTATCTTTGGATCACTTTCCTCTGGTTTTTGTTCTATTGTCTGATTTACTTGTTCATTCTTTGTCATCATTTTCTGAGAGTTTTTTAATTGGGAGTTGGTAAGTCAAGGATGTGCTCATTTATATCATCAAAATTATTTTTAATCTCATCATGATTTGAAACAATTATCATTTGAATTAATTGCAAGATAGCGTGCATTTCCTCCTGGAAGGTATTTGTCTTGTCTTGAAGTATTACTCCTACAGATCCCTGATATTCCAGACTGGGGATTTTAGAAAAGAATATTGAATGTGGTTTCCTGCCACTTTGGGTTGGGTATGCAACCTCCATTTTCATCAAACCAACCAATCTTAAGTTCCAAACACCAAAGTCTTATATAAATCTTATCTTTATGTATAGTCTTTATAGTCCAATGTGTTTCCAGTTGTCAATCCATCACAAACAGCTATATTTTATAATGGTTCTTCTGCTTAGGGATCCTACAATTATCAACCAGCCAAGGTTGCAGTCCAAAATATTCAACCACTTAAAAACAATCCAGTAATTTCTCCCCTAGAAGAATAGCCAAAAATTCAAGGTTTTTCTTTCTCTGCAAACGATTTTCAATCTTAAATATCACAGCTCAGTAAGTGTTTATAATCCAAGAAGGTCAGCAGTTTTTATAACAATTGTATTTCTCATTCTGCAATAGATAGCCCAGTGTATTTTCTTTCCTCTATTCCCAGCTGTTCTCTATTTAGCTAAGAGTCACTGAGGATCAAAGGAACAAGTTGTTCTCTTTTCCTGGGCGTCTTGCCAATTTCTGAGCCAAAGCAGCTGTAGTTCTATACTCTGATCCACCACTAGATGTCAGTAACTATTTTCCAATTTTTAAAACGAAAAAATTATTTTCTTGTATTTTCATCAATATTCTTTCAAATGGAAAATCTTAACAATTTCCATAATTGTCAGTTTTATCCAGATTATAGCTTTACATTAATCCATTTCAATGTATTTCTGTCCCCCATGAAAATTAAATCGCCGCTTCCATCTATGGAAGCTGGGGTTATAATCCCCTTCCTTCTCACTTTCAGAGGATTTTTTGCTTCTTGGGGATCTTTTCCAGGAAATCAGTTTCAAAATAGAGAAGAGAAGATCAATATTCTCACCCAGTTCCAAACACGTTGTTCACAGTTGTTCGTAGTTGGTGCTTTTGGACTTCGGATACCAGTAGCTTGGGCTAGTCACCGGAGTGCAGCTGCTAGCCTTTCTCCTGTCGGTTTGGAGGGCTTCCCCTGGATCAAACGGATCGACTGCCGTCTTTCCCTGATCGACGGGGGGGCCCTCCTTCGTCACCTCTCCGGGGTGACTTTAGACCCATTTAGGGTCCCCTGGCAGGACGAAACCAGAAGGGTGTGGAGCCCCGCAATCCCTTGGCCGCGTTGCTACGACGCAAAATCGGAAGTCCAGAAAGGAAATTATCTTATTTTCTCATACCTAATACTTAGAATAATCCATTACAAATAAATGGTGGAAAATTCACTGAACAACACAAAAGTATTTATTCAAATGCATATCCAAGTGTGGGACTAGCTTCCTTATATTATGCTAATTATTATCAACCTAGATTACTTAAAGGAAGAATAAATTATATAATATCTATATTCTGCCTTTAGGATCAAAGATAGCATTGAATATTACTTTTACGAAATAACATGGAAGAAGTTATTACACCCATGCCCTGCTTTAACATGAGATCCTCCTAGATATCTAATTGATTACTGAGAAAACCAGAAGCCTGACTAGATAGGCCTTTTTCTTCCCCAGCAATACTTTGTGGTTCTCAGTATATCCTCACTAGTCAAAGATAATCAATCTGGGGCAGTACTTAAGGCATCATGCCAGAATCCAGGAGACAAAGCAGCTGGGAGATCTTGGGCCAGTCACTCTCAGCCCTTGCAAGAAGGCAACGGCAAACAATTTCCATAAAATCTTGCCAAAAACCCTGCAGAGAGTAGTTTAGGCAGTTGCCAGGAGTCAACGTTGACTTGAAGGTATTAAAACAAAAAAAAGGGGGGGGGAGAGAAAAAGAGAGTCCAGAGGGCTGACACTGAGAACCCTATCACACATACCCAACTATGTTTAGATCTTAGATTAGGTTAGGCAAAACATTTGCAGCTGTTCTACAGCCAGCCTGAAAGATTCGGACTGAAGTACAACATTTCTGTAAGATATTGAGCAAGCCAAATTGATATAATGCAGCGGTGAACAAATGCTTCTGGCTTGGAGGTTGCATGGGACATGACTAGTGACTCTGGAACATCATTGAAACAGCCTCTTCGGACTTTTTTCCCCTTTGGGGTGAAAGGATAATTTTTAAGGGACAACCAGATCTCCCCTCAGACTCTGCTTCTTCCCTTGAAAACTAGAATATCGTAAAGGAGAAACTTTTTGGACTAGAATCATGCACTTTGGTTTCCTATGTGTTCCTGGTGGGTGTGGCATGTGGTATTCCAGTTCCATAGAATGAGAAGCCCTTGAAGGCAGCACCCAGAACTGTGGATTCCATGAATAGTAAGACAGAGCTTGTGTTATTTTACTAAGTTTCTCAGGAGGAAAAAAAAAAGATATTTCCCAGCTAGAATTAAAGCAACCGTTATTATATGGAAATACACTATAGTTACCATGCCTTATAATAATAATTTTTATTTGTAATGGTTTTATCAGAATATTACTTTTAGAATTTTGTTAAGACTATTGTAAAAACCAAAACGTGACTAAAGGTTTAGGCAAAATAGCACTTTTGCTTTATTTAGATCTCTATCTATGTTTGTGTGAAAGGAGCAGCTAGAAATGTCAAGTCAGTCAGTCAGTCAGTCAATACCCTTGTAACTGAAATACTGAGTATGTATCTACTTTGGTTTCTGCAAGGAATTGTTTGGGGGAGGAGAGGCAACTCTGCACAAACAGATTTATGAAGAATCTTAAGGTATTAACTGTGGGCAGAACAGGGAAATTACAGTGAGGGCCCAGAATGGAAAAAATGAAAAAAGCCTATTAAAAATAAAGCACCGAGATGACATAGTACAACAGCGCATGTAGCTACTCTACCAATGGGTACAAATGGTCCTCATTTAACAATCATTTGTTCAGCAACTGTTCAAACTCATGGTGGTGCTGAATAAGTGGTAGTTGTGACCAATCCTTGAGTTTCAGCTGTTGCAGTGTCCCTCTTCCCCTGCTGGTTCACAATCTGGGCGCTAATTGTGATGTTGCAGTGATCCATGGTCACGACTGCAATTTCTGATGTTCCCTGCTGGATTCCACAAGCCAAGTCAAGGGAGAAGCAGATAGGAGGTTGGAAGCCACAATCACATGAGATCCCCACTTAATGACCTGCATGGTCCTTGCCTAAAGACAGCAACCAGGACTGCTGGAACTACCAAATGATAAGCAGCACATAAGACTCATAAGCCAAATTACAAAAAACTTCTGAAAGGCAGCCTGACTACCTAACATTAATTTAGGTATAACACTAACCCATGATTTGTTCTGGCATGCCAGAATATTGTCTGAATTGTACACTGGAGATAGATCTTAATTCTGGTAGGTAAAAGTAAGCCAGCTTTAGATAGTTGGTTTTGAAACTGGCTAGTCTCCATGTAAGATTAGTCACAGTTTTCCAGGTATGGATGATACAGCAATTGGTTTAATCAAAAACAGGAGTAGAAGCCTTCTGTCTTATCAGATCATGGGAAAAGAAGGGAGAAGTTTACAAATCTAGAGAGCAAGACTGTGATTGTTCCTATCATGGTAAACCATGGTTATTATATCCAAACACAATGAAGGTTTCTGAACAAAAATGTTTCAATTTGTACTGTGCAATCCTACTTCAGATAGTTTATCTGATAAAGAATGAATGCCTCTTAAGAATGTCCAACTCTGGGAGGCTAAAACAAGTTTGATATCTTTGTGACCGATATTAAAAAAAATGCAGCCTGGGAGCCAGCCAAGAGTGGAACAGAGTTCCAGGAATTCAAGGTGGGGCTTCAATGTACTTTCCTCTTCAGGGGCTAAAAAAACCAGCTATGAAATAGTTACATAAAACTCTGCATAGCGAAAACTGCTGTCAAATTCAGTTTGGGGTTTCAGAATCTGAATTACTTTTAGCACTGATTTTGTGCCTCCAGCAGAATGCTGAGAGTGCTACAAATGGCCAACGGTTGTAATTTCCACCATGCTTATGTGGGGAAAAGCCACTGCTCTTGCTTTTGCAGCAGACCCTAAAACAACTAGTTACTGCAAAAGAATTCAGTCTGAAAGAAGGAAAAAAGGAAGTCTGCTGTGGGTCCCTGAGTGCTGATAGTACCCAGATGATAGCAAGGCTAATCTTTGCCCAGCTAAAAGAAAAGCGAGGCATGTAAATGAGTGGATCTTCTATCTGAATTTGGATGCTGCTGATCTAGGTCAGGGTCTCAAACTCAAATTGATTCAAAGGCTGCACGAGGCTTAGTTTGCTCACCTGAGGCTTGTCATACTGAAACCTTATAGTGCATAGATACAAAAATATAAAAAATGACCAATATTGTTAATTTATTAAATTAAAAATCCAGGACTTATGCAAAACACAGCTGCTGCTGAACAACTGTTTCTCTGCCCACCTAGCTGCTAGCGTTTTTTTAATTAACCTGAATAATATTTGGTTTTATTACTGGATTGATAAGTACTATTTTAAGATCATGTCTGGAATGACAAAAGTTAGGAAACTTAAATTAGCACAGCTCAAATCTTGCTCCCCCCCCTTTCTTTTCTCCCTCCTTGCTTAGCAGATATTTCTTTCTTTTTTTTATCTTTTTCCTGTTCTCTGTTCTTCTCCCTCTGTGTCTAGCAGCGGAAAGATCTTGCTTGCTTATTTCTCTTATTCCTTGCCTGGCAGAGAGACCCTCATGGCAGAGGAGCCAGATCTGCCTCTCCATACCTTTCCTTGGACAGCCTTCACTGCTGCATCCTGGCCCTTCCTCCCAAGTGAAGCTGTGCCTATCCACCGCTTGTGTCCAGAAAGCCTGACACAAGGTGGGCAATGGTTCCCTTGCTATGAAAGGCCTCTGGGGCACCAAGTGCACAGCCCAGCCAATCAGACTCTACTCATACTAAGAGTCAGCCAAGATGAACTACTATGCTGCCACGCCACTCTTCTCCTTTGTAATGCTTCCTGGGGCTCTGTGCAGCTCTCAGCCACCGGACCTTGGTGGACCATGATGACCACAGCAACTACAAAGTGTTGAAAACTGCAGTCTGAAGAAAATGATCTGGATGATTGTGGCCAGTTGGTTGCATATGTGAGGTCCCTGGTCTACGGTCTTCTCCCACTTCTTTGGATGGCCTTCCCTGGTTTCTTTTAATTTTTATCAAATCAAGGAAAGAATGGGCCAGAAGAAGTGTTTAAATCTGAAGGTCATAACCAGTTTTCCCTATCAGGAAACACAGCTCTCTTGAAAAGCTTATGAAGGGGGCATTAGTTCTTTTTCCTACTTATGGATTTTATGGTAGCATTTTGTTTAACATTCTAGGAAATAATACAATGTTAGCACACTTAAGCAGAAAAACTGACTGTGAAATGCACAAACAGAGCCTGGCATGTAGGTTTCTACGCCAAGCACTAAACAGCAAGATGAAATCAGATAAGAAGGCATGGGATTGGTGCTATGAATGGCCTGGTTGGTATGTGAATTGACAAGTAATTGAGTTTCAAGAAGGAAGTCTTTAAGGAATGCTCCTGCCTGCTCTAAATGGAAATGCCAGTTTGAAAAACAGGCATTGACACAGATATACAGATATCTATTCATAAAGAGAGAAAGGAAAATGGTTAGCTCACCTTTTATTCAGTTCAATTTCCTGGTTTTCCCATTTTTCATACTGGCTTGTCACATTAGCAGGAGCCCGAAGGATATCCTTTACGTTTAAAAAAAACTCCTAAAAAGGGAAAGGAAAGAGCCCACAATCTGTTACAAAGCATACTGTTCAGATAGTTATTTCAATACTCATTTTCAGTCTAAAACAGGACTAACCCAGCAAGAAAAGCAAAATTTCATCACCTGCTCTGTGTCTTTGTGTGGCCTTCAAAATGTTTTTGCAGAATAGGGTGGAACACGTTAACAAAAAGATTACTAAGTCAATCAAAGTTAAGACCCTGCCAAAAAGGTGGATGATTTGAAAGAGTTTTACCGCTTTCCCTACCTTCATCTTGCTTTGTATATTGATTTAAAGAGTGCGAACAAAAAACTAAGAAAACGGGCCTTTGCAAGTTTTTTATTTCTAATTAGCCTTTTAAGGAAACCCCTCTCCACTATAATACAGATTAATCTTGGAGGATATTGTCACTTGACTTAACCCGGCAAGTTAAGTGGCAACCAGCAACTCTATGCCAGGGAAAAGGAAGCTGATAGGATTCTTCTTGGTTTCTTCCAATAATTAATCAGTCCTCGTTGTTCCTACAATGTATTGCTATCATTACATATTACTCACAACACTGGCATGAGGGCGAGATTAGGGCAAATGATGACATGTGATGTCATTTTTTTTCATAATCATGATTAGTAGTACAGGTAGTCCTTGGTTAACAATAGCAATTGGGACCAGAATTTCCATTGCTAAGCAATGCGGTTGCAAAGCACAACATCATGCAACCATGCCATTTTGCAATGGCAGGTCCAGCACTTCTGGTTGCTGTCGTTAAGTGTGAAATCAAGTCACTACTTGCAAATTCCTGTCAGCTTCCCCACTGACTTTACTTGTCAGAAGGTGCTAGTGAAGATTGCAAATGTGATTATGTGACTGTAGGACAGTGCAAGTGGTGATTGCAAGCCGGTTGCCCAGAACCCAGATGACAATCCCGTGATTGTAGGGGTGTTACACTGGCTGCAACTACAAGGACCTGTCATAAGCCTCCCTTGTTCAGCACCATCATAGTTTGAATGGTCACTGAACAAGTAGTTGTTATGCAAGGATTATCTGTAGATGCTTATGCTACCTTGTGAACTGGGCCCACTCCATTTGTGATATACGACTTGCATAATGGCCTCTGAAATTCTGACCCCCAACCTTCCTACCTCCTCTTTGTTGTTTTTGTCAGGCAACAAAACTAACGAACCCATGAAGGACTACCACATATGGCTAGTGGCCTGATTTTGGTTTGGTAGATCAAGGTGTGTAAGCCTACCTTATTATTTTGTGCCACAATCTTGCATATGAAGAAAGGAACAAAGAACACCTGGTATTTTTCAGGAGTATGTCCCAACATCTGCACAACAGAACAATGAGAAGAAAGAAAAATAACTTACGCTTATGAATTTCTCATACTGGATAGTAGACTCCATGGTGTTCTTTGAATAGTCTAGAGTATCCTTCCAAGAATGCATAAGAAAAGCCAGCCTTAACTGCCGCGCTGTTGAGAGTTTTAAAGAAACAAATAGAAAAAAGCTGCATAGTAGGGACTCATAGCTGGCATAGGCCATTTAGGCTATCAATACATAGCTACTCTAAAAAAAAAACCCAAAGTACTAATTACAGAATAAAATAAATAATCTTAAATGCCAATTAGATAGTTTTTAGCCAAAGGCGATGGAGATAAGCTAAGCAACAGCTACCGCCATTGTACCCATCAAAAACGAAATGTTTTTAAATTGATAGATCTTACCTGTATGCTGTTTTAATGCATCTTTTATTGTAATAAAGTTTTTCAAAGATTTGGACATTTTACAGCCAGCAATTGTCAAATGCCCAGTGTGTAGAAAATAGCGCACCCAGTGATCATTGTCAAAGTATGCCTACAAAATCAATGAGACCAAGGAGTTATATTATAATATGAACCCCCCATTAGATTGCAGCAACATTTTAAAAAGTGTGATCTACGTTGTAAACAGAATAAAAAATGAAGATATCTATAATCAGATAGGAAGCAATAGACGAACATTTTAATGGCCAGTCTGAGGATTAGTTAGTAACAGTTATTTAGGAAAATTATGGATGCCCTCCTTATGTACCATGATTCTAGGTAGCTGATATTAACAACAATAAAAACATAAAAAAACAGTAAAAATCCAACCAGCACTTAGCAACCATTGAGTTACAATTGATCCAAAAAAGGGGACTTAAAACCCAGATTCAAACTTCTGATGGTTGGGCCCTCTCCACTGTCACATGATGAACTTTGGGTAATTGACAACAGAGACGCATTTATGACCATTTGCAGTAACTCGTGGCCAAATGATCATGTTTTGTGATGGTTTTGCTGAAAACTGGCACTTGCTTCCATTTCGGAAAAATTGTGTCCACAGCAAAACATTGGTTTGCTTAACAACTGTGGTTTGTTTAATGAATGTGGGTTCATTTAATGACTGCTGCCCAAAAGGTCATAAAATAGGGTTGGTGATATGACTGATCCATTTTATGACCATTATGACATATAAATGTTCTCTATACATATAAATGTTCTTTTTGGAAAAAGTATTTTTGTTCCCATCTTGGTGGGGCTCAGCTTTTTTTTTTTTACAGGAACATACAGGATTTCAGGGGGGGAAATGGTCAAGCACTACTGGTTTAGTGCCTCACACCACTTACCTCAGATTGTGCCAACTCATTGTCATGGTGGGGGAAACGAAGATCAAAACCTCCTCCATGAATGTCCATAGATTCTCCTATAATGGATCCAGCCATTGCAGAACATTCAATATGCCATCCTGGACGTCCCTATTAACACAGGGTGATAACTTATTAATCATGTAGATTAATATCCTTGATGATTTAATACTAAAGGCTAACATGCACTAAATTCATTAAGTGATTTAGCTCAGTTAGTGAATTCTGGAGAAGTACAGAATGAAGATGGGCTCATAACTTGTTTAAGGTGATGTCCTTCAAACTGAAGGATATATTTGTCTTTTGCTTAGGAATTAAAGACATTAGCAGATAAATATTTCTAAAGCCTCCAATCAGCTGATGGCTTAGAAAAACATTAGGATGAACTGACTATATAATTACCTAAAACTGAAAAAACTGAAAAAGTCTGCTAAGAGAGCTGTGAGGCCAAAGATAATAAGAATAGGTTCGTTATAACCAGCTTAGATGGGAAGGCTGTTTTAAAAAAGTAAGCAAATAAACCTGATCTATAATATTATTGGATCACAGAGGAACAAATACTCCAAATTGTATCTTTCTAGGGCCATTATTTCATTATTTCATAGCAATACTAGACAATTTTAATCTAAGAATCTGATCTGTACTGATTAGGTAAACACAGCTGAAAAAACAAAAGGTTATTTAAGTGCTTTATGAGCTAGCACCTTATACAGCTATATAGGTAGTTCATTTAGTGACCGTTCAAAGTTACAACATCATTGAAAAAAAGCGATTTAAGACCGTTTTTCACACTTAAAACCGTGGCAGCATCCCCATGCTCCTGTGATCAAAATTTGGATGCTTGGCAACTGGTTCATATTTATGACTGTTGCCGTGTCCCGGGGTCATGTGATCATCTTTTGCAACCTTCTGACAAGCAAAGTCAATGGGGAAGCCAGATTCACTTAACAACTGTTACTAAATTAACAGCTGCAGTGATTCACTTAACAACTATGGCAAGAAAGTTGTAAAATGGGGCAAAATTCACTTAACAACTGTCTCACATAGCAACATAAATTTTAGGCTCAATTGTGGTTGTAAGTCGAGGACTACCTGTATTTCCTGAATTTATAAAATTAATAATGGGTGTAGTTGTTACAAATTTATTCAGTACACAGTGGTACCACGGTACTCATCGTTAATTGGTTCTGAGTTGAGCGAGGAATACCAAAAATGATGAGTACCAAACAACTTTTTCCCATAAGGAATAATGTAGCGAGTCACAAGGCTGCTGACATCGAAAAGTTCTAGCTTGTGCGAAATGTGTGTCAAAATGCACTGAGTACCAAATTCGATGAGTTTCAAAGCAGCTGAGTACCAACGTACCACCCTACATGGATTTAAATGCATATGCATATTTTATTTATTTCATTAAATGCCGCCCATCTCACTGTTTCAAGTGACTCTGGGTGTCGTATGCAATAAGAGTGTTCTGAACCCAGGGATTCTGCTGCATAAGTGAAAATCACGTACAAGAAGCGGCACAAAATAAGTTTCCCTGCTTTGCCCGGTTACAGAAATGGCATTGTAGAATTTTTTTAAAAAAAGCTTTCTCCTCCCCCAAGGGAGTAAGCGGTGTCTTCTGATCACGCAACTGATTGCTCAATCTCAGCTATCCTTACTTTGCCCCAAGGAGAATCCCATGAAGGCTCCCCTGGTTTGGAGGACTTCCACAAAGCAAAATCATTTGGCGATCGCTTTTCATTTAAACGATCCACTGAGATACTCAGGTCACCTAGGAGAAGCAGTAGAAGGAATTACAAGAATCAGCAACTTTATAGTTTTCTCCAAATATTTTCTGAAGATTCGTTTATGGAAATTAAATTACCTTCACCCTCCTGTAATGCTTTTTGATCTCCTACGGCTTCAGGGACCAGTTTTGCATAGGTGTGTTTCTCAGATGCATCAAATTTTAGTGTATCAAAATAAACAGATCCATTGGACACATAACTAGAAGGCAAAACAACAGTTTCAATAAATAGGAATGCTGACACTATTTAATGTAAATAATATTCTTCAACACTTTTGCATGGCTGATTTTTATATAGAATTCAAGAAAGCTAGGCTATGCTGTGGGGTTGATATTTGGAATTGTAGCTCGGCTCATCTGGAAGTCCCAAAGGTGTTTTTCAAAATGCAGCTGGACTTTCTTGGTTTTTATTTTTCCTTGAAAAACTTTTTTGCTTCTCATCCAAGAAGAATCAAGAGTGCAAATGGGTGTGGAACCTTCTTGGGGCTGCTGAATGGCCTGAGTCCTTTCAACAGTCCCAAGAAAGTTCCACACCCATTTGTACTCTGATTTGGGTGACCCTGAGGGTACAGATAAACCTCCAAGTGGCTTCAATGACTCTCAGAGAGTTAACCACCGACCTTCAGAGTGCTAACAACCAGATAACTGCAAAGAATATAAATCCTTCCATTCCCCACCATTCAGTCAGAACTGAAGAAGCTTCCTGGATGAGAAGGAAAATGTTTTTCAAGGAAAAAACTCAAATAAAGTCCAGTTGCATTTTGAACAGCACCTGTGGGACAACCATGACCTGGATGATTGAGAATCTCCATAGACAACTCATGTGGAAGCACCCGGCTGGGAAAAACGAATAAGGATTAATTCATGAGCACTTGTAAAATAGCCAATAAAATGTTATTGTAATTCTTTGTTATATAATGTAGCGAAAAGTTAGACTCTCTTAGATAAAAAAGGACATTGGAAATATTCCTCTATAAGAAAGCCACTGAATTGCTTGTTAGATACTCAAACTATTACTCTCACCACTTTCTGTATATTATAGAGAACAGTGGAAAAATGTCAAGTTATACTCACCCGTATCCATTATCTACAATCTTCTGAACAAAGTCCACAATCTCTGGTACATATTCACTAACACGAGTTAAGACATCTGGAGGTAATACCTGGAAAAAACCAAAGCTTTTCTTTTTTCTACCACACCAGAATCTCAAAATATATTCTGCTTTACAATTAAAATTATATAGTAGCATAATAATAATAAAACATGGTAGGAAAATCTTAAATTAAACCCAAACTAAAAACAAATAGGAACTGATTCCCCCCACACCTAATGTGCTTGGGCAATTATTCTGCTTAGTGAAATCAAGAAACATCTAGCTTCCAAAAGCTAAACCTGAAAAATATCCTTCAAGGTAAAATAGAAACTAACATTGCTCTAACCGTTCATGAATAATTCTTTATGTGGATCTAATTATAATTCTGATTTTCTAGATGGGAACAAATGGAACATAGTAGACTTTCTGAGGATTCTGCCTAAAGATCTCAGGTTATCATTTTAATAAAATTCTAATTCAAGATCTATTTGAAATAGTTTCCTAACTTGTGGTTTGAAGCTTTTAACTACACATATGACACATTTCCTTTCCAGTCTTGAAAAGAAGAGGACATTTTAAACAATAGAGGATGAGCAATACTATTCAGGAGTGTCTTTTGAAGTTTTGTTGAATAATCATGTCTACTTACATTGAGAGCTGCCATATCTTTATGATAGTCTTCTTCCCAAAATTTGGGAAGTTTGGAAAATATAGAGTTGTCAGTCACTTGGCTACCCAACTTAGTGTCCAGCCACTCAGACAGTGTATCTTTTGCTTCTTGCAACAAAATCTGAAAAATAAACTCTATTTAACACAGGCTGTTTATCCTAATGCACAATTTCCACAATTCTTAAAAATTCCCCAGAGGCCCGTGCTCAAATGCTCTTCAAGCTTCATGGGAAAGACCACTTCAGTGGTACCTTGAAGTGAGTGAGTGAGTGAGAATATGTGTGTGTGGTAATGTATCAGAAGGCAATGACTGAAATGACTTGCAACCTGTTTCAGAAAAGTGTACTAACCTCAGCATGTTTATTGACCTCTCCCTCAGAGAGCTTCTTTTGCAGGCCATTCTCTAGTGGTTCCAAAGCAGTTCTCACTGAATTTTGCATCCTTTCTAGCATCTGTTTCTTATCAGGATCCAAAGTTTCTTCCAGCTTTGCTGAAAAAAGCTGAATTAAGAAACATGGATAAAAACATAAACAAAAACAACTGGATTCTTCTATCACAGCACAATCATCAGTATGTAAAAAGAGAGATTTAAAAGTAGCTATTAAAAGCCTCCTTACATTTTGTGTGTGTGTGTGTGCATATGTGTGTGTATACCTGCAAACAAGGACATGTATGGATGTGTGAAGTGGAGAAAACAGGTCCTACTCCCTTTTGGTTGTGGCCTCTCTCACTGTTCTTGTGCAGCATTCAACCTCTCTCCTCCAAAAGACTGTAACTATATATCTCCCATACCCTAGCCCTTAATAATGGGAATAAAATTCTAAAAATAAAACTATTATGCAGGCAATCATGCTTTAAATAAGAACATCATTTGAATTTTAGAAAAAAATTGGAATTTCTCATTAACATTATATGACAGAAGGAATCACAGCTAGGCTGACCAATGCAGGAAATATATATATATATATAAATTGTTAACTGGGTCATTCCTATGTAAGGACCCACTAAAATGTTACAGAAGAGTATGCCTGTCAGTTTCTGAGTTCTCCAAAGTTCTTCATTAAGCAATTACACTGTAGAAGTGGATCTTCCAAATAAAGTATGCAAATTATGAATATTTGCATATATCCATTTCATCATTTACTGAATTTCGAAACCCCCTTTCAAAAATGATTTTGCAATGCTTATGGCAATTATTAAGGGAGAAGCTGAAGGCCAACAAATGCAGGGATTTACATTTGATTGTCAGCAGAGGAGAGGATGGCAGCTCAAGGAAAGTAAAAGAGGAGCTGAAATCAAACCTTGGACAAGAGGTATTTTCAGACTGGCTTGGGAGCATTGAGAGGTAAGAACATATTGGGATCTGACTATAAGGAATAGGGCTATGCAGTGATTTGGATCCAAGTGGAAATGAGTTTATGAGGATGCTCTATAGCATGTGTCAGTAGCTACTTAAAACAGGCACATCTTTTTGCAGGATCATCGGTTGATGTTATGTGATCATGGGAAAAACACATGATTGAAGGACTTATGTCAGGGGTCTTCAAACTTGGCCCTTTTATGACTTGTGGACTTCAACTCCCAGAATTCCTCAGCCAGGCACGCTGGCTGAGGAATTCTGAGAGCTGAAGTCCACAAGTCATAAAAGGGCCAAGTTTGAAGACCCCCGACTTAGGTGCTAGCTATGCAACTGTCCAGGGTTTCCCCTTCTAATCCAAACACTCTCTTAATAAGGCATGTTAGCAAGGAGAGAAGCTGATGATGGAAGCACTGAACAGCAAGGTCTTGGCACTTCTCAACGTCAGTCATAAGTATCTTGCAGACTCTGAAGGATCAGCGACAGCAAAAAGGATGAAATTTTCCAAGAATTAGAGGGCGTGAAAGGGAAGAGCAGGAAAAAGAAAAGAAGGAATAAAATGGAATAAACAACTATCTGACTAGATGTTTTAAGAGATTCCCTCTTGTGAGATTCTCTCATTGCTTTCCCATGACACTGGAGTCTGACCTCTGGGCTTTATCCTCAGTCTCTGACGCTAGTCCTTTCAAGGCAGAATGGAAACCAACCACTTTATCCTGTTAGAATACCAGGCGGAACACAAAAGACCGATTCTCTGTTTTCCCCATCTTGTTTTTTTTATTCAATTGCCAGCTAAATGGTCAATCTCTACAATGGATAAATGACTACAAGTCTTTTCAAAGCAAAGCACACAAAATAAGTTTAATTTTATGGTAAATTATTATTTCTCTTTTAAATAAGTGTATTAACTCCCCCCCCCCCCACTATAAGAACTAAATGACAATCTATTGGACTGATTTTCAACCAAGAAAATAGAGCATTTTGAATGTTTTAAAAAGATTTGACACTAGCTAGGAGAACGTTTCAGTTTGAGATGAGCAGACATAATTCCAATGCAGCTGATTACCTAATCCTAAATCACTTATTTTCCTTGTTTTCAGCAAAATTAGCTGGCCTGTCATTCTGGCAGACAAATGCCAGTCACTTCGAACTGCTCCTTTGTTTAGCCTCCACCCTAGTTGGAACAAGCCCAAACCCAGGTCACTGCTTTGGTCAAACCCTACATTGCTTTATAACTCATGACTAAGCTCTTCTCAGCTAATCATTGGTCCAACTAACTCCAGCTACAGCTCCTAGGAATACACTCTTTGGATGAAGATTCTCACTCACCCGTTGTCCCATTCTTTCTTGCACAAGGGGAAGAAGGGAGTGGAGACAGACCGTGAGCTTACCATAGAAGCTACTTTAACATCTTCAAGCAGCTGTGTTGCTGATGGCCTCTGCTCCATGTATTGCTCAAAGAGGTAGTTTTGCCTTGCTCTTTTTATGATCTAGAACAAAAAATGAAGTATGCCTAGGAAGCAAGCTTATACACGAAGACGCAACCACCACAGTTGAACATACATATTTTCCTGATCTTTCCATCTTATGCCACGCCCGCTGTCATCTTCTGATGATCAAACAGAAAGCTTCTGTTTATATTACCTCTTTAAAGCTACTGTATGTCTTTCAACTAGTGAGAGATATTGTTAAAATGCAATTAACCATCACATTAACCGTAGCCAGAAGTCTCAGAAATTAACTGAAATTAAGATATTTTCATTTACCTTATCATCTATATCTGTAACATTCAGACAATAGAAGACATCATATTTGAAGTAGTCTTTTAAAACTCTTCTCAGGATATCAAATGAAATATATGATCTAAAATAATTTAAAAAATAAGTTTATTTTGTATATGTGCTATTTCCAAGCAAGTATACAGAAATGTATGTCTTAATGAGAATAATATATAAAATAGCTTCCTTGCAATAATCATATATTAGGAAATGTGCAAACAAACATGACTGGTTTTTTCATGTGTTTATTAATCAACACATAAGGAAATAGGGCAGATTGAAAGTAAGGCTTATAAAATGAACAATGTTATACACAACATATTTGCTCAGATGTAACAAAAAAAACCTCTACTTTACCTTGCATGCCCCATATGGGAAGCATCATATACTGTTGGGCCGCAGCAATACCATTTGACTCTGTTGCCACTTTGGGGTTGAAACACATCCTACAATGAAATAGCACATGTGGCAATGAATGAAAACTGCTGAATTTATTCAGCTTGAAAATAACAACTTTGAATCAAAGTAACACTACTGATTCCCCAGCAATCTTGGGGTACTGCTGTTTCAACAATGATTTCCAAGCATAGAAAACTACTGCATCTAAAATGATGTGAGGAATATGTTATCCAGAGATGAAAGAAAGAAAACACGTTCACCTTATTACGAGTGAGACTGTTGTATAGGCAGAGTTTGGGTTGAGCTGTTCCTTGTGGTGGCTCCCAGTGAGGTTGAGTACGTTTGTTTTTACCTGCAAAGGAATTTAAAATTTCATATGACAGATCAAGCAACAGTGTCATCAGGATATGGTGTTACAAGAAAACATGCAAGGAACTCTTATTCTGTCATGAGACATTTCAAAAGGAATGCTGAAAAAAATGCCACAATAAAAGTTTTGAATAGAGACCCAGTTTACGATAAAGCCCCATCAGTGGATTCCTGATCTTAAAAATATTAAGATAATACCTACAAAACTGACTGTCAACTCTAAAATGAGCGTGGCTGCAGCCATTTTTTCTTCTCATTCTAGGTTGCCACATAGAATGGAGGGAAGGGGGTTGCCCAGGTGCTTCGTTAGTCAAAATAATCTTCTGTCCTGTGGGAACCAAGGTCATCTACTGCTCCCGCGACCAGGGATTGGGCGTTGCATAAAAAAGCCCGCCAAATGAAAATATTGGGGAACATAGTTGCTTGCATAGTTTTGTGGGTGGGACATTATACTTTGTAATTGGGTAATTGTTACTTGTGTATTCAGACTTGGTTTCACTTTTCAACATGTCGATACTTTGTAACTAATAAACATGTTCTTTGAGGAATTTTCAAGTTCTGCTTTATTCGTCTCTGTCTGTCGGAACTATTAAGGTTGATTCATAAAAAAAAGCATACATGTTGGTTTATTGGGCTCCCCAAAGAATGTATTTGAAAGGATGGACATCAGATCTTCTATGCTGGAGATATAAAAAAATTTGAGAGCTAACAAACCTATATCAGGGGTCCCCAATCGTGGACTAGTACCGGTCCTGGCATGCCAGCAACTGGTCCGCACAAACAAGCAAAGCCCCATCTGTGGGATGCAAGCAGCACACAAAACCACACGCTCTCTGGTCCGCGGAAAAACCTCTCTCCACAGAACTGGTCCCTGGTGCCCAAAGGTTCGGGGACCTCTGACCTATATGACAGGGTCATGTGATCATTTCGTATGTTTGGGGAAAGTATATTAATGGATGCTAGCAGATTTATGGGAAAATCTTTAAATATTAAAGATGCTAATGTAATATTGAATTAGTACTAAAGCTTTGGGAATTAACTGTTTATCAGGAATTATGTTTTATTGAGCAGGGTGGTGCCTGCATAAAAGAATTATACTAAGAAATTAGCAAAGTGATATTATTCTACATGTTAGGGAACAATTGTAATTTATGCACATTTTTCTTTTACAATTTATGCACAATCTTTCTTTAAAATTAAAGACAAAAATGGAATGAATAAAATAAAAAGTACTATATCCCATCTTTCCTGCAAGAGCATAAGGCAGTAAACATGGTGCTGTCTCTACCAACTTTTTCACCTCACCAAAGTTATCCAGTTTTTGAGGACGAAGCTGAACATGAAACTGAATCTCCCTCATATAATTATATTATATTGTATTGATGTATTCAAACCTCATTTAGATTTAAATCATGTTCAAATACAGTAATCAGTACCAGAGACCCACTTAAAGAGCTGAACACAAGAGTAAAAACAGGTAAATACTGGTCATAATGCTTTAAATGCTACTGTCCAAAAACCAAAATAAAGCAATACCAGTATAAATTCCTGCACTGAATCCACAAATAGGTGAAACATATTTTAAGACCAATAGTAGATATAAGCAATACTTTCTGTGTTATTTATATTAAATAAACAACTCCTACATTCCCATTCAGAATAAATGGCTTGATTGATCTTAGTTTTCTACTTGCAATTTTAACAGCTGAGAAACGGGAGAAAAGTATTTAGGGGAAAAACAGGGGATAAAACATATCCTCATCAACTTCAGCAAACAGCGTAACAGAAAAGGAAGGCAAATGTTGATAAGTCCTTGAGTGATCTAAAGGAGATTACTTCAACAGAAAAATATGAAAAAATGAATCTGTACCCCACATTTATGAGTCACAAAATGCCAGGTGATCCTCAGTTATGAAACAGAAACAGACCAATAGGAAATACAAACTCTATCCCATCTAGAGACAGATGCTTCTTCAATATGTTCTCCTGAATCTCTTATGATCTCATTACAGCAGAAAATTGTATCTGCTGATCTCATCTCTCAATCTCTTGCACATTCTGACGCACACAGAGACACAGATGGGCTTGGTGAATGCCTGTTTGTTTCTGCTTTTCTTTTCCATGTGTCAGATTTCCCCCCTTCCACACCTCTCACTATAAGCAATCATATAGGAAGCTACATTACAGTACAAAACATTATTTGCTGGTGATGTTCATGAGATTATGATTAAAGTTTTTTTTCTGTCTCCAAAAATTTAATTAGGGAACATCTGAACTGATTTTGTAATAGACTTCCTATTTCATTCTATTTATAAGAATTTCTCCCTACATCTTAAAAAAAAAAACACGTTCTCCCATGTTCAACCTGTTCCCTATATATTCTTTATGCAAGCATTTCCCAACCCACAATCTGTTCATTTGCTGCAGATACACCATGACATCACTTGCCTCTAGAGCTGCCCCACCCAAAGGGGATTTTCTATTCACTGGGACAGAGGAACTTAATTCACACAGGCATCTCTGAAAGATGTGCAGAACCTCCATCACTTTACCAGAGAGCAGA
This sequence comes from Azemiops feae, assembly GCA_023970755.1. Classification (NCBI taxonomy): domain Eukaryota; kingdom Metazoa; phylum Chordata; class Lepidosauria; order Squamata; family Viperidae; genus Azemiops; species Azemiops feae. The sequence continues at coordinate 579,901 of JALGBA010004127.1, read as the reverse complement.
GATCTATGTTCCTTTCAGGATTTTCTGATATTATTGTTACACTGAATTATGCAGGATAGAAAACAGCATTGTAATTTGAAAAATCTATGAATTTATAAATGCATGGGGGAGCTCTCAAATTATATTACTTGTTAAAGTATCTTTTTTATTCAAAGAAGCCTTGTATAAAACTATTCAATTACTTCTCATATAATTATTCTTCTATCTTGACTAATTGTTTCTACTACCTTACAGTTTTTTTTAAGGAATTTTGAACTTTAGTTGAGCTGCAAAACAGCAGATACATGTTTAATTCATTAGAAATCAAACTGCAGGTTCACTTTTTAATGAATTCAAATATAAAAAATACAATTTTTTTCTCACACAAATTTTCACTCTTAACAAAGTGCTTTATTTTTAACAGGGCTGTGCAAAGCTTTAGTTGGAAGATTTGTGGCAATACTGAAGTCGATGTATTGAATTGAAACTACTAACTCTGAATCAATGTGAAAGTTTAATGGACCTTAACACATCATTAATTCTAATCAAATTGACTCTGGATTTGGGTGATTTACACACTCTAAGTGTTGAACAAGATCACCGATCCATGTAGCACAATATGCTGGTAATGACCATGGCCCTCCATGGTTACAAGCTTAAGTTGCTCCTAGCCTTACTCCTCAGTGTGCAAAGTACATGCTCTAACATTCAGATACACCAGACTGGATAAAGAAGAAAAAAATCACAGCACTGAAAATGTTTTAGGATGCCTATATCAAGGACGTACCCATTGATGAAGTACAAATTCTTGATCAACATCATCAGCAAAAATATCTATGTTTTATAGTCATGCCAGCTTGCCCTTGGCTTGCATTCTAAAATTGGACATTTTTTAAACTCAAACATGGAACATTTGCTTGAGTAAGTATATTATAATGCAATTATAACTAGGCTTTGGCCTGCAGCTTCTTGAGAAAAACAGGAACATTAATTACAGACATCTAATAACATTCTTACCCATCTATCCTGGGGAAAAATCTCTGACACAATCAGAGATTATGACAAACTCTTTCCTTTCTTGTACACATAAGCTCTGAGAACAACGTGAGGAGCCCTAAGAATCTATTTTGGATTATGTTACTCTGGAACAACCTTAGCAGCATCTATAAAAGGAATTTTGATCAGGCAAGACCCTAAATGTGAAAGCTAAAGTCAGGGGACATATTGGGGCCCACATTGCATTTTAAGGTTTCATCTGTATTTGTAACAAAGGTCGGTAAAAAAGAAAAATTATTGAGTTCTACTATGACATTACATGATATATCACTTAACACATCTCACTACTTTTTTTTTTAACAAATAAAGCATTAATACTGTATAGTAGCAGACCTTGATAAAATCTGGCATGATTACACAATCCAATTTTTAGAAAAATGTATTACCGTGTTTTCCCCAAAATAAGACCTACCCCGAAAGTAAGTCCTAGCTTGATTTTTTGGAGGAGGGGCTAATATAAGCCCTATCCCAAAAATAAGCCCTAGCTACGATCGGATCATCAGCCAGCTCACATCAGCAGTCCCTATGGGGGGAGGAAGATTTCTTCACCTCCCCCTAACCTTCTTCCCGAGCAATTGGCACTTGGCTCTTTAAGACAGAGTTCCCCAACTTTTAGAGCTTGGCGGCCCGGAAGGGAGCAGCAGGGAAATGTGTGCGTGTGCGGCCCTGCACGTGTATGCGCAAATAGGCACATGTGTGCATGCGCAAACAGATATGCGCATGATGGTGGTGCTGACGTGTGTGCTCATGCGCAAGTGGGCTGCATGCACTGACACCCATGTGCATGCACAAATGGGCCGCACGCGCCCACGGCACAGGTGCTGGCGCGCATGTGCAAACAGGCCACTGGCACCTGCGTGATGCTGGTGGTGATGCTAGCGTCCCCGTGCATGCATAAATCGGGCTGCTAGTGCCCGCACGGCGGTACTACTCTGAGTGGGGCTAGTGTGCTAGTGTGAGTTCAATCAGTCCTTCTGATTTCGCAATATCTTTTTTTTGCGAGAAGTTGGAAGGTCTGAAGTTTTTTTTTTTAGTTCCACAAACACGTGGCGGCGGCTGAAAAACGGATGGAGAAATGCGATGCAGCTGAAAGGCAGGTTGGTGAAAAAATGCTTGGGAGAGGTGAGGCATCTGGGCGGGGGCTGTGGCAATCTACCCAGATCCGCGGTGGCAGGAGCCAGGGGCAGGGGCAGCTCCACGCTCTTCGGGCCCTGGCGGGCACTGTAACTCTCATGCCAGCTGCTCAAGGCAGGCATGGGGCTGCCCCTGGCCACTTTTGGTCTTTACCCTATGCGGCTTTGGCAGGTGTCTGGCAGGCGGAAGGAAGCCGCTCCACCCCCCTGCCACCTTCCTCTCCTCACTTCATGGTGGTGGCACCAGCCGGATGGGCTGGGCCGGGCAGAAGGCGAGGCGGCAGCAGCAGCTGGTGGCAGAGCAGCCGCAGGTGAGGTAGTGGCCAAAAGCGGCAAGGGACCACCCCATGTCTGCCTCGTGCAGCCGAGATGAGAACTGCAGCGCCCAAGGAGCGCCGGGCTCAGCCTGTAGCCCAGTGCCTGCAGCACCAAGTAGGAGTGCAGACTAGTGCTCAACGAGGCCAGACGAAGCTCCCGCGAGGCCAGACGTAGCACGGGCAGCCACTCGGCGACCACATGGCACCTGACGCAGCCGCGAAATGTCCCAGCAGCAGGGCAGGTAGAGGCCGGGGCTCGCCAAGGGCTTGGTTCATTGCAGCTGCAGGCAAGCACATGATGGGATTAAGAGTGCGGGGCTGGGGGTAGCAGCGCTCCCACTCCCATCATCCCCCACACACTCTGCCTCCTGTACGTGAAAATAATAAGACCTACTCCCAAAATAAGACCTAGTGCCTTTTTTGGAGGCCAAAAGAATATAAGACTGGGTCTTATTTTCCGGGAAACATGGTATGTATAGGAAGCAGTTGTGGTTTGAGCTCATGTGGCTTTGAGGGAAAATAAATAACTGCAGTAGGAGACCAAAGGACAGCCTTGGAAACTCCCAAAGACAGGTATATATATTTAAATCAGTATTTTTCAAGCCTTGGCACCTTTAAGATATGTGGACTTCAACTCCCACAATTCCGAAGCCAGCATGCTAAAAATACCTGGCTGTGGAATTCTGGGAGTTGAAGTCCACACATCTTAAATTTGCCAAGGCACAAATGTGTAGGAATATGCATATATGTGTTTATATATGTGTGTGTATACATATAAACACATACTGTACATGCACATTCCTACACATTTGTGGTGGTTACCATGTTGCAGCTGCCTCTGGCTACTAAATGCAAGACCTCATATAAATCAAAGTGACCAACTAATTCTTGACAGATGCTTTAAGCAAAGTGATAAGCTAATAATAAGACATTAACTCACTATGGTTACTTACTTGTCTGGAGTTTACAGGAGATATGTTTTTCAAAGCTGCCATCATAGATTGCTTCTATGTGCCTGAACCAACGAACAACATGGAAATGCTGGTCCACAGGTGGGCCCGAAAACTGCCTGAAAACTTCCACATCTGCATGTGAAAATGTGAAGCCCTGGATATAACTACGGGTGCTGAGATACTCATTCAGAGCCTTCAGCCTGTGTTCCTCTTCACTAATGCTCAGAATATCAGTGTAGTCAGAAGCTGCAAAGATAGAGGCAAACAGCAAGCGGTCAGATCTCACTGCTTGAAAGTATCCAGAAATAAAGCATCACTCTACATGAATTTTGCAGCATGCCCACAGTGGCTAGCTCACCTGGAGAAATGATGCAAGAATGAAAAGCAAGAAGACAAAAAGAAGCAGGAAACAGGAAAAAGGGCTGGAAATCTTTAACATTGGAAGTAACTGTTAATAGCAATAGCACTTAGACTTATATACCACTTCATAGTGCCCTCTCTAAGTGGTTTACAGAGTCAGCATATTGTCCCCAATGATCTAGGCCACGGAGGTCAAACTCGCCGCGTCACATGATGTGTTGCGAGGTATCGTGACTTTTTTCGCATTGCCGGAGCTGGGGTGGGCGTGGCCTCCACATGATACAACCGGCCTGCAGGCCAGCAATTTGACACCCCCGATCTAGGCCCTCATTTTACCAACCTTGGAAAGGTGGAAGGCTGAGTCAATTTTGAGCAGTCAGGATCGAATTCCTGGCAGTGGGAATGCAGAGTTAGCCTGCAATACTGCATTCTAACCATTGTCCCACCACTGCTCTTTAAGCTGATTATTTGAAGAAGTGGGTCACCTCCAGGCAACCAAGAAGGAAAACTAGATGAAATTAAGTTAATCTCTCCTCTCAGAAAACAGTGTGTGTGATAAACAAGCTAGTAACTTCAGATTTCTAGTACAGTATGCATCGATTGAATTATATGTGTGTGAATAATCATGAAGATGTGTTTCGAAGAAAAGATATACAAAATAAAGATATGTCTTCTATATGAATGGGTTAGGGGGAAATTATGGATTTAATTCCTAATTGGACTCACAGTACTAGACGTCTGAAGACTTGAAAGAAAATTGAAACAGCTGAAGAAATTTTACCTTTTTTAAAATATTGGACATGAATACCTAATGTCATGCAATACTTCTTTAGAATAAGCAACATTATGCAAAGCACGGAAAATGAGTAAGAAATAGTATACCTGGGAAACCGAGGAATTGCGGGGTTTTTTTTAAGGAAAATTAGCTAAATTTAATACTATTCACATACTTATCCATACCTTTCTATTTTTGCAAACCATCCTTGTTTCCATGATACCCATCCTCCACATCACACATTGCCTTTGTTCTTCGAACTTTTCAACTCTTTTTCTGAATCTCATCATCCAATCACATTTTTGATCTCTTGACTGCCAATCTTCCTTCATATAGTTGTTCTGTGAAGTGTTCCTCAGTCAATCTCTTTATATGATCAAACCATTTCAGCATACTTCTTTCATACTTGCCGCTCAGTTCTAAATTCAATTTACAGTCACTTAGCAGCCTTTTCTTCTTGTCCCTCTTTTCTAGTTGCACACATACTCCTTTCCCACGGCTTCCATCTTATATTTATGTTTTAAGATATCCAATTCTCATTTCCATATAAGTGTGCCATTTTTGCTTTTGACAAACATTCATTCTTCTGAATAGACATACTATCCACTATCTACCAGCCTATACATGTCTTAAATGTTTCCATCAATTTTCCCTTTTCCAGTAAATGTTCTACCAAAGTATATAGAATCAGCTACTTGCTTTAGTTTTTCACTACTTTATGTGTAATTTGCAATGTTTTATTTCATTTTTCCTGTCAAATACAGTATCTTTGTTCTTTAATGGATTTATTTTCAGACCCATGCTTCTCATTTTTAATACAATCTATGTACTACTTGCTTCGAGTCATTTACACTCACAGCCAAAGCAGCAGCATCACTCTATACACAAATATCACACATATTCATATTAAACAATTAAAGGGACATACTGTTTTCGTATTCCTTGCTCAGAGCTGAATTATTTACTAAATATTCCATTTATTTTCACTCACATTTACTTCCAATCCTTTAGTTCTCAGTCAAATGTGCTCAAAGATTGATTTTTGACCTGAAATAATTAAATTTTCAAATGTCTTTAGAGAGGCTACATAGAAGCACTCCTCAGGTTACGAGTACTTGTTTAGGGACTGGTCAACGTTACAACAGCACTGAATGAGACTTACAACTGGCCTTCGAAGTTGTGGCAATCACATTGTCCGTGCAGTCATGTGATCACAATTTGGGCACTTGGCAACCAGTTTATGATGGTTGCAGCATCCTACAGTTATACTATTACAATTTGTAACTTTCCCTGCTGGCTTCCAACAAGCACAGTCAATGGGGAAGCCAGCGAGATCACAATTCAGTCCTACTCTCACTGCTTTTTCTCCTGAAAAGCCCCCGGGTGACATGGGGATCTTATACTCCATAGCACCTGCCACAGCACCTGCCTGTCTGCTTACAGCTCTCGCCCATCAGACTGCGTGCCCAGGATGCAGTTTTAGTGCCTCTTCCCTAATTGTCATGGATCCACTTCCAGACCCCTCTCCAGATGCGAGTTCAGAGGAGGAGGGTGAGATTGAGTCTGCAGAGGAAAGTGTGGAGCTGAGTATTGGTCAGTATCGGGGCTCAGAGAATGTTAGCCTGATGGAACAGCTTCAGCTGGGTCAACTGGATGAGCGCCAGGCGAGGACCGGGAGCAGCTGCCGCCCATTAACAATGAGGAGGAGGTGGAGTCCACACCTCCTCCTGATCCAAGGACACATAGAGCAGAGAGGAGACAGGTACAATGACAGTCAGCTAGACTACTCATGAGGAGGCAACCTCGCCTCTCATGAAGGGCTGCACCAGCATTGCCGACTTAACCCCGCCCTGAGGACTTGAGTGTTGCTGGAGCAAAGTGCCTAGTTCTGTGCCTTGTATCTTGGCTTGTTTGACTCCTGGACTGCGTTCCTGGACTTTGTGTACACCCATTGGACTTGGTTACCCAGGGACTCTTGCTGTTCTGACCTTGAAATCTGGACCTGTGCAACAGGGGCGCTTTCTGGGGGGGGGTGTTGAATAAGCACCTGTAGAACTCTTGCCATACGTGTGTTTGTGTGTGGGGAGTGGAGCAGCACACTTATCACTGTTACGTGAGGTCCTTGCATAACACTTCACAGCATCCTCACTTGGTTCAAGAATGGGAACTGCTGGGATTGTCATTACTAAGCAATGCAGTCATGTGACATCATGACTGCAATGCTTAGTGATGGAAAGTCTGATTCCAGCTGTCATCAAAAACCCAAGGACTGCACATACCTCTATAGAATTTTAACCCTCATACTGTATGTACAGACAAATGGGGCTTTAAAATACTGTGAATCACTAACCCAAGATCATTCCGTAGCACAGAATATCTGCAATGCAAGATCTAGAAAAACTAGATTACATCTATAATTAAATGGAGTGGGCGGTTCCAAAAAAGGATTTTGCAGAGTAATTAGGTGACCCATAGGGCAGATGTTAGATAATGTTCATCTTCTTAATAAGCAAAAGTCTTCTGGATGATACCTGTTCATCCTGTTATCATAGTTCTTCAAATTAATTTAATTAAAGCTGGGCAAGATTACGAGTACAAATATTTGAAGTTTATTTAAGGGGGGAGTGGAGTTGTGCTAACACAGACCTGTTACAGAGCGATTTCAGATTTATGTCTAAACACAAATCCCTTTTCCTACCTCACAAATATATAAGACTAAATTGCTAATGCTCCCCAACATTTCCATCCTCAACATGTTGGCTAACACCTATTAATTCAAAAGGCCTAAGGTTTGCATGCTGGCAGTTCTGCATTTGTCCTCATTACCTAATCAACCCAGCAAAGCCACACTAGAATTGGTTTCCAGGTGGTGCAATGCATGCATGCTGAATTGCTTGTATTCTTTCTCAAATGCATCTCTAAAGGCAAATGATTAGCAGATGCGTGCCGAATACTGCAAAAGAAAAAAGAGAAGAACCAAGTGTGTGTAAAGACAAGAAACAAATTAGTCTTTTCAGACCTACCGGTAGAATTCACCAGCTACTGTGAGGGAACTGGCAATTTGTTATTACACCCATCTTTTTTCTTTCTGTCTACCGGAATATCCTAATTGCCTCCAGATTTGTTTGGCTCTATCTCCCCCAGGGCTATATCAGTAACAAACCTACCAAAGAAGTGTGCATCAGTTCAACTTTTCTCCCTGCTCTCCAAAATAAATAAATAATGAGTCTAAATGGTTCACAACAACCAACAAAGAAATTATAATAAAATCAGTAAAATATATAAGGTAAAGGAATAATTTCTACACAAGTATTAAAATTAAACAAATCCCTTTCCTTTGCATCTAGTCCCTCATTTACAGCGTAAGATTTGTTGAAAGCATTATCAATGCAACCTTAGTGATTGACGGCAAAAGAGACAAGAGATTGTTATAAAATCCCCCTTCTACTGGATTTATATAATATGGTTATCATTCTTCAATGAAATTGCTCCCCCCAAAATAATGAGAGAAGTCAGACTGGATATTTAATTTATATGCCGCCTAATTCCCAATGACACTGGGCGCCTCAAAAGTAAAAACATTACAAACAAGAAAACAAAAACCCAGTAAGAGACATAAATACAACAATAAAGGAAGAGGACAAAACCCCTCCAAAAAATGAGAAAAAACAAACCCACACGATCCAAAGGGGGCTTCACTCACCCTCACGAAAGGCCTGGCAAAGAGAGCCAGGTCTTCAAGGCCCTTTGAAATACCAGCATGATGGGGGCCATCCAGAACTTGGGGAGGGGGAACCTCATTCTAAAGGGAAAGCGCCGCTACAGAAAAAGTATGCTTCTGGCATCCTGCTAGATGGCATTGTTTAATAATTGAAGGAACCCAGAGTGCATCAACCTTGACAGACTGAATTGGCCAGACAGATACTATGGGAGATAGGAGGTCACTCAAGTAACCAAGCCTTAGCCTAGGCCATGAAGGGCTTTATAGGTGGCAACCAACACCTTGAATTGCACCCAAAGCAAACAGGCAAGCAGTGCAGCTCATGAAGCAGAGGTGTTATATAGGCATAGGAAGGCATACCCATCACTGCCCACATTGCATTCTGCACCACTTGAAACTTCTGAGTAGTCTTCAAGGACAGCTCCATATAGCATGCAGTAGGCAAGCCATGAGATGAGCAGGGCATGAATGACTGTCTGGAGGGCCTCCCAGTCTACGAAAGGGCATAACTGGCACACTAGATAAAGGGCCTTCTTAGCCTCAGCTGCCACCTGCTCCATGACCAGGGCTTATGAGTCCAGGAAGACTCCCAGAGTCTGCACCCCTTTTGATTGGGAAAGTGCAAACAATAAGACTTAGTAGGATTGAGCCAGAGATGGTTCCTCCCCATTCAAGCCCATATGACCTTCGTTGTCAGGTAGATTTGAAAAGGTGGGAAGTTAATCCCTGTGGTATGCCACAAAGGGTGGGACAAAGAAACGATTCCCCCTGCCAACCAAGACCTCCTGGAACTAGAAAGACAGGAAGAGAACTACCATAGATCAGTGCCCCCAATCCTCAGGCCATGGATACCATAGCTAATGGTCTTAAAAGCTGCTAAGAGATCAAGGAGCACAAGGATGGATGCACCATTCCATCACAGCTCTGCCACAGGTCATCTATAAATGCAACCAAAACTACTTCAGTACTAAATCCTGGCTGAAACCTGACTGAAACATACAGTATCTAGAAAATCAATTTACTCTAGCAAAGGAAATGGATTTCACTCAGCAAAGAGATCCAGGTCTACTTGCAGCTTTAAAGACGTCGTGTTTTCTGCACCAAAGTCTAGGTTATATCTTCTACGACAGTGATGGCGAACCTTTTAAAGACTGAGTGCCCAAACTGCAACCCAAAACCCACTTATGCATTGTCGAGTGCCGGATGGGTGTGGCCCATTGGGTGGGCGGGCCCATTGGGTGGGCATGGCTGCAGTGGTAACGGCAGACTGGGTGGGACTAAAAAGTTAAATCAATCAATTCCAACTTCGCCTTTTTTTTTCCCACGAGAAGTTGAAATTGACTGATTGAACTTTTTTTTTTTTTTGCACACAGCGGCAGCGGCCTAAAGCGAAAAGGTTTTATAAAACCCAGCTTGAAGGCCTAGGACTGGGGTGACGGCGCGCGTGCCCACAGAGAGGGCTCTGAGTGCCGCCTCTGGCACTCGTGCCATAGGTTCGCCACCACTGTTCTACGATATCTACGTTATGTCTTCCAAGCAATGAGAGAGTTTCTCCACTTGTTCCTAATGTTCGCACAGCTTTTTTAGGTACTCTAATGAGGTTATGTCGTAGAATTTTGTTGCAATGCTACAATACACTATGTCCCCAATAAGTACATTAAGCTCTTTTGCCCCAATAGTGAAAGGATTATTATTAGGGCTGGTTATTCCAGAAGGTGCTTCAGTTGCAGCATTGTTCTTTGAGGTCACTTGGCAAACAAGATGGAGTGGCTGCCATTTCATTTACATGCAGTCACAACAGAAGCATTTTCTGTGTGTGCAACAGTCATTCTTTGAGGAGTCATTCGTCCTTCACAAAACTGAGGAAAAATAATAGTTCTTTTAAAATTAATGTTCTACATATTTCCCTTAGGTCTTAATAATATGTTCAAAAATACCATTCCAGATGATTTGCACAGCCCTTATTTTCATATCCCTGCTAGGTATTACAAATAAGAACAACCTGTCAAGGCAGAAACAACCAGATCTACTCGTAAAAGGTTCAAGTCAGCTATTTTATTACATTTTACCTATATCACAAGAATATTTCCAGTCTGCTTGTCTTCTCTTGGGAACAAGCAGCTAAGGACCCAAAGGACTTAGTTGGGCAAGGACTAAAGACTACTTCCCCGCTTGACCTGCCCAGCTGGTAGTTTCCCAACAGAACCACAAACATTTTAGTGCGAAATGCTTCATCTTTTTGCTTTTACCCAAACTTGCTGACCTCTTTCATGCACATATGAAGGGGTTCACAAATGGATCCTTATGTGATTAACTGAATTATTAATAAAGCAAAAGTATTCAACATGATCCCTTGATATTAGGAATGGGATCTATGTACAGCCAGAAACATCTGTATAATATTTGGCACATCAGAGACTTTCATAGCTGTCTTTGTGGATTATTTAAATCTAATTTTATATGTATTCCAGTGTACAACCAGTTCAACTCTGGTAAACACTATGATGCACAAAATAGAGGCATTGCTGTTTCCAGAACAAGGGATAATTCTAAATGAAGTCATGCAAAAAGGGTGCATTTCTAACTAAAGAGGGAAGTCAGCAAACTGCTTGAAATATAGATGATCTAGGACAGGGGTGCCAAATTGCCGGCCCGTGGGCCAGTTGCATTATACGGAGGCCGCACCCATCCCAGCTCTGGTAATGCAAAAAAAGTCACGATACGTCACGACACGTCACGTGACACGGCACGTTTGACACCCCTGATCTAGGATATCAACAATACTTGCAATTCTCAATTTGCTACCTAATACTTCACTTACATGTATCTCATGGAATGCAAACTGATAACTCCTTTCATTTTTAATTAACGCCCTACACATTTTTTCTAAGGCTTAATTATATGTTTATAAAGAAATGGTTAGGTTAAAATTTAAGGGCATTAACTGTATGTTTACTTGATTATCAAGTAGAAATGCAAAGGGAAAACAATAGTTATTTAAACAAAACCCCTGTAAATAGAGTTTCATGTGTATGTCAGATCCTTAGGAATCAGTCCGAAGATAGTGTATTTATACAAAAAGAAGTCCTGGTTTTAAGTAACTTTACTTAAAATTTCAGGCTTTCAACTGATTGATTTTTGTTTGTGTCTGTTAAAATCCTCATTATTTTATTCTTTGGCAATGGTTTAGTCAGGAGACGTTTCTCATCAACTGCATGATAAAACCTATGAGGTACAATATTGCTATCACCATTTGTAAGAAGGTGTACGGTAGTTCTTTATCATTGTAGGATCTGAATGGTACTATTGTTGGTTCTAAGAATATTGTAAACTCTGTTTGGAGCACAATCTCAATAGTTAAATAGCTACACCTAACCAACAAACATACATGTCAACGTAACATTAAATGTAATCTGTATCTGTTTAATAAATGTCTATGTTAGAGAAGTATACTGAAGCAATTTCATAATCTTAAGTATTTGCATAATCAATTGAGCAAGCTCCAGTTTGTACTGTGTCAAGCTGACCTTGTGACCTACTCTTAAAATTAAAGCTTTTTTCAGCTAGGATGGAACAAAAATCATCTCCTGAGATTTTTTTTTTAATTTAGGACACAGTGTTTTATAAGTACATTCATCACCAAGGTCAACTGTGACATGAAAATACATTTAGAATAATATATACAAGTTTGATCTTCATTTAAAAAAAAACCCAAATACTCCTATCAAAACCCTAGGAAATAAGATTAAAATTTGGATTGTATAGCCACAGAACATGACTGCTCCCTGGATTTGTAAAACTTACACGTTTTACAGTTATGAACAGCTATGGCTGGGCTTCACCTTGTAGAAGATTTCCATCACTCTTTAAAGATATCAACAACTGTAAATGGATAAGGTTTTTTTTTTTTTTTGAGGAGCCAGCGATAAAATAATGCCCTGCTTTTAGGGCTCCCAAAGGCAATCTCGTCGGCTATTGACTTTCGATTTACTCAGCGGGAGGATTTCTATGCGTTTACTACGACTTCACCGCGAAGAAAATGAAAACAAAAGAGATCCGGAAAAAAAAAATCTTGCTTAAAACCAGCGGCAGTACAATTGCTGTTCTGCAATGGCAATCCACTACATTCTTCAACCTTATAAATTCACTTTTGGGAGGAGGCGGGCACATGAAAGAAAAAGCGACCTTTAAGACATCTGTGTTAGAATATCGCAGAGCCTATCGCTTAAGTTTCGTCTCTGAAATCAATAGACGTAATCCCTACTCGCTGTCCGATCCCGGCATATATTACCAGCAGACCATATTCTTCTAACGATGCGGTATCACAAGCTGTAGCGCCAAACCACCTGAGCCGGGCGATCAAGCAGCGCTCTCAGCCAGGCTTTCATCTTTATGGCATCACAACGCCATAAAGACCTTTCTATATGACCTGGCAATGGAATTCACGGACGTTTCTTTTATTCCCAGCCCTGTTTTATATTAGAAAGGGGAGCTTACCGGCTGCTGCCATTCTCCCCCCTTCGTCTCTTGTCAGACGCTGCTCTGCCTGACAAGCTGATGCAACCGAGACCGTTTCCGGAAGCATAGCTCCACCTCCGATCGTCACTTCTGGTGGGCGCAGGGTAACCTGGCAATGCGCGGTCAATGCAGTCTTGAAAAGGCAGGACCAAGTACTGTGCAATTTCAATAATATGCGGAGAGGGGCACAAAAAAAACCCCGTGCATCGGTACCAAGTAGGCATATGTGACACTTGTTGCGAGCCAGGAGTTTTTCGAGGGCATAAGCTGAAAGAAACCGATCCAGCATTATAGGCGCAAATTGGCTTGATTTGTTCGATTTTACAGGATCTCGTTCATCTACAGTAGTGGCCAAAATTGTGGAAACCTTTTGGGAAAAGTGTACAGTAGAAATGCCACCTTTGGTTAAGTTTCCACCAATTTTTCTTCTAATTTCTTTATAACTGTAGCCTTGTTCACTTAATAATACTATTTTACATCGCTTTCTGGGCGACCAGTCAACTCTTTGCACCATTACTTTAATTTTATTACGTTTTACAAGCTCACTAAATGAAAGAACACAAAAAAAACCCAACCAACTTGATAGCGATCATATAACACACTGACAAATGTCCTCCTCTCAGCTTCAATACATGACATCAATAACTGAATCCTACTGTGATCTGATTGGCTGATTGCCAAAACAAGATGACACCTGATTGCTCTCTCTAGCTCATTGGCTACAATCAGATGAAGGAAAGCTACCTGATATCAACCTAAGCAAGTTGTGCTTCCTTTTTCCTGGTTATTTGGCTATAACTTCATAGAATACAGTACAGATAATTGAACAAACTTTGTTGCGTTACATTCTTGATTAAATTATCTTTCCATTGATATATAATTTTATGGTACTACTCCCCCCAAAAAATGGTGTTATTAGCCATCAAACCTCAAAAATACACTTTTCCCAAAAGGTTTCCACAATTTTGGCCACTACTGTATTCTTTTTATTGGCTAATTGTTTAGTATTCTACTATTCCTTTAGAGTTAGAGCAGCCTAGATTTTAAAAGACGTTTGCTTTGTATTTTGGAGTATTCAAACTCAATTGATATTTCTTTGTGCTCTTCATTTAGTTTTTAAACTTTAGTTGTTATAATTAGGTCAGCCAGATGTTTTTTCTCATCCGAGTCCTTCCAAAAGACTGGAATAAGCAGATGTTTAATAATATTACAGGTAAAGCTGCCTTTATTAATTGATGGTGATTTTGTGAATGCTGATTTTGTCAAGTGGAGAATCGGATGTTTTGGAACTGCATCCATAGCGCCTATTGCTACTGGTATTATCTTGCTTTCATTATTACAGCTGGTCACATTCAGCAATATGTTTAGACGATTTGATATTTTTATCCACCTATCCAATCCTTCCCAAGGACCAGGGATAGGCAGCTGTTGTTTGATGCTGTTGATATTAAAGGTATCATCACAGAATATAAACTGTTTGGGGTAAAGCTGCCTTTTGCAATTGACTAATGGTGATTTATAATATTAAAATTAGTTCAGATGCCTTGTATCTGAGCAAATCAAGTCTGCAGGTTTCCCCCCCAAAGATGAAGCTATTTTCCAATCAGTAGATTTTCCTTTTCTTAAAGAACTTTTTATGATCATGTATCTTAATTTAGCATAGTTTTATAAATAAAGACAGCCTGGATTTATTTTTATCAGTATTTACTATTTTTTGGAAGATGGTAGAGGACAGGAAGGCCTGGAGGAACGTTGTCCATGGGGTCGCGATGGGTCGGACACGACTTCGCAACTAACAACAACAACAACTATTTTTTGACTGAACCATTATTCAACTTCGTTCTGTCTCTTGGCATCTCACAATACAAGCAATATAAAAATAACAATTTACAGGATAAATAGATAGCAAATCTCATCAATAATACATACGTACACCAACTGGGGCCACAAGTACTGTAGCCCAAAACATGGGAGAAGAAACCTGCTTTTAGGCACAAATAATTTGTTTATTATTTTATGCTTTTCTGTGCAATGCTTTAAATTTTCTTCCACATAATTTTTTACATTTGCAATTTATTACAAGTTTAAGCTTACCTAGCATGTTGTTCTGACTGTAAAAGGAATTGTTGGGATTCAGCTACATTTTACAGGAACCTTCTCAACCACAGCAAAGATTAAAATAGCACCTCTTGCTTACCTAGACCACAGGTTTGTTATTAAGATATAATCTGAAACCTACAAAATATTAAGTCTGTGTTTGCTCAACACATTTATCCCTTCTTAATATAATTGTGACCCAGAATAAAATTGGTGGCATAAACATTTCTAAAAAACATTCATTAACCCAGTATTATAGGCTTGTATGATGCACTGAACCATAAGCTGTGTTTACATAACACACTAGTCTAGAACGTGGCTGGCTAGTTTGTTTCCATGTGTTTCCTGGTAGAATCAAACCCATTTAAGGCTGTAATCAGTTTTATCACACTGGTTTTGCTAAACTTGGAACTCCATGTTGTTTTTTCCCCTCTGCCTTTTGAAATCCATACTACTGTGTACCACACTTTCATTTTGTTAGGCTGAGTAAGAAAAGAGTGAGAAATATTAAGCCAGAAAAATTGAAGGTGTGAGATAAGTGAAAGAATGTTAAGACTAACCCATATTGCAGCACATTTATTGTATTTGTCCTATCCTTACAAACCATCCTTACTGCCCTCTCAGCTCTTTTCCAGGTTTTCATCAGCTCCATCCAATCTCAACTTACTTTTTTTTTTTTAAACAAGTTTTATTGATTTTTTTTGTTTTACAACCAAGTGCTTAAGACTCATCGTGGAGATAGGGTACTCCATGAAACAATGTAAAAAACAAAAGCATAAACAATTTAAATTACTTCTTTAGGACTTCCGGTTGTGACGTCATCGTGGAGCGGGTGAAGGAACAGATCTCTGTTCCTAAATCCCGGAAATTTCTTCGCTAAGAGCCCGGTAAGGGCTTTACCGATCCCGGAGAGACCGGTAAATTAAAGAGGAAGCTTCAGAGAAGCCGGGTGGAAAGCAAACACCCGAGCAGACAGGAGCAGCACTCTTAAAATTGGCGGAGAAGAAGCCGGTCTTTAAGGCTGGCCGGGAGCGATGGCGACAGCCTGAGAGGGAAGTGAAAAGTAGAACTGACAGCTTCGTACGGGAGACGAAGGAAACCCCTGAAGGAGGTGAGGAATACTTGATAGAAGGCGCGGAAAAAGCAAAGCGATAAGGAGAGAGATATAGCGGCAACTGAAATTGAATAGAGCGGAGAAGGGAGCCTTAGAGCAGAACGAGAGCAGCGAGAAGAAGCAGAGAGCCCACAGTAAAGCTTATAAAACGTGAAAGGCTGGAATTTAAAAGCTGTAAGAAGCAGAGATTGAAACTAGAGAAAGGACTGGAGACGGCCAGAGGCAACAAAGGGTGATTAAGAGACTTTGAAAAAATCAACATAAGGATTAAAAGTTGAAGTGAGACAACGGAGAAACTTAATACCAATTACTGGATCTTATTTTTGAAGAACAAATACCATTGAAATTTGAATCTTAACTGACATTTATCTGGACAAAGTGACTAGTGGTCGTTTTGGATTTATTGGATATACAGAAGAGGAAATAAGGTGACATTTGGTGGATCTGTAGACACATTAAACTGAGACAGAGAGAAAAAAGGCTGATGCAATATTGCAGCACCTGTTAACAAACAGGGATCATAGAGAGAGAGGTGATTATTTAAACAAGAGTGATAGTGAATGAAATTAAGAGTGGTGATAATATTTTGAGAATAGTATATGTATATGCATTGTGTGTAGTATTACAGAAATATACAAAAGAGGTGTTAAGAGTATTATAAATTATATTATATAATAGTGGGATAAGAAAAGGTATAACTCTATTTGTAATCTTATTTTTAAGGTGAACCCTTAACGTTATATAAAATTGATATATGCAAGTGTGGGAAAATATTATCCAAGTAATAAAAATGACAAGTACCACAGCAACAACTAAAATAAGTAAAAAAACAGCTATAAATCCCACACCTATAATGGCCTCTCCTATAGGTCAAAGAACCATAGGAACCATGTTGGGGAAAGAAAAAGAAAAAATAGAATTGGCGATGAACCCACAGAGTATACAGACAATGTTACAAATGATGCAGGAAACAATGACGAAAACCCAAGAAGCAATAGCAAATAATCATGAAGAAACAAAAACTCACCACAAAGAAATCAAAAATGAAATTAAAAACATGAATGACAAGATAGAGAGTATACAACAAACAATGATGAAGAACGAACAAAGAATTCAAAAAGTTGAAACAAAAATAGATCAAGTTGATGGCAAAATAGAAAAGATGGATCAGATATCCAAACAAGCAAACAGAGAGCTGACCCAATCTATTACCTTCTTGGAAATGGAAAAAGCTGCGTTCTTCCTAAGATTTCAAAATATCGTAGAGGAAAAAGAAGAAGATTTGGGAGAGAAGATGGCGGAGATATTGGCCGAGATATTAGGAAAGGACAAACAGGATGTAAGAAGAGACATAGATGAAATTTATCGAGTACATACAAATTATGCACGTAGGCACAGACTGGCGAGAGAGGTACATATAAGGTTGACTAGAAGATCAATAAGGGATGAAATATATAAAAAAACAAGAGACAAACAGATAGTATATAAGGGTAAAGAAATAATTGTATTAAAGCAAATACCACGTAGAATACGAAATCAGAGACGAGAATACCAATTTCTAACAACCCAATTAACTAAATACAAAGTTATGTTTCGATGGTTAGTACCTGAAGGCATATTTGTAACATGGCAAGAAAAAAAATATAAGATAGACACACTCGAGAAAGCGCAGGATTTTTATGAATGTCACTTTGCGCAGGGAGAAGAACAAGAAAGTAGGGAAGAGCCAGAGAGTAAAAGTCAGGAGGAAGACCTAATAGAAGAATTTGAACGAGAAAGAGAAAAGCAAAAGAAACAAGAAAGAGAAAGGTTAGAAAGAGAAGGAGCAAAAGGAAGGGTAATAGAGACAAGAAGCACAAAAAACCAGATCAAGTAAAAAACGGGAGAGGCAATTAAGCTCTTTTCTGTAAACATTAATGGTTTAAACATACCAAGAAAAAGAGTACAAACGTTTAATAAATTAAGGAAATTGGATGCAGACGTGATATGTCTACAGGAAGTTCATATAAAAAAGGATTATAGAAAACTACTAGAGAATGTAAAATTAGGAACACTATACACAACACTAGCACAAAACAAGAAAGGAGGAATTGCTATATATGTTAAAGAAAAAATAAAATCAAAATTAATATATTCGGATGAAGAGGGGAGAATTTTAATGTTGGAAATAGAATTAGGGCAAAAACAAACTTTATTAACGGCAGTATATGCACCAAATAATAATCAATATGAATTTTTTAAAAAGGTACATAAGAAACTAGTGGATCTGGACTATGAAAATATTTGTATGATTGGGGATCTAAATGCAATAGTCGATGTTAAGAAAGACTATAAAAGTAGTAAAAAGAGCAAAAAGAAGAAAAATATATTACCAAAATCATTCTTTAACATGGTAACAGAACTCAACCTTCGGGATATATGGAGAGAGACACACAGATCAGACAAACAATACACATTTTATTCGTATCCGCATCAATCCTGGTCCAGGATCGATATGGCCTGGGTAACAACAGAAATACAGAACGGGATAGAGGAAATTGAAATAGGACTTAATGACTGGGCAGATCACAACCCAATAACAATAAAATGGAAAGGCCAGAAACAGAGAAAAAGATGGTCAATGAATCAAAGACTATGTAAAGACAAACAATATATACAGATGCTAGAAAAGGAACTGACATTATTTTTTCAGGTAAATAAAAAGGAAGAGACATCAACACAAAATTTGTGGGATACCACAAAAGCCTACATTCGAGGATTGACAATTGCATACAACTCTAAGAAAAATAAAGATAGGAGACTTCAACAAGAAAAACTGCAAGAAGAACTTAAAGAAACAGAAAGTGACCTACAGAAGGATCCACAAAACAAAAAGATAAAGGAAAAATGGAATATTATAAAACACAAGATTAATCTGACAACACAAAAAGAAATGGCACAGAAAATTAGGATGGCGAAACAAAATTACTTTGAAAACGCGAATAAAACCGGTCGATGGTTGGCCTATAAATTAAAAAAAGAAAAAGGTAAAAGAGCAATACATCAACTACAAGATGAAAGTGGAACAGTACAATATAGACGGGAAGAGAAAAAGAACATAATACAAAATTTCTTCTCAAAGCTATACTATCAGGAAGATATAGCAGATGATAAAGTTAAACAATATATAGAGGCAGCAAAAATGAGCAAAATCACAGAAGAACAAAAGGAAATGTTGAATAGACCAATAACCGCAATAGAACTAGAAACAGCATTGAAAAAACAAAAAAATAATAAATCACCAGGACCAGATGGAATTCCGGTTGAGTTCTATAAAAATATACAAGAGTCACTACAATGGATAATGTTGGAGATTTGTAATGAGGTGCTGGAGGAGGCGAAGATACCGCCATCTTGGACTGAAGCAATTATTACTCTCATCCCTAAGGAAGATTCAGACCTGCAACAAATTCAAAACTATAGGCCGATTTCTTTACTGAATACAGATTATAAGACATTTGCAACAATAATAGCAGAAAGGATTAAAAAAATCTTGAATAACTACATCCACCCAGACCAAAATGGATTTCTACCAGGACGACAGATAAAAAACAATATGAGGATAATAATGAACACCTTAGAATTTTATGAAGTCCACTCTGAAAGACAAGCTACACTGGTTTTCCTTGATGCCCAGAAGGCATTTGATAATTTGAACTGGAAATTTATTATAACACAACTGAACTACATGGAATTTGGGACAAAATTTGAAAAGATGGTTGAGAAAATATATACTAAACAAACAGCTAGGGTAATTATGAATGACGAAATGACAGAAAAAATTGAGATAACTAAAGGAGTAAGACAAGGGTGCCCACTCTCTCCTCTTCTATTTATTTTATCATTAGAAATACTCTTGACAAAAATCAGAGAGGACCAAGAAATAAAGGGTTTAAAAATTAAGAAGGAAGAATATAAGGTCCAAGCCTTCGCTGATGATTTGGTATTTATTTTGGAAGACCCATTAGAAACCGGCCCTAAATTAATTCAAAAAATAGAAGAATTTGGTGAGGTAGCCGGACTTAAGATTAATAAGAATAAATCCAAATTAATAACCAAAAATCTTACAAAGGCACAGGAAAGCGAATTGGAAGATAAAACAAAAATAAGTGTAACAAAAAAAATAAAATATTTAGGGATTTGGCTTACAGCGAAGTGCTCCTCAATTAAGGAGGATAATTATGATAAAATACTACACCAGATAAAAAAAGATTTAGAAAATTGGGAAAACCTACAAATTTCATTTTTAGGGAGGATTGCAACGATCAAAATGAATATATTGCCAAAAATATTATTCCTGTTCCAAGTCATTCCAATAAAACTAGGGAAAACATTCTTTCAAGAATTAAATAAATTGGTTACTAAATTTATATGGCAAAGGAAAAAACCTAGGATTAAATTAAAACTCTTGCAAGATACGAAAGATAAAGGGGGGTTGGCACTACCAGAGTGGGAAATATATTACCAAGCATCAAG
The DNA here is from genome assembly GCA_023970755.1 of Azemiops feae. Classification (NCBI taxonomy): domain Eukaryota; kingdom Metazoa; phylum Chordata; class Lepidosauria; order Squamata; family Viperidae; genus Azemiops; species Azemiops feae. The sequence continues at coordinate 559,363 of JALGBA010004127.1, read as the reverse complement.
CCTAACTTGGCTAAAAGAATGGATGAAATTGGAAAATACCAGAATTTTAACACTTGAAGGACACGACTTGCAAGCGGGGTGGCATGCATTTCTATGGGACGAAAAATATAAAGTACATAGATACTTTCGAAGACATATACTTAGGGATGCATTGCTACAGACTTGGGAAAAGATAAAACAAAAACATTACATAAGAATTCCAATGTGGTTATCCCCAACAGAAGCTCTGAAACACCCAAACCTACTAGACATAAATAAGATAATTAGATACAAGGAATTGGTAAATGAACAGGGAAATCTGAAAACAAAACAAGAATTGGAACATGATGTAGGCAGAGAGATTGATTGGTGGACATACACACAAATCCAATCTAAATATACAGAGGACAAAAAATTATACGAAATACAAAAAGAATCGCAAGAATTGGATAAAATTATACATGGAACAGAAATAAAATTAATTAGTAATATATATAAATATCTATTGAGATATAAAATGGAAGATGAGGTTGTCAAAGACACAATGATTAGATGGGCAAAAAATTTCGGATACAACATAGAATTGGCGAAATGGGAAAAAATATGGGAAACAAACATAAAATTGACTATGTCTGCGGCATTCAAGGAAAATCAGTTGAAGATGTTTTACAGATGGCATCTTCCACCAGCAAAGCTTGCTAAGATGTTCCAGAACAACTCACCGACATGCTGGAAATGTAAAAAGGTACATGGAACATATTACCATCTATGGTGGACATGCCCCGTTGCAAAAAAATACTGGACTAAAATAAGAAGATGGATGGTAGAAATAATAGATCAACCTATAGATTGGAAACCAGAGATCTTCCTGCTGGGTATCTTAAATAGAAAATACAGTAAAGAAATACGGTACTTAATCTTACATATAACAACGGCAGCAAGAATAATCTACGCACAGTTCTGGAAAAATGAGAATACACCACCAGAGGAAGAAGTGATAAGGAAAATCTTAGACTGTGCGGAGATGGACAAATTAACAAAAGAGATAAAAGAAAGGGAAGACACAGAGTACTATGTAATATGGAATAAGTGGTATGATTGGTTGGAGACTAGAAATAACAAATGAAAATAAATGCAGAAAGGTCAAGAAAGGGAAAATGTGTATATAATAATGTATAATAATGTATAGTAATAATATGTATTATTCTTAATATGAAATATAGTATGAATGAAGAAAATGGAAATAAGAAACAGTGGGACAACAAGGACAAATATTTTTTTTTTAAAAAAAGAAGAATAAAGGGGGAAAATGTAAATAATAGAAGATCACAGTTACGAAATTGCTGTTTAAAAAAAAAAGGAGTATACATTCTATGTTTATGTGTGTTATGTTTTGTTGTTTTAAAAAAATAAAATATATTAAAAAAAAAAAAAAAAAAAAAAAGAAACTGGAAGTGATCAAACCATTTTATTACACTGAAGAGAAATCAAATAAAGTTTATCACCCAAAAAAAATAAAAAATAAAATAAAAAATAAATAAATTACTTCTTTAAAGGTTCCCTCTCTATTTTCTCAATCAATAAAAGAAAAAAAAAGAAACAACCCCCCCCCCCACAAACTATCAATAATATTTCCACCCGTTTTCAGGCTTAACTAACTTACAATTAACATATTCCAATTTGGCCTTATATAAACATATAGTATACAATTCGGGTACCCATATAATATAAATTGTTTCTAAGATATACATATTATTCCAATTATTCAATTTATATTTCTCTGTTAAATTCTATCTCTTATTCTATTCTATTTCACATACATATTTTATAGATAAACATGACTTTAAATATTTTAAAACCATTTTACATTTTAGCCTAAAATAATAAAACGATAATTATTTCTAAAATAGACTTATAGTATAACTATTATATATATATATATATATATATATATATATATATATATATATATGTATTTTAATATTTCTCAACTATATTCTATTTCCTGTACTCAAATATTTTTATAAATCATAGTTAAATGTTTCACCAATCTCAGTCCAACTCCTTTAATTTTAGATTTTCCAATTTTCCATATTGCCATTCCAGACCATAATCAAATCAATAATTTACATCAATATTAACTCAGATCAAAGTCTTAAACCTTAGAAATCTCAAACATATTAGCTCAGTCGAGGTCTCTAAAAGCCATTTTTACCCGTCAGATAAAATTTTAACTCTCACTTTTACACCTAATTCTAGCTTTCTTTTTGTGCCAAGCAGGTTTCCACAATAGGGCCTCTAGTTCCTCCCATCTTAGTGTTTGGCAATACACATTTTTCCACAATTGAATCCAATCGTAATCTTCTTCTCTTTTTTCCAATGTTGTCTGCACTATGTAATCAGTCTTAATCAGTATGGTGATTATTCGTTGCTTATTCATATTGTCAGCATTTTTAATGTCTCGTATTTGAAAGTCTATTCCTGTTGCTTTTAGAATTATAGATGTTTTAGTTGAATTCTGCCTTTGGTCATCCAAAGTCTCCGTCATTTGCATATAAGATGTAGCATCTTCCTCTTCAATAGATTGTAAATATGTTTCCTCCATATCGTTAAGTTGTAAATCTGGTTGTGTGTCATATCCAGTAAGTTGAAATTCAGTTTTTAACTCTGGAACCTCCCTTTTCCCAAGCATTCTAAAATGTTCTTTTAATTCCTCTTTTGTTTCCAAGATTTTTTCTAATATAAGTCCATAGTTAAGCTGTGAGTGGGATTCCATTCTTCATTTTTTTAGTGAAATTTCAGCTTAAAAGCTGAATTGCAATATTATAAAATATAAGATCCAAACAGAAATAGGAAAAAACAAGTACAAAAATAAAAACAGCAAAAGTCCCAATCAATGTTATGAATATCTAATTTATAATCCAAAGAAATAATAGAAGAGGGTGCCTCAATTATTATATTGTAATCCTAAAGCGAAAAAATCCATTTTTCAGGGAAGTATATTCTGTGTTATAAAATCAAAAACAACAGGTAGAAACTTGAGCCAGTTCCAAAAGAGATACAAGTGTCTGGGCGTCACGCCAAGTGCAGGGAGTAAAAGTTCAAAATGGTTACATTGTTACAATAGCGCTGTCTGGGCTTCACGCCAAGTTCAGAGATACATTGTAACCATACAATCCACATGAATCCACCCAGACAGCCGTAGAGTTTTTTTTTCTTTTTAAAGTAGATAACACTGTTCAGAAGGGGGGGAAGAAGAAAAACACTCCACCCCCCTCCCTAAATGTTTCCACTTAAGCTGAAAACAAGCAAGCAGAGAAAGAGAGTCACAGTAAGGATTTTTTCTTCTTTTTTTTTTTCAGGATCCCCCGAATTCCAACAGCTCAAATAAACAATAAAAATTAGTTTGTTTTTTTCCAAAGCTCGTTTCCCCGAGTATTCAAATGCTGCTTTCTCAAGGGAGGGAATAGTTTCTAAAAGCTTTTCACAGGGAAGTGAATAAAATATCAAGAGGGAAGGAAAGGTCTCACCCGGATCTTCCATGGTGGTTCTTTTTGCTTAGATGTTGCTGTGACTTTCGGCTGGAGCAGCTAAGTGATCGCCATGTTACTGGCCGATCTTTTCCCCGTCGGCCCAAAGGTGATTGCTCGGATCGCAGAGGGAGCTGCCGCTCCCTCCGCAATCAACGAGTGCCCTCCTCCACGGTGGTCGCCTCTCCGGGGCGACTTTTGACCCTGTCCAGGGTCTACCAGCGGGGGGAAACCGGCCGGCAAGAGAACATACTCTTTGCATGACCGCTGGCACTGCGACCAGAACCGGAAGTCCCAATCTCAACTTTCTTCATCCCCTTTATGATCTATACAATCAAACACCGCAGCAGGGCTTTTTTTTATCATAGAATGCACCGGAACAGAGTTCCGGTACCTGTTTTCGATGGATTTTCCAGAGTTGCGTTCTTTTCCTATTGTTTCCCTTCCTATCCTTGCTTGCTTTTGAAAATGCTCCACTGGCAGTACGATGTGAGCGGGGACCCCTCCGGTGCCGTCTGCCTTCTCTAGGAGGAGCCATGAGGTGCTGGAGCACCACAGCCAGAGCGTGGCTTGATTGGCTGGGTTGGACCATGTGGTGTGGAAGCCGATGGTGGCGGTGGGAGACACATAAACATGGAGGCCTTCTTTTACAAGAGGGTGAATGAGCCTTTTGCCTTCCCTTACAGAAGGTGGGGTGTGAGGTTAAAAAGAGGTGAAGCAAGAGGAAAGAAAGGCGGCTGGCGTGGAAGCTTGCCCGACAGTGAAACTTTGCTGTTTCTGTTCTTTGGGTACTTCAAAGGCTGGGATGTCTACGAAAATCTCTTTTTAGTCTTCTATACTTTATATTCAAACTGCAGAGGGAAAGAATAAGAATAAAGCCAATGTCTTGTGATTTGGAGGTATTATTATTAATAATAATATATATTAATTATGTATTGGTCAGATGTAAAGGTAGACCTACAGTATGAGGTTTAATCAGATCTATTTATTAAATTGGGTTTAACTTAAAGGTAAATTAAAAGTAATCTGTTCACTGACAAAGTTTCAACTTTAATTTGTTTCAAGTCAATATCCATATTAAACTCCAAATGTAAATTTTTACAACTTGTTTGACATCTTCTTAAAAATAATTCAATCTTTTACAAGCAACCAAATTTTGTTTTATTGGGCCAATTTCATTCCACATAGAAAGCTGACATTTCCACTCATTAAACTAAATGGGTATGCCAGTGGTAAATGTCCCAAAAGATTAATAAAATGCCTTCTTGTAATTTAAAGCCACACAGTGCATGGTAACATTAATAGTATTAACTTACCTTGAAAAAAATCCTAGTCTTTTAGATACACTAAAAATTGAAGGGTTTTTTTTTTCAATTGCAAAGGTAAACATGGTCAAAAGGTAGGCAAGGCGGGTTGTATGACGTGTATGAGTTCCGGCACTTTGTTGTTTTTTTACAAAAAAAAAAGCACTGCACCTCAGTATATTTCTTTTTTAATATTGGTCATTCACCTTTGTATTCACAGTTGCTACTATTGAGCAAGATACCACCTATACTATACCTGTGCATTTGGTTTTTCTTCCCTAAATGTAGAACCTTACTTTTTTCACCATTGAATTTCATTTTGTTAGATAGCGACCAATGTTCAAGTCTGTCAAGATCCATCTGTATTTTAAGCCTATCTTCTGGAGTGTTGGCTATTCCTGCCAGCTTGGTGTTGTCTGCAAATTTGATGAGTTCCCCATCTATCCCCTCATCCAAATCATTGATGAAGATGTTGAAGAGCACTGGGCCCAGTACAGAGCCCTGGGGCACCCCACTACACACTTCCCTCCATGTAGATGCAGTTCCATTGACCTCATGCTGAGTACGGCCGGTCAGCCAGCTACGAATCTGGTGGTGATGCTGTCTAACTTTGTCACATGGTCAAAGAATGCAATAAGATTTGTCTGGCATGATCTGTTTTTGACAAATCCATGTTGGCTTTTGGTAATGACTTTGTTTGCCTCTAGGTGTTCGCTGATTCGTTGCTTATCTTTTCTATTTAACAGGTAGAAAATCCACAAGCAGGTTTCCAGTCTCATAAACTTATCTATTGTCTCTAATCAGAGCAGTTAATTTTGCCATCTCTGCTAATTCAGTCAATTTTAAAATCCACTCTTCGACAGGCAGTATCCCTCTTTCCTTCTAACGTTTAGGATACACAATCCTCGCAGCGGTCACCATGTAAAGAAATAATGTCCCAAACTGTTTATTTCCAGTCACGCAATTTTTCCTAAAACTCACCTGTGGCTCTTCAATGGAGTCAAACACAACGGTTATCAATCTTATTACAATGCAGAGGACACTGCAAAATTAGTGTAGGTTTTTGCTGCTAATTACTTCTAATGGAGATATTATCTAACAAGAGACTGAATCTTTTTTCTTATAGAACAACATTGCAGCAGTTGCCAAGCGTCTGAATTTTCATCCCGTGACCAAGGGGATGCTGTGAGTGAAAAAGTCATAAATCACTTTTTTCAGTGCCAGTGTCTTCAAATGGTCATTAAATGAACTGTTGTAAGACCTGTATTCAGTGCAAAGTTGAATTTTTTCTATCTCCTCTCAGTTCTGAGATTCAGGGGGTTTCCTCCCAAGCATTCAGGATAGTTTTCAAGCGTATGCGGAGTATTAGTAGCCATCATAATTTATTCTGATGGCAGAACATCTGTTAAGTGTAATGATACAATCCCAAATATTATCCCATATATGGCATAATATTCTAAAACTTTTCGTATTGTGCTTTTTTTTTTTGTAACTGGTATAATTTTCTTCCAAAATTAAGAGTAATTATAAAAACTCTTTAAAAAATGTACGGTGCTTAGTGTATAATAATGAAGTTGTGTCCTAGTAATAAATTTAATAGGTGACAAGCTTTACACTAAGCAATAATCTGGTTTGTTTTCGCACTATAGCATAAGGTAGGAAGCCAATGATGGTGACTATGCAGATCACTACAGTTTATTCAACAAACCCTAGCTTCACATATGTATTCCTAGCCAAACTATGTGGAATTCTTGGAAATGTACAAGTGCTAGCCAAACTATTCAAAATTATTCCTTGCTCTGCTCCATTTTCATTTCATACCCTGGCCCAGTTTCCCATTTACGTACATAATAAAGGAATCAGAACTTCATTTTTTTATTAGAAAATATGTACAAAAGATAAAAAAGTCAGAGACATTGCACACATTCAGTATCTCTTTGTATATAAGATCACAAATGAAGTATTACAATCCATCAATCATTTCATGATATGGAAACAAATACACACAGCCGGATTCCATTGGGCTATATTTTAGGAAGGAAGTTTTACATAGTCAAATTCTCCTTGTCCAACAAGTCACATGATTCTGACTCCGTAGAAAACTATTATGTCCATTTTCAGCCTGCTATATGTTAGCAATTCACGTAATATAAATTACACTGATTTTTGGTCACAATAGCATTTTTATAGAAGACAGTACAGAACCGCACGATTTCCAAACACTGACCAACTTGTTGCATTATTCATTGTAAATTTTGTATATTGCAAAATTTACCCGCAGAGATATGCAGCATTTCATTTCCCAAATGGGATCCATATTCCTTTTAGCAACTGTGTTGTCAGTTTAGACATCCTCAGCCAAGGCAACATGCACTAAAATAAATTGATGCATAAAAAGCCAGACTATTCTGTCCAGTTTTTGTGTAGTCAAAAATAAAGAAAAACTAAATTAGTCTTCAGCCTCCATTATTACTAAATCTTTGCTTTTTAGTTCATTTATTAGATTTTCATAAATACCATTAAGGTTCATTTCTTCCAGGCCTGCAAATATTTTATGAAAAGCAGCAACAACTCCATTCCTGTCTTGCAAAGTTTTTAACAGCTGATAACGCTGCTCATCAACATTTTGAGCATTATCATGGATTATGTTCTGTATGTCATTTTCTAATAAGCCACATTTCCTCATAAGTGGTTTCCAGTAATTTGGTCCCAACATGTCCTTTATTTGAAAATAAATATCTTCCAATGCTGCAATGCAATAAAAATATATGTTAGATTTAAAAAATGAACTTTACATGGTTCACACGCTTATATACTTATGCTGCAATTCAAGTTTACTGACCTTCAGGACAAACTTCACATTTTTGTTTTCATGGCTTTCTGCTGCATTGGCTGAACTTTTAATTTTCAAAAGGATGCATTCTTTCCTCTCTTTTTAAAAAAAAAAGTATGGGCCAACCTCCCCCAATTCAAGCCATTTAAGATAGGTTACAACAATTAAGATAATTATTTGCCTATAATAGCAAATAGCAAAATAATGTTTAAAAAGGCACTAATGGGATAATAATAACTTGTTAGAATAAAAGTATCTTTCCTACCCAGATACAAAGAAAGGGCTATTCAAATACCAAAACCCTTTATAGAGCTTACAGAATTAACAGAACAATTTTTCCTCCAGATCTTAAAGTGAGGTTCCAGCACCAAATATTTATTTTCACATTGAGTTTTTTGGAATTATATATTTCAGGTCAACAGCTTTATCAAAATAAACTATATATGATTATTAAGATGAATTCTCACTGTGAATTGCAATTATAATTTGCAATCAATAGATGCTATAAAATAACTCTATTATAGTTAGGAATGTGCAGCCATAAATTTGGCTGAGATTATCGCACAAGAGCAGCAGCTGTAGCACCCATACAGATCCATATAACATTCCACAACACAGCAAAAATCAGAGAATGCACTACTATGTGAGTGTACTGTTTCATCTCCACATACACAAGGCAGGATGCACAAGTTATTCGAGGCTGGTGTTCCATCTCAGAGAAAAAGGAAAAAAAAAGAATGACTCCAGCCTCCTTGCCTTTCATTCCTTCTATGTGTAGAATACTCAGCATTCAGCCCTTATGTTAATTTCCACATCATCATCATCATCAGGATCTGTTCTCTAAAAAGAGACAAACTGAATACAAATTTCAGCTTCGTCATTTAGCTCCCAACAACAATCTCCACTATTCTGGAAGATCCACCAGTCTTCTAAAAGAGCTTTTCAAGGGGAAGTATAGGAGAAAAAAAAATGAGAACATCCTATGAGCAGAGTTCTACATATGGCCTAGTTCCCCAACCTTTCTGGCTTTCTGGAAGAGTGGAGGGGCGGGAGGGGGTGATTCTTCATGAGCCGCCAGCAAGTACGTGCAGCTCCATTTGTGCAAGTGACAAGCATGTGCATCTGCCACTTCTGCAAATGGCACCATGCACTCACCCACCATTTCTGCAGCCTAGTTGCGAACACTCACAGCCCAATAATGGGCCGCGATCCGGGGGTTGGGGACCCGTGACTTATGAGAACTGAGAATCGAACTAGTAGCACAAACAATTTAAAAAATATTGGATGGAATTAATACTTCAAGAATATACAGAGACTAAGTATCCCCTTGCACTCAGAAAGGGAATCATTACGTCACTCTTAACATGAAGTCCAATGAATGCATCATTTACATACTTGCTCAAGAGGCCTCTTTCTTTTGCTATTTATTTAATTTAGGAGATTAATTTATCAGCAATTGAAAATGTAATTTAAATATGAATTGTTAACATTTTTTTTGCATTTGGGTTACAAATGTTCGATATGATTTATTGGATGATAACCTATAAAACAATTATTTGAACTACTCACTTTTCAAAGGAGAACCTTTAATCCTTACTGCAGGCTTGTTAGATCTCCGTACCTGAAAAAGTTTTACAAAGGATGATCTACTTCTCTGTTGTAATGCAAAGTATTTAAAAAAAGCATACAATTTGACTCAACACAGCAAATTGTTTTTTTAATAGATTAAACAGATAGTCAGAGTAACATAGTGAAATTTATTCAATGGATTCCAAAGTGCACTTGACAAATTTTAAGCAACCTTTCTGTTTCTCAGATTCTACTTAAACCTCTCACAAAGAATATGATTCAACATAAGACGATTCCAATCTGTTTTTTGACAAAAATTATACCCCATTTAAAAAAAGAGAGGAAAAAGTACAAATCATGTATCACATGCTAAGTCGAAAGCAAACAAATCGCATCATATTGATGAACTTCCAGACTAATAGGCTGTGGTCTAATTATCTGATTTCCCGAAATTTTGCCAGCAACCGTGACTGGCATCTTCAGACGTAAAGTGAGCTCATTCAGTTCCTGCTCAGCTGCCTGTGACCTGACAAGAAGTACACTACACAGCAGATTACTTTGCCTCTGAAAATGCCAGACACAGTTGCTGGCAAAATGTCAGGATATTGATATGCCGCCTGTTAGCCTGGAAGCTCATCGCCACTACATTGACATCGGCCGTAAAAGCCTGTATGAAAACCACATTATAGTTTAGTGTTATTTGTTGACCAGATCTGTAAGTGGGAAACTACTACAGATAAACCTGTTAACTTTTAAGAAGGCTCTTCACCCTCTTTGCTTAATAGAAATGTTAATGATTATCTCCCTGGAACCCAGTAAAAAAGTTTGTGCAATATGTTTCTTTATGAAGCTAATCCAAAATAGTATGCAAATCCCATGTCATGAAAATAAATGCGTCTTTCCAGGTAACCATGGAGGGAAAGAGTGTGAAGCAAGAATGCTGGTATTTTTTCCTTGTGAAATAAAAGATGGTGTGAAATTAATTAGCATTCTGCTGGAGAATTCTGAAGGAATCCTTAATGGAAATTGCAGAAGATGCTAGGGTCGGGGCAATGCAACAGAAAAGAATAGTTTTAAAATAATAACTATAAAAGAACATTCTATCAGGAATTTTTGGGCAGAGCCATACGTTTTTTCGCTTTAAGCTGTTTTGATACTTTGATTCTAAAAGGAATATACCAATATTTGCTACAAACATTTGGATGCACAATAAGAATAACTCCACAAAACTTTCCTGTCCTCAATGAAATCATATTTGGGAAGTTTTTTTTTAATCTTTAAAGGCTGCAGTTACTTTATGAAGTCCACTTTACGGGATAGGATGGCAAAAAAGCAGATAATAAAGAGGCGGGTATCAAGGTCAGAAGTGTTTTCTTACATTCTAACTATGAATCTCAAAACCATGTTTCTTATGGCATCTCTAAGTCCATTTTCATTTTGACTACATAGAATAACAATGGCCAAGCACAATTGTGGAGGCAAAGGCTTGGGTTAAAGCACAGAGCGGCAAGGAAGGGGAAAAATTACAGGTCCAAAGTATGAAGAATGCAAATGTTGTTACTAATATCACAGTTCTCCTAAAGAGAAACATGGAAATTGACTTTGAGGATTGCTAGAGGCAAAACGGTGGCCATTTTGAGGCCAGAATACCTCAGGAAATATTTCTTCCCATAAAATTGCTCAGGACCTGTCAAAACTGATCTTAGTTATGATATTGGCACATGGGTTTGGATTTCCTTTGTGAAATCCAGTCAGCATAGCAGATAAAAGCAAAAAAATAAATAAATAGCGTTTTTACTGCTTAATGTCTGCCTGTATCCAGTTATCTCCAGCCATGGAAACACAGCAAATTCCTAGTGTGGCAAATGGCTTTCCAAGACAAAAGCATCTAAATCCTTCAACATCTATTGTTAGAACCCTATTATTTAAGCAGATCCTTTTATTTATACATTACTGTATTGTGCCCTCTGCTGCTATTTCAAAGTACTGCAAGTTTCATCTGGTATTTTTAGATGAAATTCTACCTGTTAGGTTATAATGATCTTTCTCTAACCTGTCTCGTATGTTTTTATGGCTGTACAAAACTTCAAGGGGTTGTTTTCCTTCAGTGAATATCTGTGTGAACCATCATTTTTAATCTGCTTTAAAAAGCCACACTTCTCTGCTGGCTACTAAAATTAGAAGTAACGCTGCTACTTTGCCTCATTTCCAAGGCTTCATCCAGCACTTTCAGTAGCCAAAAGAGGCTTGTCCACATGTGCTGCTTATACAGAGAAGCTTCTTCAGGCCATCTGTCAGAAGAGACCATGGAGCAGCACAAACCACTTTGAGGAGAACTCAAAGTTGTTTCTGTGGCACATAATGTTTTCTCAAAACAAAGCAGAGTTGCCTCACACAGGCCTAATATATTTATAAAAGGTCGCACTGTAAATGAACACATACTATTTCAAACTGTTCTGCTACAGAAGAACTTACAGAGCAGTAGCAATTATTAATTATCTAGCAATTTTCTACTGAAAAATACCCACATCATTTCTTCCACTGGACTGCCCATTCGAAGAAGCAACCTCACGTAACGATGAAACAGATGGACTATCTGGAAGGACAGAGTCTTGTTCTCTATTGCCCATCTCCAAATTCGCTCTCTCAGCAGTTTCAGATAGTCTGTCCTGAGAAGCAGCAGGAGCTTCAGTTGTAGAGTTTACATTCTCGTTACCAGGTATCTGCAAAATAAAGATACTGCTGCATTCGCTGCGTTTTCAACCACCCCATTTGCTCACAGACAGAGATCCCCGTCTCCTCAAGGTCTCCGTTCAGATAAAAGATGTTTGAGCACCTAGGGACACTTGGAAACGCAGCGAATCACTGCATTTTGAATAGCCCCATAGGCGATGAAACACTTTTTATCCGAACGGAAACCTGACAGAGATGGGAAGCTCCGTGTGACTGCCAATGGGGCGCTTCAGAAACGGAGCATTCCTCTCTGCTTCTGAAGCATCCATTGACAGTTACATGGAGCTTCCCATCTCTGTCAGGTCTCCGTTCGGATAAAGTGTTTCAGCGGCAGTGGCTTGGGTTTCTCTGCTCCGTCTGAGTGGAAGAAAGGGGAGGCGCAAAACAGGATTGCTCTCAATAAGGCTGGTGCACGCGAGCAAGCAATGTACCCGTGTCTTCTTGAGCAATCCTGCTCTGCGCCTCCGGTTTCTTCCTTTCAGATGGAGCGGAGAAACTCAAGCTGCTGCCGCTGCTTGAGTTAAGAAGACAACAAGGAGAAGAGTGGTCAGGATTTGGGCTACCGGCTGGTCAGGCAAGGAGTAGGTTGGGCGGGCTGAGTGGCTGGCTGGGGAGGGGAGATTGTGGCTGCTCAGGTGGCTGCCACTGCCGCCACCAGCAGCTTGCACACAGGTGCAAGGAGACTCGCCCTGCAATGGCTCCCCGCTCAGTTGAAGGCTTCATTCCTACTCTCAAACTAAGGCCAGCACATGTGAGCGAGCAGCGCACCCACGCCGTGGATGGCATTGGTTCCTGCGCCCAGCCAACTCCAATTCCACGCTTTGCACCATAGGCAAGCAAACAAAGCAAAAATTTCCCCCCACCAGAATGGAAGCTTCCGGGGGCCATGTTCTCTTTTGAACTCGCACGATATTACAGCACCCAGGAGCTTCCATTGTCAGCGCGAAAAGCATTAAACCAACTCTCCTCTCCCTCAAAGGGAAAGAAACCGTGGCAGAGAGGATTTTTGCAGGGTGAGTCCAGCGGGGCAGGAAGGGAGGGGGAAGCATGATCTTAGTGGGTCAGGGGGTCTGCTCCATCACTAGGCCCTCCATGTCCTTCCCCACCCTGAGATACCTCATGTGCACTTAACAAATCATGCATTCGCCCATGCATTCAATTAGCGAATGTGTGGGTGAAAGCAGGGAGTGATCTTGTTCACTCCCATGATTTTTCGAGTTACGAATGGAATGGACAGGCTCCATTACATTCATAACTCAAGGACTACCTGTATTTTTCTTTCCTTATTTAGTTCTGTTTTTAAAGTTCTTTTAATAATCATTTTAATGGTTTTAGGTAACTATTGTTTTATCGGATTGTTGCATCCCACCCAGAGTCGCATTTTATGAGATGGAACGGCCATATGTGTTTGATTAATTAATAATCAAATAATGCAATTACAGTAAAAATAGACAGTTGCTCTAACCTGAACATCAACCAAACATCTAAGAATCACCACAGACCTGCTAAAAACAGGGCCATTTTGATGACTGCAGAAAATCAGTGAGGAAAGCGTGAGTGCTTCCCTGGGTTATGATGTTCCAAAACAGAGGGACAACAACAGAGAACGCTGGCCTGCATACCCTTTAATCTTTACTCTTTGCAGAGGAGGGGTCCTAAGCAACTGCTTCCTGCCCAAATGCACAGGCGAGGCAGATTTCACTTGGAGCAGATGAATCCTAAGATAATATGGAGCTAAGCCATATAGGATTTTATCAATGGCAAACCAGCACTTTGTTTTGGGCTTGGAATCTAATTGGTCAGCCAATGTAGTGACTGTAGAATTGGTGTTGTGACAGCAGCAGCATTCAATTGCTAATGTTCTGGTTATCCCCATGTGGCATTAAAAATTAGTTTGAAAGGAGAAAACACTGGTGTGGCACAAAGAAAGCTAGAGGTCCATGTGGTGTTAGAAGCACACTTGTTGAAGATGCAGCTTGCAGTGAAGATGAAAAACAAGGCTGTTTTTCTCAAGTACATCATTAATTGGCATTGATTGTTATAGATGAAAATAAATTTCTTGATGACTTCTCAGTAACTATTCAGACTATCAGTTTTACAAAACTAAAAACTGAGAAGAAAGCTGGCTATGTTGCTTCTTGTGAACTTCTCATCATTTTGACTGGACAGAAGCAAACTAAGAACACTAGTTATATTCCCTTAAAAAAAAAATTACAGTATTAAAAGCACAGTATTGCTTACCAAATGGTCTGTGGATTCTTCTTTTTCTAGGGAGAAGGGTATAGAAAAAAATATATACATTAGTATACAGGTAGTCCTCACTTAACATTCAGTCGTTCAGGAACTATTTGGTTACAATGGTACTGAACAAGGGGAATGTATGACCGGTCCTCATAGTTGCAGATGTCACAGCATTCCTCCAATCATGTGATTGCCATTTGTGACCTTCATGGCCAGTTTCTAACAAAGTCAATGGGGAAGCTGGCAGGATGTCACTAATGGGTGATCACATGACTATTGAATACTGCAGCCTGATGGGATTCACCTAATAAAGGTCACTAAGACTACTCTCATAAGTTGGAGTGGGCCCATGACGTTGTGTCTTATGACTGTGTTGCTTAGCGATGGAATTCCTGGTACCAATTACCATCAGTAAGCGAGCAATATCTGTATCAGATCTTTGTACAGGGAAAAATTGCAAGATTCCATTGCTAAATAAGGGATCACTTATTTAAAGCTGACTTGATAACCTGAAGATTCCTTTCATTACAGCAGTTTTGTTAATAACACTGGTCTTCTATTTAAATGTATAGCTAGCTATTCATTACTGTACTTCTTCCTTTGAAATTTCTGATCCTGTATTCTGCAGGAACTTTGGACAAGATTGCAACCTTTCGCAACGGACCATGGGTTGGCACAAAGTAGGCTAATGGGTAAGAGGAAATAAGTGAGCTTTGTCCCATGGGTGAGGATACTTTAAAAGAAAGGTTTACTTCATGTTAATATATTTATCCTAGTAATTAAGCTTTGAAACAATTAAGCATTTCTCCAATTGGCTTAGTAGGTCGTGTGAATCCACTTATTATGTCTTACATGCTATGATTTATATTTTAGTGCAATCTGAACATCCAGCCAATTGATACTTATTCAACCAACCTTAGCTAAACATAACATGCAAATCCAACTCACTAATTAGCACACACTGTTTCCTGCTTTGGGTCTCCCAACTTTTCTGTACTTTGGTTCATTTAATATTAGATAGCCAGTTACTTCATATTTAGCGAATCATCAGGAAATTACCTTTCTTCATTACAGAATTGCATTTTCTCCATATACATAAGATCCCAACAAAGAGCACCAGCACAATGAAAACAATAATAACGATGTAAAGCCATGTAAATGAGGAATCTGAAGCTCCTAAAAGACAGAACAGGAAGCCTTTAAACAAATTTAGATAATGAGACTCTTCTGCATATGCATTTACAACATGCCAAAAATGGAGGTTAGATTTACAGTTCATGGTACACCTGTATGAACCCTGCCATTACATTTTGAAGACTGTTTATGGCTAAGCACGTTGCATGCACCCAATACATTCTTGTTTATTCAGTGAAACATAATTTGGCAAATCATAATTTAGCATAATGAGCAAATCCAGGCAACTGCTTTAGGGAACAAAATTAGCCAGTGCTTTTATTATCCTCCGATAATAAAAATGGCTTTCATTTCTGGAGTGCAGGGAACTGGCAAAGACACAAGCTACAGTCTCTGTCACTTCTCCCAAGATTTTTGTTTCAAGGCAAAGGAAGAGAATGCATGCCTGTCCATACACATGCCCACATCCATACAGAAGATAATCTGTTGCCCTCCAAATGATTTGACTCCAATTCCCATAATCTTTTGCTGTTGATCATATTAAGGCTGATTGGAGTTTAACTCCAAAAAGAAATCAGTTTCCTTACTCCAAACAGGCAAAACAGTACTAATGTACTAATTCTGGGAAAGAAAAATATTCTAGTTATACTCTTTTCATGTATCAGATTAAGAAGCCTCTCAGCCTGGTATTTTTTTCAAAATAGACTATAGGTAGTCTTTGGGTTATGACCCTAATTTGGGCTGGAATTTTCATTAGTAAAGAAGTCCTTAAGTGAAACATTGACCATGCCGTTTAATGACATCTGTCCAGGCTGCAATGGTTAGGCTAGGACTGCACACTGGTTAGGTGACATTTCTCCTGTCCTGTGTGAACTGCCTCTCCTTCAGCATGGACAACTGCAAAACAAAATCACTTGAAGCTGGTTTCTGCAGCTTCCCCATTGTTTGAGTTATAATGCAATGCTAAATTATCATTAAATAAAAAGACAGGTAGTCCTCGACTTACGACAGTTTGGTCTATGATCATTTGAAGTTATGATATTAACCTGCATGTGGTAGTCCGCATTTCATATCTGTTGTAGCATTGCAGCGTTCCACAATCACCTGTCCTTCAGGACACCTAGAAATTAATTGTTTTTTTTAAAAAGTAGATTGTTTATTAAGGAAGGCATATCTATCTTCTGAATGAAAAATAACAAAGCTGCCTGGAGCTTTTGAAAAGTCTCAATCAGCTCTGGAGTAAGAGTGCATCAAGGGTGTTTGTTCTTCTACAATCTAGCATGTAAAAAATATAAATACTTATACAGTTTTGTTTAGCAAAATGGGATAAATTTTGCAGGCAATCTTGAGAACTGAGGGGCTGAAATATGACGAATTTTATAGAAATTGATACAGTTCAAATCTCTTTTTTTTTAAACAAAAGCTTAACTTTCTTATTTTAGGATAAAATGGTATCCTAATTATGCCCATTGTAAATCACAGTAGGACTGACTGCTGGAGTTTGAGGAGGAAGAATAACAGATTTAGTGGACTTTCCCACAAAATAATTCAAGAGGCCTGTCCAGCAAACCTTACCCAACTGAGAATGGGACATTGGTAAAAATTAGGAATGTTCATTTAACAAATGCCTCCCTCCCCCAAACTGCCTCCAATGGCAAAAATACCACAAATGGAATGATGACAAGGGTAACACTACTAAAGTCATGCTGATCTAGTTACAGAAATGTTATTTCTCCTATCTACAATTACAATATTTTATACAAATCAGGAATGGCAATGTTTGAGATCTAGAAATCTGGCAATGTTTGAGATCTGGAGCAATTCAGTGCCAAGATCTTTGAGAAATCTAGTAGGCCCAAATTTTTGTTGTCTATTTTTAAGGGTAGAAATCCAAAAAAGAAAGACTCTGAATGACAAAGTACCCCCACCTCCATCAATTGTGGGCCCCAAATTAAACGTTCAGTCTATTTTTAGGACTTGAGGAGGGTAATCTTGTAAAGCCCTACCCAAATTTGGCCATTTAAACTAAATTTCAGCCACATATTTTCAGAGGGGCTTCCTGCAGCTCAGAAATTGCCTGCCCCATATAAATGTTGAAACCTGCTCTTTAGCTTTGTTGTGACTCTTTGTAAGACTCAGAAGTCTCCCTCCCCCCAAAATAATAGACCAATACTACAGTCTTCCAAAGGAGCCAGAATCAGAATTGAACAGATCTATGTTCTGAAAAGAAAAAAAATCTCCTTTGATTTGCAATCTAGGGATCACCTGATTTAGATTTATAAAATATATTTTTATAAATATCCAACAGAAAATATATGAGATCTAGAAATGAAGGGGACAATCTTATGAAACTTTATTAACTTTCCATAACATATAAGTGTAATCCTTATTTTTTCTGTCTTCTGAACTTCTATTTGTCCCTTCAAAATACACGTGCAGAGACTTGTGACCAAAAGCTGTAGACTGACAGCAATTTGGTGTGTTGATTAAGCAAGGCAGGAAAATACAATGTTATTAAAAACAAAACAAAACCAACAACAAGGAGAAGTGAAACAGAATGTAGGAAATTCATCACAAAAGAGTAAGACCCTACTGTGCTGAAACTATGAATTCCAAAATGTTGGGTCTTGATGACTAGGAATTCTCTGGACTGTAGTCCTTGCACATCTAAAGGCTACATTTTCAGACTGCTGCATTAGATCAAGAGTCCCCAACTATTGTTAAATCCGCAGCAAAAGCAGATTTTGTGGACTGCATATGCGAAAGTGTATACTGCAACTAAGATAGCCAATAGTTTTTAAATATGCCATTCCTGCCATATTATCCAGTTCTGACATCACTAGGGCCAATTTTATATGTTATTTATATGTAAGGGTGTAGGTCTATACATATGTTGTATATAGTATGTTTAAATGTGTGTTATGTATGTGTACACTTTGAGAGCAAGCAACTAAATTTCATTTTTAATGTGTCATTGTGCCCATAGTAAAAAATGACAATAAAGGTTATCTATCTATCTAACACACTGACCCAAAAGTACAATAGGCTGAGCTATACAAAAGCTTTAGAAAATAGCACACGTTGTACATTTATGAATAAAATGTACAATTTGATGTTCCAAAGCAGCAGCAGCCATAGGTACAACTTTTAGAGCTCTTACAGATGC
The DNA here is from genome assembly GCA_023970755.1 of Azemiops feae. Taxonomy (NCBI): domain Eukaryota; kingdom Metazoa; phylum Chordata; class Lepidosauria; order Squamata; family Viperidae; genus Azemiops; species Azemiops feae. The sequence continues at coordinate 540,874 of JALGBA010004127.1, read as the reverse complement.
AGCAACTGAAGTTTTTTTTTAATGTAGCAGAAATAGAAATTAAACATGGGGAGTTGGAATAAATCAATTAAACCAACATTTAATTCTGGAATTCTTGGCATACTGCTCAAATGCAGTGGTTTTTGCCCAGAAAAGATTATATACCAATACCTGCTTTATTGCATCATTAAAAGGATATTGGATTTCAACTTGGCTTTTAAAAAAAACTATAAACATAATTTTTACATATTATTTTTCATCAACTGATGGATTATTCTTTATGTTGTTTATGCTGTTCTTTTAAATCTGAGTTACAAAGATGGGAACTGAGCTGGCTTCAATTATTAGCCCAGCAAAATGAATGAATGGATATAATGACATATAAATATCACCTTAACTGAAATGCAATCAATCCATTGCAAGTATTTATACATGTGCAACATACTCTATCATAAAAGGGAATTTCACCATAAGTATACTAATGTACATACCGCTTCTTGCATTTCACACATTCCTCACAGCCTTGAGGACAGAAATAGCCATCATTGCACTGACATTCAGTGTTCTTCTTCCTGGTGCAAGGTGTTATCATTTTGTAACCTGAAACAGAATTTCCTAACTTACCAACATGGACAATATTTACACACTGCTCTTTATCAAACTCTACAGGAGATATTAAAAATGAAACAAAATAGAAAAGGACAAAGATTCCTAAGGGGTAGATGAATGGGTTGCAGGAGTACTTTGGGGCAGGGAAAAATGAAGTTTGAGACAACGGGCAACTAAGCCGTCAGGTTCCTAAACACAGTCCTCAGCCTAGAATCGGAGATGGAAGAGGTCATTTAGGTCACCCAATCAGTGCAGGAATCCACATTAATATCTAACTTCTGCTTGAATATATCCAAGTAAAGGCAACTGGCTACCTCTCTGGGTGATTGGCTTAATTTCAGAAGCCCTGTGCAAATAGATGAATTCAGACCTTCCTTAAAAGCAAGCTGACTCTATACAACTGCCCACCAGGCAAGGAAGAAAGGGTTGGGAGAGAGAAGCCTATGAAAAATAAAGTTTACTGCTGAGACCAGGTGACTTTGGACCAAAAAAGTACCCAACCTAAACCTTACTCAGTTTAAACAAAGTTAGAGATGAGGAGGTGATTGTGGTAAAAGGCGAGCAAAATTCTATGACATATAATGCACTATAAGATTGTGGCAGAACATTAAAATCTGATGCTGAAAAGTAGCACAATTCAGGAACAATGTCCAAAGTGTACTGTACCAGTTTTGCATTCCTCACACGGTAAGCACCTAACTAGACCATTTTCATATTCAGTATAGTTTTCTCCATCTGTGCAGTTTTTACATATTCCCCGTGTATGTGGAGAACTGCAGAATTCCTCAACATGGGTACCTATGATATGAGATAGCAAATGAAAGTTAGTATTCAAATATATGTAGTTATACCACCAACTGTTTTCCAACTACATGTTACAAGACTGCCAACTAATGAAGAACTTTCACAATGGAACCATGAGATTAATATCTGAACTAATATGGATTAATTACCGATTGATAAATTACCTCTGTCCTGCTGTTTAAGTTTTGTAGTAATTAAGCAGCCAAGAAGAGCCAACAAAATCATTCACATTTGTGGTCAAAATCACCCAACAATATCACCGGAAGTACAAAAGCATATAAAATAGAGATTTCTCTCTGTTTCCTATAAGGCAGGGGTCTTCAAACTTGGCCCTTTTATGACTTCTGGACTTCAACTCCCAGAATTCCTCAGCCAGACATGCTGGCTGAGGAATTCTGAGAGTTGAAGTCCACAAGTCATAAAAGGGCCAAGTTTGAAGACCCCTGCTATAAGGGATGATCACAACTGAACACAGCAAATGATTTTTCATCCCCCAAATAATGTTTTGCCTGAATCAGGATATCCACAAAGGTTCTTACAACGATTATATTGGCACTGTTGGCAGAGGAGGCAGGGCATGAGGGCAATACCCCTAAATAGTAAAAATGAGCACCCCAAATTAAGTTTGATAAGTATTAAAAATAAATTAATAAAATCCATTTTATTAGTCTTGCATGAGATGAATGCATTTTCACCCAGGGTCATCAAAATCTCACTAGGTTTGTGTTTTAAGAAATCTTTAACTGCTATGCCTTTGCTGATTCTGGCCCCTGACACACATTGGAATTCAACCATACAACTGATCAGCAGCAAATTATATCTTGATGCCTTCACTAAAGGACATCACAAAGTCTTACTGGAAGCACAATGATGACTATGATCCATGCTCTATAAAAGCAATGGGCTGACCAGGTTCCAATGCTAAGCTTTGGCCATGTACTATTGCTAGATGCTGTTGCACAGTCAAGCTTACAAAATCATTCAGAAGAAGCAAGAATAAACCATCTTGTTAGTCAGCAAGGAAGTTTTGGCAAATTGGAATACAACTGCTTCTTTTGTAACGAACGGGTATTTGCCGATTCCAATCAACTGTTTTTTGTCTCTTTTGCAAAGCTGACATTGCTACTAACAAAATACCAAGCAACCTAAAAACAGTTTTCCAAGATAAAGCCAGAACTTTATTTAAACTAGATGCAGAACATATCAAAAGAGCTTTTATTGATAAAATATTTAATAACGCTACCTATTATTCTAAAAAGAAGATTTAGATTTTAGATTTAGGTTTTAGATGAGTACCAGGATTTTTTAAGCCAGTATTCTACTATAGCAGCAGCCCCCAAACTTTCTGGCTACACAGACCGGCGGCAGAGAGAGGGGGGATAGACACACAACCTAGATTGCGCACCTGCACAAATAAAGCTCCACATACTCAACTGCTGCTTGCACGTCCCAGTTCCCAACAGGCCGTGGATCACTATAGACCCCTGTTCTATAGTGATTAAACTGCCTAAAATGATTTGGTGGAACATCCATGAAGCCTCTTTGAGAATTTAGGCTGTGAAACATTGATAGATGCAGGAAACTGCCTTACAGAATGGCTGTGAATCTAAAAGGCTGAGGGGGTGGGAAGATAGAGCCTCTTCTTTGGAGAAAAGGTGGTATAAAATGAAGTAGTTGAAAAAAATATATGCAGAAGTCTATGTGACTTCCGGTACCTTCTATCTCTTTTAAAATGTATCAAGTTTTGTCATAGGAACTATTTCTGGCAAATGGGCAAATTGTTATTTTACTGAGGAAGCACAACCAGTTTCAGATGTACACAACAGGAAAAAAGATGCTGTAAGTCGCAAGATAATGGTTGAGACATGGCATAGGGACAATGTTAAGAGAAGAAAATTCCATTCAGATTTCATAGTTGTCATATCCCAAGCGACTGGTCAAAAAGCGAATAAAAATGGACAGGTCAGGCCGTGTATATTTTCATTTAAGTTCACAAGCACTAGATTACCTAATTTAAAAATATAATCAATTGTAGAAGGGATGTAAATGAAACTTATGCCCTCCATTGTTTGATACAATTTTCCTTCAGTTTGCCTTTAATTCCAGAATTAACTTAATTGATTCCACAATTAATTCCAGGCTTCAGACCAGAATACAAAGATGCCCATCTCTCCCTATTCTTTATTTGTTCCTTAAAATGATTACCCATTTTCATTTTTTAAAGGATCAGGTGACAGCACTGAGTGATCTTGGACAATCTTTAAAACAAAAAAAGAAGTAGCAGCAGCTAAACAGGATCAGGTTAGAACTTGAATGAGAATACACCAGAACCTCACATGACTAAATGCTCGGCTTGAAAGTCAAAGAACGCTTCAGAAAGTGGTAATGGCAAACAATTTCTACATTATTGCGAAGAAAACATTAATATATCCATGTAATACCCATCCAGAATGTTCTATTCAGGGGAATCTCTTTCTTTCGTATGTCATAGGTCCTATAAAGTGGAACTACAATTTTCAGAATTCATAGCTGGTTGGCAATATTGGACACTGCACAGGAACAAATACAGGTAGTCCTCGACTTACAACAGTTCATTTAGTGACTGACAACCATTTTTCACACTCATGACCGTTGGCAGCATCCTCATGATCACGTGATCAAAATTCAGATACTTGGCAACTGACTCATATTTATGACGGTTGCAGTGCCCCGGGGTCATGTGATCCTCTTTTGTGACCTTCTGACAAGCAAAGTCTATGGGGAAGCCAGATTCACTTAACAACCGTGTTATTATCTTATCGACTGCAATGATTCACTTAACAACTGAGGCAAGAATAGTCATAAAATGGGGCAAAACCCACTTAACAAATGTCTCACTTAACAACAGAAAGTTTGGGCTCAATTACGGTTGTGAGTCGAGGACTACCTGTACAGAATGGCCTAAAATGAGAAAGGTTTTCTTAGTGATAACGGGATTCAAAGACGTTTCCTATTGACACTAACTGTTTTACAGCAGCTTGTGTGTTCTTTCAAAAAAGACAGCACCAATTTCTTTCAGTGGAATATAAAATCATATTATGACAACTTACCGGCAGGACAAGATTTGCAACAAATCCCAGAATATGGGAATTCTCCAGGATCACAGGTGTTTCGCAGTGATGGAGATTCAACCTAGGGGGTTTGGAAAGGGAGAAGTTCCTAATCATTGCGCTTTTCCAGAAACTTTTATTTTGTCTTAATCAGAGATGCATGGGCCTGTTTGATGCATGCTCACAGTGAAACCATTGTTCTGCAAAGCTGTCAAGATAAAGTAAATTCAAATTCTACCATCAAAAGAAAATAAATTGCACTCCAATCTTTGCACTCCAGAACAAGTGCAGGGCGGAGGGGGGATAGGGATTACGGTATATACTCCTTCTCATGGAATGAGTATAATATGCTATGGGTATAATATGAGTAATTTGTCCATTTATAAATTGTTGCAGGCTCAGAATAAAATACAATACAATTTCCTTCACTTTGGTAATGGAGCTGACCTATCTCTGTTAAGGTCTTCTTCCTCACTCTCTACAATTCTTTGCCCCACATGGGTCCACTGGATGTTTTTGGGAAGCTCAGACACATGAACAAGGAGTGCAAATTACCATCTTCCACCACTGCTTCCTACCATCTAATTTTTAAGGAATGCTGCCTATGGGATCTTATAACAGTGAAGAAAGAGTAGAAAGTCTGCGATTCAAGTAGCTTTTGGAGTTTTTCATGGCTTCTGGATGAAACAAGAGGAACTACAAAAGCCACTTCACAAATCAAAACTCTTCCAAAGCTTCAAAATAAGTATAAAAACCATAATGGCTATATTACTCGATGAGGAAAAATATATATAAATATATTTTAAACTCATGTGCCAGTTATTTTTGTCTCTGAACACTAGAGTAACCTGACACCAATACCTACAACTGGATAAAACACCACCTGAACAATATTCATCTTGAAACTGATCCTAATGATTGAAAAAAAGCTAACCTAACCTAATATTTGGACTTTCTTCTCTCTTTCCATCTCCTACTTTTTACAGCATTTTGTCTGATGAGTATTGCTGGAGAACTTAAAATCTTGCTTGAGTATCTTTGGCATTTTGATTGGTCCCTAATAAAGAGGTTACCCCAATTCAAATATTCAACCAATGATGATTCAACCAAGATCTGGGGAATTAATATATCTATATACTACTAAAATTCTCCTATCTTTTTATCTGTTGGTAACCTTCAATTAGCCCAAACGGTGCATCATTGTGCAAAGCGTTTTGAATCAAGGTACCTCAAATCTGCTAACTTAAAGAGATGTATATAAAATCTGGGAATCTTTACTTCTGTGTAATTGAAATTTCAAGGATCTTCACACCAGTTGTATTTGCAAAATTGTAGCCACTGCAGCATCATCTCGCTCACATGATTGTAACTTCCAATATTCTCTGCCAGTTTCCCACAAGTAAAGTCAGTGGGGAAGTTGGTAGGAAGTCGGAAGTTGCTCGTGCTCCCACTGCTTTTTTGCCGGCACATAGTCATTCTGTTTCTCTGTTTAGGTAAGGAAGTGTATCTGAAAGGATGAACCAACAGATCACGGTTTGTCTAGTTAACAATATAAAGTTGGAACTCTCAAATTGCTTATACAGGAAAGCATCTGGATAACTTTTAAAGCACAATACCTAATTTTAAATCTAAGTATATGGCAACAAATGGAAACTGGAATGAATCATAGCATTAAGTAAAATAGGGCTGGCAGTTCAAATCCAGTGAATAAAGAGATGAGGCCAATTCATATTTACAAAGGAACATTACATGGTGTTAGAATAAAGCCAGTCAAAGCAGACATTACCGAAATAAGTCAATGGAATATATTTCCCTATAGTGCATCAGAACTTGAAATATATAAAAATCAGAAAGCAGTTGGAGATCATTATTTTAATCAAGAAAAGCTGACATAGAAAATTGAACCTTATATTTCTTTCATAAGTGTACAGAATGTGTGGTAAAATGAATAATTTCACTCAATATTCTGAAAGAAAATGTTATTATATGGTTATTCTCCACATAAGATCCCTTTAAATCAAAATAAAATGGTACAGTATGTCAGAGAGAAAAGATTCCATTCCCTTGTTGAATCACTTTTCTATTATTTAGAATTTTTTTCCTTGGGCTAAAAATGCAACTACTGAATCTGCTAACTTAAATTTTAATCCCACTATCTCCTTCTACTTGTATATGAAGGTCAAACTTCAGTTAGGCATACTGTATGAATAACCTTTGATCTATCATGAGTAGCACACGGATAAACAATAAGCATTAGTTTATATTTACCAAGTGTAACATATTTTAAAACAATTACATAAATAAATCAAAACAGTAGAAAACAAATTCAACTTTGTTTTAAAACTCTGAGGCTTAATTAGAACCAATAAAATAAGCTAACAACAATCATAAACTTCCTCAAACTCCAAGTTACTTGCTGTTATACTGCAATAGTGAGAAGAGAAACACTATTTCTAAAGATTGAAGGCGTTAAGCAGCTGTTAGTGGTAACAACTCTTATTCAGAAGTAACTCCCAATCTAGTCATAGAATTGCACTCTAAATCTTAATTGGTCCACATCAAGTATAATGCACAGAAAGTGTCACTGTTGCATTCACTTAGTTTAGTCATAATGTTAAATAACAGAGTTAAATCATGTAACTGATTTGCATATTCATGACATCCTTTCCTCTTTCTTTCTTTCTTCCTTAGTTAGCATTGGCAGTCTATGAATTTTTTCCTCTCATACCTAGCATTTGATCATTAGATCTTGAAGTACTATTATTTATTTATTTATTGCATTTTTATGCTACTCCTTTCATTGAGAAGGATCTAAGAACTTAAAACTGAAGAGTAGCGGGAGAACCCTCCTGGGAGTGGAATGGGACAACCTGCCACTGGACAACTCGCCGGAGGACAATTCAAAAATTTAATTATTTGAAATAATTTTAATTTTTGTCATTCACATTTCGTTTTGTCCTTTCTTTTGCATCCTTTTCTGCAATGATTCTATTCCACCATTTCTTCGATATTAGTGTAACTGTTGTCCTGTAGCAACTTGACCGTGGTAAGTTGTCCCAAGGCGAGCCGGTTTCATATTTCAAGTGTTGTCTATTTCATTTTATTGTTTTGTCATATAAACTTTATGGATCCTTTGTGTATATTCAATAAATAAAAAGCTTTATTTATGAATTAACTGAATTAGCTGAATTAACCTATCACGATAAGCAAATATAGCCAGTGAGTCTGATTTTTCAATCTCAGCTTTTTCAAACATAGAAAAGTGTTTACTGTGCGTATATGTGTGTAGGTGCGTTTTCCTCTTGTGCTCTCCCCCAAACCTTTCTGTCTCTGCCATCTCCAACTATAGGCCTTTTCTCAGATTGTGCAAGCAGGCAAGTTAATGAACTCATATGAAACCAACAGAAAATTTTACAGCCCTTCTTTCCCAGATAACATCACTACTGCAATTTTAGCTCCCTAAATTCTTTGACTCCTCTTCCAAGTCTTTGAGCTCTCTTCAAATGAGGGATGGCATAGGATCCCTCTTCTTAGCCATGAAACCCATACCAAGGAAGCAAGGTTTTTCATATTTGGAAAACTGTGCAAATATTAAAAAAAGCATTCAATTACACTGGTTTTGTTCATAAGGCAAAAATCACTATATTGTGAAATGCAAATTTTAGCTAACAATTAATACGAATGGCCTATAACGCCACCTTAATTCTATGGGTTTTTTTTTCTTTTTGGAAAAAAGTTAGGTATTTATATTATTTAGTTCATATATATCTCACAAGAATTTAACATGATCCAGGCTGAATCAAAGATCCAGACAAAAGTGCTTTTAGGTGTCAGATTAATGTATTTATGGAGCTGCTGATTTTTTTGTTTTGTTTTGTTATTCTTAGCCTGGGCTATCTATATATTTTATGTTTTTTACTGTTTTTATTGATCTTGGATTCTGCATGCCACCAGAATTTACTGTATGGTAACAATATCTGCCTATCCTGGGCCTTGGGAAGGAGTCAAAAGATGGATAAAAATGCCAAACCCAGACTAAACATCTGGCTAACTGTGCGACTTAATACAAACTGATAAATCCTTCGCACAAAACACACCAGATTTAATTGTGGTTAAAAAGAAAGAAGTGTGGAGAATTGATGTGGCAATACCAGGAGATAGTACAATAGATGACAAAAAATTGGGGAACATCACAAGTATCTAGGTCCAAAAATCAAAATTGAAGGATTATGGCATAAACTGGCAGTGGTGGTCCCAGCGATTACTGACAGTGCCATGTCCAAAAGCTTTGAATGGCACTTAGAAAATCTGCTTATTGAAAATATTTCTATCTGTCATTTACAAAAGGCCACACTGCTTGGACCTGCACATATACCACGCCAATACATTACATTCCCTACATTCTATGGGAAGAAGTGAATGTGAATGAAAGCCAACACTAGCTAAGGAACCAGTAGCTTTGATTTCACATGTTGTGTATATAATAATTTGCAATATGTATATTACAAGGATTGGTAACTATCAATCAGTTAATAGTTGTAATGGAGTAGTAGTGCACCATATAAATGCTTCACATTGATCTTCGGTATGGAACTTTTACATTTCGCGCATATACAGAAGTTTTCCCTCTCCTGATCATGATCTGTCACTCTCTCCTCCTCTTAAAAAAAAAAACCTTTGCAGAGTAAGCCTCTGACTTCCATCATCTTGAATTAGCTCACAGAATTAAGAAAATATAAAATATAGAACTATATCTGTACTTGGTAAAATTGTGAGCACTATTAAGTAAACATTCAAACTGGTCTTTGAACTCTGAAACTAGTAGAAGAAACATATGCATGCTATTTAAACTCAGCTGTGTTTAAAAGTGCTAAAATTCAAACTTGATGAGGAGCTCAGTGGAAAATGAAAGTTTGTTCACAATTTTGTAAACTTTTAATCTGCACAATGTTTTCAGAATTTAGTTTCCCTTTTTCCCATATGAGAGTGTACAATAGTTTGCTTTTTAGAAGCATGGCCCTCAAATTAGAAGATTAATTTTCTAGCATGAGAAGATGGGAATCTTTTCAAAATAGTCTTTCAACCATAGAAATACAAATGGTAGTTTTTATCTAGTGCAAAAAACAAAGATTTCAACACTGCTGATATAAAACTTGTTTGTGCTTTTTGCCTATCAAAGAACTGCAATATTCTAGGTAATTATTGCATTTTGTTTTGTAGGAGAACAGCATTTATGCATTCTCCGTAGTCCAGAGTAAAACCTGAAATCTTATCGGGACTGAGCCTAATCCAATCAAGTCCACTGCATTCTACTTTAAACTTGCACTCAATATAGATTGTTCTTTAAAATCAAAATGTTCTTCCTTGCTCTTTTTTAAAATCCCAAAGCCTTTCTAATTTTTACTGAATTTTTTTACAGAATAAAAAAAAATACAAATTTAAAGAAAAAAAGCAAAGTGATAAATAAGAAAGAAAGAACAGGGACAGAAAAGAAGAAAAAAAAAAGGGGGGGGGGAGATGTAAAGGAGTAACTTCCAAACTTCTTTACAGCAGGTATAAAGGTATTTATGTTTTATCTCCTCAGGATCATGGCTCCTTTCTTACCATATTCCAACTTTTCTAATAATCAAACTCATATATAAAAAAAAAATAATTTCTGTTTTCAGCAAAAAGTTCAGAAATGGTTAAAATCCAAAACCCCGAAGAGAATTCATACTTTTGTCTAAACTTTTTGAGTACTGCATTTAATTTTGTGAAAAGCATTGTCTAGCTATAAACACTGATTTACAAGAAATGTGAATCACCTCGCAAATGTACTTCCTTATTACTTCTACGGGAGTTCCTTCACTCTCCATCCTAGCCCATGCACAATGTCAGTTTGCCAATGTGCTTTAGCTATGCTCTGACAACAAACTGTAGTTCTAAAACACTTGCAGGGCACCAGGTTAGGGAAACTGAAGTGCTAGATTAGAGGGGCAGCACATTCCATCTTATTTTTAATGAAACCTTTATTAAGAGTGGAATAGACACATCTAAATGAAAATGCAGGAGTTATGCTGTCCATCATACAGTTGGTTTGCTTAGTGCAGGGGGTCTTCAAACTTGGCTAAGGAATTCTGGGAGTTGAAGTCCACAAGTCATAAAAGGGCCAAGTTTGAAGACCCCTGGCTTAGTGTACAGCACAAACTCACCCAATTGGGGTTTATTAAATAAACCAGAGCATATCACTAGGGAGCATCTCTTTGGAGTAAAATAATCTGTGGAATGGACTGAAATGTCTTAAACCCAGGATGTCCTTTTACCTCACAAATCATGAATAACAGTAAGTCTTCTCAGTGCAGATATGAGCTATTAAAAAAAAATGGCTGGAGGAACAGAACGGAAACCGGTTGGGAAAAGGGTAGCATTGGCTTCACCCCACCGCTGCCATCAAAAAGGAGCACCAAAACCTGCAAAACCTGTTACAACCAGAAACGGGGCTTGGTCACGCCCCTCGAGTCTCAGCTCACTCTTAATTTTTTTATTTAGCTTTTTAAAATCTCGTCTATCTTGAGGTCTGCGCAGTGACACAATGTTATCGGCAGCTAAACAGTTACCTATATAAGTAGCAAAAAAAAATAAAAAATTACGGGAGTGGCAAAATCCGGGGTCGGCCGGCCGGCCGGCCGCCCGAGTGTCACAACTCCTTGAATTTCCTTTCTAACACGACAGCAAAAAAAAAAAAAAAAGCCCGCAAAGTTGACACCCCAACGTCCAAAAGGATCGCAATCCAGGAGAGAGAAGCCTCTCGCGCCGCCCTTTTTCTCCCTGGCAGCCCTTCTCCACCCTGGTGATCTTCAGGATGGGGATGGGGGGGGGGTGTGGAGGGGAGGTGCAGGACTCCAACTTCCATCGGGAAGAGGCGAGCCAAACTTTTGGCGGACTTTCCTCGGACGGGCTTCTCCCTTCCCTTCCGCCACTCCGCGACATGAGAGCCGGGCGCTGCTTCAAGCCCAAGGATCGCGCGGTGGAATCAATGAAGCTCGCACAACGCCCCACCCCAGGGGTTCCTTAGGAATCCTCCTCCTCCTCCTCTTCGCTCCCCGACGGCTGAGCTCAAGCAGCCCGGAGCTTTTCCCCGCCTTATTTTGTTCCTCGGCTTACCTTGGGCAGCAACGCCAAGACGGCCAAGCACGCCACCATCACCACCGCCACCGCCATTTCAATGGGCGCCGCTATCACGGCCCTGCTCTTCTTTAACCCGGCGGGGTGAAGTCTTGTGACGGGGTAGGTGCTTAACTCTCCACCCCTTCGGCGCCTACCAGGCGTCACCGGGAATTCCCGCTCGTGAAAAATCGCAGAAAGCCCTGAAGTTGTTAACCGAGTCTTCTCCAACAGCAAGCGCGAGCAGCAAGCCACATCCGCAGCTTCCGCGGGGGCACCGAGCAAAAGAGGAGGGTTTTTTGTTGTTTTTTGGGGGTGAGTTGTTGTTGTTGTAGTTGGGGTAAAACTTTTGACTCCGCCCACTAAAGGAATCAGAAAGATCCAGTGCCCGCTAAAGAAGCCACGCCTACCTTCAGATTTAACACGTGCCATTGATTGCTTTGCGGAAAGTTACTGGAGCTGAGCTCCTTTTCTTCAAGAAAGGCGGAAACGGTTTTTCACTGCCCGCTTAAATTTTCTTCGACCGTCCAGTTTAACAGCTACAATCCCAGGATTCTGTGACGATCTCTCATCCAGCTACTGAGCCTAAATCTGCTCAGTAGATTCAGATAAGATTGGCCGCTAAAAGTCGATCCGGATTTGGTGGCACAGCATCACCATCATCATCCAGGTGCTGCTGCTGCTCTCTGGTGAGACTCTTCTTATTTAGCTCCCCCCCCCCTTTGCCCCTTTCTGTTCGAACGAACGTCTAATCCGATTTCTCTTGCCCCATTACCTTTAGACTTAGAATTCTTTGTGTGTGTGTGTGTGTGTGTGTGTGTTCCCGGGTCTTCAAATCATTGTTGATTGCTGATAACTACATGGACAAGTCCTGACAAGTCCCTACAGTTTTCTTGGCAAGGTTTCAAAAGTGGTTTGCCATTGCCTGTTTCTTAGGGCTGAAAGAGAGTGACTGGCCCAAGTGGCTTTGTGTCTAAGGCAGGACTAGAACTCATGGTTTCCTGGTTTCTAGCCTGGTGCCTGAAGCATTACACCAAATGGACTCTCTTAGGCTCAGTCTAAGGGCAAGAAAAAAATGAGGCCGATTTGGACGAAGCTGGTGGAGAATAAGCTTCAAAGAACACCAGTTCCCAGCAGCTCTCAGGAATTGTGGATCAACTCACATCTGTAAAACTGCTGGAGCAGGAAGTTGAAACATTTGGTTATGTTTGCAGGACAAAATTCTCCACACCTTCCTCATTTTCTGAATACACACAGCACTTCCTTGTGACTGAGTTTGGGCAACTTGCTAACCATGATTGTTTTAACCCTGGTTGACTAAACTACACTAACATATGGAAACATAAACTAACCATTCACATTTTAGTCTAGCATGTTGTACAAACTTAACTCTGTTCATACAACGTAAGCCACCAACCAAGGTTAATTAGGTTTATGCAACATGCTAAAGAAATGGATCATAATGTAGCTTAGTATAGCAGCCCAGTTCACACAATACAGGAGGATTTCATGATTTTTCTAGATTTGGCTCATACAGAGGTCTATTAGCTATGGTTTATGGTTTAGTGAATTGTGCCAAAACTGAGCTCACACAATGCAGTGAACCATAAACTAGTCTATCATATTTTAGTGTAGCAGGATTTAGATATAAGTCTAGACAGAGTGGATCAACTGTTTATGGTTGACTTATGAACCATAGTTAATATCAAACCACGGTGAACTTGAATAATCACACTGTGCAAACATAGCCAATTGATTACTTCACTCTTCTCCACCTGAATGTAAACAGGACTCTTACTTGAAGAGCCCACTGTCCAACATGGTCTGCCATTCAGGGTCATCCTGATCATTTTGGATGGTGTTCACAACCCACCTTCTCAATCACAACCCCCTTTCTCAGCTTCAGTATAATAATAGAAGGAAAGTTTCCAGGATTTCTGCTGAGTGTGGCCAGCAGGAACATGGACAAAAACATAAGAGTATTGTAGAAAAGATTAACACTATTGACTGCAGCACCATATAAGGCAGAGGTCTCCAACCTTTTTGATTTGGCAGCCCGGAAAGGGAGGCAGGCACCGCTACATGTGCGCGCGCACACAAAAAAGCCGCGTATGTGCACACAAATGGGCCGCATGTGAGCGCATGCACAAATGCAAATGGCCACACGTGAGCGCATGTGCACACACAAACGGCTGCACGGGGGCGAGTGCTGCAAATGGGGCGGCAAATGGCACTAGTGCCGATGGGACACTCAGGCAGGGCGGCGCTAGTGCCAGTGGGATGCTTGGGGCCGGGGCAGCGCTAGCACCAGCGGGATGGTCGGGGTGGCGCTAGTGCCAGTGGGATGCTCGGGGTGGGGTGGCACTAGCGCCGGCGGGATGCTCGGGGTGGCGCTAGTGCGAGTGTGGGGGGGTGAGCATGCGCATGTGCGCGTGCACTGCCATCCCTTCATGTGGCCAAGTGGCCGTGGCCCGGTAATGGGCTGCGGCCCACAGGTTGGGGACCCCTGATATAAGGCACTAATTTTAAGTATTCACGAACAGTCAACTGTTTTAAATCTATAGCTCTATAGCTGGTTACTATATCTGATCATACCTGAACATATGAAGCTTAATTCAGATAGGATGGAGCCGATGCCTTCTGGGAAATTCGGAGGCTTCAAATGCCATTGTTAGTATGGATTGCCCTATCTGAGCATTGTGACACTGTAAGTGGAGCATCTGTACCCACTTTTTTCCTGGCTATCCAATTAATGTATTTTTCTGGATTCACACAATGCATTACTTAGAATCTGGTTGCTAGTGTCACGCAAACAGGCAAGGGAAGGGCTTTCTAAAAGAGGTACCTTCCCTCGACTGTCATTTTGAAAGGCTAAAATCCAGTATTTGCTGGATGCATCTTTTAGCATTGTGATGGTTGCATTATTTAAATGTTTCAGTATTTCTACATATACTTTCAGTCATGGAAAAGTGGACAATAAATGTATTTAAGTTACCTCTTCCGTCCTGACATTTTTCCAAATTCTATCCATTCTACTCTTCTAACTATATTGGGATGAAGGTGAATGAGATAATATTCAGTTCTCTTTCTAGTGGGTAAGGGTACAAAGTGACTGCCATGCGTTTAAAATGTGGCTGTCTAGGTTGATGATGCCTCATGCTGATCTGTAGACACATGTCCAGTTTCAGTTCAAATTCTTGCTTCCAGAGGGCTGAAAAGTTGGGATAAGACTATTTCAAGAACCATTAGGTCCTATAGGACAGGCCCCATTAATTTTTTTTAATTTCTGTTCTGAAATATAACTGTTGTTTCCAAGACAACTACTGCACCCAAGATGTGTGGTTTGCACTTGTAAATTTTAAATGCCTCTAGTGTGCCACCTTGGATATTTGACTGAAGGGAAATATATTCCATTAATATCAAAAATCAAACAAAGAGCTATAATGTCAATGCATGCAGAGCTGAAAGGAAGGATAGGCTTAAAACTTAGCTGAACCATCTTCTTCAACTGGTCACTCTTTAGACCTGTTGGACCTCAACTCCAACCACAGCCAATGAACATGCTGGTATTGAGTGATGGGTAAGTTAGTGCAACACATCTGGAGAACATCAGTTTGAGGAAGGCAAAATTAGATGGAAGTCTTTCCTGGATGGAGAGACCATCCAGGTTGGAAAGGCTGGTCTGCTGGACAAGTGAGGACATAACAAAGCTTCCGAATCCTACTATTACAGTATAATATGCATCAAATTAACAAGCAGGAAATTAGAGAATGATAAAAAAAAACCTATAATGATTACGTATCACTTTCTTGTTCTTTGATTTTTTTGCACAATCCAGCAAATTCTAGATTAAGATGTCCAATAATGAGTTTTACTAGAATCACCTTCATTCCCATTTTAGTGGATTGAACACCTGTTTGCAAATAGTGCATTTTTTTTTATTATCAGTTAAATGTTGCAATTTAACTGTTTGGAGTTTTTAAGCATATATTTAAAAAGTCAAAGCCTTGCAATCAGAAGCAAGTACTGTCCAAAGTTCAACAAAACCTATGTAATGTATTCACTACTCTGTGTGTGAACATGTGCACTGTAATTATGACCTTTGCAAAATTAGTATTTTCAGCTATATCATTTCTCTTTCCATCAGCCCCTACAAAATCCTATCCCTTTTGCTCAAGCTTTCTCAACGTTTTTCTGACACAATCATCCAACACCAGCTCTCTGCTTTCTCATATTCATGCTGTTTCTACTGTATTTTTCCTCTCACTATGCTTGAGTAGTTAACACTGATTTTAAGAAACCATGCTGCCCCTTTTGCTTTTCTCCCCCCTCAAATCTATCACTTTGTCTTTTGTTGCACTAATATGTCTTGGGGTAATAGTGTTGTAACTTGTGGGTTGGAAACAAAATGCATAAAATATTCTTAAGAGCAGATATATTCTTCCACTTGTCTTGTACAAAATAAAAAGGTCATGTTTTAATTTTTTAAATCAGTCTAACCCTCCCCCAAATGACCAGTATCTGGTACAAAAAATAGTGCATGTCCCACTTATGAAGAACTGTGTTCCAAAGTAGCTGCAGTTTACAAATACAGAAGCTTAATCAAACTTTGAAGGATCACAAGTCATTTTTAAGTGTAGATGTTATGAACGTCATTGGGCGTCACCAGTTTTGTCAGTATTTCTGTGCTTCTTGAAATATCCTGGGAAAAACAAAATAAAAATAAAATTAGAGCAACTTTTGAAGGGGTTTCACCATGCAATTGTTGGGGGAAATTATACACCTACCTACAATAAGCCATGTGCAAGTGAAGCATTTGTGAAATGCAGCACACAAAACTCTACAATTTGCTAATCAGTTGTTCTTGTTTCATCCTTTTATAATTTACTGAATAATGGCAACAACAGAAAAGGAAAACAAAATAACTGAACAGACAATTGAGCATTCTTAAATCTACTATAAACATCAATATTTTAATTGGGCATTCTTCTATATGTCTAGTCCAGTTTTTCAAACTTGCCAACTGGGGGATTTTTGGAGTTGAATGCCACCACATCTTAAGAGATTGAAAAACACTGATCTACGCAGATGTAACAAACTGAACTGCATTTCTGTCAAATAAGGATAGGCACAAGGACAGCCAGGGTATGCTTATCAGTAGTCCAACCTCTCCAAAAATCACCGAGTTCTCCCACAAAATGTTTTTTAAAATTATTTCCAAAGTTGGCAAAAAGGCAAAAATAACATCCCTGGGCACTTGTGTGAACATGTTAGCGCTCCCATGAATATAGGGAGAAGACTATTTGGCACAAGTAGGAAATAGAATTCTCTTTTTTTCATTGCCAGTTATTTGAGGGTTGGCAACCTTATTCACTTGCTATGAGCATCTCCAGAGCATCTAAGTGTGGCTACACACCAACACCTACGTATAGGTTACAATAGTAACTGCACCACGTAGGCATAGAAACTGTGAACAATGGAGGATTGTCCATCGGAGGAGAGAAACACACAAGGACAACGTGCAGATATCACGAACAAAGCACAAGACATTCACACACACAAACTGCCTTCGAATGGAATGCTTATCTGAAAGAATGTAACAGCTTTTGCCTGCTTCATGTAACTGCTATTGCCTGCCTTTTGTAACTGTTTTTACTTGCTTCATGAAATCACCTATAGTTTGCTGAGCTAGAATGTAACCCCCCTTGCTTGCCCCATGTAACTACCCATATTTTGCTGAACTAATAAAAGAGATTGCCTGAATTTGTTCTGGGCATTCTCACCCCGAGGAAAACCCTGCGTGGAGTCTTCCTTCACTGTTTCGGCACCACTTCATGAGAAGCCTTCTGGACGCGGAAAAACCGCAACTGGTGACCCCGACGTGATCACTAATAAAGTGATACGTTCCTTCGACCTCCTACTACTCATCGCCCGGACGGGGCTTAGTGCACTTCGGATATCGTTGGTAAAGACGGCTATCTTTTCGTGAGTATGGGAGGAAAATTTTCTAAGACGCAGGTCGTGCATCTGCAAGAACTTAGAGAATTAACGAAGTCTACAATTTGTATTCTCAAAAACAGCGGTAAATTATTGCCTGTTTTGAGCAAAGCTGATTTGATTAATTTATTGTGTTATATTTGGGAAAACTGCCCGGCATATCCGGAAAAGGGCTCGCTTAAAGTGGCTACATGGAAACGATTAGGTGTGTATTTCCATGAGAATCCCAGAGCCCCTGCAAAAATACTATCGTCATGGCGAATTGTTTTAGAATGCCTCAAAGTTCATGAACGAGGGCTCACAGAGACATCAGACTCCGTGACCCCCCCACCGCCTTACGAGAAACAAATTCCAAAAAGCAATGAGGCTTTTTCCCTTACATCCCTCCCCCCCTCTGCTCCCAAATCCCCCCCTCCCTCTGTTCCTCTCCCTGTTTCTCCCGTGAGTGCCGTGGCTGCCGCCATAGCAAAAGCTCGAAGTCAGGGTTTGCTTGATGCTGACGAATTGTCTGAGTGTTCTGCATTTCCTGTCTCTTTTGTTCAAAATGCTGTGGGCGCTATGAAGGTCTTTTTAGTGCCCTGGCTGGTTCTTTCATTCTCACTCCCCCCCTGCCTGGTTACGATCAGATAAAAATTGTCACCCCTAAATCATCTCCAGTTGGACCTTCAGCTCCTCCTGGAGAGGCTAATTCTTTTGCTTCTCCACAGCCATTGTACACCCCCATAAGGCAAATTTTAGAGGAACAATTGGGATGCCTTGAAACTTCAAGTGGCTGTTAAGTTTAACCCTGTCAGACAATGTCTGATGGTGCTTTGTGTTGATGTGTGTGTTTTGTTTTATATATGTTTAACTTCTAGAACGTTACGCTTGGACTTGGAATGGTGAGAAAAATAGGAGATGGTTAAAGGGCCCTATAAAAACCACATGTTTGGTTGGAATCATCTCATGATTTTTCTCGCTTCTTGCAGGACAAGCCATATGTCTAAATAAATGTTGTTTTAATGGTAATTGTGTATATATGTCTGTCTGTGTTGTTCTGTGTTATTTCCAAGACTTGGAAAAGGGTCAAAATCCTCTTTGATAACAACAAACAAAAAGGCCTTGAATAAAAATGGAAAACGTATGAAGTGAAATAATTGTATGTGAAATGGTGTAAGTAAGCAGAGTGGAAGTGAATGAGTTAATTTGCTGGTGTAAAGGAACAGTAAAACTGTAGTTTTTATTGTTGTAACATGGGAACGCAATGGCATGAGTTTGCATGTGAAAAGTTTTATGGAGGAGGTATAAAAGAATTTATGGAAAATGCATGTGAATTTTTTTGGTGGTGAGATTTTTGTACAGTTTCTTTTTCTTTCCCCCCCCCCTCCTGACTCTTTCGTTTTTCGCTGGCTGTATTGCTTTAAGAGCGAAAGAAAGGCGAAAGAAGAGGGGGGCAGCTGTTCGTTTTAACTATTTTTTTTTTCTCTTCTTCCTCTGCCTAGAAGTCTGGGTTGAGGAAGGGGGGTGGATGTGAAATTTAATGCCCACTCTTGCAGTTTCAACTTGCAATTTTTTTTACTCGAAAGAGGAGGCAGTAATTGTTGGGCAATTCTTTTGCAAATTTTTGAGTTTTAAGTTGTTTAGTTAGACATATACATCCATCAACCAAATACAGCAAAAGGCACCTTTTTCATATCTGGGTCACAAACTCCTTTCTTCTCACTCAACACCCATTTTTCCTCACATTTTTTTTAGAGAAGGATACCACATTAGTGCAGCTCCAACAATATCTAGGTACCAAAAAATGGATAAGACCTTACCTTGGCATTTCCACCAGCCAATTAGCACCTCTCTTTTTTGCTCTTACACAGGGAAAAGCAACCCTCAGACATCATACGCCTTAATGTGCAACAGTTAGGTGTCTTGACACAAGTAGAACAAGCACTCCACACACAATGGGTGGACCGCTGCATCCCTGATGAGCAACTACTCATCATCATTATAAATACGCCACAGATACCAACTGCACTTCTGGCACAAAACCCAAAGCCACTTCTTATACTAGAATGGCTTCACCTCCCTCACACTCCTAGAAACACAATCAGTCAAAAACCTTTTCAATTTGCCTCTCTCATCTCCAAGGCTCGCCTTCGAGCGAAAGCCCTTGCAGGGATAGAACCTTCTGTCCTGTATGTACCATGTTCTCTCACTACATGGGAAACCATGTATTCTAACTCTGAAGCCTTGCAGCTTGCTCTCACTGAGTGGCCTGGAAAGTTATCCTGCCACCCTCCTGCTGATCCTCGCATTCAGCTCCTAAAAAATATCCCTGTTTCATGGGACACCCAATTACAACGCTTTCCAATTCCACATGCTGTCACACTTTTTGCAGATGGCAGTAAACGATTTGGTGCTTGTGCCTGGTACCTTCATGACCAGTGGCACACAAAAATAACGCCACCCCAACAGTCTGCTCAACGTGCGGAACTAGCCGCAGCCATTTTGGCCTTTCAAACGTTTGCCACTCAACCTATAAATCTCATTCTTGACAGTCTCTATGTCACTCAAATTGTTTCCACTATTTTTCAATCATACCTCTCTCCCTCCCTAGACCCTGATCTAACTTCTTTATTTTCCACCCTACAAACTGTAATATCCAACAGAAAACATCCTTACTTTGTCACACACATAAGAAGCCACCAGCCTTTTCCTGGCTTCTTACAAAAGGGAAATGACATCGCAGACGCTGCGGCCTCTGCTACCTGCCTCATGTCTCTTTCTCCTGTCTCTCCTTGGGACAGTCATGCTTATTTCCATCAAAATAAAAAGGCGCTTGTGAAACAATTTGGTATAACCACTGCAGAAGCAACTGCTATTCTCCAGCAGTGTGCCACTTGCAGCAAGCAGGCCCACTCGCTCCCAATGGGGGTTAACCCCAGAGGAACCGAGTGTTGCCAAATCTGGCAAATGGATGTTACACAATATGCCCCATTTGCCCCATGGAAATATCTTCATGTTTCCATAGACACTTTTTCTGGCTTCATCATTGCTACCCCTCAACGGGGTGAAGCCACTAAGCATGTCATTAATCACTGTATTCGTTCATTTGCAACGTTGGGATGCCCAAAGGAATTAAAAACGGACAATGGTCCTGCCTACACAGGAGCAGCCTTTGCTGCCTTTTGTAATCAGTGGTCAATTGTTCACAAATTCGGAATTCCTTACAACTCCCAAGGCCAAGCCTTGGTTGAGCGCGCCCACCAGACGCTAAAACATGCGCTGGAAAGATATAATCAGACACAAGGGAAAATTGCCCCTAGCCTCCCAGCCCTGCAAAACAGACTTAATCTGTGTTTATATACATTGAATTTTTTGAATCTCACTGGCACCCCCAATACCTCTGCTGCAACTCGCCATTTTTCTGCCTCTCCATCCGCAGCAATTGCCAGACCACAGGTGTACTACAGACAACTCCCTGATCCTGCCTGGCGAGGCCCTGCTGATCTTATTACTTGGGGAAGAGGCTACGCTGCAGTTCAGTATAAAGATCAAACCATTTGGGTTCCGGGTCGTCACGTACGCCCTTATCATCAAATATCACCATGATCCTTTTGTATTTGTTTGTTTTGCAAATTTTCTTTTGGCCGATGACACAGATCATTGTTCTCATTGCCTAAGAACGACCAAGGAAGGGAACAAAATAACACAAACTTTAATATATAGTACCTCTCTTGACTGCAAGACAAAATACCAACATAGATGTACTTTCAATGGCACCTCCTTTTCCATTTGTCAGGACAATAATGAAAAACAATGTTTTGACCCTACAGGACCAACCCATCGATACAATATTATGCTTATTGCTGGAGAACGCAAATTGATAAAGTCACTCGATTTTTATAATATCCATTTATCTCAGTCTATTGTGTTTGATGCCTGCGCTGCCATGGATGAAGGATCCAATGAATGAATGGACCCCAGAAGTTATCATTGCTTACTATGGACCTGCTACCTGGGCCGAGGATGGTACCTATGGCTATCGAACTCCCATTTATATGATAAATCGCATTATTCGCTTACAAGCTGTTTTAGAATTCATAACAAATGAAACTGTGCTTGCTATGAAACATTTGGCAACAGAAAGTGTTAAATCCCATACTTATATGATGCACAATCGCTTAGCTCTTGATTATTTGCTTGCTAGAGAAGGTGGAGTATGTGGAAAATTTAATTTGTCTAATTGTTGCATTGAAATAGATGACTCTGGACATGTTATTCAAGAAAAAAGTGACAAAATGGTGAAATTGGCTCATGTCCCTGTTCAAACTTGGAAAGGATTTAATTGGGACAATGTTTTTGGCTCATGGTTTCCAAAATTACCTGGGCTACAAGCAATCGTGGCATTGGTAGGTATGATTGCGTTAGGATGTGTAATATTAACATGTGTGTTATCCATTTTTGTTCGCACCATTTCCAATAGCCTGTCTTTGCTAGCTGAAAAAAGAGCCACCGCAAAGATCATGGCTCTATGGGACCACGAACATGGATGTTTAAACAAGGACTATGCAGAGGAATGCAACAGCCTCCTCGATGCTGCAACAGCTGCCTTAGATGATGATGAACCACCTGTTAAACAATATATTCACCTCTCTTCGGATGACGGGGTAACCTCGTATTCTTAAAACAAAAACAGTGGAGATGTGGCTACACACCAACACCTACGTATAGGTTACAATAGTAACTGCACCACGTAGGCATAGAAACTGTGAACAATGGAGGATTGTCCATCGGAGGAGAGAAACACACAAGGACAACGTGCAGATATCACGAACAAAGCACAAGACATTCACACACACAAACTGCCTTCGAATGGAATGCTTATCTGAAAGAATGTAACAGCTTTTGCCTGCTTCATGTAACTGCTATTGCCTGCCTTTTGTAACTGTTTTTACTTGCTTCATGAAATCACCTATAGTTTGCTGAGCTAGAATGTAACCCCCCTTGCTTGCCCCATGTAACTACCCATATTTTGCTGAACTAATAAAAGAGATTGCCTGAATTTGTTCTGGGCATTCTCACCCCGAGGAAAAACCCTGCGTGGAGTTATTCCTTCACTGTTTCGGCACCACTTCATGAGAAGCCTTCTGGACGCGGAAAAACCGCATCTAAGCCTACATGTTGATTTAATAAAGTGAAATTTAATCTAACAGCATTCCGTTAACTATAATACACTTAATTATTGTCACAGCAGATAGCAGCCTCTTAACTGATCTTGGTCAACCTCAGAAGAACTAACCTTGTTGGGCCTGGGGCAAACTGCCCAATGAAAGGATGGGTCACTAACCATTTCTGTCTGTAATCCATTATCCTTCCATAGCTGAAAAAACGCTAGGATGACTTAGTGCTCTGCAATGGGTGTTCCCCCCCCCCCCCACAACCTGCCTCAGGATGCTGTATGCAGGCAATGGAGGATGTTCTGAGATGCACTGAGAAAATGGGCAAGAACGACATTCTTCAGTCTGGAAATCTTATGGCTCCAACTGATTCTGCCATTCTCTCATGGGACCACTCACTTCAGTCTGATCTCTGATCTTTTTACTCAGTCTCAATCCTCTAGCGCGGTGGTCCCCAACCTTTCCAGCTCCACAGACTGGCAGTGGCAAGGGAGGGAGGGAAGGGATGGTTTCGCATGTGCAATCTAATGCCAGGTGTGCACAAATGGAGCTTCACGCACTTGCCCGCCGCTTGTGTGGACTGGTTTCCAACAGGCCACAGACCAGAAGTTGGGGATCTCTACTCTAGCAGAATTCTGGCTTCTGTAGCCTTACCCTTTCTCTCTCTTTTTTATATAAATACGTAGGTCTACCACTGGATTGAAGAATGCAAATGTTTTGAAATTTACTAGCATGTACCTGTTTAAATTCATGTAAATGAACGTGTAATTGAAAGGACTTGGTGTTATTTATTAATCAATTTTATATAGCTGCCCATCTCACCAAAGGCAGCTCTGGCCAGAACACAATAATTCACGCTTCTCCTTGCAATTCAATGTAATAATTAAATCTTACCTCCACCAAACCTTTTAGAATTTTGGATGATAAGACAGGTTTGAAGGTTTCAATAGTTACTAAGTCCAGTTGGAGTATATCAGTGTAACATTGATAAAATATTGCAGGGATTTGCCACACCTGACAGTAACTGAGAACTAAATGGAAAAGAGAGCAAAATAATTAATGCATTCTTTGGATAACAGTGAACTACCAATTTATTAGACTGTAGCAGTATCTTCCGTTTTACTCTACAAAGGAAACCCAACTCAATGATTACGTTGATACACAAATTGTTACTTTTAACTTGCAACACTAATATCTGATTTGTAACGTATGTTTGAGGACCAAAGGATCATGTTCTGTTGTTCAAATATACTGGATCTCACCCATTATAACTTTTAAGCTAGGGATGAAGCTGGTTAGCTCACAAAATTTTAGTGAGCTAAATCACTAATTTTTGACCAAGGTACCTCAAAGGAGTTAATTTGCAGAATGCACCCAAAATCTAGGATCCATAACTCCCATGGAATTGAAATTTGGCAAATTTTATAACATAAAATTATCATAAAGCATTTTATGACATAATACAAAATGTCAAAAAACATTTCCTGTGGTCAGCTCCTGATGTTTGTGCTATCATGTTTCCCCGAAAACAAGACCCGGTCTTATATTTATTTTGCATCCAAAAGAGGCAGTAGGTCTTATTTTCGGGGGATGACTTATTTTTCCCCCCCGACACCTGTCTTGCCTTGCCGGCACCAACAGTCCAGTCCAGCAGGAGCCCATGTGGCCGCCAGCCCACTTCTGCGGTTGCTTGCAGCCGCTTGCGGCAGGAAGCTGGGTGCCGCCACGAGGCGAGGCAGGTAGGGGAAGGTATGGATCTGCCCCAAGCGCCCCATAGGTGCACAAAAGCACTTTTCGCCCGGACGGAAAAATGATGGAGAATGGAAGTTTCGTCTGCTTGGGGCGCTTGGATATCTCCCTGAATTTTTAAGAACCTTTCAAGTACATTAGAAGCTCTGCCATTGTTGAAGGCACTGAGGAATCTGATAAGCAAATATCTTTGAAACAATGACCGAAGGGGGTCACAGGTAGTCTTGTAAGTAAAAGTAAATAAATAAATGAATACCTATCAGAATTAAAAGTCCAGTGATTCAGTAAGACTTGCTAGGTTAAGTTATAATACATTAATTTACAATTTGCATTTCTTGAAAAAAAATGCTAGAAATTCTGTTAGCACAGGAAATACACAAGCTAAAATATGATAGGATTTGGTGTTACCGTTAGCCATCAAATACCACTAAAATGTATATATAATGTGCATAAATATTGTGTGAAATACCTGCTGCCGGGAGATCCCGTACAATATTTGGCTGTTCTAGAAGAGAGCAATAAACTTTGTCTTTAAACTCTCTTGTTTTCAATGCTTTCAGGAAAGGTGAAGGGAGAGTTAGAGTGGATTCAATGGTTTTATAATCTGTTACAGGACATGCTGAAAGAACCAGTACTTGCAAATCAATCTTCTGTAGGCATCCAAAAACCTAAAAGGAAGATAAAATAGCAATAGCATTTAGACTTATATACTGCTTCATACTGCTTTACAGCGATTTACAGAGTCAGCATATTGCCCCCAACAATCTGGGTCCTCATTTTACTGAATGGAAGGCTGAGTCAACCTTGAGCAGGTCAGGATCGAACTCCTGACAGTGGGCAGAGTTAGCCTGCAATACTGCACTTTAACCACTGTGCCACTACGGCTCACCAACATTGCTTAACCCAAGAGATGAGCTAGGTCACATCCGTTCTTGGCAGCCCAAGATACTGGGGGCTGCTAATGATTCTGCCCCTGGCCCTAATGATTTCAATCTGATTTTTAATGCGATGAAGTGGGGCTGTGTGTGGTTCAGATTCTAAGGCAGACATGTCCAACACAAGGCCTGGGGGCCGGATGCAGCCCGCGAAGTGGTTTCATGTGGCCCGCAAAGCCGTCCTGGAAACAGTGAGGGAACGGCCCCCGCTGCCTTGGCCCTGGCCCAGGCCGGCCGGGAGCCAATGTACAATTTTGTGGTGGCTATCTATGCTGAAACGCATTCAGTCTTAGCTCCACAAGGCCGTCTGGAAACAGCGAGGAACCAGCCCCTGCCGTGTCGGCCCCGCCCCCTGGGTGCACGCTGGGGAGGCTCCTCCAGTGGACCATGCCTTGGCACTTGCCCTGGTCCCACCCCCTTCTGCCAGAGACCCTCAGATCTGTCCCACTCCTGCCCAGGCCCCCTTGACACGAACGATGTAGAGCTGGCCACGCCCACCCAGTAGGCCACACCCACCCAGTAGGCCACACCCACCATGGCCACACCCATTCGGCCCCCCGAGGGCAACCGCAATGCTGATGCGGCCCTCAATGAAATTGAGTTTGACACCCCCGTTCTAAGGTAAAAAAAGGAGCTATTCAGCACACACAATTGCGCAGGCAATACCTTTCCGCAACTCTAATTTAAACCAAACATGACTATTCCCAGGATCCCTGAATAGCCGTGCAGCCTTGCAATGCCAGGAAGAGAGGCAGCTGCAGACATGTGCTTTCTGAAAATACAGTACATGTGCACTCCAAAGCATCTTTTTGTTTTCAAATCTGAATCACTATACAACCCCCAAATAATGCCTCTTTTCTTTTAGGTAAGGTTAAATGAAGCCACTCCTAGATAAATGCAGCCTCAGATTCACGACCTGCGCTATCCAAAACATAATCAAACATGCCTACAGAAAGGGAAGGGGCCTGGTGATTTGACCCTGACCTTGAATGTCCTATTTCTCCCCTTTTACCTTTTCAAGCCACTGAAACTGTTGGTCTTCAGCCACGTGACAATTGCACTGGCACAGTAAAATCTGAAGAGGATGAGAAATACATTAATTTTAGTGAAAGAGACACGAATGCCTAATGCAACCGACCGACCCTCACCCCACCCCCTGGATCACCACAAGCTGCAATCTTCTGGACATTTCCTTGGAAGTAAATCTCATGCAATATAGAAGAAACTACTTCTAAGTGAATATATATGTGCTTACATTGAACATTATACAGGTAGTCCTTAACTTATGACCACAGTTGAGCCCAACATTTCCACAGCTAAGCAAGACAGTTGTGAGTTTTGCCCCATGTTACGATCTTTCTTGCCAGTTATTAAGTGAATCACTGCAGTTGTTAGGTTACTAACACAGTGTTTGACTTTTGCTTGTCAAAAAGTTGCAAAAGGTGATCACATGACCCCGGGACACTGCAACCGTCATAAATACGTGCCAGTTGCCAAGCATCCGAATTTTGATCACGTGACCACGGAGAGGCTGCAATAGTCATCAAGTGTAAAAACAAATGGTCAGAAGTCATTTTCAGTGCCACTGTAACGTCTAACGTTCTCTAAATGAATGGCTGTAAGTCGAGGACTACCTGTACTGACTTTGGACAAATATTCCAACTGGCATATCCTTAATCGTTACTACACGATTCTTCTTCACTGGCACATGAGATAATTGGAAGAGACTATAACTCAAGTACCAAACAGCACCGTGTATAGATGATGGCACCTGAAGTTAGTGTGGAGAGCAACTACTTATGTTCACCTAAAGAATTCTGTTAGAAATTCCTGCATAAGTAGGCAGACTCAACTCTCAAGCTGCCATTAATATAAATGTGCAGGAGTGCATTAATGTTTAATTAGTGGTATTCTAATTTTAAACTATCCTGCTTTGTTTTTCAAAATGAAAAGGCAGAAGTATCCATGAACAACTACGCTAATTGTATATAAGCATTTGTGTGGCGCAGAAGCTAAAAGCAAAGAATGACTATTAGCTTGAAGTCTCAGCAGGGTGAAAAGCCTGTTTCAGTTTGAAAGCTCAGTAGGGTCAAATCTGGTTAGTATTTGAAGGGGTGACTATAATGGAAACCCAGGGCTGAAGGCCAGTCTATGAAGTCAAAAATAACAATAACAACAACAATAATAATAATAATAATAATTAGACTGTTATCAAAAAAATCTATACAGTCGTGTTGAGAAATCACCAGGAATTGAGTTTGACTTGCTTTAACTTTTTAAAAATAATTTTGAAAGTTTTGATTGAACTTCTCTGCCTCCAAATGGTAAGAGATACTACAGTACTTACTGTGGGATCTGAAACTGACCGATAAAAACAACAGTATGAATCTTTTGGAAGAAGACTGGTTACTTTTGATGTTCTGCACCACTCATTCCATAACTGGGCAGAGCCAACCAGCTCCCAGCTTCCAGAATTCAAAATAAATGAAGACAAGAATGCTGTGGACCAAATGAGATTTATTAGATTAATCACTAGACCAGTGGTGGCGAACCTATGGCACGTGTGCCAGAGGCGGCACTCAGAGCCCTCTCTGTGGGCATTTCTCTGAACTGCTGGTGGCGGGTTGCAGAGCCCCAGTGTGTGCCGGTCGAGGGGCCAGCAGGCTGTGGCTGCTGATGGGATACTGTCGGCCCCCATGCGCTCGCTGGCCTCTGTGTGCGGGGGCCGATGGTGTCAGGCAGCAGCCACCCCGGCCCCTGCCTTGCCTTGCCCTGCGATAATGGCACCCCTGCCCTGCCTCGCCTCACCCCACAGGACGAGCCTCCTGCCCACCACCCCACCTGCCAGAGACCCCCTGGATCTCCCCCAACCCTGCCCCCACAGGCGTCCCTCCCCACGAGCAACATCGAGGTGACCACGCCCACCTTGGCCACACCCACCCAGTCTGCCATGACCACCACAGACACGCCCACCCAGTGGGCCACGCCCACCTGACACCCGGCGATAAATAAGTGGGTTTTGGGTTGCAGTTTGGGCACTCGGTCTCTAAAAGGTTCGCCATCACTGCACTAGACTGTTCTGAATCTATATTAGCAATCATTATTAGCAAGACTAAGCATTGCATTTCAATTTACAAAGAGACCATGATCCACAAATTATTTCGGTTGATAGAAATGAACCAAGAAGACTTCCACAAGCTACTTCAGTGCTGAAAGAAAGAATGGCCATCTTCTGCTTCTCACCTACTGCATTGCCTCCAACACCCAAGATAAACTTTGAACAAGGAAACTTTTCTTCTGCCGGTATGTCTGAGGTATTCCAGGTGATACAAACATCTCTAAGTATCAGAAAAAGAACATATTAAAAAGACCTGAACAAAAGGCTACAGAAAAAAACTTGAGTTACCTCAGAGAAAAGCAATCTGTTGTGTGGAATCTTTGGTGCTCTCTGAGCTTAGTTGTTTCCTTGCAGACATTTCTATAGCACTGAAGATGTTATCTAATCAGGTAATGAAACATCTGCACGTAAACAACCAAACTGCTACCTTCTAATGGTAGCAATTGGTACATCACACAATCACGATGAATACAAAGAAAACCTCTAAGCTTCCATAACAGTACCACTGACTAAAAATGCTTTCACTCTCCACTCATTGATACAGTGAGCAGCTTTTAGGCTGCTTTCCCAAGAAATGATTCCTGCACCATTTCCCCAAGGAAATCAAACGTACTAACCACTGAAAACAACACGGCTGCATTCACATGAGACAATGAAGGCAGACTAGGTAACTACAGGTAAGCTTAACGTGTTGCATGAATCCAGAATGTATAGTTAATAGTTCAGTATGTTGTAAAAGTGAAGAAAGCTGGATTAAAAATAAACTACAATAAAGAAATAAGTATTTAATGAAAACACAGCCTACATGCAATTCTATGAAGCTCCAGTTTTTTGGTTTGTTAGGGTTTTGGTTGTGGGGCTTTTGTGTCTTTTCTGCTACATAATGTGGTTATTATAGTAGTAACTAAGTTTGAAAAACAGCTACAGAAGACCTGACAGGAAGGGAAACAGAAACAAGAGAAAGAAAAAATCTCTTACATGCTGTTTCTCTACTGCAAATCACTCCACCTAATAAAGCAGCTATTAGAGAGGGCACATTTCTAGGGGAGATTTTTTGTGCTTAATTTTTAGTATTGAAATAAAAGGATCTTTTTAAAAACAACACAAAGCAATGCTGACATTTCTCTCACATGTCTAATGATCACAAGTGCCCTTCTAGAGTTAATGGGGATGCACAGAAGAATCAAGCTCAGGTTCAGTCCCATCTTAATTAAATCAGGCCAGACACTAAGGATATCCAGGAAAGATGGGTTTTTCTTTGCCCCAAAGAGGACTAATGTAAGTATAGCGCTAAAAGGCTATTTCACTGCTCACTACATCATATATTCATATGTTATATTATGAAGTTTATAACTCATATTTATTGTACCAATCAAAATATACTAGAAACTTAATTTGTTTGAGAGGCACTTCAGCCACGTTTGCACTACAAATTATTATTGCTACATTCACATCCTATGCTAAGTTTGGTGAATAATAATGCTGGCTGTTTTTTTGAAGCTTAGCATATTGCACAAGCTGCGTTTGTCCAACTCCTGATTTATCTGTCACATTGTGCAATCTCCATCCAGCAAGTTAACAGACTGAAGCAGTGCTTTTGCTCTCAGGTCCCCTTCCCATTTTTAAAAATTATGGGGGACCCCAAAAGAACTATCGTTTGTATGGGTTATATTCGATATGCACCGTATTAAAAATTAAAACCAACGCATTCGCTGACGCTACAGCTTCCCATGATCATTTGACGGAATTTTAGCGTTGTATTAATTATTGTATTATTTAAATATTTCATTTCCCCGGCAAATAATTTTGGTCTCGCGGATCCCCGAAAGGGTCTTGGGGAACCTCACTTTAAGAAACACTGGTATAAATCAACAATGATTCCAGATCCACGTGCGCTGTGCACCCTTCAGCTACAGTAGGCGTTTTGGGGGAGCAGCGCCAACTTTTAAAGAAGAAATGCCACATTCTGAACGTGCTCAGAAGCCCCCCCTCCCTCCTCCCCAAATCTTTTCTCGCTCGCGGATCTCTCCTGATCGCGACCTTTTCTTCTCCAGCGCCAGCCGAATCTCACGATCCTCCCGAGTCTCTTCGCGCTCTTCTGCAAGCTCTTCTTCGTCATCCAGGCCGGCGCGGGACGGGGGTGTGACCACCTCCCCAAAAAACGTAGCCATCTCCGGTGCAAGCGAGCCGACTCACCGCTGGAGTAGCCGCTGGAGAGCTGCCGAAAAGCGCGTCTCCTTCCGGGTTAAGCCAAGCGGCTAAATCTGCGAGGATCGTCGCCTGGAGCTCAGCGAGCATGCTCGCCTTCAGTTCGGGTGATCGCTTTTAGTTTGTGGCAGCTCCGGCTCTTGCAGCGCCCTCCGGTGGCACAGAGCCGGATTGTCCACGTTTATATCGCGTTTCTTGGTCTTTAAATGCCTTGCGATTCTGGGTAGTTGAGTGGGTGCGAGTGTGAAGGTAGGGGAAGGGAATGATCTCTCGCCGGCTTACAAGGGTAGGCACTGATTCGATCTGGGAAGGCTTTGGAATAAACTCCGTGGTGGTTGGAAAGGCCGTTTTCATAACCTTCAGGGGCAGATAAACGCTTATCCTCAGTTCTGACTAGGACATAATTTAATTAATTAATTAATTATAATTATAATTATAATTATAATAATGTTAAACTGCTCTGGGACTTCAGAATTCAAACAGACAAGCACCTGCAACATAACACCCCGGGCTTAACAATTGTCGATAAAAAAGACAAAAAAGTTTGGTTAGTGGACATGGCATTGTCTGGAGACAACAGAATAGAAGAGAAAGAACTGGAGAAGATAACAAGATACAAAGATCTATAAATAGAAATAGAACGACTGTGGCAAAGGCAAACAGCAGTGTCACGAGCGCATTACTTGCTGTGGCATTCTGGTCCTGCTTAAATTTCCCAATGCTCTTCAAGGCCAGCACCATGTAGAGTATGTTACAACAGTTTGATGGGAAAACAACTAACCTATGGTGACTGTGAGCAGGATCCACCAATTGGTGGAAATGGCTTGCAAAATATATTTGTGCAAACCTCTCCTGGTCATGGCTGCTACCAACTCCTCATGTAGGAGCAGGAATCCAAGAGAACCCCCAGATTGGGCACCATCTCTGAGTGGAGCGGTGTAATTCAAGGTTAACGATGGAAAGTCACTAGATCTATGGGGCTGTAAAACCCACAACCAGTCTTGTTAGGGTTAAGCACTGCCTCCAAGAGCTGGGAACGCACTGTCACATCATCATGAGGTGAAGATGTACCACTGAGTATCATCATCATACCGATGATACTTAAGCTGTGCCAATGGATGGCTTCACCCAGTAGTTGATAAGTAGAATGAATGTAATAAACCTACAAGATACAACACAAGAGTTGTTGTTTTGTTTCTCACTATCTTGGCAATTCATCCACTCAGTCTCCCTCAAATGTTCTGTAACATCACAAAAGAATTCCAAACAGATGTTGGGAAGGAAAGGAAAAGGTGTGAAAAGATTCTTTGTGTAACTCTTGATACAATATTGGAAGAGGGAAGCAAGCTTGGATCTGACACTTGATCACCAGCATTTATTTTTTTAAATTAACTTAGATCTGAACAAAAGTCCCGACCAATATCTTCAATGAAGTTAGGTTTTAAACTAGATCATCACATTCTATTTGAAGCTCTCTTTTCAATAGAGAAATTGACCATTTCAAACACTGTACCAATTTCTGAAGAGGCTTATTTGGTTTTACAAATAATCCTCAACTAACAACCATTGATTTAACGCCAAAGTTACAATGACACTGAAAAAAGTGATTTAGTCCTCACACTTATTCCCATCACTACACTCATGTGATGAAAATTCAGGAATAGAATAGAATAAAGTAGAGTAGAGTAGAGTAGAGTAGAATAGAAATCTGGAAGGGACCTTGGAGGTCTTCTAGTCCAGCCCCCTGCTCAAGCAGGATAATCTACCATTTCAGACATGTGACTTGGCGACCAGCATGTCTTTACAATGGTTGCAACCTTCCGGGATCATGTGATTCCCATTTGTGATCTTCCCAGCTGGCTTCTGACAAGGAAAGTCAGTGCGGTAAGCCGTATTTCCTTAATGTCCATGTGATTCACTTAACAACTGCAGTGATTTGCTTAACAACCATAGCAAAAGGGTCAGAAAATAATGGAAATTCTGGTCCCAACTGTGGTTGTAAATTGAGGATTACCTGTATAGTATTCAATGAATCTAGCCTTTGTGGTTCATTCAGAAAACCATAATTCAGCAGGCTATGAGTTAGTTCAGCGGATGAGTCTTGTTTCATATACTGCAGCCCACAGGGTGCGGTTGCATCATGCAGTGCTGCCAAACTGGATGTCATTCTGATAGAATGGAATGCAAAGTATCTGTCCGGAGTGGAGAGTTTGGCCAGCATGTGACCCCTAATTCCTATTACTTGGAATAAAGCAGCCAGAAGTCACACAAAACTTTAAAACTAATGGTAGGTTTCTTTTTTTACCTGGAAGCACTCTTTGTATAGGGTATCATGGCTGCTAGATAATAAAACTATTCAGAATGAGGAGCTGCATTCATTGCTGAATTCTAGCAGACAGCATCCGTGTGATGGGCCCAGTATTTTTCATTTGATTTTAAAGTGTCTCAGATAAACTGTTGAGTAGAACATAAAACACATGTCCAATGTACAATGATTCAGCCGTAAAAAAATTATAATGAAAATTATGTAATTTATTTCAATGTGTCAAGCACAAATTGTCCCCTAACATGGGAACATCACACAAAGAACATAGTTAAAAATCTGGAAACATTTACATTGAAAGTTAGCCCAGACTGGCAACACCACTAAATATTTTAAGGCTGTATACATACATACATATATATACAGATATATATATATATACTGCTATATATATATATATATAGCAGTACTTACCACTTGGAATTACTTCAGGCCAGAAAAGAAAAGCTTAGTACTGGCTGCATTTCTACATAAAATATTGCAAATCTTTTAAAAATGGTGTAAAAATAGGAAGACTATCAACAGATTTGGAGGATGCAGAGGCAAACCCTTACTATAAATGTACCTAAGTGCACACAAGATTTGAAGATGCCTTCAATCAGTCAGTAAGCCCTACACAGGATAGTAGGATATTATATAATACTGTACTAGCGATCATCCTTGATAGAAAATACAGGGAAGCCGAACAAATTGATTGCAAGTAATCAATTTAGAAATATGTAGAAGCAGTGGTTTGCAACTGCTTGCGTATCTGTCTTGTGTGCTTCAATAAATAAAAGGTCTCTTGGTGGCACAAGGGAATCCTGGTGAATCCCAGTACCTTAGGGATTTTGTGACATACAAAATTACCTACAGGACACAGTGCTGACATGCTCATCTAAAAATGATACAGTTCAGAGGCATTCTTTTCTATAATGCTTATTATGTCTCAATCGTGTGTGTGTGTGTGTGTGTGTGTCACGGCTATCTTATGTAGGCTGCAAAATCCAGATGAGTAGGGGTTTTCTCTATCTTGGCTGCTTTCCAGCAAACATCTGGATTTTTGCAGCCCAAATTAAAAAAAACAAAACTGATACATAAGCAGGCCTATTTGGCTCACTGACATAATTTAGGGCATCAGCTAATTGCACCTTGAAGGCCTCCAATTTCCTAAAAGTGGCAGGCTATAAGAAATTACACATTATTTATGGAATGTGATGTGCTATTCATAGGGACTCTAGATGTGACGGCACACACCAGAAGACCCAAGAAACTGTGCTGTCTATATCCATTGGCTGAATTTTCACATAGTTGCTTAATGTATGCAAATTAACTGATTCCAGAAGACATTTTAATGAATGCTAAAATGTTCTTCCTCAACAAGAGAGGAGATATAAAACAAGTCAGTGGGAACCATTTTACAAAAGAAGTAGATGCATACAATGCTTCGAAGGGTGTACCAATACTGGCTGGTAACGTTTAACTGCGTCAGAAAAATGACAAGACGTAGAAAACAAAATTGCACAATTAAAGCTACATTTGGCTTTAGCATTAAGGCCCATACAGGTAAAGAGGTCCTTGTGAATGTACATGGAAAAAGGCAATGACACTGATCGTTAAGAACAAAACTATGCAGGTTCCCTGCCTAACCTGGCTCTCTCTCTCTCTTCCTTCCACTCCTGGCTGTGTATTAAAGTGCTTGGTGCCTCAAAGGGCTCCTTGCAATTAAGTCTCCCCTTTTCTGCAGCTCCTCACTTTTATTGCTGCCCAATGCAGTGTTTTATTTGAAGACATAATTAATGAAGAGCTGACAGGTTAGAAAGATGCAGAGAAGAAACCAACAGCGAGAGTCCACAAGATTTTGGGATGAGCCCCTCCTGTAGAGAGATGCCTTGCTCAGTGCAGTGAGGTTTCTGGAAGAAAAAAAAACCAAGCCATTATTATTCAAGTCACCGATGGTCACCAACAGATACAGATCCTACACAAAAAGCAAAGCATCCACGCAGAATTAAAAGCCTGGGCACACACTTCTTTTTCCTCTCTTTTTAGAAAAAGGACCTAAAATAATGTCACACTTTCAATGGTTGCTCTATTCATTAACTCTAATCTTCGCAGCAAAGTTGAATAGGCTGCCCCCTCCCCAAAGTACCTCTAAAAGCGTGCTGCTTCCGTTTGACTGGGTTCATACAACATGCTCAGTCAACCTATGCCTTGCTTATGGTTCATAGGTTGTATGAACCCTTGCCAGCGTGTGAATTATAAACCAGAGTTTAGGATTTTGTGCCAACTATTTTCATTCCTCAGGCACATAATGGAGCACCTGCTGTGAACATTTCTTTTGATATCTGCCAGGCTCTCTGCCTCACAGGTTTTTTTTTCTCACTTGAATTATTTTTTAAAAAATCCATAGATGGACCATGGTGGGTAGCTGTTGCCAGGGCTTTGCTTAAAACTGTCCAAAATACTCAAGGTAAAATGGTTTGTCCTTGGCTAAATCTACTTTGGCAGCCATTCTGCAAGTGAATGAGATTTTTTTTTTTTTTTACATACAAATCATTGCATTCCTAGTGACAGATTTTATATCTTCCTGGGCTCCAAGATCACCACAGATGGGAACTGCAGCCAAGAAATTAAAAGACGCTTGCTCCTGGGGAGGAAAGCTATGGCAAATCTAGACAGCATACTAAAAAGCAGAGACATCACCCTGCCAACAAAAGTACGTATAGTCAAGGCCATGGTTTTCCCAGTTGCAATGTAAGGCTGTGAAAGCTGGACCATAAGGAAGGCTGAGCGCCAAAGAATTGAGGCCTTTGAACTATGGTGCTGGAGAAGACTCCTGCGAGTCCCCTGGACTGCAAGGCGATCAAACCGGTCAGTCCTAGAGGAGATCAACCCCGACTGCTCTTTAGAAGGCCAGATCCTGAAGTTGAAACTCAAGTACTTTGGCCACCTAATGAGAAGGAAGGACTCACTGGAGAAGAGCCTAATGCTGGGAAAGATTGAGGACAATAGAAGAAGGGGAGGAGAAGAAGGGGAGGACAGAGAATGAGGTGGCTGGATGGAGTCACTGAAGCAGTAGGCATGAGCTTAAATGGACTCCAGAAGATGGTGGAGGACAGGAAGGCCTGGAGGAACGTTGTCCATGGGGTCGCGATGGGTCGGACACGACTTCGCAACTAACAACAACAACATTGCATTCCTAATGAAATATCATACTTATGTATGTCCTGCTGGGCTCTCTGGAGTGATAAGACAGCAGTGTGAATTTCCTTCAAGTGGCTGGTATCCTTCCCACATTGAGTACATGGGCTTCCAAGGCCTGTGCGAAATGATGAATTAAGGGATAGGATTTCACAATGCAATTTAGAAAAAAGAAAGGAATCCGATACCACGCCTTTCCTATTATTATTATTTTTTAACTCTTCCCTTCTCTGAATAGGATTTGCTTATACATAATGAAAGGCAATATAAAACTGGAATGGACCACAAAACTAATTTTAAATTCACTGGACACTGATATTATTCTAAGTCAGGGGTGTTAAACTGCCAGCCCATGGGCCGGATGCGTCACGCCAAAACCGTGCCCACCCCATTGCTGGCAATGGGGGAAAAGTCGCGATATGTCGCGACACGTCATGTGACGTTGCGAATTTGACACCCCTGTTCTAGGTCTTCAGATAGCAGTGTCCCTAACAAGCCATGATATGTCGAAATGATACCTGTTATCATGATGCCATTGCTCAAATGATGCGATTATGCAGTTGTGTCATGACAGTTGATGTGTGTAGGTCACGTTATGTGTACATGTCATCATTTTTAACCAGCCCCCCCCCCCTTGATACACTGATTACAGATCTTTTCAAAGGAAAGACCCAGATAGACCTTTTGCAGATCAGAATGGGGCAACTCGCAGTGGCCATCTTGCAATGGGATAGCTCAACGTGATGTTATCCACCACCGGGGTTTTTTTGACATTATTTCCATTGACAAAAATGGAAATTATGTAGAAGAAACAGTGGCAGTTAACCTTTATCACGTTGACTTATCCCATGTGGATTGTCCTGTGGTGAGTTGCCTGTGGCGAGTTGTCCTAGAGCCTGGCAGGAAGCTCCAGTATCTTAAAAAACCTGAGGTAACTGTAGCATATGAATTACCTCACAAAAACAAATACAATGAAGTGCATGTTTTGAATCTTAGTAAGGGGAAAGCACTGGGGTTTAAAATCTTCTAAAAGGTCTAAATACACTAAGAGGTCATACTACAAACATTGCTATCTCATTAAAATGTTAGCTTGCCTAATTTATGGTATTTATTCTAGGGACCACAAATCAACATAGTATACTAAAAGTGCTTTCCTCAAGCTGGTGCCTTCCAGATATACTGAGACTTCAACAAATAAAAGATCAAGATTGGCTGAAAACTATAGCAATTGAAGTCAAATGTATCTGGAAGGGTTGGGAAGGTGATGTAAACCATTAAAAGGACTTTTCAAAAATCTACTTTGGCCTCTGACACTTGAAACCAAGGATAATGTTTTTTCTTTAATCCAGCCAATTTATTGCTAACTTTTGAAAAACTTGGGCTATTTCATATTATTCCGTGAGCACTATGTCCTGGATAAAATGGCTGAGCTTTCCTTAAACTAGTGCCTTTCAGATACGCTATAATTTTCATTGCCCCAAAACAGCATCTTGAAGTCACTAGCCTGAGGAAGGCTGATGAACTATTGTGACACACCAACAGGTCTTAGTTAGGGTAGGGGGATATATAGGCAATGTTACAGGCTGCAAAATACAGTACTTGCCTTCATCATCTGAGAGTTCCTGCACAGACTCTGGCGTTGAACAGCTACTTTCAGTGTTCTGGCTATTGTTGGAGGGTTGATCGCTGGCTTTGCGGTGTCGACTCTGAATGTAAAGAAATACCAACCAGCTCATAAGATACAAGCCACAGTAGAGAATTTAGGCATGCTATAGAAACTTAGGAATTAGTGCACAGACTCTCTGCTACTGGAGATTGCTTATCAAATTATCATCTGAAATAAAAGTTTTCTTGATGGGACTGTTGAGATTTGCTACATTGTAACACTACCAATCTACACCTGGGCAGTGGAAGCACTATAAGTGGAAGCTTGCAGCAACACGTTACAGCACAGCCTGATTAAATGTCTAATATTTTAAAGAGGATTATAGCTAACCTTCCCGGCATTCCTCCAGGATACCCAATTTCATTTTTCCCTTCTTCCATTTTTGTTTTCTAAGGTATCAATATTTGCAGACCATGAAATATTTTCCCTTTACATTTTCTTTGTATTTCAGGTATTGTACCCACGCATCTTTTCCCAAATTATTCTGGTGAAGCTTCAAAGGTGTGGTGAGGAGAAAACATTTATTGGAAAACATTTCCAATAAGCCATGTAAAATCCTACGTATCAATCACTTACTACGGTATTATTATATTGTCTAACTGCCATTCTTCTTGCATTTATTTATGCTGAGATTATGTTATTCCACAGTATTCCACATTATTCCATACTTGCTTCGGAATGGACTCATGGTGAATTGATTGTGGAATCACAATCTGATTTGGCTTTTCACCCAGTCTGGAACCAGACTGGAGAAAAGTACTCTAATTTTCTAAACATTGTGGAAAATGCACACTGCCAGCAGAGCTAATTACTGATTACCTTGTGTCGTGCAACTTGGTTATTGATGCACATGTTCTTGTGAGTTGACAATCTGCTAGATAAGTGCCTCTGCATGGTTTGAAGTATGCCGT
This sequence comes from Azemiops feae, assembly GCA_023970755.1. Lineage (NCBI taxonomy): Eukaryota > Metazoa > Chordata > Lepidosauria > Squamata > Viperidae > Azemiops > Azemiops feae. The sequence continues at coordinate 502,010 of JALGBA010004127.1, read as the reverse complement.
CCTTCTCATACTGGGCAATATCATCCAAAGGATCCCAAGGCCTTAAACTTTAACAAAAAAAGCTTACACTGTAAAAATCCATCAGATTTACAAGTGGTAATACACATACTGATTACTGAACTCGGGTGGATCAGAAAAGGTCACTTTAAACCAGGTGAGTGATCTTTATGGCATGAGACTATATAAAGAAATGAGTAGCAATGTTACTCAAAAAAAGGCATCATTAAAAACATGATTTAACTGTAACTCAATAAGCAACAGCATAATATTAATTCAAATTTGTGGCAACCCAGTCATATCAATGTTATATAAATTAGGCACCTACAACAGAGGAAATGGTAAAAGACACTGATGAATTAATTATAAGGTATATTGCAAGAGATGATAAATGCAGTATCTAAAAAGAACAAAATACTACTAATGGCAACAATTGGAATGCAAAAATTGAAGCAATAGTACAAATTGCAATTATACAAAAAATTGGGATTGGGTAAACATAATCATGCAAGAGATGGGTTAACTTAGTTTTAAAAAGAGAATTTCTCATTTCTTTGCCAACTCCAGCTTCAAACAATATAAATGCAGACTCCACCACTTAATACTGTTAGATAAACAATACTGGAATTAAATTGACTACATCATTAGGAAATGAAGATGGCAAAGTGCCGTCAAGTCATCCAGGATACTTCCAGGAACATACTGTGGAATAAACCATAAATTATTGGTGTTATAGATTTAGAGAATATGCTTCAAAGAGAAGATTTAATCTGAATGTAAGTTACATGCAAGGAATAGATCCAAGCTAAAGACAACTGGAGAATCAATGGGATGATGTAGCAATCTATGAAAAATTAAGAAGCACTTTCCCAAAGCGAGACACAAATATCTCAATCAAACATATCAACACATAAAGGAAAGAACAAGAAGAAAAAGAGAGATATTTAAGAAAATCAGCAAAATCCTAAGCAACAGTTCACAGGTAGGATAGGACTACTCAAGATTAATGGCTATATATTTTATAGTGATTTAACTGTTACAGTTGAGGATTATAGTGTAATGAGGATTCCGCATTTTTTGCCTTTCCTCACTATTCATAGCATGCCCTAGAATGAGGGAGGGGCAATGGCTTAGATAAAATATATAAAGCATACCTGGACAGGCAACTTTTAATCACCACGCCACATGCTCTAACTCATGGCTTTTCAATCTTTTTCAGACTGTGGAACTTATTAACAACAAAAAAAAAAGGCACTTTGATCAAGAGACAAAGCTCTAGTACAGGGGTAGGCAACCTTGGCTCTTTTATGACTCGTGGACTTCAACTCCCAGAATTCCTGAGCCAGCCTGGCTCAGGAATTCTGGGAGTTGAAGTCCACGAGTCATAAAAGAGCCAAGGTTGCCTACCCCTGCTCTAGTGATTGAAAACTGGCTGGATTCAAGTGATTTTTTTCTGTTGTTGGCTCAAGACTCTCACAAAAGTCCATCAAATTCTTGAAGGCGATTATGAACATGGAACATAATTTGAAAAGCTCAATTACAAATCACTCACTCTTCATATTTGTAGTGCCATTCGTTTGTGGTAGCATTGTGCCAGAAGAGCAAGGGCTTCCACTCTGTTCCGTTCTCCTTCCGTTCTCGTGTTGCATGTCTCTGTTCCTCTTCCAACACAAACTTTTCTTGAGTTGCCTTGTGCTGGTCTCCTTTGCCAATTGCACTGGTTACATGCTGCCAGAGTCTAAAAACAGTCAACCATTAAGTTAGTCAGAAGGCTAGCGTAGCCATACAATTCAGTGGAAATGAAAGAGACCTGGAAACTTGGTTAAGTAATGTTATTGATCCTTCTGAAATGCCAGAGGATGCATATCCTCAGTTAACAACTAATCATTCTGCAACCATTCAAAGGTACAACAGGACTGAATGCATGGTATTTACAACCAGTCCCTACGGTTCCAGCCCAGCTACAGATTATAAAGATCCCACAGCAGCAGCCACCTTTGGCCCTTCAAACACTCACTCATGCTTTGGTCATCTTGTACAATGCACATGTGTGTCTGCCCTTGAAAACCACTTCGAAACTGCAGCTGACCCAGAACATGGTGGCATGGGCAATTATATGTGTTGCGTTGATTACCAGTTGGTTTCTAGGTGCAATTCAACTGTTGGTTAACACCCATAAATTATATAAGTATTTCTATGGTACTGAAAATTACTATTTAAAGGACCATCTGTCTTCTATAGTTTCTGACCAGCCTGTACAATCAAGGCAGAATTGACATGTTCCAGATCTCTTCCACTGAACTTTGATGGGATTCAGGAGGTATAGCTTCTGCCCCTTGGTACACAATCTTCCCCTAGAGACATTGGCCTTCACCTTGACCCCATTTAAAAGAGCTCTGAAATATTGGCTCTTCGCCTAGGCCAGGGTTAGGCAACCTTGGCTCGTTTATGACTCGTGGACTTCAACTCCCAGAATTCCTGAGCCAGCCATGCTGAGGGGAAAGGGAGAGGTTTCCAAGCTGAGCCATGCTGGCTCAGGAATTCTGGGAGTTGAAGTCCACGAGTCATAAAAGAGCCAAGGTTGCCTACCCCTGGCCTAGGCCTTGGGTTAGAGGGATAGGTAGGTTCTGTACGTTTTATTTGTTTTGAATATTTTTTTCCTCCGGGTGTTTGGGTTTTTAAGTAGTATTTTAGGGTTGATTTTATTATGTGCTGTCCAGAGTCACTATAAACTTGGGCAACCTTATACAATTAGTAAATAATAAACATAACCTAATGATAAATGAAGGAATAATTCCATTTGTAATAAATCTAGCAGAAGGATTACAGTACTACATATTAGTCCCAATAAAAAAGGAAGAAATCTGTATCTATATGTGGCCAAGACTTTGTTCGAAACATTTCCACTGCATCAGGAATGGAGAAACCACCACAAGTTTAATTTCTTCTGAATCATGTTCAAAATACCAATTCATAATCTAATATAATTAGACATAAATCAACTTTTATAAAACTAGGTTGCCCCAAATGCAATCCAAGATAATCATATTCTTTCCTGTCACTCTCTGACACCAGTCTGCCCACCTTACCTCTCAGATTCAAATTCTGTCTGCTCTTCAAACAAGACAATGTGACGTTTCAGTCTTTGCTTTCGGACTTCACTGGTTGGGTTCCAAAAAATATCTGTACTGCCATTTTTCAGATCATTTATATATACTTCACCATCCTGAAAAAAGACAATTTAGTGCTAGCTTCAAACAAGCAGGAGATATCTTGAGACAGGATTAAGAACTAAGCGAAAGAATTCCATTCTTCTCTATTAACAGAGAATTATTTCCCTTATTTTTTCCTACATCATTATTTCTTCCATTTATTATTATTATTATTATTATTATTATTATTATTATTATTATTATTTATATAATAATAATAATAATAATAATAATAATAATAATAATAATAATAAAAATAATAATAAAAATAAAATAAAAAGTTGGAAGGTACCTTGGAGGTCATCTAATCCAACCCCCTGCTCAGGCAGGAAACCCTATACCATTTCAGACAAATGGCTTTCCAATCTCTTTTCGAAGGCTTCCAGTGTTGGAGCATTCACAGCTTCTGGAGGCAGGTTGTTCCACTGATCAACCTGCCTCCAGAAGCTGTGAATGCTCCAACATTGGAAGTCTTTGAGATTGGACAGCCATATCATTATAAATGATAACGTCTTTGAGACAAGGACCTATCTTTTATTATTTTGTCAAATCTCAGATACTTGGTGTCATATATTTGGGTTATTCATGACCAAAGAACCAATATGGTAGTTCTTGAATTATGACTGCAACTGGGGCTGGGAACTCTTTGCTAACCAATGTGGTCATAAAATCTGAAATCACACATCACTGCATTGCTTAGCAAAGGAGTCCCAGTAACTCACCCAAAAGCGCAATTGGTCCAGAATCCAGCAGCTCGAACTATTATGGGCATAGCTTGGGATGCTCCAATTGCACCTTTGCTTCATAAGTGGCATTGGCTCCCAATAGGTTTCTAGGTGCAATCCAAAGCCTATTATCAATAAGGCCTTCATAGCATGGGCCTCAACGTTTGAAGGAATGCCATTCTCTGTGATTTTCTCTATGCACTGCATCAGGCAGGCAGAAGGAGCATGCTCTAGGTTTTATCAGTTAAAAGTATAACCTGGCAGGACCTAGGAAGCATGTCTTCTCTGCCCTTTAGAACATTCCCTCTCTCAAAAATAAACGCTGCTGGCCTTCCACAAAGACTTGTTTCTTCTCTCAGGCGAGAGGTCAGGATGTGTAGAATTCGTGAGTTGGCAAATGGTAAGGGCATCACCATTTCAGAGAATATATATATAGTCTGTTAACTCCAGGCAAACCCCTCCAACTTAGGATTCATCACATGAACACTCTGAAGTTAACACTATTCTTGGGAAGCTGAAGTGTTCAAGCTGACCTTCCAAGAAGCGTGTGAATTACTACAACTGCTTCTGACTGTGGATCTTGGTTGATGTTCATTTGTTACATTGAAACCAAAGTTAAAAGATTTCAGAATTTGGGCTAACAGACAACAAGCACAGCTAGATCGACACCTCGGCAAATACAGCTGCTTGATGCCGTTTTACTCGACTTGTTTTTTCTTTTAAATTGAGTTCTCTTCTTGGAAGCTTCATGGGACACAGCATTCCAATGGCAGCTTTTCAATTCTTGCATCCATTTTTAAACTGCCATTAAAGGATATTATGATTTCTTACCCAGTGTCCATCAAGACTTGCCAGCACTTCTTCTCCCGATTTAATCTTCCCTGAAATTTGATTAATGCTTGTGCTGCCACCAAAAAATGGCTAAGGAATGCAAAGGGAAGAAAAAAAAATGATTTCAGTCCAGAAAGAATGTGAAGTTGCCCGAGACTACAAATGTATCTAGATGGATAACTAACATATAAATTCTCTAGAATTCCAGTGAAAACTAAGTCTATATTGTTCCTGATACATACCAAAACATAGATCAAACAGATAAACATTTTAGCTACTGACATAAACTACTAAACTGATTATTTTAGTATGCACTTCAAGGACCAGTCAAATTTTATCTGCATACTGTTTGGGGCATATCAAATGTGCACCAACCATGGAAAACTCTTGTGCACATTCATATTCTAGAATGAATTTAAGGACCATTACTGGTAGTCAAAGAGACTCTTGGGGGACATAGTAATTATTAGTAGGCTATAAAAAGGCAGAAAAATCAAAACATCCATGCTAGGGCTAAAATTACAATAAAACAATAAAACTCTAAATATAAAACAAATCAACTATTACTGAGAAAGCCTTGGGATGATTTTTAAAACGAGCCCTATGAAATTCAGAGAAGGAGATAAAATTGGAACTGGAATGTTGGAGACAAGCTGAAAATAGAACAGAATGTCTAGTACCTTTAATTTGAATTCCAGTTCTGCCCGATGATTGCTTTTTTCACAATCAATAGTAACTTTTCCTCCAAGTTCCATTGTCATAGTACCATACAGAATTCCTAGAAACAGCAAAAAAAAAAAAAAAAAAGCAAAAAAAAACCCCCACCATCTATTAACACGAGTATCAATTATGCAGAGACTACATGCATCAACCTATAAAGGCAGCCCTGTTCATTCATTATGACTTACACCAAAGGAAAATTTAAAAACCCTGATTTAATAAAAAAATATATATATTGGGTTGCAGTAACTTTGTCCTGTTGTTCAGCACATTCAAGCAAAGCATAAACATTCATGTAGCAGGACAAGATAGAAAGCTTATCTCCATCAATTTGTAGAATGCAGGGTCATCTGAACCCATCAATGCTACACTCGTTTCTGTTTGGGAGGGCTTTCTTGATATCACAGAGCAAGAAATGCTTGGTGCAAATTCAATCCTTGCTCCCTCTATGGCTCAATATGTATTTTCTGATGGCACCATGGCATTGTCGTAGACAAACTTTGGGTATCTTAAATTGTATACTGTAACCAATTCTTTGGAAATAGCACATTTACAACCTGATGTTAAATTTCCCGATTTGTACAAACTCAATTGCACTGCATTTGTACACGTATAGGTAAATCCCCAAACTACTGTGTTTTAAAAATATATTTTGTAGAAGGCATTTCAACAGATGTAATTTCCATTCTACAGAAATATTAAGGCACAGAAGCTATTTTCTTTTGCACAGTCTTGATGAGTGCATCACATTATTCCAAAGAATTCAGATTTCTTTTTACCATTTTTGCAATAAAGCATAGCTGGTGGGCGCCAAGGCTTTGTATTTTATAGTTTTAAAAACAAAACAAAAAAACCCCAGACTCCTACCTCATCCTAATTTCCTATATACTATAGTTAGAAAACCTTAACGAGGATCTTTTTAAGGCAGAAAATGGAATCCAAGACATGAAAGGACACAGCACATGCAATTCCCGCGCCCCCCCCCTCCAGAATCCCAGCAATGTCCCACCTTTACAGTGTGCGTATGGCATTGTAATGACATACTCTTCCCCAGAACTTAGAAATGTGAGTTTAGCTTGGCCGTCCAATAATGCTGAAAGCGAATTACCTGTAGAAACAGATGAACACAAATGGCATCACGGTCCTTCTTAAAATTGGACAAGGGAAACAAAAGATACAACTATCTAGATTCAGAAAAAAAACAACTTTCTGAAAAGCATCCTTGATGGACATGTTTTTAAGCAGATACAATACACCCGTTTTTTTAAATTATTATTTTCTTTTAAGGGATGTGTGAGAAGTGACTCTCAATATTTTTTTCCCCTCTTAAGAACAAATTGCAATATGTCCATGCATACAAAAGAACCTCTACATGTTAAAATTTAACAATATGCTTTATTCCTACATACACTGGCATCAAAGTTGATTTTGGCGTTGGAAAAAAGTGGAAAAAGGGCAAATCAGAGTTGTGCCTATCATAATTCTCCAGCTGCATTCACGTTTAATGCTAGCCAAGATTTCTTTTCAATTATGATTTGTTGAACAAGTTGAAATGGCCTAGTTGCCTTAAGAGGCGTGTTATATGTCACACTACATCAAAATCAAGCAAACCACATGGTGGTTTACCAACATGCATGAACTACTAGACCACTATCTGTCTGATCTGATGCCTTACCATAAAATTTTGATTTGGCTAGAATGCTGCCAGTAATACAAAACCCATCCTTCCTATTACTGACATGAAAGGCTGATACTGGAGGATGATGAGAAACCTGCAATGGAAGGCAACAAAATAAAAAAGCATGTACAAAGTTTTGCTGTACAGTTAAATATCCATAGTGCTGGTATAAAAGGAAGTCTCAGATTTACCTGTTCTGCTATGTAAAATGTGTGACTGTTTGTCTGTGGATGAAACCAACAGCAACGAAAAGTCTCTCCCAAAATGGGATTGTATGGCTTTTTTATTCCCTGGAAGACAGGAATTTAATAATATTATAGACCCACAGTTTATTTTCCCAATGTAATGAAATGGGTTTCTGAATGTGCAACTGATGGGGAATGAAAATCATTCATACATTCATACATCTTCACAACAAAACTTCATGAGGTAAGTTGGTCTGAGAGAGAGCATCAGGATCAAATACTGAGTGGAGGTAAGAATTGGGTGTCACTGGTCTTGGGTATTACTGGACAATTTAACTGCAGATCTACACAGGTTCTGCAGTCTAATCCCCTTGGAAACATCTTTTTTTTTTAATACAGATAGTAATGCAGATCTTCCTTCTAGGAAGGTAAGTTGTTTTCTGCTAAGTAGCGGCTCTCTCAAGGATTTCAGACACATATTTTTCACATTCACCTAAGGATAAACCACACATAATTATTTATCTTCTATATAAAAAGCATGTGCTCCAACTCTTGAGCTACCCTTTCACCTTACCATCTAAGGTCATTTATTCTAATACAAGACTTGTTGCTTATGGTCAAAATGGATTTAGATCTATGAGATCAGATGCAACCTGAGAGCATCATGCACATTCAAGGCCACTTCACACATTTATTATACCTTTCTAGTTTTACTTAGGGTGATTAAATATTCCAATGTCATTTTTATAGACAAAAACCCATCCAAGGGAGCTCATGTATAAGTAGACATATTTTTTTAAATTATAACTCTAAAATGTTTAAATCCAGCTGAATTCCAGATGTAAATTGGATAGGGAAATAAAATTTATTCAGGGGAATTCTTAAGTAAAGAAGTGGTGTTTAAGGACTTCCTTTAAAATGATGGTGATGGTGCCTGGAAAATTCCATGGCCAATCCCTAATAACATTCTTGAAGATTTTACATCTTTAATACAGTTCACAATTCTTTTGATCCGATATAAAGAAAGGAACGCTGTAACACACTGTCATACCTTTGGCTTTTTATAAAAGCCTGATAGATACCATCTCAAGACTTGCTTGATTCGACAGTATGGATCTTCTTCAAGAGCAGCTCTGCAGGAAGAATTAAAATGACCATTTCAGTTATTTTCTTCATGTGTATGACTTAAGCTGCAGGCTTTATTGGGGCAAAAAGTATTTTTTTTTATTTGTTTTATTTGTTTATAGAGTTGGTTGATTATGAGATGGATGGCATATAAATTTAATACATAAAATAAAAATGATCATGAAGCAAGATGTTAAATTTATAGAGTTGGTTGATTATGAGATGGATGGCATATAAATTTAATACATAAAATAAAAATGATCGTGAAGCAAGACTCTATGCAAAGCAATAGAACAAAATAAAACAAAAAATGAAAAGAGCAAAATACGGCCAAGTTCAGCTGCCTCTTTCAAATATTCACACTGACAAGTTAAGAGAGGAGAGTGATCACATTTTCAATACACAACTACAGAAATCACAGAGGAGTTCTTAGACAGTAAATGTTTAAATGTCTGGATACTTCTGAATATCTGAGATTAGATTAGTTCCATAATTAGATAAGAAAGACTGTAGATCGAACCATATGCCCACTTATGCCTGTATTCTGGAACTTATCTTTAATATCCATTTTTCTTTTTTGCAGAATTCTTTTTGAATTCTACAAAAAAGAACATTTATAAATGTTGTCACCGACATTTGTAAGAGATTTGGTAACAGGAATATTGAGATACTTTATTCATTTGCCTCTTAAAACAACCAAATATATATATAAAAAATCTAGAAACAGAGAACGTGAATGCTCACTCTGTTCCTTATATGCCTGTCCACTTATGTTGCACATTAAACTATTATTATTTTAGATAATGCTTCATTTTATACAAGAAAATTTATTCCAGGATTTGTGCATAAACTAATTCTTTATATTCCATACAATAGTCATGTTAATAACATTAAATAACAAAACTGAATATTTTTATTATTTGATGAAGAGCTTGCCAGATTGCCAAAGATTTTAGCATTTTCATATGAGATTTTGAAATATTTCAAAAATAAGTTCATGGAAATCTCAGGAGATGTAATAACCTACAAGCTATTATCAGTTTATTTTTTTAAAAAAATATTCTTTCAATTTGTCAGATTCCATGATATCACTATATGAAAAGGTTGCTAAGTTGCTTGAGAAGGAAATTGGCTGTGAAGGTTTGCGATAAATACATATTTGGAGCTAAAATATGGGTTACATCTATTATTTTCATTATTTTATTTATTATACATGCATTTTCTATTTATTAATGAACTTGGCATTTTGGTCTTAAATAGAAATCTTTGATAGGTTCATTGTATTTTTAACTGCTGATAACACAGCAGTATTTGAGACCGTATTTATAAGACTGAATTGTTATTTACTTGTTAATGTTAACCCTTTTCCTCTTTAAAGAAGAAATAGAATACAAATTGTTGATCATATGTTTTACTGCAGAAAAGAGTCACTATTCCCAAAATATTTCAGACTTCATATTTCTCCATGCTGTTTTTAATGTATCATGGATCTGAATATATTCACTCTAGCAATGGACATGTAATTAAGTGCTGATTTATCAATCAACAGCATTGAGGGTATTTTCCCCCTTTTCTCATTGCATTTCCCATTGTTCTCATAAACCACTTTTGTCTAAATATCACTGGGACACATAGCTGGCATGGTTTACTTCCTATGTTATCAGAGACACCTCTTAAATATACAAATACCCCAGCAGTTTTAGCCATTTCTTGTTCAGTCGCTAAGTCACGTCCAACTCTTTGCGACCCCCATGGACCACAGCATGCTAGGCTCCCATCTGCTCCACTCTATCCAGGAACCTGTTCATTGCATTGATGACACTATCTAACCATCTCATCTCCTTTGCGTTCCCCCTTCTCTCCTTTTGCCTTCAATCTTTCCCAACATCAGAGTCTTTTCCAATGAGTCCTCTCTTCTCATTTGGGTGGCCAAACTATGTGAGTTTCAGCTTCAGTATCTGTCCTTCCAGTCAGGGTTTATTTCCTTTAGGAATTCTAGCCATATGGGTATTCTTACACATCATTTCACAGAGATGCACTTTCCAGCTATAAAGTTGCGGGTGCTACTTACTGGGAAAGTAGATCAGCATGGTAGTAATAATCTGAAAGTTTGTTGAGGAAAGAGCGTGGCTCTAATATAAAAGTGGGTAAAACCACACGGGACAAATCCATGCCTGGCCGTAGCTGCTTCAGAAGAATCCACATCAAACTCTTATTTTCCTCAGACACAGTCTCGGTTTGAGAGCATTCACCTGTCTGATGAGGAAAATCTTTAGGTAAGATTGAAGCTTTATTAAAGGGAAAGCAAAAGGGACAATTGGCATCATCGTCAAATATGTTCTCCCCCTGCTCTCATATCACCACTGAATAAGAATCTCTCAAAGTGGAAGAGTTAGCATCCTTGAAAGATGCCTCCTGTATTATGACATCAGTTCATATTATAATGTTATCATCTGTTTATGTGATTTCTTGAATATTCTGCTAACATTTCCATTCATAGATCATCAATCTTCCTCACAAGAATCCAGAAATTGAGTCTGAGTGGCTGAACATATAGTGGTAGTCCTCGACTTATGATCACAATGCACCCAGAATTTTGGTCATAAGTTGTGGAGATTGAGGCACGTGATCAAACTTAATTTTATGACTGTTTTTTATGAATCATCACAGTCAAGTGAAATATATAGTTGTTAGGCGAACCACATGATAATTAAGTGCATCCAGAAGATCCAGTGGGCACTTTTTTGCCGTTTTCTGCCACAAACTGACCAAAAACATTGCAAATTGTGGTCACATGACCATGGAATGCTGCAACCACTTGTAAATGGGAGTTGGTTGCCAAGTGCCCCAAAATGCAATCATGTGATGCGGGGGGGGGGAGAGCAGCAGTCGTAACTTCAAGGATGAGTTCTAAGGAGTTTTTTGGAAGTCCATCATAACTAGGAACAATTGTTAAGTGACCGACCTTAAGTTGGGAACTATCTATAATCTACAATGTTATGTAAATCCAAGTATCCCTCATTTATGATGCTTTTTTTTAACACCAGCCATAAAACTCAACAGAAACACACATTACTGGGGACAGAGTCCAACATTCATAATAATAAAAGTGAGTTTTTAGAGCAAGAAGATTTGCTAGTAGAAACTGTAACTGAGCAATTTGTTTTATTCACATAAAGTGCTATAACCTTAGCTGTGACAACAGGGTGGTTACAGGCAAAGCACTTGCTATGGAAAACTTCCAAGACACGTGTCCCAGTCTTCTCTAACCTGGTGCCTTCCATAGAGTTGGACTTCAGCCAGATGTTCTTAAGAACTGCTAGACCGTTGCTGGGCTACAGATTATGGGATTTGAAATCCAGTATATCTAAAGGGATCAGGTTGTAGAAGAAAGCTCGTCTTCTACTTTTCTTTGCAAAAGAAGGTGAAGTTTTGGATCCAAGCCTGCTTCTAGGAATCATGTAACTTCATGCAAGGAAAGAGCCAGCCTGACTGGAACAATCTTCCACATCTCTCACACCAATATAGATCTGTAAAATGCTGCTCCCTGAGCAAGTTCACTGCAGGTATTTAGCACTGTGCCAAGCGCCGAACAGCAGAACTCCGTTTGATAAAAGGAAACATGTCTGCGGTGAGGAATGAAACCCTTCTTTCTCTTATTGATTTTGATTATTTACCATCCATCTAGATCCACCAAGGATAATGGAAATTTCAGACACAGATGCCTGTAACATTGCTATAAGCTGTGATGCAAACTGATCTGCCAGCACTTAATAGCAGCTACATTTGCATTTTTATTGAGGCATACATCTTGGGTATTCCATACAAACATACATGCAGCTCTAAATGGAGTGTAAAATCAAGCCCTTTATGTACAAAAGAAGACTTTAAGATAAATATGTGCCTGTTTTTTCCTACTCTTAATATGTCACTATTCCATCAATTTAACTGAATTGTTACCACCTTGGGTAATTCGTAAATGAGTGATAAGGAAGTCAACTATCTAATTAAAATACCAGAAGTTTAAACTTGTAGAACGAAGGAATACATACATACATACATACATACATACACACACACACACACATCAACATTCTTCAATGAATTCTTCTTAAACTTTATTCAGGCTATATGTGATTGCCATGGATACATATTTAAAAATTTTATATTTTTAAGAAAGCTGGGATTATTGGAGGTGAAAGAGTACAGGTAGTCCTCAACTTACAACCATTCGTTTAGTGACCATTCAACGTTACAACAGCACTGAAAAAAGTGACTTATGACCATTGCAATATCTCCATCGTCAGGTGATCAAAATTTGGATGCTTGGCAACTGGCATGTATTTATGATGGTTGCAGTGTCCCAGGATCGTGTGATCACCTTTTGCAATCCTGTGACAAGCAGTCAATGAGGAAGCCGGATTCACTTAACAACCATATTATTAACTTAGCAACTGCAGTGATTCACTTAACAACTGTAAGCAAGAAAGGTCATAAAATGGGGCAAAACTCACTTGACAATTGTCTTGCTTAGCAACAGAAATTTTGGGCTCAGTTGTGGTTGTAAGTCAAGGACGACCTGTAGCTTCCCTACTCTTTTTCATCAGTGTCTGGGGAAACAAATTGATATTAATTTTTAAATTAGTCTACGCTCCCTGCAGACCTTCACTGTCTCGTGCTGTTCTCCAAGTTACACATCCCCTTTCTTCCCCAAGTGGAGTCCCATTCTCTCTCCAAGCCAGCGTTTAAATTGTGCTATTTGGAGAAGGAGTGGTATCTGCTCTTCTGTTCCTTGGTTGAGCGATCGTGTGCAGAATGCCGACGAGGCATGGTGTGAGTGAAGTTGCGCTGAGTGAGGGTACACTGGTGGGGGAGACTTATCTGAACAACTTGCAACCTACCCTGCCCGCTTCCCCATTGACTTTGATCGTTTGAAATCAGCAGGGAAGGTTGGAAATCAGAATCACAAAACCGTTGGATGCTGCAACTATCGCAAGTACAAGCAGTTTACCAAGTGCCCAGATCGTGATCATGTGGCTGCAGGGTGCTGGGATGGGCAGAACTTTGAGAAATGGTCATAACCACCACTCATGCAGCACGGTCACTAACTTTGAAGGACAGCTGAATGAGTGGTCACTAACTTAGGACTACCTGTAATATAGAACAATTTTCTGTTGCAAGAGAATGCATTAATGGCAAACACAAGGCAAACAATGTGAGTAGATAAGATTGAATAATTACCTCTCCAAATTCTTCATAGTTCTGTTCCAGGTAGGTCGTCCCTTTCTTTTCCTGAGACAACTCCCCATGGGTTTCAGATTGATCGCTCTCACTCTCATTTGTCTTCCGACTATTCTCATGCACTTCACTTTCAGACTCTTCTAGGTTGTCGCGTTCAGATTTGTCCGAAAAAGCATCGTTCTCCAAGTGGTGGTTCTCCAGAGCGGAATCATTAAGGCTGAAATAAATAGATGGTTATACTGTTTTAGTTTCAAAACATTTAGACCCTCTGAAACTAGAAGGTTTATTCGGTCAAGAAGTGGGGCTGAGCATTACAACAAATATTCCCTGGAGAAAATTCCTTGAGAAAAATCTGGCTAAGGGTACCTTATTGTTTTGGTTAAATACCACAATGTCGTTCCCCCATCCCACCCCCTCCTGGACATTAGTCCTTAACCGAAACTGGAACTGGAACTTTCATCACTAACCAAGATGGATGTTACGTGGGTTATGCCCAATTTTATGAATTTTTTTTATTGTGGTTGTTAAGTGAATCACCATAGTTGTTAGGCAAATCTGGCTTCTCCCATTGACTTTGCTTGTTGGAAGTTGGCTGGGAATGTCACAAATGGCGATCACTTAAGCCTAAGATCCTGCAACCATCGTACATAAGTGATCTACTCAAAAGACCAGGGGCCAAAGCCACTCTCATCTGAGAATCTGGGCCATAAGTGAAATTTAGTAAATGGTGGCACATGGAAATAAATTAAGCGCCCAAAAAAACCCAAACACAAAACAGAACAAGGACCATTTGTGAATATTAAGCTAAATGTGAAGCTTTCTTCTAGCAACCGTCTATATCTGACCCTCCTTTTCCTCACTGCCATTCCCCCCCCCCTCTTGCTGGACTAGCCCATCTCTATATGTTCAAGCTTGATCTGACCATTCCATACCAATATCCAAGCATAAAGAACAGAAAATTGTGAATGCTGGTTACCCCTTTATTTAACTCCACTGTTTGCTATGCCAAAGCCAGAAATGAAAAATGGAAAAAGATTAATCACTCTTGAAAACATGCAATTGGTAAAACTGCTTTCATAAAAGCCTCTCCAGAGTCTGAAAAGCTTTGCTATGAAGGTTTACAGTCACACACTGATCAAATACAGTGATTTCTGACTTTAGGTCAAGCTATATATTCACTGTAGTTCAATGGACCTACATCTATTTATATTAGCTGAGTTGGCCTTTACTTTTGACGCATCTCAGAAAAGAATTATAGTGGATAATGGCTTCGCGTATTTATAGATGTGCACTCCTAACATTTTCCAGCCAAAAGTTATTGCATCTTCTTAATGGATTTTCTCTGGTCAGAAAAAGAAATAATGGCGGGAAACTTCGTATCTGGAGTCTTCCTACTTACCCAACATAAAATATCATGAATAACACCGAATATATGCACATGAAAACTTTGACTAGGAGCAGTTTAGAATCTATTCTTTTTTTAAAAAAAACAGCAATGTATCTCAATATTAAAAATCAAGTTTAGTAAGATTATCTCTGTGTCAAGACTATGCAAACTACACAGCTTAAGGAAAAGTGGAATATTTATGGGCATGTCGGTCAAGGTCATAGACTGATTTACTGCTTTCTGGACATGCAATCAAGATTTTTTTTAAAATCATACACTTTTCTTTTTTAGAGAACATATTTTTCATGATGATACTGTGCAAAATAAGGAAACACAGAGAAAATAATGGAGAAGGAATGCTCATTCCAACATACAGGATATGGTAAGCTTGATCTTCTTAATCACATACAGTATGTATCTCATTTAAGATAATATGCCAAACCATCGCTTCTCAGCTTTTCCTGAGATGTATGAAGGTAACACCTGAGGTTCTCATCCTCTAGATCAGCGGCTCCCAACCTTTTCTATACCCCGCGCCCCTAGAACGCTTCTGATATATTCTCTCGCCCCTTACACAAGTTTGAAATAACGGCAACGAATTATGCATATACAGTATAATTTTGAAAACCCAAGTTTTCGCACCCCCTGGAATATCGTCTCGCACCCCCGGCTGGAAACCCCTGCTCTAGATGGAGTTGATTCCCACATGAGTTATACGAAAATCCATGCATGCTATGCTGAGTAGCAAATCTACATAGATACAGAGGACATATTTCAGGTCTGCTTTCATAAGCTGGCAGAACAACTTCTGAAATCCAATCCTACTTTAGTTGTCTCTAGGACTATTGACAGGTTTCATAACCAATATTAAGAGCGGAACTGAGTACCTCTAGTTCTTAAGCTATTAATCATTAGAAGGGAAAGTGCTTGCCATTTCCTTAAACATGATATATTTACATTTCTTTCATTTGCAATAGATGACTGATGACTGATTCTGTAGGCTCATAGAAATCTTCTTTGCATCTCACAATAAAGAAAAATTGCTATATTTGGAATGGAATGACATAGAAAAAATAAAATCTTTTATCCAGATCCTCCTTATTTATTACTGCTATACAATAAGTTGCTAGAATTTGAAGAAAGCATCTCTCAGAATATGAACACAACACAGAATATACAGACACACCCCTATTTCAGAAGACTGTCTTGACCATACATCCTTATTTTAGAACTTCCACCTGCTTTGAAATATGGAGCTGGTGACTGCTTAATGGTTAGACAGATATTAAGAACCAACAACTTCACTAAAGGGAAAACAGATGAATTCTCCTAAGCAAGTGTGTAGTATATTTGTTAATATGGGCAACCATATAATAGAAGTGGGGAATGATGTAGCACCCTATGCTACATTATGAAATAAGGTAATTTAGAATAAGAAAATAGATGTAGTAAGACTTAATCCAAACTATGAAATCAAAACACTGGAAAGAATCCCTTTATTAGCTGCCAGCAGGATTCTTTATTAATAGGAAACTTTCATTATTAGGGAAATATCCAAACCATTTGGACTGGATGCTATA
Organism: Azemiops feae; assembly: GCA_023970755.1. Lineage (NCBI taxonomy): Eukaryota > Metazoa > Chordata > Lepidosauria > Squamata > Viperidae > Azemiops > Azemiops feae. The sequence goes on along the minus strand of JALGBA010004127.1, from coordinate 485,329 downwards.
TGGGTGCAATAATAACAAGCATAGAAGGGGTGCATTAATATCCATTTCTCACTCAAAACAGTCTTAACTGAAAGAATGTAATCAACCAGCACAGTAGCACAATAAACACTGAGAAGCAAAATGACACAATAATGACTAATCCTTTAAATCATGTCTGCTACTCTTCCCTTCCAAGACTAGTATAAAGAATCTGAAAAAGCATTAAGTATAATTAAGTGACTTAATAATGAGATCATGTCAACTTAATTAGCTTACTTTCCTAAGGAGACATTATTTAACTGGAGGATTTATCCCAGCATGATACCTTAAGTGATACATCTAGGATGGTTAGATGTTCTGGAAGATCAGCTGTCTGAACATTCACTTTCTGGATTATGTTGTGAAGGTTTATTTGAATGCTGCAGATACATAGCTAGACCAGACCAAAGACTTGGCAAGGTCAGCATTCAAAGTGGCCAGGCAAGTTACTTCAGTGAACCCAGAAAAAGGAGACAAAAGCCGAAGTAATTACCTACTGTCATTTGCAACCACTAAGATTCAGAAGAAAGTCACTTTGGTTTTAGATTGATAGTCTTAGCCTCTCCTGATTTATTCCGGAACTATTTTTATAGCCATCTAAATGAGATCTGGGCATTCTACAGCTAGCAGGCCACATCCGGCTGTTTTTGTGCAGCCTGTAGCAATGGCCTGGGTGGGGGCAGCATTAGTAGCAGCAGCAGCCCTATTAGTTTGGCCCTCCACAACAGTCCCAGTTTTCCATGTGGCCAAATTAATAATGATGATGATGATGATGTTGGAAGGGACCTTGGAGGTCATCTAATCCAACCCCCTGCTCAGGCAGGAAACCCTATACCATTTTAGACAAATGGCTGTCCAGTCTCTTCTTAAAAACTTCCAGTGTTGGAGCATTCACAGCTTCTGGAGGGCAGGTTGTTCCACTGATTAATTGTTCTAACTGTCAGGAAATTCCTCCTTAGTTCTAGGTTGCTTCTCTCTTTGCTTAGTTTCCATCTATTGCTTCTTGTCCTGCCTTCAGGTGCTTTGGAGAATAGTTTGACTCTCTCTTCTTTGCGGCAACCCCTGAGATATTGGAACACTGCTATCATGTCCCCCCTCGTCCTTCTCTTCATTAGACTAGACATACCCAATTCCAGCAACCGTTCCTTCTATGTTTTAGCCTCCAGTCCCCTAATCATCTTTGTTGCTCTTCTCTGTACTCTTTCTAGACTCTCAACATCAATTAATTGCCTGATCTAAACATGGCCATTACCAATTCTTGCTAGCATCAGCAATGCAGACATAGGAAATGGTGGATGAATACACAATCCGGAACTGATTCCAAAGCAGCAGGTGGATGGTATGTTCAAACATTATTACAGAAAATATAATACCAAAAATGTAAGAAAGCATATTGTTTTAGATGACCACATGTTTCATTCAAGTCCTAGTACCAGAAGCAATTTTATTAGTGGAAGAAATTAAATGGATTCCACTTAAGGTTACCAATATATGCATTCTTTGCTAGAAGAGTCAGTGTTGAGTATACATGAATAACATTTTGGTGCAACTTGCTGAAAATTTCCCAAAATAAAATTCTGGAAATTTATAACATGGAGAAGCAGCTATGCAGCTGACTTCGCTGTCCCAAGTTTATCCTATTCATCCTTTCATTTTTCTTTTTCACAAGGAAAAAAAAATCACCGTACCATAGTTTGAGCAATCAGACAAGAGATAACAGTGGACCAATGGAAAAAAAAAAAAAACTTCCACGTAGGAAGCATTTCCAAATTCAGAATATATACAGTTGAAAGAAGCTCATTCTTACTGGAAAAATTCCTGATCTGAGACTGTAGCTGTGTGGAGCAAGCTATATAGACCAGCGTGTGAAGAATCATTGGAGCAGTTCAGATCCCCATCCTTCGCTTGCTTAGAAGCACTTAGCCTAAAGAGGCTGGAGCAGCGCAAGGCCAATTCCAGGGCATCTAACCAGCATCGACCTATGAAACAGAAGCAAAGCAGTCAAACTAGGTAATGCAAAAATGTTTCCAACTTCACACTGGCAACACCGAACCAATGAAAATTTAGCCTATTTTTTTTTCCTTTAAAGCAGGGGTCCCCAACCCCTGGCTCGTGGACCAGTACCGATCCGCGGCATGCCAGTAACCGGTCCGCACAAACAAGCAAAGCCCCATCCACGAGATGCAGGCAGCACGCAAAACCACGCAACTTTCAGTCCACGGAAAAACCTCTCTCCACGGAAGTGGTCCCTGGTCCCCAAAAGGTTGAGGACCCCTGCTTTAAAGAAAATGTGATGAATGACACTCTATCAACAAAGAATAAAAATGGAGGTCCAACATAAGTCTCCACCAGTGAACACCGAGAGCAAATATTCAATTCATATCATTAAAAAATTAAGCTAAACCATACCAAAACCAAGAGTTAAAAAATAAAAGGATACGGGCAGAGAGAGAAAGCTGTGATATCAGTTCTGTAAGTAAAAGTACTGCCACCAGGCTTTGTTTTTAGTCTCCATCAAAATTCCTCAACTTGTTTTGAGTCATAAAAGAAGTCTAAAAACATCTTGCAATTAATGGCAAAAGTAGGATAAGGATAATGACACGGAGCACACTGTGTGCTAGCCAAGAGCCAAGCCTTGCAGAAAGATTAAGAAATTCTAGATTTACCTCCAGAAGAACAAATCATTTTTTTTTTTTAAGAAACGTAACAAAAATGAAAACTTTCTGGGATATATACATATGAGTATAAAGTTGGTATTTAAACTTGACTATTTCTATTTTCAAAGTGGCACATTTTGCATATGTGGAAAAACCCAGAATTAGTACTCAAATTATATAGGAGATATCCATCAGACTTAATGTTGATGGTGCATTATAAAGAAAATTTAACACTTTCTCCTGAGAATGGATTCTTACCACAGCTCTGGTTTCATGATATATCTAATACTTTAGACCAGGGGTGTCAAACTGCTGGCCCGTGGGCCGGTTGCATCATGCAGAGGCCGCACCCACCCCGGCTCCGGCAATGCAAAAAAAGTTGCAATACGTCGCAACACGTCATGTGACGCGGCGAGTTTGACACCCGTGCTTTAGAAGTACATGCAACTTGGAAGGTGTGGGTAGAATAAAAAAACCCAATAAAAATGAAGCTTACTTAGTTCCCGGTCAGAATTTCTTAGTAAGAAAGACAGGAAAAAGTATTCAATCCAGCTGCTGGATAAAAAAAGCTACACAGATTGCCAACTACCTGGCTCAGTGACATAAATAAGGCCAAAACAGGGGGGGGGGGAACAAATGGAAAAAGCAGAAGCTGAGATAATTAATGATCAATCTCAACCTCATGAGGATTAAGCAGCATGGAGGACAGAACAGGAACATTTAAGTTCAAGTCTCTCAAGACAAGACAAAGCAGCCTATCTTGTCCTTCTGCTGCTACTTGTCCAGTCTTGCCACAAATAACTCTTTATTTGAAGGCCTTCCAGGCCTCTGGGGCAAATTGGGAGAAGGATTGCTCAAACTCTCCTAATAGGAGTGTTTTTTCTATCTCCATATCTTGGTGTCCCAGCTCTGATTCAAAGTAAGGTAGAGCTGAGAAAAGGTAGCTTATATGCAGCAGTACCATCTTGTCTCCTATAGATGGAGCTGTATCTCTAGTATAACAATAACTACCTGTAGTATTTTAGGATTATTTATTGATTTGATTATAATTCCAACTGGCCAAAAACAATAGTACCTTTCAACCTGTTCATGATCATTATTCTGGCATAAAGTTACACTGACAATACTCCAGTGTTCACTAAACTTTGCTAGCTTTTAAATACCATGAAACTCCTCGGTAGGAAAATCATTGCTCAGTATTTGGAGCTATTATTAAAGGTACCAATATTTTAATTTTAGAAATGAGATTTCCTCAATGGAATAAGGTGAGTTCATGTTTCAATAGGACACTGATTTCACTATCCTTATTGAAGAATTGTATCCGGCTTATTTTATGTGTGCAAATTTGTATATATTTTGAAATATTGTACATATATTAATACTTAAAATAGGCTGATTGAATAGTTGGCCTTTGAGAATGTTTGGCAAAATTCTTTTATTTATAATAGTAAGAGTAACTGTTTGTGGTATCCATGTTTTCTCTAAGTATCTGTACAATATAACTCTATAATGCCTTTTTGCCTCACAACAGTACAAATGGATAAAAACAAATATGCAAAGCTGGCCTCTGTTGAATCTGGTGAAATGTAAAACGTAATGTTAAATAATGACACAGTTGAGAATACACAAGTGTATCTATGGTACAGTTTCTTAAAAATAAAGAAGACACAAGCTTACAGAACAAGTTTTAATTGCAAACTACAGCTGAAAAAAGAGAACATTTGTTATGGTTCCTGCAAAGCTGTCTGAAGCCAAGCCATTTCTATTTGTTCAAAAACAACAACTGTGCACTAACAGCTCTAATTTTTCTCTGAACATCAAACAGAATTTCTGGATCTTTCAGAAATGTACTCTGTTCTATTGAGATCTATTTCTGCCTTATCGTTGTTTGATAAATGGATATATAATTATCCATTTATCAAAATACCATTTTCTTATATTTGCTATTAAGCAAAATCCTCCAGAAACAGGAGATGATGATGATGATGATTTATTGGGTCCTCCCAGCATAAAAACAATTGTATAACTAAAGCCTACTTAATATCCGGTATATCTCCTGGTGACTTCATGGACATGTCTCTGTAGTTTTCTTGGTAACAGCATGGAAATGGATTGTTGCTGTCTTCTTCTCTAGGATACAGCAGACTTACTCCAGTGGAGATATGCTGAGGATATGCTGATCTGCTTGTTATCTGACAATGGTCTCCAGATCATGCTGAGGTACAACTTTCAGCATTAGTCATGATGGGCCACACTAGTTGCATATGCTGAGATTTATAATTCAGCAACCTCTCAGAACCACTCGTTACCCATATCTCTATAGCAGACATGTCAAACACAAGGCCCGGGGGCCGGATGCGGCCCGCGAAGTGGTTTCATGTGGCCCGCGAAGCCATCCTGGAAACAGTAAGGGAACGGCCCCCGCTTCCTTGGCCCAGGCCAGCCAGGAGCCAATGTACAATTTTGTGGTGGCCATCTATGCTGAAATGCATTCAGTCTTAGCTCCACAAGGCCATCTGGAAACAGCGAGGAATCAGCCCCTGCCGCGTCGGCCCCGCCCCCTGGGTGCATGCTGGGGAGGCTCCTCCAGTGGGCCATGCCTTGGCACTTGCCCTGGTCCCACCCCCTTCTGCCAGAGACCCTTAGATCTGTCCCACTCCTGCCCAGGCCCCCAAAGGCACCCTTGACATGAACGATGTAGAGCTGGCCATGCCCACCCAGTAGGCCACACCCACCCTGGCCACACTCACCCGTCCCCCCTGAGGGCAACCGCAATGCTGATGCGGCCCTCAATGAAATTGAGTTTGACACCCCTGCTCTATAGGATGGATTGCATAATTTACTTTTTCTGGACATGGTATAGAACAAAACCAGTACCTGAACAAACATACACAGAGAGAGACAGAGAGAAGAGACAGAGAGAGGGGGGGATGTGTGTGTATGTGTGCATGCAGACACTTGTCATGGCACACATGTGCCAGGTACCCTGTATTTTTCAGAATAATGTATGGTAATGGCATCAGCAACATAAGTAACAAATAGTAGTAGTTCACAAAGCAATGAACGTAGAAAATCTTGTATACAATTTAATGGCTGAAAACAATAGTTTCAGATCCACAAGTTGAGAAATGGAGTGGAGTAATACTACTTATACCTATCAAAGTGCGATTATATATGCAGTAACAAGAAGCCGTATGAGATATGACATGAAATGCTCATGGAGTAAAGAGAGCTGATGGCTTAGAGAAAGGGAGCAAACCTTTGGCAACTCTGTGGTTTTTAAAAAGTGCATTGTTAAGACTGAAGGAAAGACAAGACAGAAATGTGAAAACAATTGTATATCACTCAATCTGCCACTTCATAGGAAAATTCAGTTTCTATTATGAAGGGGAAGTTTTCAAGGACATGCAGGTCCAAATAGGGACATAAATAAAAACAGCTGCTTTTTTATTTCGTAAGGTTTATTATACCCAACTCCTAACAAGCAAAGATGAAGCCTTTAGGCTACTGGCAGTAAGACAGGTTGACCCAATCTATCTTAGTCAAAAAAGAATTATATGACTTAATTATTTCACTTTTTCCCCACAGTGGCATTAGGATGAAAGTCCTTAGGGGGAAAAAACCTGCATCTAGTTTCCTCTGGCAGAATTACCAAGAATTATGAAGTACCTTGATTTTGTAATTCAAGATAAAACAGAACGGCTGTTAAATGATCCAGAAGGAGATAACAGCTTTTAAGATTTAATTTGATAGGCAGCCACTGGAGCTACTCAACCACAAAAGCCTGAGGGACTGGTTAGTTTTCATTTCTTTTTCATGGGCAGACTTGGGTGCAATATTTGAAATACCTTGTCATTCTATGCACTACTATTCTAGCAAAATTAATTATGTCTTGTAGCTATCTTGGGAAGAGAAACAAAACAGAATTTAAAGCACCAGTAGAAAAGTATTTGGTAGTTTTCCTCACAAGATTTAGCATAGTAATTAAAAAAAAAAGAAAAAGTTTGAAAACCCTGTTTGTCTCCAAACATTTTGTATTCATTTTTGCTATACTAAAAAGGCATTTTCCATCTCTAATTAATCAAGGTCTTAGAAAATCCTCTAGGAGTTCAGTATTTCCAAAGGATGGGAGCTCAGTGTCCCTATTTAGAAGAGTTTGGAAACTGATTTATATAATGACTGAGGGTGGAATCAGAGTAAACCAGCTGATCTTGACCCACGCCTTATAAAAGAGCCTCTGGTTGGAGAAAGAAAGATTGTATCAAGGAAGAAAAATAATCTTGTCAAAAATAGAAGGAACAGATAATCCTGCCTACTTCACTCCACATCTACCCAGAGGGTCCAGTTTCCTAGTGAATTACTAAGCAACTTGTGCCCCTTTGGGTCATCATTTCAGAGATATTTCCTTACTACTGGTAGATTCCTCCGTGCCTTCAACAAGGCAGAGCTTCTAACGTGCTGCCCTCACTGGAAAGGGTGGGATAAATTCAGAGATGTATCTGCCTTGAAAATAGTCTGCGTTGAACTGCATAGCACAGTCACCCAACATTAGCACAGGAAATATTTTATGACATTTTGTACTATGTCATAAATTGCTGTATGATCATGTTTGTCATAAAAGGTTTTATAAAAAATTTCCAAATTTCAATTCCATGGGAATCTTGGGTCCCAGGATTTTGGACACAGTTTGTAATTTAGCTCATTTAAGGTACCTTGGTTCAAAAGATTTTGCCCTAGGGTGCACCATTTTGCCCAGTTAAAGATTACAGGAATCAGAGTTTTAGGGATAGATTCTTGAAAGCTAAAATACTGAGTACATTTCTTACATACAGGCAGTTCTCACTTAACTACCACAAATGGGACCAGAGTCTTGGTCAATGAGCGAAGCAGTTGTTAAGCAAGACATCACATCGTGACAGCTCCATGCAACTGTTTTCATTAAGTGATTGCATGGGACATTAAGTAGATGGAGTTCCAGGTAAGGAGTGCAGGGATACCTTTGGAGGATGGAGGAAACCCTAGGAGGCTCCCACTCAGGAGCTGAAAATCCAAGCAGGATTTTCAGCCCTGACAGGAAGACATTCACACATGGCCTGCACTAGGCTTCCTAGGACTTCTGCCCCCTGCCTGAGGCACCCCGCTCTTGTTACCTTCTCTGCTGCCTCTCCACTCAAGAGCTGAAAAATCCTACTTGGATTTTCAGAACTCAAATCATCAGGATTTAAGCTATGTTCCTGCACCCAGTGGTAGGATTTCAATTCCCCTCCACACGCAGAAAGGAACACCTTTACTGAGGTGCAGGAATGGAGCTCAGATCTTCAGGACCTGAACTCCGTTTTTCCACTCTGCCAAAGGAGTTCAGCTCCCCTCAGCAGGCAGCTTTTTCAGCCAGATCCTCAAGATGAGAGGGAGTCCTCTCGGCAGGGAGCAACAGCTCGCAACCTTCCCTGCCAGTTTCCCTATTGACTTTATGGAGAAGCTGGCAAACAAGATTGCAAATGGCAATCACATAACTATGGGGCACTTGGCAACCAGCTGTAAGTGGGAACAGGTTACCAATCACTCAAATCATGTGGGGAGTGGCAGCTTGACATTTTACAAAGGGTTGGAAGTGCTTTACAGGAGGCCATTGTAACTTTGAATGGTTGTAAAATGAGCAGTCATAACTTGAGGGATACCACTATTCTGTGATTTGTGAGGATTTCCCATTTAGTTCAATAAGACATTTTGGTATCAGCATGCAGGGAGCTATTCTGTTAACTGACAACAGAAATATAGCCCAACCTATCATATGTAACAAAATAAAATTCTGATTTTAGGTCAATACATATATGGTTCAGTTGGCATTCTGATTATAAAGTTAAAAGCCAATAAAATAAAAATCGTATTAGTTCACTTGAGTGATCTAAAAGACAATTGACAATTGGAAGGAGAGCATTTTGGATTTGTTTTTTCTGAACTGTGAAATGTTATAGGAAATGAAGATCTCTTCATTATATATAAAAAAGCACTGGCTTAGAAAGTTATAAACATTAGAGATTATATGGATGATCACAGAAGAAACACTGCTTGATTCAAAGCATTGATGAAAAATTTAGCAAATGTCTTTTAATTATAACAGTCTCTTTGCAAAAATGTTACCATTCCACATTTATGGTTTTTAATTTACAGAAAAATACACTTGTAAATGTACTTATTAGACCCATAACTGAATATGGAATTATATTTCAGCAAGAACAATTGAAAGTTTACTTATAGGTAATATTTCATATGTCAAACAATTCAAACAGAATATAGTAATATATTTTGATTGATCTCATAATGTAAACTATTTAAAAAATGTAACAAAAAAGGTTATGGACCAAAGCAGGTTCTACAATGGAACCTCTTTCAAGTGAATCACAGCAAGGACAGTAGTTTTCTAAAATACAGTCCGTGCTCAATGGCACCCAAACTAGGAAAATTGAAGAAACCACTGTATTTAATGCATGAACACAAATCAAACACTAAAATAAAATTTGTTAATTGTACAAGACGTAGAAGTTATTTGTGGCCATCTTATTGTGCCCTGGCTGTCTACTCCAAATTCAGCCTTTTTAAATGTTTGTGGTTGTACACAATAATCAAGTTTAAAAACAAAACAATTAGTGCATGCTTTCATATACTTGAACTTCCATTCCTTTGCATTTTGAAACACCTGCTGTTTAGCAGTACAATGAAACCATGATCTCTCTGAATAACAATTTAAAAAAAAAAAGGCAGAGGGAAAAAAATATATTGCAGGGAATTAGTGCCACTTTAACATTGACTAGCTAAAAGCGTATCGCATAAATCAAAATAAATGTCACAACACAGGGAAAAACACTTGAGTACAGTAGATCCATGCTCTCACTGAAAAGTTGCCTTTGAAAGAACTTATACTGGCAAAGAAAGAAATCATGATTTGCATATGATGCACAATGATAGTAAGTTGTGGGTTAACAAAACCTCCCTTTGTAATAAGGAATCATAAAATCTGATATTTATGGCAAGAGCAAATATTAGCATTTTCTGTTCTCTATGATGGGCAGCCAGTGAAGTGGAATGAAGGGTGGGAAATGGTAACAGAATGTGGCTGGTTCTTTTTCCTGCTTTAGATGTACTTTACAGTGAAAATGCACTTCAGCTGCATTCACCCATCTTCCAACTTAGACAACACAAAGCTTGTGTCTGTTGCAACCTAGAAGTCCTTTGCATCCCAGTGTAACCTACTTACAACAAGGTTGTTAATTTTATTCATCTTTCAAAATTACAACTGCTTGAATATCTTGGAGATTTCGATGTAATTGCAAATCTTTCATGGGTTGTGGGAAGGTGATAAATTACACCAGGCAACAAAGAAAAAATAAAACTCACCATCTGATTCAGAAGCTGCCCTGAAGATCAAGTAGCTGCTTGGAAGAGGCTGAGTGATTGACCCTACATTTTCTCCCTTTGGACCCTGGAACAATTTGTGAAATGAAAAGAAACTTTCTTTACCATGAAATGTGTATTTCAACGTTATCTTCTTTACTTGGCATTTGCAATGTTATTGTTTTTCAGTTTCAAGCAAGTGAAAATTATACAATCAAAATTATACAAATTATACAATTATACAATCAAATTATACAATTTGACTGTTAGCTGGAACAGCAAGTTTAAAATAACTGAAACAGACCAATTCCGACATCTGGGGAAAATGGTTGCTATTTTTTAAAATTGATAATTAGTATATCATCAGACATGCCTATTATATTTAAAATGGAGCAGTGACTTAAGATCTTATTGGGAAATGATCAGACAATCACAAAATGGAATTAACTAAGTTTAAAATTATCAGCAAAATACAGGAGGAGGATTAGATCCTTGCTTTGCACATATTCATATCACTGCAATATATCAAAATTTAACTATTTTTATATAATAGAATATGAAACCAACTGCTCCTGTCTCTATACAAAGATAAAAATAGTTTTAAATGTAAATGCCCATTCCCTTTTACAACACACACAAACCTGTAGCAGCAGATATTATAAAGCCTCTTCAGTGCAAGTCACATACCTTGCATGAACATGAATTTCATGTGATCGTGATCTGGATGTCTTAGCACCTGACTTGTGATTACAACACTGAAGAATGCCCTAGACTGGGGTCCCCAACCCACAGGCCACAGCTCACCTCCGGGCCTTGAGCTGGCAGGTGAGCTCATATATTCCCACTTACATGAAGGGCGGGGGACTTTGTGTACTCCATTTGCACGAGTGGCATGTACGTGTGCCCACCACTCATGTGGAACCATCCCCTCTTTCCCACACCCCAGCCGGTCTGCAAAGCCAAAAGGTGGATTACAACCTTGCCTGATTGTCAGTTTTTGGATACTTGAAACAAAGGATCTGTTGTGGTTCACTTTAAAATATTGCTTTCAGGACTGAACCTATACTTTGGAATCTATTGGATTATAAAGGATAACATATAAAGACCAGAAAACTAGAGGAAACTTTGATCTACTCTCACTGAGACTGGTGATACTAGAGGATATCCAGGAACAATGCCTGAAGAAAAAACAAACACCTTTCAGAAAGAAATATATTCTATGCTACAACTAATTCACCAAACAATTGTTGAATGTAAAGAGGGCATAAAGAGAAATCATAATGAGACTAAAAACAATTTAGACAATATAAATGAGCAAATCTCCAAATTAAATCTATAACTAGAAAGTTCCCAGATAATGACTGCAAAGTATGAACAAATAATCCAGAAATCAGAAGACGAAACAGAGGAAATGGATTTAGAGATGGAAGAGATAGAAGAAGGGAAATATAAACAACTATATACAAACAAATACTGCAAGACTTAGCTATAACAATGAAAATGCAAAAGACCTTTTACCCCTTAGGTCTGCAAAATATATCTGATGGCAAGGAAGAAGATTTTTAAAAATGGAATATAGAACTGTTAGGGGAAATGTCACAACGTGGGAGACAGGGAATGAAAAGAGAAATAGAGGGAGAAAGGAACTAGGAGTTATTTAAGAAATATAAATGGGCGGAATTCCCCCCCAAAATACTCTACCTAAATTGTCCTCCTCATGCCAAGCAATTTTTATGAAAATAGCAAGAAAATTCCTGGGAGATCTAATTGCCCTGGCTTGGAAAGCTATTTGGCAAAGAAAGAAAGCGAGAGTCAGATATAAAAAACAGAAGATTTGACCTTTTAGAGGGGGCATTATGTTTAAATACTTGTTTGAATAAGATTAAAAGAACGGATGACACTGAGATATAATTAGACTTTTATAATGAAAGATATGATTTAGAACTAAGATAGGAATTTTGTTTCTTTTTTTTTGATATGGGAAATATGAAGATAAGAGGAGGATTGATTTAAATAAAACTTTTAGCTATATAAATGTAATTAATATTGAGAAAATCATAACTGATAAAGATATTTCAAATACTGGGAAGTCAAACCTTAACAAGAGCACGAAAAACAGGATATCGATTAATGAATTGACATTATTGATTTATGAATTGATATGATTGTTATTTGTATGATATTAGTAAAATATGATGATGATGTTTATATTTAACTCTGTATACATTAACAGTACCAAAAATTGTAACTGTGTATTGAGGCGAAAATGGAAAAAATATGGAGAAGAAAGGAGGATCAGGGAAAAAAATACTGGATTGTGTAGTATTGAACAGATTTATATTGAAGAAGCTAATGTTAAATATTTGAACCCAGACAACATGTTGTTTACTAAGCACTAAAGACTGTAATTCTTAAAAATTAATAAAACTGTTATTAAACAAAAAACTTACAACCTGTTCCCAAAGTTATGACTGTAGTCACATGATCGTAATCTGGGCTTGGTAACTGGCTCAGGTATACTCTGGTTACATGTAATCATGATTTGTGACCTTCCTAGCTAGCTTCCAACATGTAAAGTCAATTGGGAGAGTTGGATTCACTTAACAATCATGTGATTCACTTAATGACCATGTGATTTGTTAATACAACCATGGTAAAATGGTTGTAAAAATTGGGTCCAGTCACGACTCATTTACTGACTGTTGTCACTTAATGACCAAAATTCCACTTCCAGGTGTGATCATAAGTCAGGGACTACCTGTACTAGAACTTCCATGCCTTCCATGTCCACTTTATGACCGCATTGTTTAGTAATGAAAATTCCAGTCACTGTTGTTAACTAAGGACTACCTGTATCTAAATTTAGGATACGTGCCTTTCATCCTTTCAAGGATGTTCACATACTTATATGAACATTTTAGGTCATTCTGTCAAAAAGCTTTCCGAATAACTGAATGAATGTGGCATTTTGCCTGGCAATTCAGGGTTCAAGGATGGGATGCAATAAAAACAAGTGTGCATAAATAAACATGCAAGAAAGAGGCAGGTAGGAGGCTGGGTTCTCAACAACTTTGTGTATACACCACTCATTCTAAGTGTTTTCTATCTTTTATACTGATGATTTTTCAAGATGGATCGGCATGCAGGCAATCAACTGTCCAACAGCAGGGGATAATTCTTAAACCTCTCGTGTCATTAGACCCTTTTTCACCTAAAATATATCAGGGTTCTTTAAAAGTACACTTTTAATTACTGTACATAACGTAAGCAAACACCTACTGAACAATGAAAGTATTCAGTTGAAGATAACGAGAACCATATGATGAGGTCAGAAAAATTGTGCAAGAAAGAAACATGTCCAATTATTTTTGCAGTATTTCCTCTTGATTATTTGAAAACTATCAAGAGTTTCTGAAGAATACTCAACATAAGAGCTCTGATTCTGAAGACTAGAAAGGACTGTGTATAACCATTAACTTTGCAGTAGTTTGAAGGATCCTTGGATGTTTTTATTTGATCATAACTTGAACTCATAAAAACTGCTGCACTGGTTACTTCTAGTTAATGCATAATGCAGAAGGGCATTGAGTAGTTATCATGGTAACCCTTTAGGATCCAGACTTTCCTCATTCTTCTGCCACTTCATGGATAGATTAATTGAAATCAGCCTTACAGGATACACAATGTGAGAATATAGTTAGGCTGGAGGTGATCTTAAATCCATGCTAATACTGGAGCTGGAATGTAGTTTCCTATTTTGAAACTACCAGTATATTCCAATTTTAAAATCCACCTTCTTTTGTTCTGTTTCAGTACAATAATAGAGATTTTAATGAATGGTTTCAAGTGATAAGCCTAACTGTCCATAAAAATATGCTTCAAATTGTTCCAAATACATCCAAATGTTCTTTATGTTTCTTGTGATAAATTAAATACAAGATTGTATTATAAACAGAAGTCTGTATGGCAGAATTATTCTAAGCCCCAAAGAATCTAAGAGGCTCAGGTGAGTCTATTCAACCATTGTTCATTAGAGCACAGGAGAAAGATGCACCCCAGCAGATCAGTTATCCTGGCCTAGATCAGACCTGGGCAGCCCCCCGACCACATCCAACCCTTTGGCTGTCCCTGTCCAGTCCACCTGAAGTCAATTGGAAATTATTAATCAAATGTAAGTAAGTGTATGCAATGTATGCAATACAACTGCATTGCTTTTATTTTGAAGGTGACTCCCCCCCCCCAATTTACGTGGGTGGGTGCGTGCATGCCTGCACACCTTTACAGCCCCATAAATTCGGCCATCCATAATCTTTTCTCTTCTCTTCCCCAGAAGTTTGTTTATTCCCTTCTTTTTCCTCTTGCTGATGGGAGTCCCAATATAATTGAAAACCATATAATAGAAAAGCATGCCTATCATTCACTCCAAAGGGGAAAAGCCCACCAAGCAGTAAACATACAGTCAATGTTTCATTATGGCAACATTCAGATTCCCACACAATCCCATGTTAGGTTTGAACATTTTTTGTTCATCCAGTGGCTAGGAAGAAAAGCCGGATAAGCATCAGGCTTCATTTCAAAACTATGTAAATTCCTGTCTTATAAAACAGGTATTTTAGAGACAATTGCAATGAATTTAAACCAGACAGATTTATATTTCACCTCTATTTCCAGACAGATTTATATTTCACCTCTATTTCCTATGATTCAAGGCAGCATAAATATGTTGTCTTCTCCCATTTTCCCTAAAACAATGTGAAGTGGGTTGGGCTGATAGAGTGTCATTCAAAGTCACTCACTTGCACTAGAGTTCATGGTCTCCCACATCTTTAATTACACTAAGGTTTATTGTGATATATGAATCAGCAGATCTATGTTTTAATCCCAAAGATTATTAGTATTTTCTTTAAAGCAAGGATTAATATAGGTGCCCTTCCAAAGGTGGCTGAACTCAGGCAGCCAATATGACCAATGGTAAAATACAATGAGAACTGTCATTCATCATCTGGACCATCCCTGGTTTAATGCAGGATGATAATCTATAGATCTTATCTAAAAAAAAATCCTTGCTGTTATGTATAATCTTGTATCTGAGTTTAAAATCATCAACTCAGTCTTTTTAATGTAACACTAGATTTATTTGGAATTTCTCTCTCTAGCTTCCGACTTCAGGAAACAATGCTGTACTCTCTCATTCACTCATGTATTTATGGCACATGACAGAAATGCAGTTCTGCTATCTGTCTATGTACAAGGTTCCTTGCAGCAAATGAGCAATTCTAAGTTGGGGAAGCCAATATTCCATCTTACTACTTGCCTTTTAACCATCCTTCAAGGCAAATTTTCTTAATTTCATAAATCGTGATATTTGGCATTTCTCCTGTGAGAGATTGTGGAGAAGCTGGGATAGGAATGGAAGAGAGAGTAGACATCAACAATCAAGAGACAGAGGATGAGTCAGCCGGTGGCTGGCAACTTAGTCCAGGTGCCAAGAAATCTGGGGAAAAGTGTTCAAAATCACTCACCGAACTTCTCCCTTAATTAACTCACTATAAAGCAAGGTGGGAAATTCCTCTTACAGTTTCCAAAATTCTGTATTTACCCCAAATTAGCATTAAAACTTCCTTACTAGAATCTGTTCTTGACTCCCCTTCTATGATCTTGGCTACCTGCACTGGGCTTGACATTCCTGTACTTTGCAATAGTAAAAAAGAACTCACATACAGTACATTAGCCAAATCCTTACCCAACTACTACAGCTGGAATGCTGCTAGCAATTTCATGGTGGAACTGGGGTATGATGGGACAGGTAATCTAGTGTTCTCCAGATGTTCTAGACTCCAAATGACTTCAATCATCACCAGCCACCATCAAAGATAACGAATGAGAGGACTGTTCTCTATAACATCAGGAACACTTCAGATTACTCATTTTTAACTCCAAGCAAATTCCACTGAGTTTAATAAGACTTATACCTAGGTTCTTCAAGCAGCTGAATAGGTTAGAATCTACAATAGCTTATTGTACTTGATTGTTCATGCATTTAACAGATAAATTCATTCTAACTGTTGCCTACACAGAAGTGACTTCAAGCCCTTATTTATCTAATTTTTAAAATGTCAGCATCTTTCTTCCCCTGCCACATTCCTTAAAAAAAAAATCATTATCAAGAAAGCACTGAATGTTTCCTACACTCAGCTCCTACATTATAACTAGAGAAAGAGGAAAATCACAAGGCAAGCTGTCAGATCTTATTAATGTCAACAGTAGCATTACAAGCCATTATACTGTTGAGGGATGAACTTTGCAACTCTTGTTCAAATTATCTCTTATGTTACCATAGAGATAGCTTTCTTTCACAAAACCATCCAGTGAAAGACAGTACACACACACACACACACACACGCACACCTGCCTGACCTTTGCTGGGGAGGGCAAATACATAATGCAACCATTCTCTGCCAGAAATGTCATTAAGTCATTAAAAGGTAGGCCGGAAAATATACAGCTTCAGCAATTCTGATCATTTCCCCATCAATAGTCTCCTGTATTAGCATATTTGGTGCCTCACCATTCCATCCACAAACTGCAAAATCAAGATCTTCATTTGATTGGGTTTCATGGCATATGGCAAACAACAAACCCTTAGATTTGGACTAATAAGGCCTGGATCAAACTATCTCACCTCCACAATTTATTACACAGCTTTATGTAATTCACAAATTACATGTATACAATGTGTTTTGCTTATGTAAACTTTGCCAATGTGGTTTGCAAACTACAATTCATAGTTTAGGATGTGGAACTGTGGCTTACTCAATATTTTGATAGTGCAATTTACAAGTTCAGTCATTATCTCTTCAATTTAGCCTCTCTTTCAAACTTGCATGACAGGTCAAAATATTTTAGTGTATTTCATGACAATTTGGTTTTTAGGTGTGGTGGGTCTGTTTTTAATTGTATGCTGCCCTGCATTGTTTTGCAAAGGTGTCTGTCTATATATGGCAAATAAATCATTTCATCAATCAATTCATATAAAAATATAAAAAAATTTCCTTAAAGGAAAACAGGAGTAAAAATGTCAATAATAGTTGACTGGATCTGCAGGAAAGAGAATATAAAACCCCTGTCATATAATTTTGTTCATGTGGATAATTTATAAACTATAGGGCAAAGCCTAATGCTTTGAATCAGAAGGTCTAAAACTGGATGGGGGAAACCACATTTGACTGCACGTCATTCAGATACTGTATGGAAGAGCAGGAGGATAAAAGAAGCCAAGGCAGGAACTGAATCTTCTGAACCTGCTTCAGCTCCTCATGTACCTTTCTCCAAGCCCAGCTCTAACCAACTGCTGCAAACAACCATTTAGACTAGATGAGCAGACTTCAGCTCCCAGAATGGCTGGGAAAACTTGGGAATTGAAGTCCATGCATCTTACAAGTTGCTGAGCTTGAGAAACACCTTGGGTGAGCTCTTTCCCACTGGAAACCTTTAAGTAGAAGACTAACTCCCTAATAGTGTAGCTTAGTTCCTGGATTCCTATGGAAAGCAGGTAAATTCTATGTTCAGTTCCCCTCTCTTACACATCCCTTTTGATGTGAAAAACAAAGAGTGCCCTTCCCAGCATCCCTTGCTCTTTACATGAATGGGATAAACACAGGAATAACAAATAGGAATTTGTGACTAGGTTGGCCCTTCCAGCTTCCTTTAAAAATAGAACATTTTTGAAAACAAAAGGCAATTCAAGCAATATATGCTACCAAAATGAACCAAATGAGTTTAAAAATGATTTGTACAATCAGTGAAATGATATAATTAGCAACAGCTTATTGAGGATAACAAAAATGAAGGGAGACACTGGAGTAATGTTAAGAGCTTCTTCCTCAAATTAGTCCTTGCTTAACATCCGTTCATTCAGTGACCAGTCAATGTTTCAACAGTGCTCAAAAAAGGGACTTAAGACTACTCCTTAAAGTTCCAGCCATTGCAGCACCACTGCGGTTATGTGAACAAAATTGCGCACATCCACATTTATGACTGGCCTTCCTGCTGCCACTGGCCCTATCCACCACCACCACTATGCCCACCACGCTTTACACCACTACAGTACCAGCCACAGCCTTCTTTCATGCCAGCATAATCGGTGGCCTTCTTTTATATGCCAGTCAGGTCCTTCTTCTGCAAATGGAGAAGCCCCAGCTGGTGCCTGAGAGAAGGCCCCAGGATAAAAGTAGGCCTCGGTTAGTACAACACTAGTGCATGGTATGGTGGGCACAGTAGCAGTGGGTGGGGCTGGGTTGCAGGGGCAGCGGGTACCCGTCAGCGGGTACACCAGCAGTCAAAAAGGCAGTGATTGTCTTTCTTATTCCAAACAATATACCCCAAAATAGAGGAAGAATTACTTGATGATTCAAATGCATTGACTTGGGAAGTTAGTTGGCAAAGGAAGAAAGCTAGAGTATGACTGAAGAAAATAGAGGTTTTGACCCATTAGGTGGGATATTATACTATTAATCAGATGTTGGGAACATGGCTGAGAATAGATAATTGTTAGAAATAGAAATAGGGTTTGTAACTAGAATATTATATTTTGGTATGAGAAGGGAAATATGAAAATGCTAAAAGGGTTTGAATAAGGGAAGCTTTTGGTTACCCAAATATAACTTATGAGAAATTATAAGTGATAGAGACATTTTGAACATTGATGGGAAATTAAAATTTTTTTTTAAAAGCGGGAAAAACAGGATATTAATTGAACAAATGGATATTAAGTGCAAATGTAATTAAGATATATTTTGGTTAGAAAAGATATTTTAAACTGACATTATTGATATTATTAGGAAAATGTAACAAAGATGTTGATATTCAATTGTATATGTATTAACAACAATAAAAATTGTATTTGCCTAACGTGGGAAAATGTGTACTACTGGAAGAAGAGAGGAAGCATTGGATGGTGTAATATTGGGCCTAGATTGAAGAAGTTAATATGTACCACTGAATTACTAATGGACCCAGGACAACACGTTGTTTATTAAGTACTTATTATTGTAAAACTAGAAAATTAATAAAATATTTATATATATAAAAAAGGCAGTGATGGAGGAAAGAGAAGTAGATAAGGAGAGTTGAGATGAAGCTTTTTCCAACTTTTTCCAAAAATGACTTGGATCCAGGTAGGTCCTCGCCTGATGACCACATGGGATTCAATCAGCAAAAGCAACTGCGAATACCATCACTAAATGGAGTAGTTATATGATGTTTCACTTAATGACTGCATCACTTAGTGACATTTTCAGTTAGAGTTATTAAGTGAGGACTACCGGTACACAAATGCAGGGAGTGGCATTACCAAGTTCCTTATAAAGTTAACGTTCCATCATTGTCAGTGATCATCCAAATACTAACCAATAGCTCATAAGGACACTTAAGGAGTCTCAATCTATACAGCAATTCAAAACATGTGTAGTTCTCCTTCTCCCTATCTGAGATTGTACTCAGCAATTTCAAACAAAAAAATACAGGAATCGTTTGAGAACAGTGGCGTTATAGAATTTAGTGCTCCTACATGAACAGTAACAGTATGATTTTCATTTTAATCTAAGAGTTAAAATTTACCGATGAAGTTCATTTTCTAACAGCTTTGACATGAAAGGTACTATTTTGGGGGAGGGGGGGCAGGAGGGGAGGGTCAGTCAGAAGAATTTCATCCGGAGGGTTGCTGTTCCACTCTGACAGATCTCCAGTGAGAAAAACTGCACAGCGCTATGAAGCCAAAGATCTCCTGTTTGCAGAAAATCTCTGGAGCCTGAATGAGCAGCGCCACATTAATTTAAAGTGAAAATCCTCCTCACAGGGTCTCTGCTGCCAGCCTGCTGAGTTGTCACTTTTATCAATGTGCTCCATGCAAGTGTGTGTGCTTCAGGGACACTCCTCTAGAAGACTAAGGCGCATATTAATTTCCACACCTCTCCAGAGCTGGCAAGGCCTCTTTCATTAATCACACTCTGGACACAAATCATATTTACTTGCATCCTAGGGTATTTCATTTCTTGCCTATATATAAATAGAAGTAGCACAGGCCATTGGGGCAATAATCTCTTTATTGTGCAGTAGGGCCTGCATTATGTCAAAAGTATCATTGTAACAAAGAAGCTTTCTATTAGAGAAGACTGACTGAATCGGGGGTGGGGGGAAATGTCATGTTAAATTCTGATTAAAAAAAAGACTATCTAGAATGCTCAAGTTATGGATTAGGGGTGAAATCCAATGTGGCATTTCTGCTGAAGAAACTGTTCCAGAAAATCACAAGGGGCTGGGAATGTTACCACAGCCTGCAGAAAGCTGCTACTGGACTGCTTAGCGTGGAATTTTACCGTATAAAACCTGACTGCATTCACATAAATGGTACTATTGTGGTGAAACATTTAGTTCCATACAGAACTTCTACTGTTGGTTTTCTGCTGACAAATATCCATGGTTTTTCTCTACATTTCAGATATAGACTGGGTTGGCCTATATCTACATACTACATTCATCATAATTTGCTTAATCATGGTTTGTTCCATACGTCGTAACTGACTGGGAATACACTTTGTCATTAGCTGCATCTACAAATCACAATATCTGGATCTGATCATTAACTGAAATCTATTTTAATTTAGTGTGAAGTCACCCAATGCTACCTGCCGTGTCTTCGTATTCTACAAGGAACGTGTGAAACTCCTGACTCCAGTCACAAGATACTTTTCCATAGCCAGCCGTAACATCCTTTGTAGCTTCTATTGAACTTTTGTGCCACTGCAAGTGCCCTCATGGCTGTCTCCTGTGATTTCAATGGGCAAGAAAGGGAGAAGAGGAAGGGCTATCCAGCTGATCAACAGAACCCTGACCCCCATTTTCCTTATTTCCTCATTGTATTTTCTTTTGTGACGGAATTCCTGTGACTGTGAAGGAGCAGAGATTGAGTGGGCAATCAAGGTGAACAGTGTTCTGGTTTTAGAGGCAGGAGTAAGGAAATCCAGAAGTCTCTTCATCATTTCCTCTGAAGCAGAAGCCCAATCAAACCTTAATCAGCTCAGTTTTCCAAGCTCCACAATATCATATAGATGGGCAAGAGATTTCTTTTTTATGTGGGGCAGGGACCATTCCACTACTTCGTATTTGACAGTACACAACTTCCTTATTAAATTAATCAGCTTTTTATACACCAGCTGCTAAGCTGCTTGACACATTAGTTTCTTTCACTTTATATTTCTCTAGTTTTTGGTTCCAACACTAAGAGAGGTCATATTCACCCCTACCCAATAAGTGTTCTTTTTATGACCCATCTTCTATATGTCTCAGTCAGAGAAATCCATTATTTTATACTCCTTACAATTAATTTAATATCAGATATCGCCAGGACCAATCCTTGGTCCCTGCAGCCAGAAGGTTTGATGAAGCAAGAGCCCTGTAAATAGGCAAATGGATCCACAGAATCACAATAGAAAAAAATACCACATTTACTATGCTTTCAAATATATTACACCTGAGGCAGACATAATTTGTCTACTGTGGTATCCCAGAGGTCCAGAACTGTTTTCAAACTGGTTTAGAATTCTCTAAAAGGAATAATGCTGAGTTGAAATCTGCTTTCAACGATTCCCAAAGTTTTCCAGTGTGAAAGAGGTTTTAGTTTTTCTGAGAAATTCTACGATATTCCACTGATATTTTTTGTCTTTGTTGTTGGAGATAACTACTGCTGGCCTTATTGTTTTCTGGTACACACTGTTCTATCACCCTGGAGCTGGATGTTTACACTTTTACAATTGTAAACACCTAATGTGAGAAGTTACCACATGATTTATTTCCTTGGATTTAAGTCAAATCTGGGAGGTTGCAAACTGCTGAAAGGAGAAGCATGCAATGAAGGACCTTTGCACATCTGTTGGCCATGTCATAACAAAATAACTGTAAGAACATAATATTCTACCTAGTAAATGTCACTGAAAGTCTCACCTTTGAAAAAAAAAATTGAAAGAAAATTGTCTTTGATTAAACTAAATAAGGACTGGCAAGAAATATATTTAGAGAGGCAATTTTGTTCAAATTGTGAATGTATTCAGCTTTTCTCCCCCCCCTCCCCAAAATTTAAAACCCCAAGCTATTTCTTTAAAAATTTAGTTAGCTGCCAAATTCTCAATAATGCAATTTGCAATATATAGGATACTGAATTACAATATACATAATAGACAAATGACGAAAACTCACAACCAAGTCACAAATGGATTACATGAAGCTAGAGTTAATAATAAACTGTTAAAGAGAAACTGCTGTGTCATCGTTGCAATGGAAACCTGGTTAAAGCATTCCATCCCGGATAGTGCTTTTAGCTTGAGTGGACTTTCAACATTTCAGCTTATTTCATTTTTTTAACGTGTTGTCAGTGTGTTCACAGAAAAAAAGTGACAATAAAGGTTATCTTATTTTATTATTAGTGGGGCACACATATACTACGCCTCGCAGGATTGGATCCTTAAACAAGCTGGTTGCTACACCCAAAGACGATTGAAACCTCAATAGCCCTCAGTAGTTTTTGTGCATGTTGGTGGAGCCCTTCTAGTTTCCTGCAAGGAAGCCTGATATAATCTGTTCAGATGAGCGTTCTTCTTACCTTCACAGCCCAAATGGACTGGTCCAAAGGATGGAAAAGTTTGAAACAGAAGCCATCTTTTTTGGAGGGTCTCTCAATGAGCTCACAAGAATGAAGCAAAATGGTGCCCACCCACTGTCCAGTCTTTGGAGTTTTATAGATTAGGAGCACTCCAGGTTTCAGTACACACCACAGTTTAGTCCAGCTCTTCAGAGTGCCACGTATCTGGAGAACAAGAATAAGGAGAAATACTCTAAGCCAATAAAACAGTTTTTTAATGGTGCAGAACAAGACCTTCATTCTAAATTCAGTTATTCCAAGTGTCTTATTTAGCTCAACTACATTAAATGTTTTGAGGTTTAAACCAAGCTTCCAGTTAAACTCTCTGAGGAGAAATTGGACAGGTTATCTCTTAAAAAGTTAATGAAGAAATTTTTCCCTTTGCTCTTAAGATTCAAGTCTTTCTCCTCAACCCCAAATCACAGTCACATTTAAACAAGAAGTGCTCCTTTGAATTCCTACAGCCTCTCGTTGCTGGCCTAAATGAATCTGTATATTAGTGCCTTTGAGTTATTCTTGGCTCCTGGGGACTGCCTGGACAAGTCCATGCAATTTTCTTGGCAAGCTTATTCAGCAGTGATTTGCCACTGCTGGCTTCCTAGGGCTGAGAGACAGGGGCTGGCCCAAGGTCATCCAGCTGGCTTTGTGCCTAGGATGGGGCTAGAATTCAGCCTCCAAATTTCTAACTCGGTGCCTTAACATATACCAAATTGGCTCTCATGTAAATATTAACGTTGGCTATTTTTGCTATTTAAGTTGTGTATGTACGTTAGAACTGTAAACTGCTCAGAGTTGACTAATGATTGGAGTGGCATACAGGCACAACCAAACAAATAATCAAGCAATAAAATTGTGGTTTGTTTTTTTTTAAAAGGAAAAGATGGGAATAATAGCTGAAAGCCATACAAAAGCAACGAAGATCTTTGCTAAACAAATCAAGGATGCTACCAGTCCCACTGATAATATTCTTCCTTCTTTTAAACTGTGCTTCATCTCCTGTTTTGCTACAAAGACACGACCTCTACCTTGGCTATGACTTCAAATATACTGCTTGTTTCCCAAGAGGGCTATTTTATAGCAGTAAATAAATTCTGGGTAGAAAGCAGTGAATGAATTATAATGCACAATTCTAAAAACTGTTCAGACTCCTTACATACATATTCTTAAAATGACATTTTGCATCAAATTACCTTCAGCCAATCTGCCATAATGACCACACGGGGATCTTTCAAAGCACTAAAGAGTTGCTTGGTGGCTTTTTTCTTCTCCTGCCTGTAGTTTTTTTTCTGAACCTATTATATCACAGAGATAAAATATCAGCCAGGAACACATTTTTTTTCTCTTTTCTATTACTGGCAAAAAGAGAGAAAAAACAAAGAAAAAAAGATAGGCTATGTTCCCCATTTAAGTGGCATTCCTCTGCCTCCAGGAACAACTTGCTGGAATTTTTTTTGCTGCATTAAATACAACAGCAATTGGGTTCCATCAGGTATTCCCCCCTTCCCTTTGTCTGTAAAATGTTTTTATTTTGGTATTCGACTCACTACAGTTCTATAGCTACTCCAATCAAGAACAACTAACCTGTTACTCATTCATAGGATTCGGGGGAAAATAAATAGGGGTGCATATATTACCCTGTGTCTTCAGGAGAAGAGAGTGATCAATTTTCATTACTAAGAAATAATTTTGAAAATAAATGCCTTAAAATGGAAGAATCTACCAGAAATCTGGAAGTTGAATTATATAAATATTATCCATTAGTCAAGATAAATGTTTAGACAACTAACTGGTTTTCAAATCTCTAGAGCGACCAGCTTATTGCAGTAATCATGGCATGCATAAAAATATGTACATACTCACTATCAAACAAGGTTCATGACCCTGCAAATATCTTTATTGTGTATATTATGCAAATAGTTTTAGTAACCAAAACACCTGCTCTCATATTGATATTCTGAAGGAATTCTGAAGAGCCATATACAGTAGTGTGTGCACATGGCTGCAAAAACATTGAAATATTAAGGGACTATGGCTTGGTGGTGAGAGGAAATACTGGCCTTCCTGATATTGTTAAACTACAAGTCCAATAACCTAGCAGTGGGGCCAAAGATTAGGGATGCTAGAAGTTATAGCTTAATACTTTCTAAAGGGTAATACAAGAGATCTTAAGTTCAATTCCTGATATTTCCAGATAATATGGATAGAAAAATCACCTTCTTAAGATCCTGTAAAGACTGGAAAAACTGGATTCATTAATCTAGTGAACAAGGCAATCTGCTATGCAAAACTATTTTAATTCATTTTGGGGATATATAGCAAGGCCTAAAATAGGCGGAATCCAGATTAGAATCAAATAAACAAATCACAATAATGAAAATTTGAAGGACTTTGAGAATAATAAATGCAAGGTTATTTTAGAGATTAGGAGACATTAGTTGACAAGGCTGTTTTGCATATTGTTTTCAGCATGATGTATATAGAGGGACTGTTTGCCTATGCCTATGGAAACTTAAAAGTGGTCTGTCTGTCTGTCTGTCTATCATCTGCCAATCAATGTGGAACAAAGGATGCGGCTTAATCTTCTTCCATCTACCTTTAATGTTTCCTTCTTATTATTTCTTTCAGTAGGAGATATGCACTCCTTATCAGACCCATTGCAAAATTTGTGCTCAGTCTATGAAAAGAAGAAAAAAGAAAAGACAGGAATTAGATAAATATGAAATCATTTTAGAATTTTTTTTATGATGATGAACTAAATGGGTTGGTAGGAACATCTGTAATATTGAAACACTGAGAGAATGTGGGCACTCTGGAATGGCTACCATGGTAAAGAGCTTCCTATATAGAAAATATTCACTATAGATGGATATGGATGTCACAAGAACCTCATTTACCAGATGTTAAATTGGTAAGTTTATTCCCTGCCACAACCACCACCCTCTCCCTCAATGCGGTGATGATGATGATGATTACTGAGGATTTAATACATCAACTTATAACCGGTCACTTAGTGACTGGTCAAAGTTACAACAGAGCCCCCAAAAGCTACTTATGACCTGGTTCTGAAATTACAACGCCACTTCTTAAGGTCATGTGACCATATTTATGACTGTTATGACTTATGACTATAATTGCCAGGCTCAATTACAGTTGTAAGTCAAGGATTATCTGACCATGGAAATGTGCTCCCCCCATCCTTCCACTATGTGGGGAAGAGGGAGCACTACTACAACAAAAAACAGATTTTTCAAAATGTAAGGAAAAAAATTCAAAGATATACTATTTGCACACGCACACGCACACACACACACATGCTGTATATATATATCCACACCTCCACACAAATTATTACAATTCAGTTTTTAAGGAATAAATTGTAACCGCATAAAATTATATTGTCCACTCTTTCTGTTGCATTGATTGAGACTGTATATATTATCATCAAGTCTATCTTTGGTATCAGGAACACAAGTCTTTTTCTTAGAACACATGACAATCTCTTTTGCAATGACGTAGCCACACTTTTTATAAATAGATTCCAATTTGTTAACAACACATTAACATTTTTAGGTCTTATTACTAAAACCTGACTCACAGTATGAAGAATATTCAACCAACCAATACAGAAAGACCACAAAATGTAACCAAAGTATGTGCATTAGTATGCCTTAACAGTAAATATCTGCAATATAGTAGGGCAGACATCTAACTTTTTTTGGACAATTGCTCTCAGGGCTCCAATAAATATTCAAAATATTATTGGTAGTCCTTGACTTATGACCACAATTGAGCCCAAAATTTCTGTTGTTAAGTGAGTCATTTGTTAAGTGAGTTTTGCCCCATTTTACGACCCTGCTGGCCACAATTGTTAAGTGAATCACTGCAGTTGATAAGTTAGTAACACGGTTAAGTGAATCTGGCTTCCCCATTGATTTTGCTCGTCAATAGGTTGCAAAAGATCATCACATGACCTTGGGACACAGCAGTGGTCATAAGCATGATCCAGTTGCCAAGCATCTGAATTTTGATCACATGATCATGGGGTTGCTATAAAGGTCGTAACTGTGAAAAATGGTGATAATTCACTTTTTTCAATGTCGTAACTTTGAACGTTCATTAAATGAACTGTTGTAAGTCAGGACTACCTGTATTTTGAAGAATAATGTCATCTTAAGGTTATAACAAACCTATTTAACATCCCTTCTCAATAGTATCTCATTTTACTTTGATGTAGTGGAAGGGTGGGGGGAGAAGGGAGCACATTTCCAAACAAAGCATTTGACTATAGCTATCTACTATTTTTATTTTCTAATAATGCCTCTGAAATCCGCAAGTGACCTGGCCTGCTTAAAGCTATTGTGGATACATCATAGGTTGACATTATATTTGAAAGTGGTCTTTAGAAATAAATGGAGATAAAAACAAGGCAATAAAAACAATTACTTTTAGATAGTAGCAATTCGATGGAAAGAAAATCCAGGCCAAAGATTTATACCCACATTATTTGTGCAGCACAAAAATAACAAAGATAATCATGCTTTGATAACCATAAATGTTCCTATAATGTTTGAACTCTAAAGAACAGGACTCAGGGAGAGATGATAAACATTTTGTTCTTAAAATCATACTTGCTTAGATTCTCTATTAACAGAAACAGTTGCCAACATCATCTGACTTGGCTTGATAGCAGATATTAGGGCCGATACAGTGCACAGACAGACACTGTTAACTCATAAATATAAACAAATATCAATATTCATGCTGGGTTGCAGTTTTTGTTATTTGCATTCTATTGCCACAGTTTACTCAAGGAAAAAGCACAACTGCAAGGTCATTTTGCTCCAGTTTGTCTACCTCTGCTCTTCTCTCCAACAGTGCTGGAAAAGAAGGTGAACAGCAAGAGTAATCAATATATTCTGACTCTCATTTGTAGGCTACAGACAGACCACTCACTTGGAAGCTCAAGTGAAAACGCTGGTTGTGAAGGCAAAGAGTTTTTTGTTCCTCCAGTATATTTCAAAATAGACCAGGGCCAATTCACCACTGATAATTAACTGGTTTTTCCCTACAACGCATGAAGATGCTCCACTTAATGGTAGAGCTGTTTCTTTTTTTCCCCTCTCATTTTCACCTTTAGTTAAAATGTATGCTTACAGAAAAGAAAGCAATTGCTGCTTAATTTCCTGGCTGAGTGGAGAAAAGAAATGGGAATCTACCAACCAGGGGCTGTCTTAATTTTAGTCTGGATCAAAGTTTTGGCCTCTGTGTGTCTAAAGTAGAGGAAGGTCTTAGGTTCTTACTATGGCTTTAGTAGTTGTTTAATATGCAGAAAACAACAGGCAGAGATTTTAATAATGGAATGATACAGAATGCCGCCTGCTGGTTTCTGCAGATGAAGCTTCTATGAAAGCTATTGGAGAAGGAGCCCTAAGCTCTCTAATGCAGACTTAAAGATGCTACGGAGGTCACTATCAGAAATCCACATGTACAACATGAGCATCTAAATCTATGTATTCTAAAAAGTGGAAAAATGAAGGTTAAAATGCCTTAGAAAAATGAGTAAGAGGCAAAAAATAATTCAGACTGAGGGCACCACTAAGCTTGACCCAAATATCCTGGGATTGCCTTCTCCCCAAATAAATAGGACCATGACAAAGAATATGACAAAAATTGTATTTGATTAAATTTATTTACATTTAATTTAAACATAAATCACATCTCTTATATTCTCCATTTTATTACTTTCTCTTTTCTCCCTAAACTTATTTTCCCTTCTTTTATCTGAAAATTACAATTTAGTTTCAACTTGTAGAGGTTCAGATGAGGAGCTGAATTCAAGGCTTTTGGGGAATGGAGACTATGTGACCCTCATGCAGATCATTTCCATTATGCAAAATTAAAGCTTGTTTAACCTTCTTTAGGTATGGAGCAGAGATTTTATTGTGGTATTTAAAAAAGCAGAGCAACTTCCTCAGAGATCAGAGCATGATTTAGTGGAAATATCACACATATAAACAACACATGTTGTGTGAAACTAGTGCAAACACAACCATTACCAGGGTGAGCTGGTTTCTAGCTTATACATTAAGAATAGCCACAAGAGATCCAGGAAATAATGACAAAACACTGCAGCTAGGTGTGGAGAGTTAAGCAGCTGTAAGATTGTTCCCTCATAACTACAATAATAATCAGGAAATTGGTGCTGAATGCCAAATGCTGAATTGTAACCAGCAACAAAGCCGTGTATAGTGTAGCATTTGAACACACAAACATTTAGGATACGGTTACAGAAACCTCCAAATCAGAACGTGAAATAATGATTTGAAGTCAAGGAAGCACATGAATATGGAGAGAGATGTTCTCTCTAGCTGCTTCAGGTGTGCAAGTCAAATTTTAATTCAGAATGAATTTCTGAACAGGACTTAAAATTTAAGTTGGACTGATTTTGCCCATTAAACTGCAAGTGCACAATGTGTACAAACTGTCCTGTTTCGATTCTCCGTGTGTTTGATTTGATGCATGAAGCTCATCCAAACTGGTTCACCACAATGAATATCTGCATAGGCTTAGTACCTCTTCACGATTGTCTGGGCAATTCTAACAACCAGGGTCAAACTCAATCAAATATTTCAAATTAAAATGATCACCTGATGGTGGTTTTTATATTTGCTCACCATTGCAAACATTTTTCCCTACTCTGGAGATTATGACAAACCTTTAGAGCTGGGAAAGGGGATTGCCCCCACATTTGTATAGTTAGTCCTTGACGTATGACTATAATTGAGCCTGGAATTAGTCATAATTCTTGCGGGTCATTAAATGAATCACCACATAACCACACCAGATTTTATGTCATTTTTTCCCAGCAGTCATTAAGCAAATGCCTCAATTATTGAGTGAATCCATTATCCATAATGGGCAATTTTTGCCCAAAACTGGAAGCAAATGCAGATTTCCAGCAAAAAACATTATAAATTGTGGTCACATGACCACGGGATGCTGCAAACAACTTTAAATACGGGCCATATTAGCCAGGAACAACCAGACCCACACGTGAAGAGTTTAAACTAGCTACTTTATTGTTCTATTGCCTACTTCAAGGAATGGTCCCAAAGTGGCAGTTTGCCCCGGAAAAGACTAGATAAAATTCAATGGCATTCAGATTCCAGATTAATTTCCCACTTGACCCCTCAATTGGAACAATCTCTTTCCAACGGTTGCCAAGAGCCCAAAATGCAATCATGTTACCGCATGGAGTGGGTGGGTGTGTGGGTGTGTGTCAGAATTTTGAATTCAAGTCATAAGTAGTCCTGGGGATGTCAATCGTAACTTCAAACAGTTGCTAAGCGTCCGTTCTAAGTCAAGAACTGCCTGTGGTGTACTTTGGATAAAGATCAGCTACCCTTGAATGCCAGAGTAGATAATCATATCCAAAAATGGCATAAATTAGTGAACCTTTCACTTGTCTCTAGTATAATGCAACAAGAATTTAGCTACAAACACAGGAAATTCACTGTACAGCACCAGACATTTTATCCGTTAACTGGTCATCTTAATCCAAGTTTAATAGGAGCAAGAATTATCTGTAATCATCATTACCTTATTAGTAGAGTTTGGTGTCTGAGGAATCTCATCCTTCAGCATGGGCAAACTATTTCCTTCCATGTCTTTTCCTGAAACAAAACATTAAACAAAGCTTTAAGAACTGCTGAAATACATACTGTGTTTTTAAAGAAATCAAAAGCAGATATAGTACACAACAATAACTACACCTTAGGGTTGTATACTACAGAAAAGGAAGTGGGTATTTTTTTCAACCATATTTCTTCCAAATATATTGGATTTTGATTTCTGGAATTCTCTCACTACTATAAGCTTTGTTCATATTGGGTAGGAAGCTATTATAAAAGGCGATATCCAACACGTATAGAGGACACCAATTTAGGGAAATCTGTAGCATGCTACCTTTGTATTATTCTTTGTTTCTGAATGTTTGTAGCAATTGTAAACTGCTCAGAGTAGCTGGAAGTCTGGTAGCATATAAATTTAACTTCTTCTTAGAATGACTGGGCTTGGAAATCTCAAACTCCTTTCCCAGCTTGATCTTTTCAACCTGCCTTCCCTTCTGCTTTAAGTTAGTAACTTGGTAGTTCTCACTGTTATTATTTATCTTCCAGAGAAATACTGCTTAACATCTTTGGGTTAAGCCCAATGTTTCGGAGAGATAATGGTCTCACAATACATATTGTCTCTCTAGTGAGTAAAAGCTAAAAACAGAAAAAGAAAATAATCTTTACAATGCAGTCTCTTGGCCATGTTTCTTGGTGGCATCTGTTAAAGTGATATCAGCTTATTTTCTCCCCTTCGGAGATTAATTTCATAAGAGATAAACAAAATCCAACTTTAACTTAAAAAAAGAAATAAAAGGTAAACTGTAATGAGTATTACATTTAGATATTAAAATATAATTTTTCCTATTATACATAAATATTGAGTTTGTCATGACCAAAGACAACAACTAAACATAAAATCTACAAGATAATGCAAAATGAATACTATAAGGAGACCACAACATAGTAGGGGTCTGCTATAAATGGAAAATAACTTTTAGGAAATTTGAGTACAATCCAACTAGTTACACCAGATTATAAGATTCTACAGAGAAATTATGACTTCATGAGTGTACCTTTATCCAGAGAAATAAAAATCAGGAGACAATAAGGCTTAACTAGCATCACACAAACTAAAAAAAAAAATCAAAATTCTAATATAGTTTTCTGGCTATACATGTGGTTCATTTTTAACAGATAAATTACTTTCTGAAGCAAAAATCCTCTACTTTCTTTCCTTGCCTTATTCAGCTTCTTGTAGATTCCAATTTTTAATGATAGCTCAGAAGAACAAGGTGTCCCCCTTTTCCTAGGTCTAACACCCTGCTTCTTCTTCCATACCTCTTCCATTTCTTTCTTCCAAGTCCTCCCTTTCTTTTAAATAAGGACTCAAATTTAACCATTATTTTTAAAGAACACATATTAATTTCCCCAGGTGCTTTAAGTCAGGATAAGCAGAAACCCCAATTATTTTATAGTATAATTCTGGTTACTGTTTTGCTGTTTTAGGTGATTTTAATGGTATGTTATTTTCCCTATATTTTTGCTTTACTATTTCTTCTATGCAGTTCCAAAATCTAATTGTCTGAGTTTGATAGACATATAAATGTTCTAAACAAATACACAAACAAACTTCTCTTCCTATAAACCTGCCCAGTATAATTAATGGATCAAGGATGACAGGAGCCCAATCTAAACATATCTGGATGGTCAGAGGATGTCCAAGCCTGAATTAAGAGCTTAGAAGATTTTTCAAGAGTGTATACCAACACTATTCTTAATAATAATCAATAGGATATACAAAAGTACCACCAAATCATCAGGAGTTGGAAATTCTTCCAGATCTACTATTACAAATTACAATAACTGCTCAAAGGTCTTAATTTCCCATTTCTCCATCTCCATTGTATAGCACATTTTAAAATATACTGGAACATACTCACCTGGGCTAATGGGATAGATCTCATTATCAGCCCCAAAAAACAAGTTCCGGGTCAGCTTGCGAGGATCAATTTTCTGAGGAGTAGATGCAGCAGGACAGAGTGAGAACCTTCGCCGAAAAAAATTTTCTTCCTTCATGGCATGTGCTGTAGGGGTTTTCTGAAATTAAGAGATAAGAATAATCACATATAGTCTAAATATCAATTTTGTTGTTTATTTTTTGCTTGCTTAAATCACTCTATTCTTAAATTAAAACACTGACTTTTTTAATACAGAAATGAACGAATGAGTTAACATAATATGACAAATATGCCAATGATGGAGTTTAATATTTTTATTTATTTTAATAAGCTCAGTATTACATCTCAACTATTCAACCAAATGCAGCCTAAAATTAGTTTTGGTCAGGCGGGCTTAATTTAAAGTGCACTATTTGATCCATGCCTGCTACCCACATCAGGAGCAGTCAAGATGCTTTTCCTACCTTCCATTTCTGCTTCTTATATAGTTCTTAACTGTATTGTCCAACCTAGAAGCCAATGCCTAGATTTCACAACCACAGAAAAGGGGCGTTGTCTTACCTGAACGCCTTTTCTCAGCAGGACGATGGAGAATCCACCAATGGGTTAGGACTATCTTCCTGCCCAATAAGAGACTAAGTTTGCCAGAGTTAACACGCCTCCTGCTGGGCTGATATCCCAGACACGACGAAGGCGAAGCTGCTGACAATGGACCGCTGTGTTGGCTCTCTGTGCCCCTAACACAGGACCTGATGGTCCTAAGGGGATGGGCGTGGATTCTCCATCGTCCTGCTGAGAAAAGGCGTTCAGGTAAGACAACGCCCCTTCTCCAGCAGGACGATGGAGAATCCACCAATGGGACATACCAAAGCCGAGCTGTCCCTATGGGAGGGAACCAGTCAGGGCCTGTGTCCCACGTGATGATGCCACTTGTCGGAGTACCCTCCGGTCAAATGATGCCTCCGCGGAGGCGAATTTGTCCAGCCTGTAATGCCGCACAAAGGGGGAAGGCGAGGACCAGGTCGCCGCCCTGCAAATATCCCCGATGGGCGCCTGCGGAGCCCACGCTGCTGAAGTAGCGGCACTGCGGGTAGAGTGAGCAGTGATACGGCCTGGCAGTGGCAGGGACCGTGCCTGGTAGGCTCGTGCGATGCAGGATCTGATCCACCTGCCAACAGTGGACGAGGAGACAGCCTTCCCCATCGAAGAAGGCTGGAAGGAGATAAAAAGCGCTTCCGATTTGCGGAAGGCAGAAGTCCTCTTAATATAGTGGCGTAACGCCCTACGAACGTCCAAGGTGTGCCACTGGCGTTCTAAGTTGTGAGCAGGCTGGGGACAAAGTTCGGTAGGACCACCTCTTGTGCCCTATGGAACAACGAGTTCACCTTTGGTACAAAGGCCAGGTCCAGTCGAAGGACTATCCTATCGCTGTGAAAGACGCATAGGTCCTCCCGGACTGAGGGAGCAGCCAGCTCCGAGACGCGTCTAGCGGATGTGATCGCCACAAGAAAGGCCACCTTCATGGACAAGAACTGTAGTGAACAGGTCTTGACCGACTCGAATGGTGGCAAGGCAAGGGCCTGTAGCACCCGTGGGAGATCCCAAGAGGGATAACGGTGAACCACGGGAGGTCTGGTGTTGGTAGCACCCTTGAGGAAGGACCGTACCAGTGGATGCTGGGTCAAAGGAATGGAATCCTGGCACATGAGTACCGTGGAGAGAGCCGCCAGTTGCCTGCGGATGGTAGTGGGCGACAAGCCCTTGTTAAATCCCTCCAGCAAGTACTCAAGGATGTGCGAGATAGTGACAGCCGAGATGTCCAGGCGATTCCTGGAACACCAGGCACAAAAACTCTTCCACGAGGAGTCATAAATTCCGTGCTTCGGACTTCAAAGTCCTGGAGCGAGTGCCGCCCTGCCGGTTCACGTGGGCCTTTGCAGCCACGTTGTCTGTGAGCACTAGGACGTGTTGACCCACCACCTCATCGCTGAAGTGAAGCAGTGCCAGATGAATGGCCCTGAGCTCCAGCCAATTTATGTTGTGACTGAGGTCCATGGGTGACCATCGTCCCTGTGCTAAGTGACAACCCAGGTGCGCACTCCATGCGAACAGACTTGCATCTGTCGTTAAGGTGAGTCTGTTTGGTTCCCGGAATAGGGAGCCTCTGTCTACAGCAGGGGAGAGCCACCATCGAAGGGAATCCAGAACTCGGGGTGTAACCCCGTCCCTCGGTACGGAGTAGCTCGCCTATCTGGCCTCCTAGTAAGGTGGGCCAACACCTTACGTTTATCCCCGTTCTCAATAAGGTAAGGCTCTAGCGCCTCCCCAAAGAGGCGTCCGTCCCTGCAGGGAGCAGAAGCCAGGTGCCACTTTGACTTCAAATCCGCTTGCCATTGTTTTAGCCATAGAAGCCTGCGGGCTGCAGTATTAGCGGCCATGGAGCGCGCTGAAAATCTGGCGGCATGGAGGGAAGTATCCGCCATGTATTCTGCCGATGCCACCAACTTACCCAGATTCTGATGGGCACGAACCTGATCCGGGGGAAGTAACGCTTGGAGTTCCCTGAGCCAGAGAATTGACGTTCTGGCAAAGAAGGAAGTAGAGGTGGACGCCCGCACGGCCCATGCCGATGCCAGGTGAGACCTGCGGAGAGAGAGCTCGGACTTCCTGTCCTCTGCCCTCAAGGCCGCAGACGTGTCACCTGACACAGTGGAGGAGGAAAAAAGAGAGGTTAGTGGTTCGTCCACCCTGGGAACCTCTAGGAGATCTGACAAGGCCGGGGCTACGGCCATCAGTCTCTTATCAGTTACCCCCGGCATTGGTAGAGTACCCGGATTTCCCCATTGTTTCCTGATAGTTTCCAGGAAAAAGGGAGGGCAAGGGATATAGCGCTCCGTCACCGTAGGTTCGGAGAAGAGTGGCTTGGGGTCCTGACTAGTTGAGGCAGTCGGCTGCTTTTCCTGCTCCGGCTCAATATTGGCCGACGTGGTGGCCTTTAGCAGGAGGGATCTAAATAGACCCGGGTCAAAGAGGCCTATGAAAGGCGACGGGTCTGGGGCCGACTCCTCATCCTCTGACAGCTGGAAGTCAGTTGACCCATAACCTTCGGAACCAGAGTCCCGTGTTCGGGAGGAATGGTCCGAATAAACGGACTCTGGGTAGTCCGGCCTCTCCGCCCGTGCTTGAGGTGGCACCACGGGCATGACGAACTCCGGCCTGGGGTTCTTGTAGAACGAGGAGGCCCTACCCTGAGCATACGCCTGGGCGATTAATGCCTCAAGCTGCTCAGGCCCAACCCCTTGATGTTCAGGGGGGCGAAGTCCAGCCGCTGTGGGCGTGAACGTGGCCTCGGGCGGGGGGCGGGGTCTAGCCGGTGAAGCTCCCATTAGGGGGATCAATCCCTTGTCAGAGGACAGAGTAGTACTCTGTGCCATGGGGCCCTGATGGGAAAGGGCCCGCGAGTCAGTGGGAACTGGCAGGGCCGGTTGGGGGTTGAAGAGTGAGCTCTCCTGGGGGGCAAGGGGAACCAAAGGTTGGCCTCCCGCAGACATACGTTGTGCCCTGGAGAACTGCGTCTCCAGAGCCGTGTTACGCCTTTCGGCTGCCTTGTCTGCGGCCCTTGAGGTCTTTTTTCCAGCGATGGCCTTGGACCTGGCCTTGGCCTTTATCCTGCCTGCTGCCTCTAGTTTAGAGGACTTGCGCTTCCCTGAGACGGGAGTGCCGGAAGCGCCCTGTGCAGATTGATTAGCTGCGTCATCAGCCATTGCAAGGGAAGCCTGAGGCCTATTGCAACTCAGGAGCAGGAGCGGATTGCCCAGTTGTTAGTATAGCCAAAGCTGATGAACAGCGTCCGCTCCGAGTTTGGTGCTACACTGAGCGCCCTACTGCCCTAGGCAGAGCTCCGAGAGGCTGGAAACTGCCCAGTGATGCACTGAGGCGTATTAGTCAGGCGTCTTGTGGCGACGAGACCCAATGGGTGAGTCGCAATCGGCAAGTGCCGGCACGCACGTTGACCGATCAGTGGCGGCGATCACCTTGGTGATATGTGCCTGCACACTCCTCTCCTTGTTGGTGGCGGCAATCACCTGAGTGATATGTGCCTGCACACAAAGCCTAGGTGGTGGCGGCGGTGCCCGAAGGCGTGCCAGCTCACGCTAAAGGTGAAATCCTCTCCAAGTTGTGCCCTGGGGTTGGTTGTGCCAGATCAGAATCTGAGCAGGTGACCAATGGCAGCTTTGAAGCTGCAAAATGGCGGCTGTGAGCAGTCCGCAAAATGGCTGCCGCTGCAATGGCAAGGCGGCTTGTTAGGCCTGGGCTAGGCTGAGATAATTCCCTGCAGGGAAGGAGAGGTGAGGTCAGACCTTTGAGCCAATGGCCTCCGTAAGCAGACTGCAAGATCTTGTGCAGTGGCTGCTGCCTGTTTGGGCCGTCCCTGTCAGGCCTGCAAGGCCGCAGTCGTTCAAAATGGCGGCCGCGAATAGCGCGCCAAGAAAAATGGTCTGAGGCCTCAAATTTGGCAATCAGTTGCAGAGGGCTTGCCCTAAAATGCCCTCCAGTCGCGCCGTGGCAGCTGGGTGATCAAATCACAGCACAGTCTCGCTAGAGAGGGCTGAAGGGCCGTGGAGAGGAACGGCCTGGCTGGGCCCGAAGGCCGACGGCACGTAGCGGGGCGGCTGAGGCGAGCTCTGACACTCAGCCTCGAGGAGTCCTGGAGCTTTCCGCAGCGCTTGGCAATTGCGAGCGCGCCCGGAGGCCGACGCTCAGCTGCGCGGGGAGGCCGACGCTCAGCTGCGCCGCGGCTAAATCGAGAGCTCCGACGATCAGCTGATGCGGCCGAGGGATCCCCCTGCTATCAACTGTGAGCCCTTCGCACCTTACAGGAGCTATGGGGGCTTGAGCTGGCCGCCCGCTGCTGCTGCGGCTGGAAATTCGCCGAAAATCAGCTGTGCCCTTCGCCTTTAACCGGCGGGGCCTGACAATAGCGTCAATAGCCTCCTGAACGGCGTTTGCAAGCCTATTTCAGAGGCTGCAGCCTATACAGGCCGTCCCTATCGGGCCAGTTAGGCCGTTTTGGTCTTCAAAATGGCGGCCGCGAGTTGCGCGCCGACAGAAAAGGCCTCAACTCGACCAATTTTCAAAGGAGGCTTTCAGAACCGGCGGGGTCTGACAATAGCGTCAATAGCCCCCTGTGCCAAAATCTTTCTGCCCAATGCCAGCGGCAGCGATGTTCGCGTCGCGTAGCGATTTTGAGGGGCTGCGCCGGCTGTTCGCTGTTCTAACGGCTGCTGCAATCGCCGCCTGAGCGCTCCCGGAGGCCGACGCTCAGCTGGGATGCGGCTAACTGTCCCGACGATCAGCTGAGTGATTGCCGGGATCCCCCTGTGGCAGAGCCTCAAGTTTGGAGGGCCTGAGAAGGCCCGTTGCTGGGCGACCCGGAGGCCGACGCTCAGCTGTTTTGGGGCTATGAATTTGCCGAAATCCAATTATCCTTCAAATTTTGCTTCTGGTTTGCCTAACTAAAGGAGATGTGAGAATCCACCAATAATTAACTATACGACCTGTCCAGAGCCAACACAAACGTCCTAGCTGGGCTGAAGACTAAGTCGTGTCTGGGATATCAGCCCAGCAGGAGGCGTGTTAACTCTGGCAAACTTAGTCTCTTATTGGGCAGGAAGATAGTCCTAACCCATTGGTGGATTCTCCATCGTCCTGCTGGAGAATGGTTCTTTAAGCTTTAAATCACAGATGTTTCCTAAAGATTTCAGCTCAGCTCAGAAAAAAATTATCCATCCATCAGGAAAAAAAGACTGGCCTGATTAGGTTATAGGCCACCCATTCTTTTCTGAAATAATCAGTTATTGCTTATTTGGTGTTCACTAAATGTATCAAGCTCAAATATTTTGGCCATCAAATAAGAGAGGACTCAATGGAAAAGACCCTGATGTTGGGAAAGACTGAAGGCAAAAGGAGAAGGCAGAGGAGATGAGATGGTTACTTAGAGCAGAGGAACCAGGGCACCAGGGACTGGTTCATGAAGAAAGGTTTTTCCACGGACCGGAGAGTGCATGGTGTGTGTTGCCTGCATCCCACAGATGGGGCTTTACTTGTTTATGCGGACCAGCTGCTGGCATGCTGCAGCCCGGTACCGGTCCACGGACCGGGGGTTGGGGACCCCTGACATAGAGTCATTGACGCAATGAACTCGAATTTGAACAGACTCCCGGAGACATGGAGGACAGGAAAGCCTGGCTTGCTGTGGTCCATGAAGAGTCAGACACAACAATCAGAGACTGAACAACAAAAACTATAACAAAATATCTCAAGAATAAAATCTGATTGACATTTAGTTAAGAACACAAGCATAATGCATTGCTTTGCTTTGCTTATCACATAAAGCCTAATGCCTGGATGCCCATATCGTGTTAAAATGTTATGCAACTGGCTCAATGTTGGCTTTATGCAACGTGTTAACCTATGATTCCAAAATTCCTAGGCAATGACTGTGCATTGTAACCCCATATGGGATGGCCTCTAAATTGAAGGAGACTGTATAATGCCATAATCATATTCTGTTTATTTTTTTCCTTTTAATATTTTAATTTTTCTCTGTGTGCGTGGGTGTGGGTGTTTCTACTGCTGCTATTGAGGGAGAACTGAGTAAAACCATCTTAGAAACTTTGGAAGGCCAGTCCAACTAGGTTTAATCAGTACCAATTAATCAAATAATTACTGGTTAATATCTAATTTATAAGACTATAAATTAAAGATTGTTTATGCTAGTTTGCCTGTCTTAATACAAAGAAACAAAGCAAGAAAATCTGGGAAATACACTTTCCTTCTCACAATTTTTGCTACAGTGTATCATTAACAATATAGCAGATAGTTAGCAATACACAAATGTAATAATACTGGATGAGTAGGATGTTGGGAATGGTTAAAAATCATGAATTATATAATACTCTTCTTACAGGTGCATTTTTTTTTTGCAAAGGAACATATATTGCTAAATTACGCTAGAGATAAAATTGAATTTCTTAAAAAAAATAGGTTTATCTTCAAAATACAAATCAGAATAATTAACGTGTGCGTTAAAGTAAACACTAAAAAATAGTGTTTCATAAAATTAATTAATCTTTAAAGGTGGAGATCTAACAACATCAGTACTCATAGTTTTAGCAACAGAAATACAAAAGAGCAACCAAACGTCTCACACTCTTTTATTATTGTGTATACAACAGAGATTCTCTGAAAAAGTGCAAGGCAGGAAACAGCAGATAATTCAAACCGCCTTTTGCTAAGCTGTTCCAAAAAACTGACAATAAACCTAATGTGTTCCAGACATTTCAGATCTTATTTTTTTATCATGGGATTTATAAAAATGACATTGCTGAGCTAAGCCAACTTTCCGTTTTAGAAGTAACAGATTATCCTTCCATATGCTCCTTATTTTATCATAGCTGTTTGGGAGCAATGTGTTTGCTGCTTCCCATGTGCATCAACCACGTTGTTCTCATGTGATAAAATGCAGAAACCATACAGAAAAGGTAGGATCAATTACTGAAGGATCGACTGGGTGGTAATGTCAATTGAATAATAATTTTCTTCTCTTCCTTGATGTTCCCACGGTTTCTCTTAGGTTCTAGAATGGGAGATGGGCCAAGGCAGTGGTGGGATTCAAATATGTGAACAACCGGTTGTCTGTGTGGATGCCGCTTCTGGAAATCCATTCTGGGCCTGGGCAACAAAAAATTAGCTACCGGTTCTGCCGAAGTGGTGCGAACCGGCTGAATCCCACCACTGGGCCAAGGGACACCAAAGCTCAAACTTCCTGTATTAAACTACTGCTCTCTCATTCAATCATTTTATTAAATTTTATTAATTTTAAACTGACAGACCTTTTATATGTCTTTTTAGTGGCTTTTAATAGACAACCGGGAGAAGTTAATCTGAAGGGGCACAACAAGATTATATTATGTAACCACCAGGTCATCACTTCAACATGGATAGCAAGAAGAGAAGTTACAATCATCATTAATCTCTTCTCCGAAATACAACAATCTTCTACAGTAATTTAGAATTCTCGATGAAAGGATCTTAAAGATACCAAAAACTGTGAACTGCTATGTATCATGGTGGGGGACTTATTTTTTTATCTCCATAGATCGGGGGTCTTCAAACTTGGCCCTTTTATGACTTGTGGACTTCAACTCCCAGAATTCCTCAGCCAGTGTGCCTGGCTGAGGAATTCTGGGAGTTGAAGTCCACACGTCATAAAAGGGCCAAGTTTGAAGACCAGAGTCTTAATGTGGTTTGTTTACTATTATTTTATTTATTCTATTTTATATGTATAGCTTCCCATCTCACATATGTCACTGAGCAGGTCACAACAATTAAAAACAACAACACGAGGACTAAATATATAGCAAACATAGTATTGTATATACTATTATATCTCAAACACCATGTCTTCAGGTTCTTCCTAAAGGCCAGAACGATAGAGGCCACTTTAAGTTCCGGGTGAATTATGTTAATCTTTATTAATTAATCTTTATTAAGAATTTTCATATTATAAAAAAACAGATGGAAAAGAAAAAAGTGAAAAAAAGAAAAAGAAAACGTTAATAAATATGTAAATGACATTCTACCTTAACAGGTAACTACAATCTTATTGCTCATCCTCCCTCTTAAATATTTTGCTAACTCCCTCACCTCCTCCTTTAATCTGCATCTTTCTTAATCATCAAATCATCAGTTCATTTTTTCTTCTTTCAGCAAAAAGCCTATAGAGTACACAGTGGCACAGTGGTTAGAATGCAGT
The DNA here is from genome assembly GCA_023970755.1 of Azemiops feae. Classification (NCBI taxonomy): domain Eukaryota; kingdom Metazoa; phylum Chordata; class Lepidosauria; order Squamata; family Viperidae; genus Azemiops; species Azemiops feae. The sequence goes on along the minus strand of JALGBA010004127.1, from coordinate 444,179 downwards.
ACTGCAAGCTACTTCTGCTGACTGCCGCCAGTTCGGCAGTTCGAGTCTCACCGGCTGAAGGTTGACTCAGCCTTCCATCCTTCTGAGGTTGGTAAAATGAGGACCCAGATTGTTGGGGGCAATAGGCTGATTCTGTAAACTGCTTAGAGAGGGCTGTAAAGCACTGTGAAGCAGTATATAAGTCTAAGTGCTATTGCTATATAATGTTTTCAGTCTGAAAAAAAACACTGTTTTCTGACCAACAGGTCAATTTCACTATTTTTGCAAATTCTGATATTTTCACAATCCATTCCTTCACTATGGGAATATCACTATTCTTCCGCCATTGTGCATGCAATACAGATAGTCCTCAACTTAAGATCACATTTGAGCCCAAAATGTATGTTGCTAGGTGAGAAATTTGTTAAATGAGTTTTGTCCTATTTATAAGTCAAAAGTTCCCTCATGTGCAAAGTCCAGATTCCAGGAGGCAACACCACCCCATTTTGCTGCCCTTTTATTTGGAGTGTGGAAAAGCTAGGATCTGAAAGCACCTATTCTTCATAGTGCTCATCTCACAAAATATCAATATATCCCATTAATTATATAAAGATGAAGGCTCCCTTAATTAAAACGAGCTTGTTGTTCAGCCTCTGATTGTCTAGTGGGGAAAGAATTCAGCTTGTCTTGCAATCAAAATGTCATACTAGCAAAACAAAGAGGATTTAGACCAGGAGTCTTCAAACCTGGCCCTTTTATGACTTGTGGACTTCAACTCCCAGAATTCCTCAGCCAGGCACGCTGGCTGAGGAATTCTGGGAGTTGAAGTCCACAAGTCATAAAAGGGCTAAGTTTGAAGACCCCTGATTTAGACATTAGTCTCTCTCTTCAAGCTCCTCCTCATACTCCAGATTTAAAGTTTAGGCAAAATGTCTTAGGATTCTTTTTATTATTACAGTATTCAATTGCAATCTGTAACCAGACTGATTTAGACACAGTCAAACAAGATAGAAAATAAAAAAAGAATAAAATACAAAGCATACAAGAATATATTCAAAACTATATTCAGTATAGAGAATAAGAAGGAACAAGCAACTATACTGGCATACAACCTCAACCTAAGCTAATTTTATTATAGCTTAGTGCTGAACACAACTATGGTTCTTCAGAAATAATTTTCCCCTTGATTAGTTAATGGCTAGTTTCACAAATTACATTGTGATATAATGCCATTCATTTGATTTTGACTTGTTTAATGTGTGAACTGTTTTAGTTTGAAAATTATGTTTTATGGTTCTGAGAGTTGAAAGGACCCAATCAATTGCAGCTTATTTGATGAACAATAGTTAAGCAAATGGTAGAATAACATACCCCCTAATGTATCCAGGTTAAAAAACTATTCTATAAAGAAAGAAGTCCTACTGAGTTAACAAGGCTACGACAGTTCAATTTCACTCCCCGTTATTTGGTGATACAACTCCTAAAATTAAATGGGGCTTGCTTTTGTAACACAAATAGGATTTCCTGGTTAAAACAATTCATACCACTTTCTTTCAACACCTCTAATGTTGTATTTCACTTTAGCATCTTAAAATTTATTTAATAAAACATGTGCATATGTTTTATTGTTCAATAAGACCATTTCTGGGTATTCTATTTCAGTATTTCATAAAGTAGGGCTAATAACATGGTTGGCATGCAGACGTCAAGCATTTCTCAAAGTAACAGCTGCTTTCTGCAATATTATTAATTTAGTTTCTTCTATAATAAGCAGCAATAATATTTCATTTCATAGTGTACACTTTCAAGCTATCTGGACATGATATGATGGTAGAATATACACACAGCTCTAAATCTGGCTGACAATACTGAATTCATTGGCAGGAATCACTGGAGGTGAATTAATATCTACTTGCGAAACAGCATGTTTCTAAATAGTTCTTAAGAATCCATTTCTAGACCCAAAAAATGCCCCCATCACCCAGATATTTGGGTGCAGGCTTCAAGTATTTGAATAGGTGACTATTTCTGCTCCCACAGTTTGAGGTAAAAAGAAATTGAGTCATTTGATTTTAGCTTTGGATCTTGCTTTAAAGCTGATACAACTTGCCAGGCTTTTACACTGCCACGGTTTCCAATTCCCAAAAGCAGTTTGAAGATGATAGGTCAGGTAGCTGAAGCCTGAGATGTGGGAGGCAGGATGAGGCAAGAGTTCCTAAAAATGGCGAAACCACTTAGCCTCAAACTTGGAACCATTTACAGAGAAAAACAGAAAATTCTCCTGCTCTTCTGCCACCCAGTGGCTGTCTAGATTTCTGCAACTTGGATCTGGTAATCTTAATATAAATGCATCACTGAAAAGAAAACACCAGCTTTGCTGCAATTTCAAATAAATCTTCAGTAAAATCAGAAAAACAGCACTATGTTTATCAAAACTGAGAAGTCATGTGATTGTACAATTCAATGCTGAATTTGATTGGGCTGCAAACTCTTATTGCAAGTGTCCTCAGCAACTGCCTAACAAAAAGACACTATTCTGCCAATAAAGGAGAATATTTGTAGCCCAGGGTCCTTGACGCTCTCTGAGCTTGATTTTTTTTTTTTTTGCAGATGTTTCATTACCCAAACTAGGTAACATCATCAGTGCTGATGATGTTACCTGGTTTGAATAGTTGAACATTTGCAAGAAAACAACTAAGCTCAGAGATCACCAAAGACCTCACACTATTCTGCAAAAACTGACCTAGACAACTACCATTTCAGTTTTCACTTCTCTCATAAGTGCTCTGCTCTAGAAAGCCAATCTCAAACTATATTTAACATCCATGCTTCCATTCAGATCAACTGGAGGAATTATAGATGTGTTTGCATAGCAGGGTAACACAAGGGTGGCTGTTATCATAGTTTACTTGACTTAACCCATTTACATGGTTTAGTACAAAAGGCACAAAATAGTTTTTAAAATGCACTAAAAAGCTACAGTTTACTCTAGCAAACTCATGAAATATATTTCCACCATCACCACTACCCTGCTCATGATAAAACTATTTAGTTAAAATAGATAAATGGATCAATTGTACTTTTTTATTCTTTCAGAGCTTACAAAAAGCAGGTTAATGGATGGATAAGATTTCATAAACAAATCCACTTCTCTATTTTATATTTTGCTAATCTATCAGATGGAAACATATTGAACTTGTTTGCAACATGAATGAGGATGATTGCATATACTGACTACTGCTGGTTTCATGTGTTCTCTGCATTTGTTGTAACACCCAATATTTATCAAGGAGATCTTGACCTTCTCTTGGGAGGGTTCTATTTAGCAAGCTAAATAGTAATGGTGAAGGTAGAGGCCTAGAGACTAGGATACTGTGAGTTCCGAGGCCTCCCTTAGGCTTGAAAGCTGGCTGTGTGACTTTGGGCCAGTCATTCTCTCTTAGCCCAACTCATTTCACAGAGTTGCTTTTGGAGTGAAAATAGGAGGCAGGAGTGTTAAGTATGTGATATAAAAAACAAAATGATAGGATGAAAACCTCATCTTCCTCCTTTCTTGAGATAATGTCATGCAAATGGAGGCCAATATCAGCTATAAAACTGGCAGCTATGGTATCTCATTGTTGTGTACAATAATAAAAATAATAATAAGAACAATGTTGCATTGGAATATTCTGCAAGAAATACCATTTGCCTGCAAGTAAGAACTGAGGGTACCACAAAACAGACAAAGTAACAGAAAACGAAGAAGCTGAAGTCCTCTAGAGGACTTAAGAATTCAAACAGAGAAGGACCCGTCACATAACACTCCAGACTTGACCATTGTCGATAAGAAAGACAATGTTTGGATGAGGTGCCAGTACACAGAGACAGCAGAATGGAAGAGGAAGAACTGTAGAAGATAACAAAATACAAACACCTGCAAATAGAAGCAGAATAACCATGGCAAAAGAAAGCAAAGATGGTACCAATAATACTAGGCACCTTGGATGCAATCCCAAAACAACTGAAGCATTACTTGAACACCATCAGCACTGAATAAAATCACCACCAGTCAATTGCAAAGGACAGCTTTATTTGGAACAGCTTTCATCCTGTGACGATATCTTTAACACTATCAAACAACATCTGTGGAAAGAACTCGACAGATGGCTAAAATTGCCAAATCCTCACTAAACATCAGGCTGACTATGCACCAAAGCATAATAATAATAATGACTCAATGAATGAAACTGTAATGGCAGTTAGCAAGGTGGAAAACTCACATTTCTGCGAAAAATCTCTAGACTGCAATGCTAAGAATCAGCAATAGGATTTTCCAGCATCCCACCTGTTTTAAAGCTGGCATCGTGAAAATTGCCACAGTGACGTATCATCCTAAAAGCTGAATGCAAAATGGAAAAACAAAGGAAATGGCTATCCAGCCAATGCTGGACACGCTCTTATCCACATGCATGAGGTCCTATCTATTGCAGATCTTTGTGCCACAATTAATAAAAGAAAAATTTATGTCTTCCCTTGCCAAAAATGCTTAAAATTAATCCCAGTTTATTGGGTATTAAATATATTTGTTCTGTAACATGGAAGCAGAAGCTTTCACTCTCTACTTTGTGTGTTTGTGACAAAAGAATGGAGGGATGGGCAAACGCAGAAGTCTCTGTTCATCCTATTAATCATGATTTACTAGTATGTACTAGTATTTAGTAGCATTACTAGTATGAAGCATTAGTAATATGTACATGGCTACATACAAGCCAAACCTCCTAAATCCTATCTTCCTTCTTAAAAATGACAAGATTACCTTTCAGTAATCAGAGGTGAGAGAGTTCTGAATCCTTTGGGGAACTCCTCTTATTTGGGTGACATGTTCAATGGAAGGAGATAGCATATGCATGTGGGTAAATCAGAACCCCCCCTCCCCTTTTTTTCTTCTGTTCAATTGATTGAACAGGCCTGGACAGGCCTCAAAGATGGCCTGGACAAGTCTCTGCAAAGAAACTTTCAGAAGTGGTTTGCCATTGCCTCCTCACTAGGGCTGTGATAAAGTGACTGGCCCACAGTTACCCAGCTGGCTTTGTGCTTAAGGAAGAACTGGAACTCACAGTCTCCCAGGTTCTGGTTTGATGCTAGACCAAACTGACCCTTCCCTCCCCTTTCCCTCTATTTCTTGTTTTCTTTCAGTGAGAGGTTCAATGGAAGGAGATAACATATAAAGGTGGCTAAATCATAAAACCCTCAGAATCATGTAATGTACTGGTAACCTCCTGAATCATCTCACTCCATTTAATGATGAAAAACCAGAAACAGATCACAATGAAAGCAATTGAGTAATTCTCAGAATAATTTGTGTTTTCACAATGACAATTTATTTTTAAAAATTACTGTTAATGCTGTGAGGATTTTTTTTTTCTTTTTTAAGCAGACTAGAGTCCATCCAATATGCATTTCTTTTAATCACTAGTAAAAGCTATATGGATGTATTTATTTCTTTTAAAAGATTTATATAACTGCCCATCTTTTACAAAATAACCCCAGGCAGCTCGTGACAATATACAAAAAATATAAAAAAACACAAAAAATTAAAACCACTTTACACAACCAACACTGTCACCTCAGATATACATGTGTTGAGCTCAATCCCCATCTCAGTCCAATAGATGAACAGTATTAATTCTCATGGTTTTTAAATTAATTTTCTTCTATATCCCCATGTTATCATCTCTCCTATCGTATTAAACTGCAGTGCAATTCCTCCACACACGTAGTCATTGAGTCACAATCACAATTGAGACCAGAACTTCCACTGCTAAATGGTGTGGGGAAGTGAATCGTGCTCAATTGTACAACTTTTTCTGCTGCAGTTGTTAAGCAAATCATATGGTTAGGTCAGGGGTAGGCAACCTTGGCTCTTTTATGACTCGTGGACTTCAACTCCCAGAATTCCTGAGCCAGCATGGTTGAAGTCCACGAGTCATAAAAGAGCCAAGGTTGCCTACCCCTGGGTTAGGTGAATCAAGCTTTCCCCATTGACTCTGCTTGTCAGAAGCCCCTGGGAAAGCTGTAAATGGTGACCACATGACCCTGGGATGCTGCAACTATCGTAAATACATGCCAGTTGCCAAATACCTGAATTTTTATAATCTTACTGCAGGAGATGTTGCAACAGTCATAAGGACCAGTAATAAGTCACTTTTTTTCAGCACTGTCAGTCATTAAATGAATTGGTATATAAATCAGGGGTCTTCAAACTTGGCCCTTTTATGACTTGTGGACTTCAACTCCCATAATTCCTTAGCCAGCGGCTGAGGAATTCTGGGAGTTGAAGTCCACAAGTCATAAAAGGACCAAGTTTGAAGACCCCTGGTATAAATCAAAGACTACCTGTAGTGCACAAAGCCTCCCCAACCATGCGAGTCTTCAATTCCTATAAACTCTGACAAGGTTTGCAAACCCAGATTAATAGGCACATTGAGTTTATTTTTATTTTTGAAAATACCTGTAATAATATTCATCCCTTTGGGGTAGGGGAAAGAATTATGTAGCTAAAAGACAAATTGCTACTCTAACTGAAAGAAGAATGCAGTCAAAGTTAATTTCCTTCCCCTATAGCAAGCAAAAATGCTTATTTCCATCATTTATATTTATACCTGACCACCCTGTTAGCAAGACTGCAATCACTATATGGGATTTTTAAGATTAGGGATGATAAATAAAGAAGTACTGCTTGCACACAGTTGGGATTTGAAAGTGCTATATGGAAAGCATAATGCAGGAAGGGATGAAAACAGAACAAAGGGTGCGTTTCTTTTAATACTGTCGGCAATTGAGGAGAGAAAGACTGACTAAAATCATAGAAGGCAGCCTGATTAACACACACAAAAAATGCTTTTCAAAGATTTTCCAAGTGAAAATGCACCACTTAGCCATGACCTTGTCATGTACAGAGTGTCCATGAACTTGGCTGTATAAAAAAAATGCTGTTAGGCAACTTGAAAAGCAAGTGATACGTTATATGTAAACCCTAATTAAATAAGATCAACTTGTCAATTTATAGCTAGAACCACTTTACTCTGTAAATATTATTTTTTGCAAGTCTTTGAACGCCTATCTCTTAGTTTGCCTTTTTGGTACCAAGAGAATAACTAATCTAAACATCATGTGTAAACTTTTCACCTTCAGGTACTGGATGAATAATATAGAAACCATAAAGAGTAAGCCAGACTCCCCAATAAAACTCTTACACCAGCCTTACATGTTTAGGTTTCGTTTCCTTCCTTCCTTCCTTCCTTCCTTCCTTCCTTCCTTCCTTCCCTTCCTCCTCCTGACTTTCAAGATTATTGCCACACAGCAGAGATGCTCTAGGCCCTCTTTCAAAAATAAGAGCGTTAAAGAAGCACTACATTAAAAAAAAAAGAAAACAAATACTTGTTGCTTGGCTTTCTTTCATCCTTTTTGTAATACAGTAATTTAAATGGTTCTAGGATCTGTTTCTTGCAATCATGTTCTCCAACTTGTTCTTCCAGTTGTGTTCCGAAGTTATTTGTTCTAATTATGTCAGATTTCCACAGAATAATTATTCATTACGCAATCAGGCATAAATGTGGCTACTCCTCCTTGTGCATAGTAACTGGAGTCAACTTATTAATATTTTGCAGTACTTAATAGTAAGGTTCTAGTTTCACAGATGAACCAAAGGTAGTGTTCCCCGTTATTAGGGATGGATGGGAATACATGGGGTTTTTTTCCTACTGTTCTTAACAAGGATCCTTCACTCAAAAAAAAAAAAAATTGTAAGAGGATTCCACTAAATTAATCACCTAATATGATCTAGTACTGGTTGTATTCACATCTATCACTAAGCCATAACGTGATTTGTTTAGGTTTGATTTACCCAAACTCAGCCATTGTAATCTGAAAGCCATGATAGTTCAGTGTTATGTACAACAATTCATGATTTAAAATATGTTTATTGGTTTCTGAATACACAAATTACTAGGACTTTAGAGAGGATTTTTTTACCAGTAACAGTATATGTGTCTCTGTGTGTATAGTTAGTTAGTTAGTTAGTTAGTTAGTTAGTTAGTTAGCGGTGGGCAATATGTGATCCTACTATATTACCAGCATTCCTCATCACTTGGAACGATGGCTGGGACTACTGGGTGATGAAGTAAAATATCTTCATGATCAAGATACTCGGCCATAGGGAATGAGTAAGTATCAGTAAAGTTTTTATTTGTTTTAAAGACTCTTAATCAAAGAGAATCATAGAAACCTTCACCGTAGCAAGGCATTAAATAGAGGCCTTGTCCAGTGTTCTTGCAAAGATGTCAGATTATGCCTGAAACAAAGCATATGTTTTCTAGCTGAACTAGGAGCCCTCTGTTTTATTCACATCTCTTTTGGGCTCTGGGAAAAGGCAAATAGATTCACTATTTAAAGAAACACAAATACAACTGCAAATGACAGCAGAACCAACACTGCACTGCCTTCACTTGACAGTATCAGTCTGACAAAATACTAAATACCTGTTAGGGCTTGAAGTACCTTCATTGCAACAGAGATTACAACTTGCATAATTAAGATGTTTGCCTGAAGGAGGCTACTGAAATTCATTTGGGTGAGAGACAATTTAGTCACATTGCTCTCCAGCCTCCCAGAACGTAATAATCTAGCAATTCCTCCCAAATTAACATATTTGGTTGAACTTACATACTCACTATATTAATTTACAGACATTGCCAGTGTTGTTACTCATCCTGAACTCTTCCCATAGCTCAAAGTGTTGACTCAGAGGCTCAGTTCAAACATAATGATAACCCTAAAATAATTTTATTTTGTTTCGGTGTATGGTATGAACCCAGCCCACTATGGTATTTTACCCATGGTGTGTGTCCAGTTTATTCAATAAAACATACTTAGGCAAACATGGCTTAATGCACTGTATGAACCCAATTATGGTGCAATGACACACAGAAGGCAATACATGAATAATAGGTGAATACAAAGTACAACTTAAATGAATTCAGGCGACCTCTCTGTCTCTCCAGTACATAATAAAAAGTTTTTAATTAATTATTTTGACACAAGGGGATATATTTGCGTATTATTTTTCATACATAAGGCTGAGATACAGAAGCTGCATCTCCTGGCAACTAAGTCATTATGATAAAAAAAGAGACAATTAGTATTATCTGTCAAAATGATACTCAATTAGGAAACTGGTATTAACTTGTTCTCCTGTCAGTTCCAAGCTTCTACATGGTAATGCATTTGCTTTGCTATTTTGTTATACATACTTCTTTGTTTCTGAGGCAGAAACAATATTTTGTCCAAATGAAATGGTAGTGTTGTGGCAAAAATTAATAAAGTATGCTATTGTTTATAAGCTTAGCCAAGATACAGCATTGTTAGTGAAAGAAGTGCCACTGTTTTACCTTTAAAAATAAATAAATTAGGAAGTAAATGTAACTGAGCAGGCATGAAAAATGTAGGAATATACAGTATTCAGGGTTTTTTACAAAGTGCAGCTTCATAAATATGCTGTTCCTTCATCCCAAAATCATTGTTTTTATACCTACAAATTATTTATCAAAAAATTACAGATGGTGGCCTATCTTCTTAGCAATTCTCAAACTCTTTTTAAAAATTAACCTTTCATTAGTCCTGATGCTGTAAGGGGGCTGGATTCCTTTAGTTTTCCTGTTCTGCTATGGCTCTTGCAGAAGCTTTGATATTCAATTTTGTGACAGTAACTCTATCATATTTATTATTTCTATGACAGTTATAAAAAGTCATAAAAGACTCAGAAAAAATATATAGAGTAAAATAGTGCCTGGAGGAAAAAACTGAACAATATATATTAATCAGAGTTGGAATAAAACAGACATAGTTTATAGATTGTGCTAAGCAAGTTCTCCAACAATTGCTCCTTTTTTGCCAAGTAATGCACAAATGACATTCTGAAATTCTTTTGTTATTCCAAAATTTTATTAGTTTATAGTATACGATACAAAGAAAATACAAAAGTAAATAGCGGGAAAGATGAGGAAGGGGAAAGGGAGTAAAAAAGTGGGAGAAGGAAAGGGGGAAAAAGAAAAAAAAGGTATTGACTTCCAACTTCCTTTGGTGCAGTAAAACAGAATATCAACATCAAACCTCAACTTGTTTATTTTTACAACTAGTATAAATTAGCCATTTCGGTAACAACAAATCTATCTAATCGGTAAATCCCAAAATCAAATTTTCATTTTTTTTCCACCTCAAGCACGAAGTCCAGAAGAGGTTTCCACATCACAGTAAAAGTATTTGTATTTTTTTTCTTTAATTAAAACAGTCAATTTAGCCATCTCTGCTAGCTCCATCAGTTTTTGCAACCATTCCTCCATTGTGGAGATTGATGTGGTCTTCCATTTCTGAGCATATATGTTGCTGCTGTCAACATATATAACATCAAGTTTCCAATTTCCCCCCCCCCCAGGTCTTTGTCCATTAGCCCCAAGAGAAAAGTCTCTAGTTTTCTTTCTATATCACACGACCACTATAAATGATAAAAAGTCCCTTCTTTACTTTTACATTTCCAACATTCATTTCAAATGCCTTTATACATTCTTGATAACTTATCTGGTGTTAAATACCAACGATACATCATCTTGTAAAACATTTTTTTTAAGTTATAGTTTAATGTAAATTTTAATCCTTTGTTCCACATATTCTCCCATTGTTCAAGCATTACATTATATCCAAAGTTCCTTGCCCATTGAATCATACAGTGGTTTACTTGTTCATTTTCCAGATTTAAATTCAGTAACAATTTTACAAGCTTTAGCAATAGCATGTTCACCACTGCCACACAGTAGGATTTCCAATTCATTTTTAACAAAGCTAAACCCATGATTCTTTTTGTCTAGTTTAAATCTTTCTTACAGTTGTATATATGTAAACCAATGGCAGACATGACCTTCCGATTCTAGCTCCTCCTTGGATTTGAGGGTAGGTTCACCCAAATTAAAATATATTATTTTTTCCATAAGTCCATCAATTCGGCCTCAGCACCATCTCTTTTCTAAAAAAGGCTTCTTGTGGGGAAGCCCAAGACATTCTGAAATTCTCAATCAAATTTTTAGGAAGTAAAACTCAAGTTTTGTTTTGTTTTTTTAAAAAAAGAGAGAAATTCTTGGACAAGAACAGAATTCTTCCTCAGAAATGACAAAAATCAACATGCAAAGGCATCTCCTTACAGTATTATATATTGACTTGAGATTTAACTGAAGTGTGAGACTCTGCAGATCATAGGAGAGATAACTGTCCAAAGGACACAAAATATTTACAGACTTCTTTTGGATAGACTAGACTAGACTAGACTAGACAAGACTAGAGCTGGAAGGGACCTCAGAGGTCTTCTAGTCCAGCCCCCCGCTCAAGCAGGAGAATCTATACCATCTCAGACAAGTGACTGTATAGGAACACCATAAAAACTTCTCTGTAACTCTTCAAAAGATTTTCGAAATTATCTTTCAATGGAAGGAGAATAAAAAGAATAGTAGTAATAAAACACAAACAAAAAAGGTGTTCCAAGTCCTCTGCCCAGTATGACCTTTCGGTGGACTGCAGGGATTCGTCCGTACTGGTCATCTTAGAAAGAAAGGGAATTCACCTCTGGATATTCAATTCATGTAAGTCCTCAAGTTACGATCACAAATTAGCCCAAAATTTCTGTTGCTAAATGAAACATTTGTTAAGTGAGTTCTGTTCCATTTTGTGACCTTTCTTGCCACAGTTGTTAAGTGAATCACAGCAATTGTTAAGTTAGTAACACAGTTGTTAAGTGAATCTGGCTGCCCCACTGACTGCTTATCAGAAAGTTGCAAAGGTGATCACATGATCCCAGCACACTGCAACCATCATAAATGAGTCAATTGCCAAGCATCTGAATTTTGATCATGTGACCACAGGGATGCTGCAACAGTCATGTAAAAAATGGTCATAAGTCACTTTTATAACTTTGAATGGTCACTAAATGAACTGTTGTAAGTTGAAGACTACCTGTATTTGTTTCTAAAGAATATAAAATCGAATAGCAGAGCTAGAAAGAAAAAAAGTAATGGATTTGCATAGAGGTATTAAATATATTAAAGGTCTAGCTTTAATTCCTAAGGCAAAAAAAAAAAAAGGATGCATTGTCCCTGTCTTAGAAAACTATTTCCCAGCTCAGCAGCATCTAAACTTAAATTTGGACCATAGTCTTCAAATAGCTTCAGATTCTAAACAAACAACAGCAGAAGCAAAATGCAAAAAGCATTTTTCTATTGCTATAGATGTCTCAAGGGATTTGAAGCAACTATTGCTATTAGAAAAGTGGAACCAACTTTTAAGAAAAGGAATTTATTGTACTATTTTTTTTTAACTTTATCCTTAAAACAAGAAGTACACGGGTTACTCCCTGAGTGATCACAATGTTTTCTTTCTAGCACCTCACAATTAATCCCTATTAATTTATCTTCCTCACAATAACAGGAGCAACAACGATAACAAGAAGCATCTCAAAAGAGGCTTATATTGCCAGAACATGACTGACAGAAAGCAAGCAGACAGAATGAAGGCAAGATTTTCTGGTTATCGTAGGTGGAGAAAAAGTACCCTAATTACTTTAACATTTCTTCCCACAGATTGTCATTCTCCTAAAGATTTATTACTTTTAGAGCATGAGAAGTGATTTCTAAAACTGCCACTAAAAGTTTTTGCTTAACAAATGTGAACATTCCCGTCTTGATATTTGTAAAAGTCAGTCTATTATGATTCCATCAAAGATTACACTTTAAAAATAAAGTTTGTGGAGTGTAATATCGTTATCATCATTTTTTTATCTGGCACCAGGGACTGGTTTCATGGAAGACAATTTTTCCACGGACTTTGGGGGGGGGCGGTTTCGTGTACAACCTAGATCCCGCACATACACAGATGAAACTTCCCTCACTTGCCTGATGCTTGCGTGGCCCGGTTCCTAACAGGCCACAGACCAGTACCAGTCCACAGCCCGGGGGTTGGGGACCCCTGCTTTAAAGGGCTAGACAGAAACAATTGGGAAAAAGTCTAAATTAAAAAGCAACAATTCATGCTTCCCAATTTAGATCTGATAGCTGAGGAGCTAATCCTGAGAACAGGATCAAAGGCAACCCTTCCAGTGGTTATTCAATGCAAAATAAGTGTTTTTGGCTTAATAGTTGGATTCACATTGCATCTATATCTCCTTTGCAGCATAACAATTCCACTGTCACCCTTTCCAATTCAGTTAACATTTTTGACTTTAGTGATTTTCTTCTCCCTTTTTGCATCTTTCCTCATCATTATCAACTATAAGTGATGATGCAAGAAGGGACCACTCAAGATTAATTGTTACCTATCATTCCTATCCCAAAATACAGGTAGTCCTCACTTTCTGACTGCTCATTCAGTGACTATGTGAAGTTACAATGGTGCTGAAAAAGGAGACTTATGACCAGTCCTCAAAGTTGCAGCTGTCGAAGCAACTTTATGGTCATGTGATCACAATCCAGGCACTTGGTAACATTTACAATGGTTGCTATGTCATATAGTCATGTAATCACCATTTGTGACCTTCAGAACTGGCTTCTGACAAACAAAGACAATGGGGAAGCCAGCAGGAATTCGCAAGTTGAAGTCATGTGACACTGTGCTCAATGGCTGCAGATGATTTGCTTAATGACTGCAGATGGAACTGACATCCTAAGTCAGACACTGTACGTGTTTCACTTTATTACTATATTACTTAACTAGATAGTAGTTCACAATGTTTTTTGCCTTCTAGGAGTGAATCTATACTACATTTCAACAATGTGCTGTTCTAAAAATTGTATCGGGGGGGGGGGGGTTGAGGGTTTTGACCTGATGCTCTTATAAGAAGTTTACTTATTGAGGAATAAAAACACTAAGTCTTCTAAAGAGACACCAATGTTATGAAGACTAAATGACAGCTCTTTGCTATACAGTATTCCATTTCCAATCATAGCAACTAAACTAAGAAAGCCAATTTGTCTGTTTACTACAGACATACACAACATACCCACATATTTTCATAATAAAACAAATAAGAGCAAGTGGGGGGGGGGAAACCTGACTCCAAAGATTTATTATTGAAAAAAATGGGCAAAACTATGCATTCATGCTTTTCATCAGGATGACAATACACATATAGAAACAATTGTCTAGAAATATCCAGCTAGAACAGGTTCTTTGCCTCTTCCTGCCCGGCTTCTTCTCACTAGTGCTACTAGACTTGACACACGAAGGTCTTCAAAATAAGAAATATACTTTAACTTTATGACATGTCACGTTATATTTGACTGAACACAAAATTATATATTCATTGTATTTCATTAATATGAGTAGACTTCAAATTAAGTTCATATAACTAAATCCTGCTGAAATAAAGAGAATTTCAATTATCCATTAGATTACTTGCTGATATCAACGGTACTTCTAGGCAACAATTTAACCTTGAAAACTATTTGTAGAAACTAAGGAAGGTACCCTGAAATTACAGGTAAGTCCTCAATCTATGACCACAATTGAGCCCAAAATTTGTTAAACAATTGTTGAATGAGTTTTGCCCCATTTTACAACCTTTCTGGCCAAAGTTGTTAAGTGAATCACTGCAGTTGTTAAGTTAATAACACGGTTGTTAAATGAATCTGGCTTCCCCATTGATTTTGCTTGTCAAAAGGTAGCAACAGGTGATCACATGACCCCAGGACACTGCCAACCGTCATAAACACATGCTAGTTACCAAGCATTCGAATTTTGATCACTGTGACCATAGAGATGCTGCAACAGTCATAAGCATGAAAAACAGTCATAAGTCACTTTTTTCAGTGCCTTTGTAACTTGAAATGATCTCTAAAAAATAGTTATGGGGCTAGGACTACCTATATGTAGAAACTGTTATCTAGGCAAAGGGGGTTGAAATATGTTTTAAGTCCAGGAAAAAAAAGACAAAAGATCTGGAAGCAGTTCAGGTAGATGCTGTTCTGTTTCACTGGAATATAAGAACGGGGAAGAGATACAGCACAGACTCCATTATTTTATATATATAATACATTATATAAATTTACTAAAATCTCGATAAAAGCAGTTTCAGATTTCCTGTGGAGTTGATTTCCTGGTCTGGTCCATTTAGTGGGGCTGACAGTATGCCATCCAATATAACAAAGAAAATAATGCAACATTAAAAGAAAATGGTAGGAGTGGATAAGAATAACATCAGGTAAGTTGAAACAAAGATTGTTTGCATTATTTTCTCTATCTCCCAAGGTCAAAAAAGGAACAAACCACTCTTGCAACTTTTGAAAAGAACAATATTGATCCAATTTAAAACTGCAATTAAATTTTGATAAAGTATTATAGATTTTGATTGCAAATTAAAATTTCTGCCATTACTAACCATCTAGGCTGCCTCTATGATTAACCAGTGTGGGAGAAGACAATTGAATAAGTGAGTCATGGTGAAAGAGTTCTGCTTTCAGAAATCTTAACATGTAGCTACATTTAGCTACTTAATATGTAGCTAAATTTTAGGCAGATATAAACCTAATATCCCATGGACTGTCATCCTATTCCTAGCTCAATAGTCTTTTAAAACTAAGACCCCATTTATTTGGTGTCCTTCTGAATTCAAAGCAGATATTTCTGCTTAGGTGGCTGATTTAACCAGACACGGGTTGGTATAAGGAAAATATTCAAATCCCTAGTGCTCCATGAATTTCAGAGGATGATTTTGGACCAGTCACTCACTCTCTTTCAGTGTAATTGAATCACAGAGTTGTTACCCGGGGAATAAAAGGGGGAGTGTTACCTTAAGCTTTCAAATAGTTGAATATACACGTTGCAACCATATTATATGATATTACATTGGATTGTAATGTCACATATAACCAAGGAACATATTCCTGCTCATATGTTTTATCTTTGATATCCCTCTAATATGTAATATCCAAATGCCTAGCCAAAACCTGGCTGCAGGGCATTTCATCAGGATAATGGCTAATTTATATCAGTGATGTGTTGACTAGGGGAGAACGACTAGCAAAGGGATGACATACAAAAATATCAAATGTCAAGCTACTGAGCACCACCGTGCATTAGTAAAAGGATATGATTTATTTTAATCATTTATAGCATTCTTTCCATTACAGAATTTGACAGATACAATTCGAACTACGAAAATGCTAAAGGAAATTCCAAAGTTGATTCTAAGGGGATTAGTTTAAATATTTATTTATGCTAGTACTGGCACAGTTATTCATGCAGGAGTTCAGAAGTATTGAAGACAGAGATGGTACAGAGAAATGGTGTTATGCCTAGTTCCTAGGTAAGTCATGAGTTTATCAGTCCCGGGTTGTCAAGTAAGCCCCATAGATGTTATATATGTCTTGATTCTTAGAAAATGACTTACTGCAATGTGTGAATTCACCAGAATTTTATAAAAGAATATTACATGGCTGACGGACTGGCAAATTAGTTTATCCATTTACTATCAGAGAGGAAATGAGAATGGGTAGGAAATGGAATATTGAATGAGCTATTTTCACTGATCTTGTGTCCTGTACTATAAACATCTTCCATTAAGCATCAGAAATCAAGTAATTTTGAGTAGAAAAAGGTGAATTTTGCCTGTTTCATACATATATGAAATTTTAAGTTCCACCCTGTGGTACAAATCCATGCATTCTACTTTCATGTTTAGTTTTAATTTATTTGGGATATAAATTTTTCATTTTTTAATGTGTGCCAGTGTGTTCACAGAAAAAAGTGACAATAAAAGTTATTTCATCTATCTTATATATGGCTCTGTAAAGCAGACGAAACAGCCTATAATATGATTTTCAGAAGTCTTTCTGGCTAAACACTTTCAAGCCCAAACTATTACTTGAGCTAAAAATAAACAATAATGCTCATATTCTTATTTGAAAACTGTGGAATCACAGAAACCAAGTTTACAATTTGAGGCACAGGAGATACAGGGGAAAAAACTGAGCTGGGTTTTGGGAAAGATTTACTCAAAAAGGAGTTTGTAGCTTGGTTAGCCGGCAAAAGCTCAAATCTTCATTCAATCTAAATGAAAATGCTGAAGTAAACCTTTGATGAAAAAACTGTTCCATTATACCAGGAAGCTTCGAAGAAGTAGTAAAGATGAAACGACAGAATCCAAGTATTATGTATGCAATCTTTGGTTTCTTGCAGTTGAGAAGTTTTAATGTTTCCCAGAGTGAAGTCCAACCTAAAGCCAATGCTCACAACTAAATCCCATTGAGAGGAGGGTGGCAAGTGTAGTAACCACCATCATTCAATATTTTTGTGGTTTTTGGGTTGTTTTTTTTTTTGCTGAAGCAGTCCCTTGAATTGAGGCTGTTCTATAGCTTTCACCATCTGACCAACAGATGCCAAGTAGTAAGCTAGACAAAAATTGGTTTTCTAGGCACACACCTGTTTTGTTTCTTTTAGAATTGTACCATTCTACTCCTCATAGCAATAATTAATGCCTGTCTCCTTTTGCTACAGTTCTTAAGTGGCTCTGCTAGCCAGCAGGAACAAGAAAAATGCTCTTTTGCACTGTGATGCAAGATGAATTAGTGTTTAAGTAGCCCTGGAATGTTGCTAAAAATGAATCACAGATCATCTTCTCTTGTCTCTTCCCTGGCAAAGGACTATTTTAGATGTCTATCTTTTAAAATAAACGTCATTTATCCTTACAAATGGCACTATGCACAAGCCCAGAAAAGAGAAGTTTAACTCTTCAGCAAAGTCTATGAGTTTGGTTTAAAGGATTTTTCAATGTATTTGATACAAGGAAAACTGGAAATTATGGAAATAGTATTCAGCTGTAAGGATTCTGCTATCTGTAGTACTAATCTGCAAGCATTTTGTTTAGTTCTGCCCAATGCCTTCCTTGATGCTGTCAAGATCCTATTAAAATTAAACATTGTGATTTTCAGGGGGCAGGGGACTCAAGTTGAAAAAGAGCATAGAATATTAAAAGATGGAGGTGCTGTTTCATTGGATCTGCCTATTTTCTCATTTTTTCCTGAGGCCTTCCACTTTTTCTTGATGCCATGCAGGTCCACAAGAGCCACATGGAGCTCTCAGCCCTCCAAATCTGGGCATCTGTAATTTACAACTTCTTTGGTCATGATCTGCAGGTTCTCAGACTTTTAAAACTCATTCAATTTTGTTTCACACTTTCAAAAGCCAATTCAACTGGCTGCTGCACACTTTGTGCTGCAAAACCCTGGGAACAATACATGATGACAAAGCACTGCTCTTAGGAACACCGTGTATGAAAAACATCCCACCTTCTTTTTTAATATATCAAATGTCAGTTCAATTCTGCCCTAATTGAGGAAGAAGTCTAGCAATATATTTTTGGAAGAGAGCCATGACTCTTCCATCTCTGCCAATTTCTAATAATATTTTTTACTGGAGATTTTGGTCCCTGGCAACTTGATTGCCAAAAAGAATTGTGAAGCCCTATCAGATTGGTATACAGATAGTCCTTGTTTAATTAACTGCCTTCTTCAGCAACTGTGCACAGTCACAACAGTAATGAAAAAGTAACTTGGTAACCTATCCTCCCTGTGACCTTCATAGGTTTATAAAACAAAGGAAATTGAAGTAACATTATAAGCACAGCTGTGATTTCACTTGATGACATTTCATTTAAAATCAAATTGCGAGTCCCAACTGTGTTTGCTAAGGACTACCTGTATACAGTTCACCTTCCCTTAATATCAGAGAAGAGCGATGTAGGTGTATGCAGGGGGTTTCTATGAGTTCCACTTCTTGGAGGGAGAGGGATTTCTCTATTTTTACAGTGCATATTCTGTGGTATTTTCATTAACCACCAGGAAATACAGTGAATATCTGAAATTGTGTGAAGAGTTGTGAGGTAAAGTTTGAAGCTTGATGGCTATTTAACACACTACCATTCAAATCCTTGCTTTCCTCCAGACTGAGAACTTTTTTCAGAAACTCTAATAAGACACTGAAAGAGACATGCATAAAATGTAATACATTTTATGCTTTGTCAATCATGTAAACAATAGAATAAATAATATATAAGTAAGCTACCAACTCTAGGAATAGACTACATGATTGGATTTATCTCCCCCTGCCTTATAAGCTACACACATACTACCAAGGATTTATTTGTTTTGAGGGGGAAGGTGGGACAGTCAAGTTGTTGAAGCATTTTCTGCATACTTATACAGAAGCCTTTTCTTTTTACTAGAGAACATATGTGTTATTATATTTTGAAATTTAAAAATGAGATAATGTGAATATACTTTAGTTCAGAAAGCCAGGGGATGTTCGCACTGACAGAAGCATCTACAGAATATTAATTGAACATTTTTAAACACCAGCCAAAGTGGAAATTCACTGAGAATGTTCACGGCTAATCTGCATAGAAAGGATATCCTAAAACTGTAACTGGCTTTCTATGGAAAAAGGCTAAGTTGTTGTTTTTAAAGACATCAGAAAGGTCAATTTGCCTCTCCCAGATGAAAAAGACAAAGGGAGTTTAGGGAGCAGCTACCTAGATATTCCTGCTCTTTGTTATATTAATCCTGAATGTCCGTCCATGCCCTAAAGTGAGGGAAGCCATCTGCTCAGTGCAAGGACCCAAATTAATGCCTCCAGAAGCTATGAATGTCCAACCCCTAGGATATGGCTCTTGTTGAACAGAGTGAAGTATAGCACATTTCACACAGAAACTGGTTGTATGATCAAACAGTAACATTTTATTTATTGTTTAATCAGTCTGTGCCTTTATGTAAATTAAAATCTTTATTTTGTATCCTGAGCTTTGGGATGAAAAAGAACAGATCCTTACTTTGTTCAATGTGGTACCCCTTAAGGCAGTGAAGAATATATATACCCACAAGTATTTTTTTTCTCAAATATAACACCAACTTCTTGCTCTAGAGTTTCATTCTGATTCCACTGTTCATTCCCACTGCTTTTCTTTGCATCTATCCCAGTTTACCTGTAATTCTACAAATGTAATGCCCAGAATTTAGCAACATATTTGGGTGAAGTCTGAGTATTACATAAGAACCAAGCTGACTACAGTACATATAAAAAAGCAACTTGGTATTCAATCAACTGTCAAAAGTGAACTGAAACCTAAATAATAAATGCCTATTCTAACAATAAACTGTATTGCATCTAATAATTATAAGTCATCTACTACTTGCCCATCATCCTGGATCTTTCTGAAATATGACTTTATATTTGTATGGTCATTTATTATTTATTAGTTCAGAATGTTTTAAATGGGTCAACTGGAAAATCCAAAGCTAAGAGACAGTAACAGCAAAGCCATTTCCTTCCAAATTCTCATGCAGCCTTCCTAACTAGCACTTTTCACGCATTTGAAGGCCACCGTTCCTTAAGTCAATGGCCACAATGGCTATGAACTTCAAGATATTCAGAAAGCAGCAGATTGTGAAAGTCTGCACAAACATATTCCTACACTCCCCACAAAACATTTTAATTACTCTACTTGCTGAATCATATGTATGTGAACTATCGGTACTGTCATACCATTTCATTTCAACTTGTAATTATGTGACATTTTAGAGAGTCAGCAATCAAAATGCATATGGGCTGAATGCTGATTTAATTTTTTTTAATTTATCACATTTTAAAATTTTGTGTTTCCTTGAATGTGTTCTATTTTTACTATTACATCAACGAAATTATGTGCACATATGTACAAAAATGCATGCATGTTAGTAGAAATATAAAAATAAGAGAAATTGGGAAGAAATCTTTGAGTTAGGATTTTAACCCAATGAAAAGAAAATGAAGAGAGGACCAATCCATTACACTGCTTTGTAATTTATTTTATATTTCCCCAAAAGAAAGTATCAATCAAAGCTACTTACCAATGAAAGCTTTCTTGCATCAACAAAACAGCCATCTTATAAATGCATTTTATTTTTGTTTCATTGATTAGAATTACATTTTGATTTTTCATAACAGCAAGCTCCTATCTATTATTCAACCAGCATGCTATTATATCAAACACCCACTGAATTTTCTGTATAACCAAAATAAGTAATTCAAATAATAGTGCTATTGTGGTTAAGTCACAAAATGAACATGTTAAGATCATACCTACTTTCATTTTTATTTTCCATCAGATTTTTACCATTTCATCAACTCATTTTCCATATCAATTCTTAGGATTTGTTACTTATACAGTAACATGCAGTCAGTAATATAAGAGTGATGAACGATCTTAATTTAGGTAACATTTATCTTTATTACTTTTATCTACACTGTCGTAATTTCAGTTAGATCCTGCTCGTACAATCTACTTCTTTTTACAAAAGATCTCAAAAATAACTGTCAGTGGAAGTTCTTAATCTCTGCTGTTCAAAATAATTTTCTTTGCTTTTCACATATATTATTTCTGACAACATGCAGCAACAAGGCCAAAAATGCCAGAGATCATGCATGAACATCCCACAAAATGGAAAAATCCATACCTAATTATGTTGACTCCTGTTGCTATGTGCTCATTTTAATTTATGACTAATGCAAATGCATTATCTTATGACATATGTTCCATTTTTAAGCTATTCCTTTCACCAATTTCTGATTCTCATTAAAATATATCCAAACATATATTCTCTATTCTATGTGTAACATACCTTGTTTATCTATCTATTCTCTTTATTTGGGAGATAGTCTTGAAAAAGTATCTGTATTCCTAGCAAAAAAAAGTCTTCAAAATGCAAATGCAGGATGGATAAGTATGTGTCAGGTAACAGTTACAAGGAAGAAAAAGCTAAAGAGGATGCTTTGCTTGTTAAATAAGTTGAAAGAGAAGTCTGCATAGATACTATACTGATCAGGCTAGACACAGCTTGAGAAACAACTTTATAAAAAATAAGAAAAGATTGAATAATGAATACAAAAGGATTGGTAGTTGTAAATGATAGTCACATTTTTGTTCCATTTGGCCTAAGATATACATATCTACTTTTCTAGTGAGACAGACAGACAGACAGCAGAATCAATAGTAATGTAGCCAATTCCAGCAATCTCAGCTTAAGCATTTCTGAACTACAGGAAGCATCATGTTGTTTTGTTCTGAGTTCACTGCAGCACTTCTGTGTGGTAGTATCCTTTAAGGCTAACAGATTTCAAAATAAAATATGTTAGTCTTAAAATGTGCGACTATTCTCGTTCTAATTGGGTATGGCAAACAGAGCTGATTGCAGTCCCAAAACAAATGAAGAGAGAGTAGAACTAGCTAGCGCTAATGCCTAATTACAGCCCATACTTTTAAGAGCCCTAATTTGTACTAGCCGAGTTTCTGGGCTATATTCCAATGTAATCATGACACAGCAACAGTCCATGATGCAGACTGCCAACCTTACATCTTATATGGGATAAAAATGTATATGGCATTATATACATAGCAATAGCACTTAGACTTATAAACCGCTTCATAGTGCTTTACAGCCCTCTCTAAGCAGTTTACAATATTAGCAAATTGTCCCCAACAATCTAAGTCCTCATTTTACCGACCTCGGAAGGATGGAAGGCTGAGTCAACCTTGAGCCACTCAGAATCGAACCCCTGATGTGAGTGAGTTAGCCTGTAGTACTGCATTCTAAACACTGCGTCACCACGGGTCTTAAGCAGGTAACAGGCACTTCCTAGCATGAAGACACATCTATTTTTGAGCAAAACGTAAAGCTCTTGCATCTATTATTTATTTATATTATTTATTGGGTCTTATACAAAATTCTTTGTTTTTAAAACTACCAGGACTTCAACCCCAAATATATCAAGGATATTCTTTTCCTTCATGAATCTTTCTGAAGGTTGCAAAGTTATCAGTCTCCCAAGTTATTTTATGAAGCCAAGGAAAGAGGAGCAAAAAGTTATCTGATATTCTATTGGTGCAAAACAAGGGATTTTTATTTGTCCACAATTGCTTTTTAGATAATGGAATATTTTTTTTTTCTGTTCTACTCTATATGGTAGATGCCATCTTGATAGCGAGATGGGCGACATATAAGATAAACAAAGTAGATATATCCCTAAACATACATATGCACACACATACATATAAACCATATTTCTGAAGAGAAAATATTAGCTGGTATGAATTTAATTCCCCCCCCCATTCCCTTAATAGCACTAGCAATAGACTTATATACCACTCCATCATGCTTTACAGCCTTCTCTAAGCGGTTTACAGAGTCAGCCTATTGCCCCAAACAATCTGGGTCCTCATTTTACTGACCTCGGAAGGATAGAAGGCTAAGTCAATCTCCAGCCAGTCAGGATCAAACTCCAGGCTGTGGGCAGTCAGCCTGCAATATTACATTCTAACCACTGCTCCACCACAGCAAAAAAAAATGGATAGGAAATGTTAATCCTTAGCACCTTATTGTTGGCTGTTTATTTATTAACAGAAGAAGTTATAGTCCAACTCTACTTGCTATTCACTACATTTATTCTTCTGTTATCTATTTGTGTTATGCATACTTTGCAGAATTAACCAATCAGTGATAAAAATACAGTCTGATCTTTGTGTAGCATATATTGTGGCCTTTCTGAACCACATGTTGAAAATTTGGAGAATAGAAATAACTTTATAGAACTAACAGTGAATGTAAACATCAGGCCAAATGTATCACTCCACCAAACAAAGAAAAAGAGCATGCTAATGCTAAGCAACATCATTTAGTTGAATTAAGCACTGTAGCTATGAAGATATATAAAGGTATTATTTATATTATTACCATGTAACAAAAATGCATTCATATATTTTCAATAAAGTACTAGGATTACTTAGTGAAACAAGTAATGTGATATTCATGTTCAGAAATGTCTCCTTGGTATACAAGCAGAAGAGTGCTCTATTTATGTGTCCTATTGAACTGGGTACTTTTACTTGGGCATTTACCCAAAGCCTTTGGCTCAAAAGTCTTCATTTTGTTCCAGGGAAGGCAGCCAAACCAGGAAGTTTGCAGAATTGCCAGGAATAAAAGCAGTATTAGAGTTATTGTTTTACATGTCCCCATCACTGACTGAATTAAGGAAAAGTCACACTTTCCCCTGATAATTATATGGAAATTCCCAGAGAGAAATTCAATTACCTGATAATGTATATCTGGCTCTACCCGCCATGCTATTAACATTTACATAACAGAACCATTAAATTGGCTAATCCAGAGAACTGAAAGGAAAAAGAGTCCAATCTTGAAAATCTTAAGAATGCTCATTACAAATCAAGATGTTCATAGTGAACCCAGTCATCTGGGGGATATTTAATGAATGTTGAGTCCCAGGAACAAAAGGCCTCCACAAATGAGATTTATATGATAGAGACAGACAAAAGAATTTCTATCTTTCTGGATTGGATTCTTCTACCTCATATCCTGTATCATGTTTATATAATCTCCTAAAGGATGTTGCTGCCTTCATTCTACTGCAGTTAAGTAGAATTTTCCAAAAGCATTCTCTAATCAGCTCCTTTTTCCACTAACCATCACTCTCATCCGGAAGAAGCCAGATGATATAAAAGGGCACTAATTTTTGGAAAGATTTTGCTGGCAAGCCAACAATATATTGTCAATTCCATCACGTCAGTACTGGGGTAAGTCTTTTGTATTTCAGCTGTCGGTTTGCTCTCCACAGTACTGAAACCTACCCTTGGCCACTTCCGGTAATACTAGCCATGGTTCTGAACCTGCTTTGTCCTGTTGCAATTTTTGCAAAGAAGGAGAGGTATAATGAGAAAAGCAACAATACCCTTTTATCTCTATCACTTTTTCGCTTGGCAGAAGAATCAAGTAATTCCAATCTTCCTTCTTTTTTCTACTATTTTCTTTGTTTTGAATATAATCTGAGAGACTGTTTGTAGGCTTTGCCTGGAGCTCTTTCTTCAGCTTGTCTGTCTGATGTATATCTAGAATCTCCAGTTCAACATACACATACACAAAAATATCACTCACTTGTCATGTTTTGTATAATTCATACTACCAGTTCCACTCTATCCTCTGACCACTATATTACTTGACATCAGAAAAAAAGAAACTGGAGAGCAACCCAACTTAGCATAGTGTTTTAGTATTATTCAAGTTGACTGGAAGCATTCTGTATTCCATTTTTCTTGTAACTTTAATTATGAAACACTCTTTTTCTCTTTGTTCTGTTGATTTAACTTCTTAGCAACTGATCATGTGCCATAGGTTTGCCACCGCTGCTATAGGAGATACCTTTTAACTTACTTATACAACAGTTCTTTGTAGAACAGATTGGGGTTTTTGAAATATTTATCTTAAAAGCACGATGTGAACTAACAAACCATAAAATCATTTTGGAAATACATGACATAGCAGCTACTAAAGCAGAACTTTTAATTATTAATACAGTAAAACAATTAATCTTATTTCACCAAGAAAATGTTCAACCCCAAGAAAAAAAGCTGCAGAGCAAAACCTATCTGCCCAACACGCATACTTCTTTTGACATCATTCCTCCTGAAATAACAGGCCTGGTATTCTTGACATATGGGGTTGCTATATTTGATGCAAAGCAAAGAGAAGGCTGGGAACAGGATTTTACTTATGACTCTTCCTGGCACTTCAAAAGTCAGCTTCATCAAGAATTCCACTGAGACTATCAGATTCTTTATGGGAACTTTGGAATTTAAGGAAGACAGAGAAAGATTAAAATAATGGGAAAAACCAATGCTTTGGCTTGTCCTATTTTTCTCCATAAGTTATTTTGGGTGTTTTATGTATTAAGGTATTATATAAATATTGAAAATGTATTATTTTTTTTATCCCAACTTTATTACTTTTATGAATAACTTGAGGTGGCAATACCTCCTATTTTCCCAACAACAATCCTGTGAGGTAGACTGAGAGTGACTAACCTAGTCACCAAGCTGGCTTTCATGCCTAAGGTGGGACTAGAACTCACGCTCTCCAGTTTTTAAATTAAGCAATCCTTGCGACATGTGCAACTGCATGCATAATGCATAGGCTTCCATATTTTGTTGCCCAGTTACTTCCACCTTCATCACAGCCTCCAAACTGTACAGAATTCCACACTTCTTCAAAACAATTACAGGATCTGTTCAGATGGTTCTATTGTTGAGGTGACTATTTCTATCCTCCTTCCCCTGTGAATTGGATTTTCATGATAAAAAGGTTTTTACTTTGTATATTTTTTGTTTTTATTTATTTTATTTATTGTTCTTACTGATCCTTTGGTTACCTCTGGTAAGATGAGGGCTATTATAAATTTGATTAAAAAACAAGCAAACAAAGTTAAGTCCAATCTAGTAGTGGTCCTTGTTTGGAGAAAGTAGTTCCAACAAACAGATATTATAAAATATACATTTCAATCCAACTTTTCCATTTTGATAGTTTCCTTTTTTATACATGTAACGTTAAAAATAATGCTTGTATCCTTGAAGGTAGCTGTGAATTGGAGAAACTTCAAATATAATAACTCCTTATGTCTCAAACACTGTCTACAAAGCAGGTCTCTTTTTTTAAAATAATGAAGTTATACCTGACAACGAACATTTTATTAATGTTATAGAAAGTGAGAAACCAAGCAACACAAACTTCACTTAACATTATATCTTACTCTCCATATATTCTGGAATTGTTTCTACATGTGTTTGTGTTTCCAGGAGAGGTCTACCATATCCATATTACAAAACTCCAACACATCACTAGATAACAGCAAAGAGTTATATTTTCCTATATCATCTTTGCTGCTATATGATGGTTGTCCAGATTTCTAAAAATCCCAAATATGATAATTGATTCTAGGATGGAAGAATATTTCGGTTATCACTACTTTAGAAGTTCAGAAGGGTGACATTCTGTGATTTTCACGTGATCTTGATTCTAACAGAGGGATAGAATCAAGATCAAGTGAAGCGTTAATACCACTTTACAATGCCTTGGTAAGGCCACACTTGGAATACTGCATCCAGTTTTGGTCGCCACGATGTAAAAAAGATGTTGAGACTCTAGAAAGAGTACAGAGAAGAGCAACAAAGATGATTAGGGGACTGGAGGCTAAAACATATAAGGAACGGTTGCTGGAATTGGGTATATCTAGTTTAATGAAAAGAAGGACTAGGGTGTGACATGATAGCAGTATTTCACTATTTGAGGGGCTGCCACAAGGAAGAGGGGGGTCATCCTATTTTTCAAAACACCTGAAGGCATTACAAGAAGCAATGGATGGAAACTAATCAAGGAGAAAAGCAACCTAGAACTAAGGAGAAATTTCCTGACAGTTAGAACAATTAATCAGTGGAACAACTTGCCTCCAGAAGCTGTGAATGCTCCAACACTGGAAGTTTTTAAGAAGAGATTGGACAGCCATTTGTCTGAAATGGTATAGGATTTCCTGCCTGAGCAGGGGGTTGGACTAGAAGACCTCCAAGGTCCCTTCCATTTCTGTTATTGTTACATTCTGATTTTTATATGAGAACCAAGCAGCTGAATGAAAACTGTGCTGTTTTACTACTTCATTTACTTAGTATTCCACTGAAGTACAGTTTATTTACCCAGATTTTGGCCTCTTTCATTAACTCTGTTTATTAGCATTCTCTCATTGCAATTTTGGTTCCTTTTTTAATTAGTTTCTGTTAAGCTACTTATGCTTATACCATAAACTTACCTATTAATACAGTACTGATCCAAAGTCCACGGAAGACTATTTAATGATTTCTGAAGAATTCTAATCATTATCCTGACTAGTGAAAAAGAGCATTGCCAAATTTAGTTTAGCACTTAATTTTTTCTTAAAGTACATAACTTTTCCATTACTTTTTAAGTCAAATCCCAAGGCCTAAGTACAGATGATAGATATAATCTATCATTAGGACGCTTTAGCCAAGTACAATGCATTACCCCAATTCCAAAGCATTGCCCCAATTCCTATCTCATAGGTTGTTGTGAAATAAAATGAGAGGAGAGCTTCATCTAAGCTGCCTTCAGTAGTCTGAGAATAAGATAAAATGCCGATCAATTAAATAAACAAAGGGCTCACCAAAAGTCAGAGTAGCATTGACCACCTCTTTTCCAGGTACACTGATCATGTAATTTGGAGTAGAGACTTTCAGGCAGAGTATCTGAGCTCAACGCTGTGGTAAGTTATGAAGTGGTTGGTTTAGTTTTGGGTTAATACAATGTATAAAACAAGACCAGGGCTTTTCAACTGGTGGTACGCGTACCACTTGTGGTACATTAACGAGTAGCAGGTGGTACGCAGCCCTGCCTAACCAAGTGTAGTGGGGGAGGGAAAGAGCCAGCACAGGCAAGGACTTACTGTGAGAATGTCCTCTGGAGCTGCAGAGGCACGGAGGAGAGAAGGAGGGAGGGAAGGAGATGGAGAGTGGAAGGATTCTTATGTGCTTTTGTGACTTTGAAGTTCTGGGATTTGTGCAATGTGGGCTTTGTGTTCTTAAGGAGTGTTTGGCAATTTCTATTTGGCTGATGTCTCGTGTTAGCTTCTATTGCTCTGCTATTGTTAGCTGTAAGTTTTGCTGCAAGGGATTTTGAAGTATTTTTCTCCTGAATGGATTTTGCCTATAGCATTCCTTTACTTATGAATGGAGCCATTTGGGGAGGCTGCCTTAGCCGGCAGCCAATACTTACTATATTTTTTTTTCTTCCTTAAGTGCCGGCTGCGCTCCTTAACTTTCCTTTCTAGCCAGTAGCTAATTCTTAAAGGGGAATGTGCCTTTTAAAGCTAGTTCACTCAGCAGTTTGTCTTTTCTGTCTCTGGAGGCTTTTTCTTGTTTGATGAATATATGGAAGAGAGAAAATAGGGGGGGGGGTCAAATTCTTCCTTCAGAAGGAGGTGGGCATGAGAAAGAGGGAGGCAGGCAGGGAAGTCCCACCTTAGCACTTGGCCACCAGCAGCCCTGCCATTGACTTTGCTTGTCAAAAGGTTGCAAAAGGGGATCACATACCCTGGGACACTATGATCATCATAAATATGAATCAGTTGCCAAGCATCCAAATATAAATCACATGACCCTGGGCATGCTGCAATGGTCATAAGTGTGAAAAATTGTCATAAGTCATTTCAGTGCAATTGCAACTTTGAACAGGATTTTTTGGGGGGTCATCAAGTTTTTGACACCTTGCTAGGTGGTACTCGAATATTGCCATATCCTAAAAGTGGTACAATCGGTGAAAAGGTTGAAAAGCCCTGATCTAGATGACAGCAGAGATGATAAGGGAAAACGCAATTACAAATGCAATCCAATGATTTGGTAACTATGACATATGCATTAAAGAGTTGTGTTGCGGTAGCTAATAATTTATTCCTCATAAGCCTGCCTTTGATAGTTATTTAAGAGACATTTCTTTATTCATCTTAATATTCCTGTATAGGGGCATCTTCTTAGTTAAGTGATTATAGGAGGGCTGAAGATCTTTTGGCCTCTTTGGTTGTTACTGAATCGCATCTCCCAACATCGTTACCAAAAGCCAGACTGGCTACAGCAGGGGTCCCCAACCCCCGGTCCGTGGACTGGTACCGGGCCATGGCATGCCAGCAACCGGTCCGCACAAACAAGGAAAGCCCCATCCATGGGATGCAGGCAGCACACAAAACCACACACCCTCTGGTCTGTGGAAAATTTTCTCTCCATGGAACCGGTCCCTGGTGCCCAAAAGGTTGGGGACCTCTGGGCTACAGTAACATATAGGGTATAATTGTACTTTTCATTTTTCTCTAACTATACAGGTTGCATAGCTGGAGTCTCTGTATAGTTTTGAATCTCTGCTAATATGATAAATTCCCCACCACTTTTTTCTTTCAGATATTATCTCATGTTATTTTGATTGCTAATGCGTAAAAGCCCTGAAAAAAAAAAGAATTCTCTCCTTCAAATAGAAACCAGAAAAATCAAAGCCACATGTGATCACTAATCTATCTAATTTCTTATGCTTTTTACCCTTTTTTGTATTCATGCTTTGAATCAATTAGAGAAGAATTAACTGACAGGCTGAAATAAATCAGTAATCTATATAATTATTCTAGCTATTAGCAATGGCCAAACAAAGATGGTAAGAATATTCATTAAGGACAAATCACAATGAATGCTAGTACAATTCATATCTCCATTAACTTCTGATAGAGGCATTGAGAACTAACGAGGTTTCTGACAGAGCAGCGATGACAATCTTAGCAAAGACCAAAGAACCAGCAAATAGACCAATTCTTCAGAACTTCTCTGGATAAAGAAAGGACGGGAAATCACCCACATGTGCTTCGGACAGCTACTCCTTTCAAGGAGGCCATAGGATAGTGGTCTCCCATGTATCAGGGTTCTAGAAGATGAAGAGATCAGCCTTTTTGTTCACAGCCATGGCAGAACATTTTAAAGGACTCTGAGTTCACTAATGCAACTTTCTAATCATTTTTAGAAATTACTTATTTACTGTGTTAAGAGTATTAGAGGTGATCAGTACAACAACTCTGAAAAGCCATATGGTGAGTATATATTCCTTCTTGAACAAACATTGCCTCTAGGTAAGATGGGCAGCATAAAAATCAATCAATCAAACAAATAAATGAAATTAATGATTAGAATTTAAGACTTGGAAACAAACAGCATAATGCAAAATAAGGTTTTGATCTAAGATAGTTATAAATTAAGGATTCAGAAAAACTTTGGAACATTGAGACTTTTACTGTAAGAACTTAGAAATAATTAAATAAAATAAGTAGCATTTTGTGAGAACCAGATTGTCCATTTTAATTTGGAATAGAAAATTGAGATTTTATGATTTCAGAAATTAGACACTAAAGGGGACTAAACATTCCAGGCAGAAAAGGAAAAGGGAGGGAATTATCCTGATAAGGACCTTTTACTGAATATACAAAAGAAGCTGGTTAAAGTTTTAAAAATCAAAGTGGAAATATAAATGACAAATCAAGACAATCACCCAGATAATGACTTTTTACTGGATTTGCAAAAGGTTTGCTAAAGCCTCAAAGAAGCCCCTGTGATGGGAAGTGAAAAATTGAAGAGAGACCAAATTGTAGGACAACTTCTGAATAAATTAAAGGTCAAGACTGTTAGAAGTAAAACAGAATATAATATTGGCTGGTTTGATCAAGATTAACATAAAAGGTTTTTTTATATAAAAAAACCTTTGTGGACTTTTTGCTGACATTCGAACTGAATAGCTGATATTTATCAATTTACATATAGACAAGGAATGGATTATGGGGAGAAGAGGTATTTGTATCAAATTTGTTTCTTATTTGTGATGAAAATTGGAATTTACTTCCTTACATATTTTTTCTTATTTTACTTTTTTCTTTCTTTGCACTTTTTATTCTGTTTTCTCTGACTTTAGTTTGTATTTCTTTTACTAGTATAATTAAAATCTTTAATAAAAATTATACCTCCTTCAAACATGTTTAATAAATAACTACTAACTCATCAAGCTTTGAAGAGAATTGTGAAATTAAATCATCTGCAGGAGAGAAAAAGGATTGAGCAGAAAGTAGATCTCAATTTGCTGTGGCAAATCACTCTATGATACACAGTAGAATGAAAAGGATTTTTCCCCCATCAGTTCCTAGAGAATGCATTTCAGGATTTCAGTTAAAAAACAAACACACAGTCCTAAAATCTATCTTACTTCCACTTAGTTTATGTGTTCCAAAATATAACTCTGGGTACTAGACAGCACAAGGAAGATTACTATTCTTTCCTCATTTCTATATTTAAGTTCCTTTGAGACTAGATAGTTTCAATGCAGCCTAGTAACAATTGCAATATCAACCATTCATTAAATCTGGAGGCATTTTTTTATCTGCTACTGGAAACTGGCATAGGAAACATATATGAAACTAATTACCACAAATACATCTCAGTGATGCATATGGCACTTCTACTGCTCAATAAGGACCACTGAAGAGAAAACAGAGAATGTAGAAACAGAAAGTCTATGTGGTTTTAAGCTGCCACTTTGCCATTGTTTAGTGATTTTTGATTTACATACTATGTTCAGGAAGATTGAATACATATTCAAATCTTCCTGAACATTATATATATATAATGTTCAGGAAGATTTGAATATGTATTCAGTCTTCCTGAACATAGTATGTAAATCAAATATATATATATATAAATATATATATATAAATCCCTAAAACTATTTGCATACTTGAGGACAAAAATAATGATGCATCTGCTTAAAATATATAATAAAAATTTTCTCCAAGTTATGTTTTTCTTGTTGATGATGATGACAATCATAATTTATTTCATGTTGATTTAAAGACTCATCACTCTATCCAACTCATAATTTGTGATCTTAGGCAGTATACATCAATAAAAATAAAAAAAACACACAAGAAAAATAAAAGTGGGCATCTAATTTTCAGAGAATGACTAGATAAGTCCCTGCAGTTTTCTTGGCAAGGTTTTTCAGAAGTGATTTCAGAAGTGACTCTTCCTAGAGCTGAGAGAAAGTAACTGGCCCTAAGTCACCCAACTGACTTTGTGCCTAAGGTAGGACTAGAACTCATGGTCTCCAGGTTTAGAAAGGTCTGCATTGCTCAGTGATTGTAAGGTTTAATTGCCTTATTTCTGAACAGTCTGTTTCAGCAAGAATCAAGGCTAAGAATCACTGGTTACCACTAGCATAAGCCAGAAAACATTACGGACAACTTATGCTCAAATTACTGTCAATTGTAATTTATCTGGGCACTGAACCCCCTCATTCTTCCTTGAATGGCAGCTATTTAAGCTGTTTTAGAAGTCTTCATATTAGAAGGCCCCACGGTGAGTTCAAGCATCATTCGCAGGATAGATCTTGGAACTTTTTCTTTCAATGCAGAACTAAAGCGCTGGATACTGGAAAAGATAATAGATCCAGCTCAAATGTTACACAGTGTCTAGGTTACTCACAACAAGATTGAAAGGATAACTGGTATTGTGGAATAGAAATGAGTCACTAAAATGCTAAGCTGTTTACAAAAAGAGAGAGTACTCTGTGTTCCATTCTGAATTGAGCAAAGATTTTCAATCTCTGTTCTGGAATTTAAAGATGCTTGGCAGCTTCCAGGCTTTATCAAGGGAAATAAATATACAAATTTGATTAAAAATGATATAAAATCTCCCCAACTTTAAATTATATTCAGTTATGCTTGATGCTCTGTAGGAAACAATAAAACTTCAGTGGAGACCAAAGGAATCAGTTCTCAACAAATGAACCAGCAAACATGTGGAAAACTCTCAAAAATATCACCGGTTACAGCAAACCTCCTCTCCACGCTGAAGGAAATCGACAACTGGCAGATGACCTGAATGTGTTTTACTGTAGGTTTGAGAAGAAACCACTGTCACCAATCTCCACCATCGCCATCTCATACACCAACAACAGCCACAGCTCCTACCCCATCCCCTTGGGCCCCCCACTTCTGGTGATCACAGAAAATGATGTGGAAGGTCTATTTCACAGACAAAAGCCTGGAAAAGCACCAGGCCCAGACAAGGTAACTCCTTTTTGCTTGAAAGCTTGTGCTGACCAATTGGCCGCATCTTCACCCGCATCTTTTAACAAATCACTAGAGATGTGCTATGTTCCTTCTTGCTTCAAATGCTCTGCTATCATCCTAGTGCCAAAGAAACCCTCCATCAAAGAACTGAATGACTACAGACCAATTGCTCTGACATCCGTAGTTATGAAAACCTTTGAAAGGTTACTGCTGGGCCACCTGAAAACCAGATCCGCTGTTAGACCCCTT
This sequence comes from Azemiops feae, assembly GCA_023970755.1. Lineage (NCBI taxonomy): Eukaryota > Metazoa > Chordata > Lepidosauria > Squamata > Viperidae > Azemiops > Azemiops feae. The sequence goes on along the minus strand of JALGBA010004127.1, from coordinate 410,348 downwards.
GCAATTTGCCTATCAAGCAAATAGATCAGCAGATGATGCTGTTAATATGGCTCTGTACTACATCCTACAACATCTTGAATCTCCAAAGACCTATGCAAGGGTCCTTTTTGTAGATGCATTCAATACCATCATTCCAGTTATTCTTCTCACTAAACTAAATCAGCTAGCCATGCCTGACCATGCCTGTAAATGGATCATAAGCTTTCTAACAGACAGGAAGCAGCAAGTGAGCCTAGGCAAAATCACATTAGATACCTATACAATTAGCACAGGGCCTGCCCAGGGCTGTGTGCATTCTCCACTTCTCTTCTCTCTATATACCAATGACTGCATCTGAAAAGATCCCTCTGTTAAACTACTGAAGTTTGCAGATGATACAACAGTGATTGGCCTCATTCGAGACAACAACAAATCTGCATACAGACGGGAGGTTGAACAACTAGCCTTGTGGTGCGGCCAGAACAATCTTGAACTGAACACACTCAAAACTGTAGAAATGATAGTAGATTTTAGGAGAAATCCTACTATTGTACAATTTCTTACAATACTAGACAACACAGTATCAACAGTAGAGACCTTCAAGTTTCTAGGTTCTATAATATCTCAAGATTTAAAATGGACCCCTAACATCAAAAATGTCATTAAAAAAGCACAACAAAGAATGTTCTTCCTGCACCAACTCAGAAAGCTCAGACTGCCCAAGGAGCTGCTGATACAGTTCTACAAAAGAATTATTGAGTCTGTCATTTGCACCTCTATAACTGTCTGGTTTGGATCTGCAACCAAACAAGACAGACATAGAATTCAACAAATAGTTAGAACTGCAGAAAAACAATTGCTACCAGCCTGCCTTCCATTGAGGACCTGTATACTGCACGAGCAAGAAAGAGGGCTGTGAAAATATCTACAGACCTCTCACATCCTGGACATAAACTATTTTAACTTCGTCCTTCAAGATGACTCTATAGGGCATTGCAAACCAGAACGACTATAGACAGAAGGACAGTTTTTTCCTCCCATGCCGTCACTCTGCTTAACAACTAATTCCTACAACATTATCAAATTACTTAGTAAAGCTGTATTACTATGATACTCATCTTTCCTACCTATCATCTTCTTATGAATATAACTTTGTTGCTTGTATCTTACAATTTATATTGTTTTTAGTATCCTAGTATGATTTATGTTGTTTGCTTAGCTAGTATTCTATGATTATCACAGTTACATCTTATGATTTATGATGAAGTGTTGTATTTTACAATTTATGATGAATGTATTTCATGTTGTTTATGATCATGATTATCACTATTACTTGTATGTACACTGAGAGCTTATGCACTGGAGACAAATTCCTTGTGTGTCCAACCACACTTGGCCAATAAAGAAGTCTAATAAAGAAGCGCACAAAAGGAAGGAGGAAATACTGCCACATGCGTGCACAAACACAGTTTCCTGCCTTTTTTTTTTAAGTCCAAAGTTTCAAACTGGTTTCACACTTCATTTCCTCCAAGAAATACCTCACAGCCCGTTAGACATCCTTCCTTGTTTTCTTTAAATGTGTTTTTCCTATGAGACTGTGCTCCTGTCTCCTGAGAAACAGCAGCAGAGGTGGCTATGGTACAAGACAACTCGAAAAGGGACATAGAAAAGAGGCAATCCCATGCAGTAATATACCCCAGGAACATCATGTTGTTTTAACCTCTCTAGCAGAACACAGGAACAACAGCAATTTATTTCTCAGAAAATTAAACAGGGGGCCAGTTGCAAGCCTGAACTTGCTCCTTGTTCCTATATCCAATGCTTGATTTCTATCCTGTCACCCACCTTGCCAAGCCACTCCTAGCTGTGACTGCACAAAACTCCTCTGATAATCCTATTTCATTTCCCCATTCCTCTTTTACCAACTCTAGGGCTCCAAATTAACTCTGCTCCTAATTGCTTGAAAACAATGCAATAAAGCATATACTTACCCACCCACCCACCCAGTTACTATAAAAACCACAAGAACCATCCAACAGATAACTATGTCCAGGGCAATACATGTATAAGAAAACTGATATATGGTGTAGTTTAATAAGGAAAGCCAACCCAGCCCAAATCTTTTGCAGTATAATGTATGCCTTTTCATTTGATTATGTTAGAATAAGACTGGGGGAAGGTAGAAGAATGTGATAAGCAACAGGAGAAACGGAAAATGAGACAACTCCAGAAAAAACTGAGGTCAGAGGGACAAATCACACTACTATAACTTGTCTTCCATCAACGCATTCATTTGATCTCGAAAAACTGAAATTTAAATTCTGTAGCTTTTGAAACAGGCACACAGGAAGCAGATTTCCTGCAAACCTTATCCAAACAATAAATCAAAATAATTCCTACCTAAGTAAGAAGATCAACTATTCTGTCTAATGTCAATATAGCATCATGCAATCTTGGAAGTATATTTCAGGATCTCCTCACACTACTCCCCCGGGGGGGGTATATATGATATGATATGATATACCATCAAATGTACATGGCCACCCATCCATCCAATGAAACTGGATCTGAATATGTAGTTTGGCCACCCAGAATTACCCCATGGTAAGTTGGCAGCCAATACATTTTATAAACAAACAAACAGCTACACTCCAAATTTTGGAAGGGTATTCGTTAGTTTGGATACTGTATAGACATAACAACATAATGAGATCTCATTTCAAAGCAGCCCTGGAAGAATGTTGGTTGTGATCTGCCATCGCTACTCATCTGACCTCTTTAATATATCAGTTACTGGATACATTCCTGAGCACCTGGCAACTGAAGTTATGTAACTAATGCAGGTGCTCAAAATCTGTTTCTTTCAACAAGAAACTTTGCTCCACGCTCTTTTTAGATATCCCATTCTGGCTGTAATCAACTTTTTTGTTTATCTCATTCTCACTTCCATATGACCAATTAGAAACTATTTTCACTTCTTTTGACAAATTTTAATTATAACTACTGTTCCCTCTCTTTAACTATATTATTTTTAATTATCTTTTTTCTCACAATTCACATTATAAAGTATGTACTTTTGCAGCAGTAATTTTTAAATTATCTTGTTTAATTTTTTTCTCATCCCTTCTCTTTCATTTCATCATTCCAAGCATCCTTTTTCATATTTTAGCTTACTGTAACTCCACATACATGTCTGTGACCCTGTTCTAGTTACCTTCAACATTTTTTTTTACTGATATATACTTTTCATTCATTTTGCCTGGAGAATAATTTGTTTCCTGGTATTTTCTCGTACAGGATTGTACTTCCTACAGCTGTACTACAGTTTTTCTCTTTTTCCTTTTAAGTTCTTTCCTTTTCCTTCATAGCCATTTTTTCATACTTTTCCACTCAAATATTTGACACAATGAAGAAATGGTCTTCCCCACTTTCAGTTATCTATCCACATTTTTGTATCCTCTCCTAATTCTCTCAGTCTCTCATAATAAATAAGCCTGTCCTGGTTGTATCCTAAAACAACTTGTCTCCCAGATCTGTACTACAATTTCCTGAGAGGAAAGAAGGAGGTGAGCAAGTCATATAACCAAAATAGCTTTTAAAGTAGCTGTTGCTTTGGAAAGTATTTTATCCATAGCAGTGTTGCAGATGGATGATTCTTACTCTGTAAAACAGCATGATGGAGGAAAACTAAATCCTATCCCACAGAATAACTCTCCCCAAGTCTTGATTTGAAATAGCCCAGAAAAAATTTACATAGTAGTAGATGTCAATTAGTAGATTTAAGAAGAACTTTTGATAGGGGACCTCTTTTGAAACAACAGCTATGCAAGGAAGCAGCTTTCTTCAATCTGGCGTCTTCACGATGGATTAGAACCACATTTCCCATAGTTCCCAATCTTCATTCTAATGTGAAATTATTGGAGCTGCAGTCCCCACATATCAAAAGGGTACCAAATGTAGAAAAGTCTGCAACTGCATCATAATCACAATACTGCTATGGAAATCAGAATGGAAAAGGAAAATTAAAAAAACCCTGTTATGTTTTAAATGACATGACTTCATCACTTTGAACCTTGAAATCATATGAAATAACATTTTGTAGAAATGAAGCATAAAGGAGAGCTTTCAAATCACTTTGCAAGACATCTATCCAGGGGTTTGGTGTTTTCCTTAAATCCTCTCCTAATCTTACAACTACTCCTTTTCAGCAACCTAAAAGGCGGAAAGAATGTTTCTGCTGTTAAAAGTTGCTCAAATCAGTTTCAGTTTTCTACTAATCTGCTGAAAATGTACCAGATTTTTTTAAATTAGTTTCTGCCCACTCCTGATAGCAAAGTTTCTATGGTGCAGTCTCCAACATATTAGATATCTTGTCTCTACTAATGGGAAGGTGTAAGAAGAGTATGGCAAGAAATACAGGTAGTCCTCGACTTACAACAGTTCATTTAGTGACCGTTCGAACTTACAACAGCATTGAAAAAAGTGACTTTTGACTGTTTTTCACACTTACGACTGCTGCAGAATCCCCATGATCATGTGATCAAAATTTGGATACTAGGCAACTGGTTCATATTTGTGACGGTTGCAATGTCCCAGGGTCATGCGAGCCCCTTTTGAGACCTTCTGACAAACAAAATCAATGAGGAAGCCAGATTCACTTAATAACCGTGTTATTAACAACTGCAGTGATTCCTTAACAACTCTGGCAAGAAAGGTTGTAAAATGGAGCAAAACTCACTTAACAAATGTCTCGCTTAGCCACATAAATTTTAGGCTCAATTGTGATCATAAGTTGAGGACTATCTGTAATCACTTTACAGAAGAGGAAAGTCTTGCATCTTTCCACTACTCCATTAATTTTGTCTAGTTATAAGACGTTGGTTTTGTCTTTATTTTTTTAAATATTTCATTGATAATAACACTTTTATATTTCTATAGAAATAAAGGTACAGCATTTTTGTTGTCATTACTCTTAGTAATCAAATCTACAGGCCCCACCCTACTTGCTTTCCTTGATAAAAGTACTGGATATAATATGAAACAAACATCTGATGCATTCTGAGCTGCTAGAATCTTTCTTATGGCTGTGCATTGATGAGAGGCACAATTACTTTATAATGAAAGCAAGCAGATGTAGATAAATGAGCCATGTCATTTGCAATTTCTTACCACAGGGTAATGCATTTCATTGCACAACATAATTTGACTTTGCAGATGATGTAAGTTTCAGACCTCAGATTCATATTAAAGGTTTCCCAGGTGTTTCACTCCCTAGACAATTTCATATTTTATGACTACAATGAATTAGGAAGGCATGCAAAATGTTTCTTTATGCAGGGGTTATACTTGTTGAGATCTGCTGTGCCAATTCCTAATTAAATTGAGCATCGTTTCGGCCAACCATTCTTAATATGTACTGGTTCAAAAAAGAAAGACAAAGAACGCAATAATGCAAACAATAATAAAGAGCTTCTTACAATCGTAAAGCATGAAATGTTCTTGATTTTGTTTTATGCTGACAGCTCCTTGATCCTCAAGGGTCAAGGTACCCCATTACAAATAGATTGTGCTTGAGAAGCTACTCTTGCTGTTTTTAGAAACCTGGAATTTTTTTTGCCTCATTTCCAGGAACTTGCTTTTAAAATGGAGATGCACCATGCTCAGAATTATAGCAAGCCTTTGAAAAGTTGCTTCCCCAACTGAAATGTTTAATGGGACAAAACAAAGAAGTTATTAAACAGAGAATAATCAAACTGTATTCAATTAAATTAAAGTATACATTAAATTATATTTAGTCATCCCATCCAACTAGACATACAATTCTTACAAGGGCTGCAGCTGACATAAAACATTTTCGCTTCATTCTCACACCAATCACCTGCATAAGATACAACTCATATTTTCCATTTTCATTGTTTAAATGTTACATTCTGTATCAGATCCTAATTTATGTACCTCCGTAAAAAAAGTGTCATACTAAAAATAATGAATTGTGTTTATTGCAGACACTTGCTACATCGCACAAATCGCACACACACCCACACACCCTTCAGCATGATATCTAAGGCATAAAGAGCAGAACGTATTTCAAAATAACCCATTTTACATTTTGTAACCTTAATATATGATTAATAACTAAGAGTCTATGGTATATAAATTAAAAATGGAATGTTGAGGACATAAATAAATCAAACTCTTTGGTATCCAAGTTTATAAGAATCCTTTTCTGGGTTTTCAGATATTTAATAAAGAATAATTCTTCATTTACTCTTTATACCCACCAGAGGCTGGTTTTTCATACAAGACTAAGAACAAAATAACTTGTCATCACAGTATTTAAATTCTAATTTTGAAATTAATGCCCTGGGCATGTATCTTAATAGGAAGAGGGCAAGTCTAGAAGGACCATTCACACAGAGATGCAAAACATAATTCTGCTGTCCCTCTTCTGAGAATGACTAAATATTATTGCAACATCCAATACATTTAACGTACTGTATGACAGTTCTTCTGGTAAATGGACAGATCCATTTAATTCAAACTGAAGCCTACCAAAACACATTGGGGGTGATATAAAAAACAATGCCTCCCTCAGCTTCTGGTGATCACATGGCTCATCCATGTTGCTTTCTTAGCAACAATATGGAAGCAATTTATCATTGCATTTTTCTGGAATACATTTTTTCCAGCTTATTCTATAGATTTTGTGATAGCCTTCCATATAAGTACTAATCAAGTCCAATCCTGATCAGCTTTGTGTCAGATCAGCCAAACTTGATTAATGCTACCATCTGCAAGATCCCTTTGAATATCTTTTAAACCGTGTGAGAACCAGATTGTATCACAGCTTCTCCAGTATTCTTAAAGCTTTCTTTGTTCAGAGCAGGAGGAAGATCAGCTTTCATCCATCCCTTCAACATGAACCACTTTGTTCTCTGGTTAGCAAATTCTCTGTGGCACCATGCACAATGCATTATACTGTAAAAACAAAAGTGTTTGCAGTATTTATCAAAAAGATGACAAAAAGCCTATTTTAGTCATAGTATGCCTGACATTTCAAAGTGACAGACAACTGTCTTTTGTGCAGACAGTTCTTACCCACGTAATATAAAAATATGTGGTTTTTCAACCAAAATTTCTAAACATAGTATTGTATCTGTGAGACTGACAGTTATGGAATGTTCCAAAATTCCAGGAGAGAGCTGACCAGCATATTTTCAATTAGAGTGAAACATTCAGAAGGTGAGAATTTGTAAATATAGTCCAGAGTGGACAGAAAACACTCATTCAGACCTCTGTGAAATTCAACCAGTTCTGAGAACAGAATGTTAAGAGAATAATGTTATTAAAGTTTGTTCAAAGTTTTTGAAAGCAGTTTCTCTTCACAGAATTCTACCCACAAAGCAAAGAAAAAAAACACCCCATGGTCTGGTATTTATAAAATATTTGACATTTTCAAAATGCTTTTTTGCTCATTAAAACACAAAGGCCATCTTGTCTGAAGGGACAGGCTCTTTCAATTTGTCCTGTCCTTTCTAAAGAAATTGATGAATTGACATTCTCAAAAACTTGCCATATATATTAATAGTTACGTATAAGGCAAAGAAGTTCATAGTGCTGCAAAATCACATCTTAAGTTTGTTTTTTTTCTGAAATGTCTACAGGTTGCCCAATTCGTTGACTCACTGCCACAGATGCTAAATCAAGAAGACAAGGTCTTCAAGCTAGACAAGAGTACTCTAGTTGATTTTAATGTCATATTCTAACAACATTTATCCACCGTTTGTAGCTTAAAGATGGAAGAAAATAGCAAAGCAATAGACTATTTCCAATCAGTATGAAAATTCCAGATATGACTATCTGAAGTTAAAAGTCTTTGTATTAAAAGGGCTTGGGATACAATATTGGCATCATGTGAAAAGAAGGATCTCATCTGTATTTAGTGGGCAAAGTAATTCTGCACAGAGTCCATCTGCATCTAGGAATGCTAGAGAGAAGGCTGCAAAGTTCTTGATTACAATAAATACTAGACATAGGGAATCAGCTTTTTTCTTCCTTAGAAAGAAATTTCTCCTCTTTCTCAGAACTGAGTAATTTTTTCTGAAAAGTTCCCCTTGATTGTTCACTCATTTCTTTCTCATTCCCAAAGTCACGTCTATACTTCTTCATAGAAAGGAAGGACTCAAATGTGACCAATTTCTGTAAGAGTTCCTCTCTGGGGAATTCCCTACCCCCAGAGTTACAATTTGCATCCTCTTAATATTAAGGTAGCTTTTGAGGACCTGAGTTTTTCGGAGGAGTAGTTGGATACCCTGGGAAGAATGAGGGTGAAGTTACCTATAGGTAAACTATTACCTGTAATTTTTGTATGACAATATACAACCGTGATATATACTTTATTTATGTTGGGTAGTTTCCTCGTAAGCTACTTAGAGGTATACAAGAGTCATAATAAGGGGCGAAAATAAAGGATCATTTCACTTAAAAGAATGTTTGATCTATAGATAAAATGTGCTTAAAACACTATGAAGGCAGTTCAGCAGCTTTTAAGGAATCCAAATCTTCTGCATATTTATAGAGGAAAATCTGTTGGAATCTGGAGGACTGAAGAGGTGTATATATAGATTGTGCACAATACCTTAAAGAAGGCAAATTGCTACATGAAGTCATAAAACCTGATACATACCAATTTAACTTTCTACAGCTAGACAGCACTGCACTGGTAGGTTTTAGAATCACATTCACAATATAGTAAAATTAGAAACAGTGCAGAAAGCACCTAGCCTGCTCAAAGCAGGACTTTGAATTCCAATCAGTCATTACAGCAAGGATTTGTCCTTTCTTAATTTATTGTCAAAAGTTTCCAAAACTAGGGAGAAATATTTAAATATATATTTATCTTTTTTAATTTAATTTTTACTTAACCCGAGATTATACTACATAGTATAAAACATCTATTATAGAAGGCTATAATCCTTCAGATACAGTTGCTCATAGAAGCTAAAAACTAACTGGGGAGTTCCAAAGACCTTTTTTTCCCAACTAGATGTAATTTAAGACATACATACATACATACACATACATATCAGGGAAGCAACAGATGCCAAACTGCATAAAAGGGGCGTTGTCTTACCTGAACGCCTTTTCTCAGCGTGATGAATGGAGAATCCACCAGTGGGTTATCTTGGACCTCCTGCCCACGTAGACCAAATCAATCAAAGCTGCCACACCCGTCTGGCTGAGGGCACGCCCCCAGTTTCAAAAGGGCGAAGCCAATGACTGTACGACGTGTTGGCTCCCAGACCCTAAACACTGGACCTGACTGCGTCCAAGGGATGGGTGTGGATTCTCCATTCATCACGCTGAAAAAAGGCGTTCAGGTAAGACAACGCCCCTTCTCCAGCGTGAAGAATGGAGAATCCATCAATGGGACTTACCAAAGCCCTACTGTCCCAATGGGAGGGGAGCAGACTGGACCAGTGTCCCTGCCGCCGGCACCACCTGTTGCAGTACCCTGCGGCCAAAGGAGGCCTCCGCCGAGGCAAACTTATCAAGGCGATAATGGCGCACAAAAGGGGAAGGCGAGGACCATGTCGCCGCCCTGCAAATGTCCTCAATCCTGGCCTGTGTGGCCCATGCTGCTGAGGTAGCAGCACTACGAGTGGAATGGGCCGTCAAGTGACCTGGAACCGGTAAAGAAGATGTCTGATACGCTTCGGAAATACAGGCTCTAATCCACCTGCCAACGGTAGAAGAAGATACCTTCTTACCCTTGGAGGCCGGATGGAAGGAAACAAAAAGGGCCTCAGATCTACGAAAGGACTCCGTCCGCTTGACGTAACAGCGCAACGCCCTGCGAACATCGAGAGTGTGCCATTGCCTTTCCAAAGTATGAGACGGATTAGGGCAAAAGTTCGGTAACACAATCTCCTGTGACCTGTGGAAAATGGTGTTTACTTTAGGAACAAATGAGGGGTCCAAGAGCAGGACCACTCTGTCCGTGTGAAAGACACACAGGTTTTTTCTGACAGAAAGAGCTGCAAGCTCCGAGATACGCCTAGCCGAGGTAACTGCAACCAAGAAAGCAACCTTAAGAGACAAAGACCTAAAGGTGCAGGACCTAAGGGGTTCAAAAGGCGCCTGAGTAAGGGCCTGTAAGACCCGGGGCAACTCCCAAGTGGGATATCTATGTACTACCGGTGGTCTACTGTTGGTGACCCCTTTCAGAAAGGATCGTACCTTGGGGTGATGGGCCAGTGGCTTTAAGGTGTCACAGGTAAACACCGTGGCCAGAGCCGAGACCTGTCGGCGAATAGTGTTGGGCGCCAAGCCCTTATCAAAACCCTCCAACAGATAGTCTAATATCCGTGGAATGGTTACCTCTGAGATAGGTAAGTGATTGCTGTCACACCAACGGCAGAAATGTCTCCAAGTGGAGTCATAAATGCGATTGGTCGCCGGTCTCCGGGAGGCCTGAATCATAGAAATCACTCCCGAGGAATAAGATTCTTGGGCCAAGGCCCTGCGTTCAAGTGCCAAGCGGCTAACTGCAGCCACTGAGGCTCCGGATGTTGTATGACTCCCTGCACTAGTCGAATCCGATCTGGAGGAATCCTCCACGGAGGGACCATGGAGAGGCTCACGAGGTCGGCAAACCACGGTCGCCTCGGCAAGTGCGGGGCAATGAATATGACCTCTGCCTGTTCCTGCAATACTTTCCTGATAACTGCTGGGATCAGAGGGAGAGGTGGGAAGGCGTACAGCAGTTCCCCTGGCCAAGGGCTGCGAAGAGCGTCCGTCCTCTCCACCCCCGGAGAGGGGAACCTGGAAAAGAATCTTTGAAGTTGGGAGTTCGCCGGAGAGGCGAATAAGTCCAGGACCGGCAACCCGAACCTCTGCGATATCTCCCTGAAGAGATCTGGATGTAGGCTCCATTCCAAATGGTCTACTGTTGCCCGGCTTAAAAAATCCGCCTGATGATTTGCCTCCCCCGAGATGTGTTCGGCTTTCAGGGAGAGGAGATTGCTTTCTGCCCAGGACCCCAATAACATGGCCTCGGCCATGAGAGATCGGGATCGGGTACCGCGCTGACGGTTCACATGGGCCTTTGCCGCCACGTTGTCCGTGAGGACCAGCACGTGCTGCCCCGCAACCTGGTTGCAGAAGTGGCGAAGGGCCAGATGAATGGCTCTCAGTTCCAGCCAGTTGATATTGTGTGCCAGATCTGCTCTGGACCACCGACCCTGAGCCATCTGAGATTGGAAATGGGCCCCCCAGCCAAACAGACTGGCGTCTGTGGTCAATGTTAGCCTGCTGGGCTCCTTGAACAGTGACCCTCTTGTCACCTCTGGGGAAGCCCACCACAGAAGGGATCTTAGGGTCTGAAGAGGAACCCGTACCCTTCGGTTGGAAGAGCTTGTGCCCAGTTTTTGGAATGGGAGCAAGAACCATTGAAAGTGTCTGGAGTGTAGTCTGGCCCAAGGCACTATCTCTAAGCAAGATATCATCTTTCCCAATAACTGGGAGAGGGTAGCCAGTGTTGCTACACGTTCCCTGCGGATTTTGAGAAATATGTCTCGAATGCTGTTTTGTCTGTCTAGAGACAGATAGACCTGGCAAAGGTCTGTGTCTATTATCGCGCCCAAATGTAGTAGGCGTGTGGAGGGAGTCAATTGACTTTTTTGAAAGTTGACTGAAAAACCGTGACCCTGAAGGGTCCTTATGGTGAGGGCCAGTTCCGCCTGGGCGGCCAGAGCGGAGGACGACTGGATGAGAATGTCGTCCAGGTAACATTGGACACGCACCGGTACTAGCCGTAGGTGTGCGGCAAGTACCGCCAGGATCTTGGTGAAGACCCTGGGAGCCGAGGATAGGCCGAAGGGGAGGGCTCTGTATTGGTAATGATTGTTGGAATAACAAAACCGGAGATATTGCCGATGGTTTCGATGTATAGGGATGTGGAGGTACGCTTCCGTAAGGTCTATGGACGTCAGAAAGTCCCCCCGTCTTACGCTTGCCAAGATGTATCGAAGCGTCTGCATCTTGAACTTTCGGTACGACAGGTGAGAGTTCAGGCCCTTGAGGTCTAATATCGCCCTCCATCCCCCTGAAGCTTTTGGAACAACGAATACGATGGAGTAAAAACCCTGTTTCAGCTGATCGACTGGTACCCTTTCTATGGCTTGTATGTGTGACAGATGCAGGATGGCCTCCCCCAGGAGGGTCTTCCTGACTGGATTCCTGGGGAGGGGACAGGAAACAAAGCGCCGGGGCGGTCTGGCCACGTCGGTCCCTGATGGGGCTTAGCACCCAAGAGTCCGTGGTCGTGGTCTCCCATTGGTGGAGAAAGTAAGTTAGTCTGCCACCTATGGGAGCCTCCCTCCCCGAGTCACCTGGATCTACGGAAGGGACGGCCGCCCCTGCCTCGAAAGGATCTCTTACCCTGGGCCTGCTGTCTTTATCTGTCCCTGTACCCGGACTGGTCAAATGAACGGTCCGGGCCTGCGGGAAATGGCCGGGAGACCTGTGCTGAGGCCGAATCTGATCCCGTCCGAAAGGGCTGTCGACGGGTATACGGGGAGAAACGACGGCCAGGTCTCCTGGAAAGGTGATAAGAGAACCCTTCGTTTCTCCCTGTTTTCGACTAAGTAGGGGGTCAGGGCCTCCCCAAAGAGGCGGGCGCCGCGGTACGGGGCGGAAGCTACACGCCATTTGTGTCTAGTCTCAGCCTTCCAATTTCTAAGCCATAGAAGCCTGCGTGCGGAGACGTTGGATGTGATGGCACGGGCAGAGAATCTGGCAGCCTGCAAAGACACGTCCGCCATGTACTGTGATGCGGCCATGAGCTTTGTCAAGTCCTGATGGACTCTTACCTCTTCCGGGGGAATTCTAGCCTGTAATTGGCGGAGCCACATAAGAGAGACCCTTGCGAAGAATGAGGCTGAGGTAGAAGCTCTTATTGACCAAGCTGAAGCTTGGTGTGTCCTGCGGAAGGAAGCCTCGGATTTCTTATCCTCAGGCTTCAACGCCTCCGCCATATCTCCAGGTACCCTGGAATCAGAATATAAGGGTAGTAAAGACTCATCAATCTCAGGCACCTCCAGGGCCTCATTCAGGACTGGTTCCGTGTCAAGCAACCTGCGGTCTATTCCCCCAGTAGAAGGGGGAGCACCTGGGGCCTCCCATTGACCCTTAATGGATTTTAAAAACATGGAGGGGCAAGGTATATGTTTGTGTAGCACTACCGGTTCAGAAAACAACGGATCCATGTCTTGGCCAGGAAGCTGTTCAGGCACCTGTTCAGGTACCGAAGGCTGAGCCGAGTGTATCCTACCGGTCGCACAGGCCTTGCGGAGCAGGGACGGAAATAGCGAGGGATTAAACAGTCCTATTAGAGGAGGAGGTTCCTGAGTAGGCTCCTCATCGTCCAACCACTCTCCCTCCGCCTGACTGTACTCCGCATATTCCGAGCCCCCACTGGCAGAGGAGTGAGGTGAATCAGAAATTGGGTACTGGAGGGCACCTGACCTCGATGGGTCAGGTAATGGCATAGGAGGCATGGGAGCGGGAGTCACTGGAAGACGCCTCATAGGCGTCATGGCTTGGGCAACTGCCTGAGAAACCAATTCTTGCAGATGAGCTTTGAAGGATGGATCTTCCAGCTCACGAAGCCCCGCTGCTGTGGGGGTAAAGGTAGCAGTTGGAGCCTGGCCCACCAGGGGTGATCCCTCAAGGGGTCGGAGCCCCGCTGCAGTTGGGGTAAATGTGGCTTCTGGAGCCTTGGGGTCCTGAACTCCCTGTTCCTCTTCAAAGAGGGAAAGGAGTTCCTGATAAGGACCAGTTGAAGGCGCCCCCTCTGAATCCCGCTCTGGTGACCATGGGGCCTGAGGCTCAGGTTGAGGGCCACAAGGTAGTGCCACCTTTGTGGTAGGGGGCGGCTTAACTGTCTCCCCTACAGCCAGTCTTTGTGCACGGGAGAACTGTCTCTCCAGGGCACGATGCCTACGGTTGGCCTGTTTGTCGGCCGCCTTGGAGGCTGCTTTCTTTGAGCCGGCCTTGGTCTTGGCCTTGATTTTTGCAGCTGCCTCCTGGCTAGAGGACTTACGCTTTCCGTGTCCATTGGAGGTGGTAGCCTGTGGCTCGGTGTTATCTGCCATTATAAAACGAGAGTTTTCAGTGGGGTGCTGAAGCGTCTCGGTCTGCAAGAGATGCGGCTGTTAACCACCTAGGTGGGACTGGCCTCCACGTGGATCAGTGATGGTCCGGCCCACCGGCAAGCGCGGACTCACACTTAGCGACGGCTGTCGCGGGTCACCAGCGATGATGAGACTGAGCGTGAGACCTACTTTGAGGCCAATTTCGCGCTTAGTGACGGGATCAACACGTGTCTCTTAGTGACGGCAAGCTCAGTATTGACCGTTCACTAGATGCAGACTGTGGCAGCAGGCTATGACTGGCAATGCCCAATGACTGTAATTGTGTGGCTTGAATATACAATACAGGGGACCCCTATGTCCCTGGAAATAAGGCCCCAACTGGCAGTGATGAAAGGCCTGATTAGTGAAGGAACAGAAATAAAAAATAAAAAAGGTGTGGCCTTTGAGTCCCTATTTGGGATGGGAAAACGAATGTAGGCTGATCGGCCTCTTTTAATCAGGAGAAGGCCGGCCTGAGAGTTGGTGAGGTGGGAAGGTAAAACCGAAACCAGTCCTGTCCGTGCTCTACGCGGTGCCAAAAACGGAGGCCGCAACACTGGGTAGAAATTTGGGCACCCTGGGACAGCTGGAGAATAGGGAGCACCCCCCTCGCATCCACAGCTCTCCCAAATTAAACCAGCACCTCACAGGCTCACAATAAAGCCGCCGATCGAGTCGCGGCGGCCAAAAAATCCAAGGACCCAAGCGGTCCGAAGAGGAGGGGAAAGCACTCCCACCCCCAGGGGACACCCCCCAGAGAAGCCTGGAAGGCTAAACGAGCAAGAGAAGTAGAGAAAACCCGACTGGGGGGGGGGGAACACAAAATCAATGAAAAGGCACTCACAACAAATAAAATCTATTTTCCCTTCTAGAACAGCGCTGAGCCCAGCGCTGTCCAGAGGAGAAAAAACAATGAAGAATCCACCAATGGGATAGTTTTAAGTAAAGCCTGATTCTCAAATAGTTTTAAATAAAACCTGATTTTCAAATCGCTGGGAGCCAAAACTACCACGTCTGTCTGGGCTGAAGACCAAAACAAAACTGGGGGCGTGCCCTCAGCCAGACGGGCGTGGCAGCTTTGATTGATTTGGTCTACGTGGGCAGGAGGTCCAAGATAACCCACTGGTGGATTCTCCATTCTTCACGCTGGAGAATAAACCATTTTTAATAGCTAAGCAAACCAAACATTGTGGATTTAGGTATAGTTGTACTACCCACCCTATTTTACATGGGATTTTGTTAACATGCCGTTTCCTAAACAAATTCTGCCTCTATTCCTATGTTATAAATGGACAACCTGTTAGCCACAACTACTGTATAAAACCTTTGTTTTTTCCAGTGAAATACAGAATTCCAATTTCTCATCCTCCTGAGGCAGGAAGCTCAAAACCTGGAATGCATACCTGCACAATAGGTTGAACACAGTTAAAAGAAATTAACCTCTCTCCACCAAACCCAGAAAGAGGCTGAACACAGTTAAAAGAAATTAACCTCTCTCCACCAAACCCAGAAAGACAACAATAAATCCTGTCATGATCTCAATGCACGACATGGCTCTACCTACCCATGTTATATCATCGCTCCACCCACTTGCAGCTCGCCTTCCCAAACATCATTCCTTCTGGTCAATAGCTTCATCTCTTTAGTTGAAGTGGACTCCAAGGGCTGAAGCACAATTTCCACACAGTTAACGTTGGTGTCTCATATCCTATGCATCTCTGAAATAAGCCAAATTTGCTCACAAGTTAATTGTGTGTGCAGGTACTTATTCCAGTTTAGGTTTCTAAAATCTGGACACAGAGCCAGAATATTCTGATGATTTTTCTCAGTAGGAAGAACAGTTCTAACTTAAATTCTGGCCCCACCTTTAATAGCCATACATGCATGAAGTATTCCATCCATACTCAAAATTTACTTTCCTTGATATGTGTATGTGTGTGGCTGTGTATGTATGTATGTTTGGAATTTAAAAGCAACAATAATAGAAACACACAAATGAGGATCCCAGTATATGCAAAGGTGTCAGATTATAACTTTCACTGATCCCTCAAAGCATATGAATTCTGAAATTCCTTACTCTAGACAGTAATCAAGGCTAGGATAAATGTTTGGTGATAAATCTAGAAGTAGAAAGTTAAATCCTCCTCTCTCAACTGTAATGTACACCAGTGTTTCTCAACCTTGGCAAATTTAAGATATGCAGACCTCCAAGGTTGAGAAACACTGATTAACACAATAAAAAACCCACAGAATGTCCCTATTAGAGAAATGTATTCCACACCATGTACATTCATTTAAATTTTTATGATGGAATAAATATGCAAAGGCTTTTCAAAATATAAATCAACCTTGAAAACACATTTATCTTTCACCAAATACTCATAGGAATTCTAGGTTATCTGCCCAGAGCTTCTTTCATTTGCATGAAACTAGGGTTAAGTTCAAATTTACTGAGAAGGCTCCCTGAGAATTCTTATACCAAGATAAACAAAGGATGAAGTCAGAACATAACCTAAACCAGTGGTGGCGAACCTATGGCACGGGTGCCAGAGGCGGCACTCAGAGCCCTCTCTATGGGCACGCGCGCCATCGCCCCAGTCCTAGGCCTTCAGCTGGGTTTTATAAAACCTTTTCGCTTTAGGCCTCCGCTGCCGTGTGCAAAAAAAAAAAAAGGTTCAATCAGTCAATTTCAACTTCTCGTGGGAAAAAAAAAGATCTTGCAAAGTTGGAATTGATTGATTGAACTTTTCCCACCCAGTCTGCCGTTACCACCGCAGCCACGCCCACCCAATGGGCCACACCCACCCGGCACTCGACGATGCATAAGTGGGTTTTGGGTTGCAGTTTGGGCACTCAAGTCTCTAAAAGGTTCGCCATCACTGACCTAAACCTTCAATCCTTATACTTTCTTAGATTGTTACCATAATCCAGTAGTATCAAGTAGGATTTCTTCCAGTTTAGAAAACAACTAAACAAATTCATGTATTATGAAACAATGGACAAGCTTAAATTGTATTCATAGATTATTCTGCTTCTGAGGTCTATAGCTACCTACGTGTGTTTCTGTAACTTGCTGGTCACAAGTTACCATATAAAAGTTTCCTCCTTTCTCTGTGCCATAATCAGTCCTCTCTCACGCAATGCTTACAAGTCCACACCCTGACAAATATCCAGTTCTCTTCCAGCACATCTAGCTTCTCTGAAGAGCAGAGCAAGGTTAGTTAATAGTGAGGAGGGAGAAACAGATCCAAAGAATATCAGCATCAAAAATTTCTAATTACTTACATGGTTAAGCAACCCAAAAGGAAGTCAAGCAGCTTTACATAAGATGCAGTTCCCTTGGTACCAATACTGTTGGGTCTCCTTGTAATTCCCTATTTTGATCAGAGTTGTATGGTGGCACATAAACCGGACTTACCCTCAAGTTCCTTGTGGGCTCAAATCCTGATAAGCTCCAGAATGTGAAGCTGGGGAAGTCTGTAATTGAAAATTCCAGCATCGTTTATTAAAAGACAGAGAAAGTAGTGTCTGGGCTGCGCTCTATAGATAAACCGCTCTGTCATCAAAAAACCCTGAAAAGTGTTAACGGGGGTTCTATGATGGTAACATTTTTCAAATGTTTTGCTTTTTATCTCCCCTCAGAGCACTAAAACTGGTTGTGGAGCCGAGTTCCAGCTCAAATTAAGGCTATTATTATATGATTTTTATCACCCCCACACAAATAAATAACTCAAAGTAGTCAACATACAGTACCTAACCTGCCTCCTATTTTCCCCACAATAGCTACCTGTGAGATGAGTTCAACTGAGAGAGATTGGCTGAATGTCACCCAGCTGCTTTTATATCTGGAGCGGGGAGGGCTAAAATTCACAGCCTCCTGGTTTCTTCACCACTACACCAAACTGGCTCTGTAAGTCAATTATCTTTATGGGTCAAAAGAGGATTTCTCAGCTTTATTTTCTGTAAGTATAGACATATAAGTATAGACATTTATATTATGTGGATATATGAAAGTAGGTTGTGCAAATTAGGATATTTGTTTTGTGTTAAACCATGGATAAAGATTGCAACTTTAACCGGGGATAAACAATGAATCAAACCTCCTTAAAATGTAACTGTGTTACCAGTTCTATTTATAATTACTAGTGGCAGCAATAGACCCTGTTGTACATTATACAACCAATGATAGCTATCCCTATTATTAGAACTTGGCTGAGTACTGAATGAGAAGATGTTGTGTGTGCAAATTAGCTAACCAGGCATGGCTTTCTAAAAAAAAAAAAAACCTCTACAAAGGCACACAATAAACAACAGTTCTGTATCACTGTTGCGTCTGCTGCTACATTTTATGTTCTTTAAGCAACCTGTTTAAGGTTCCTGTCAATGTCATGTTAATTTTAAATCCACAATCTAATCAGAGTATTTTTTTTTTCACACTCAGAAACACAAGAACAAATCAGGGTATGTTTTACATTTATAGTGCCTTGGAAGGTAGGTGAGAATGGGGTATCTGAGAATAGCTCAAATAATGATGAGTAGTCTTAATTGTTTTTCCAGTGGTTTCTTACCCCATATGGAATTCATTTTTGCACAAATACGCAGCACATTCTCAGGTTTTCTGAAGATCACTTAATCTGCTTTGATTCAGTGAGATTTAGATAGCCACCTTAATAGAGCTGGAAGAGAGTACAGCAACAAGTCATCAAATAGAGCGAGCTTTGGAGCCAGCTGACCCAAAGCTACTTCTGTCTCATCCCCAAAAAGCCATAACTGGAATTTACGGCTAATATATAATAGATTCTTGCAGAGCTTTCATAGATATAACACAGGCTTCAGGGACAAAAGCAGCTCCCTATGAAATGAGTTTCTACTAGCAAAGGGTCAACTGTGTTGCATTCCATCCTCCGTAAATAACTCTCTGGAGTTGCTTAGCATTACGCCAAATAAATGTGCAATCTATAAAACAGATTGTATAAATAAATTAAAGAGCTTGGAATAAAAAAATTGAAATTCAAAAACTGTCAGTGGAAAATCTTGACAAGGCGGGCAGGTGGCATAGACCACTATTGTGTTCTCTCAGATAAATCATAATGAAGTTCTGCTCATAAAGAAGCTCTACCCTTTTAATTAAAGAACAGGAAAAACGTCATCTGACTAGTTGCTAACTTTGTATATGATAGTTTCCTTTTTAGGCCATAGGAGAACCTTTAGCAGATATTCTCTTATTCCACTGATTTAAATAGATTTTGACCATTCTTTATCATCATCATCAGCACTAAAGGCCCAATGTATAATATAAATGTAATGTCACAAGTAATAGCTAAAGTCTTTATTCCCCACCAAAAAAGTGTAGAACCAGCATTTTACCAACACATTTAACCCCTGGCCACAATCCCCAATAACAGCTCCAAAAAAGAGATACCTATTGAATTCTTTAAGATGAACTGTTTCAGTTAAGTAGCCTAAAAGGGGCTTTGAAAATAATTTAAAACCAGCTGAGTTATTTTATTTAAGTTCATAGTTTGCTAAGCAGTTAGATGAAATTAGTAGTGTCCTGTTTCAGAGAACCATAAAAGTAATCAGGAATGTTTCAAATGGAAGTAATGGAAATTAATCATTTATTTTTCAGAAAATCAAAATGTGACAAGGACGATAGGTATGCCCCCTTATGGACCTTTTAATTGTGGAGTGAGGTCCACAGAAGTTAAGTTAGAATTAAAACTGTGAAAGTTCATGGCTGAGACAGTTGAATCAGGCTAAGATATTCCAGACTTTGATAACTGTTACAAAAATTTAATATTTTACAATTGAATTTAGAGAGCAGTTTACATTAAGTTTAAAGCGGTTGTTCGCACACGTTAGGATTAAAACTAAAAAAAAAGTCATTTACAGTTACTATGTATAATTTTGTATGCAATACCTAAGTCTGACCGCAAGCGTCAGAGTTCTATACTATCCAAACCAAGAATTTCAACCCTAGTAGCATTATGGACAGAAGAATGCAAGACTTTTTTTGTAAAATACTTCTGAACTCACTCGATTATATTAATGTCCAATATACAATAATTTTATCTGTGTAATATTTGATATTCTGTAACGTAAGTGGAACTTAATAAAATACCACAATTAGAATGGTTGAATCCAGGATTCCTTTTCGTTGGTCTTGTTACTCCATTCTCTCCTCCCTCCTACTAAAATTCTTCTACCTCTTCCCACTCACTGGAGCTGTTTGAGCTACTGATGCTTCCTTTCATATGTGGATAGTACTATTATGAATATATGTTCAATAGCACTTTCCTACACATCAGAAATAGAAGGAATATTGTGTGGGTGTCTTTCACATGTACTCTCGCTGCTAGTTCTTTATCATCTTTTTTATTCCCTCTTTGATATCTCTTTCACAGCTGAGGTTGAAAAGATCTAAATAAATATATGTGTGTGTCTTTTTTGGTTATTACAACCAATCATTTAATAGCTTTCATGCTTCATTGGCCCATTGAGAATGATGTCAGTTGTAAGTCTCCAAAAATGATTTAAAGGAGTATCAAGAAAAGTAAGCAATCGTTATTAATTTCCAAATCAATAATCTTACACTTTAAAGTCAATCTTTTGTTACAAGGTTTTGACAATACAAACTTTTCACATAGATTTAAATGAACAACATAAATCAACCATTTTTGTTTTGGAATTGCTTGTCACAAGTACATTAGATAATGTTTACGTAACAGGTACAAAGATAAATTAGATGTTCACCTTTCAGGAGGCTGAGAAAAGTATTCTAGAATTTGGCTCTCAATCCTTTTGGGAAGAAATGAGTTTTGGACTGCATTTTCAAACTGGCCGCAGATGGCAGACTGCCTCAGGCACAGTATATGCCACTATTTAATAACTCAGAAAATTGTTGCTCAAATAGAATCCCAGCACACTTGATGTTGAAATGAGGAAAAAGCCAAGTAAATCAAAATGGATAGGGCCAAGTAAAAAAATATTTCTGGTTTACAGTTTCATGGTAGCAAAAGTCACTCAGTGACTCATTTCTATAGTTCTCAGCTGACAAAAATGTAATGACATTCATTCATATTCAGTTCACAAGAGCGTGACTTGAGTTTCAGGGGTTTTCTCAATCTTTTCCAATCTCACAAAGGAAAAATGGGGTAATTTTGCAATGTCATGTTTACATGAACAGGCTGGGACTGTAAGTGAATCATGTTACTGTTTCCTGTGACAATAAATGTAATATCATCAAAACATTTTTTCGTCATTAAAGGCCACATGGCCTCAGGAAAAAAACACTATTTAGTGGTAGACTTCAGCACTTATATCTTCTTTATCCGAAAGAGGTTTTCTATTTGGATGTGCAAGAAGACATTAAGTAAATGGCTCAAGCAGAAAATAATAGACCATTCTCACTGGCCCCTTCTTCTATCCTTTCAAACAGAAGAGAAACTTTTGCACTGGGACACTGCAGCCTTGACAGGTTTCTGAATAACCCAGAACTTTTGAAAAACAAGATTTTAAATCGTTAGTGTTACTGATTTTATGCTTATGTTACTGATTTGCAAACAGCTTCATTCCTACTACCATGGAGCACCACAAAGATCCATCAGGCAGAATCAGGTAGAAAGTAATTGTAAAACGACTGTGGTCTGGTAGAATTCCTACCTGCACAATTCTTTTTGTAAGTAGCATTAGGCCTTTAAGACATACATCAACCATTCATTCATCAAGGGCAGCTCTACAAATACCTGAGAGAAGTTACTGAATGTTTGTCTGTCTGGATGCATCCCTTATTAATCGTGGGCTGGACTGAAAACCCAAGAGATACATGTGCATACCTGTGAGAACAAAGGACAATTCCTTGAAGCACTGACACTGTCATATGCTCCCAACGTTTGGTGCAGCCACTTCACTGACTTCCTTAGGTCAACAGTGGATACGAATATACAAAAAAGACATTTCTGCTAAATTTTTAGTTCCGACCTCCATGTTCGCCCTTTTTATAGGGCAGTATTTACTGTACTGATGCTCTTTGCATTAAATGTATTATTATATTTACAGGTTTCAGCATTAGCATAAGACAAGTAACATCCTTCCCTGTTTCATGTATTGTGTGCAACAGAAGTGATTATGTGTCAGTTTTATTTAAGATCAACTTGCCAGAGATCAAAAAGGGATTAGTTTTATAAGCAAACAACGTATTCTGTGCCATGTTTGTGCCAACAGCTTATCAAAATGAACCTGCTGGTCCAGTATTAAATCCAAGAGTGCTATCACATCATCCTTTTAAGGCTTTAGCATCTGACACAGCAGCTTTTTCCGTGTCAGTGATTTACTGAATATCTGATAACATGTTAAAATGCTTCTCTGAAGGGTCTCCCTAGTGATTAAAAATGAACAAAGTAACCATACAAGACCTCAAGGTCAAGGAATCTGGGAAACATTTTGAAAGCTCTAGAGATCTTGTTGATTTAATTCTCCCACATCACTTACTCTGAATAACAAGCTTTCGCGCTGAGTAGCTTAAAAAATCTACTGAATGAAATGTGCAAACTGTTTCCTTAATTTCTCACAATCAAAAGTCCCAGTATGACATTCAGAAGAATAAGCAGTTCATTGGCATCAATCTAATATTAATATTGTTTGCTTAATATATAGGCCATCCAACTGCCAAATGACTCTGGGTGACCTACAGTCAGAAACCTTTCTGTCTCCCTATCATAAAAATACAACTAACCAGAAGAGCAAAATACTCAAAGCAAACAAAAGGAATAAAAGGGGCTCCGTAATCACCCTGCCTACAGGCACAGGAGAACAACCAGGTCTTCAATAGTTTCCTGAACAATAAGGATGGAAGCCACAAGAATCTCTGTAGAGAGATGATTCCAAAGGGCAGGAATTGCAATAAGACCTGTACATTCCTTCCTATAATTGCAGTAAGACCTATACATTCCTGACTTCCATAGGATGTGAAAGCCCCTTTTGTTATAGCAATCAATGAAGCAATAACCTGGTTGTAAATGAATAAAACATTAGAGGGATTTTTATTAGTCTCAAGAGACGTAAATAACTAAAAGGCATCTTTCACATAACTACAAAATCATTTTATAGTCAAAGTAAGAGACAAAGTAAGATGATTCATGCCCCCGTGGGCATGATAGTCTCCCTCTTTACCATTAGCTCCAACAATACTTGTACTGTATATATTTTTTCATCTTTATTCTTTCTTTCATTGAAAGAAACTAGAACAAAAGTAAATGATCATAACTGATCAAGGCCGATGCAAATATTCATGTTTCCAAGAATATTTCAAAGGAACCCAGAAGATCTCATAGTATTTATGCAACACAACTAGAAGAGGGCAAGAGAGGAACACAGAAATTTTTACTTAAATTTACCTAAATTTTACTTAAAGCAAGAGTTTGTTGTACAGAAAATTAAAACACAATTTTTAACTTAATTTAATTTGGGAGTTTCCTGATTAATAAGATTCTGGGTATCTTATAGTTTTTAAACTGAGAAACAATAAAAGAATACAGAGAACAGTCCATCAATTCATTCAATGTCTCTAAATCAATTCACTTGAAAATAAATTTTTTTATCAAAAAAGAAGTTGAAATGTTGTGATGAATTTTGAGTTTGCTGTTCATATACAACAAAAATAAACTGCAGAATAAAGTTTATCTTCTTTACATCACTACATACAATCTTACCACTCATCTTGAGGTAATAAGTTATTTTATTTTAACATTTTATTTGATGCTCTGTATCAGTAAAGTGAAAATGTGGAAATAACGAAGAGGGTACCATAATGTTCAATGCTTGTTTTCAGCTTTATCACTGACTTTTGTAAGGAAACAAAGCAGATACTGGTCTGTAGATGGCATAATGTTAAATAAGATACTAATACATGAAAAAAAAAATCCACAACTATTTTAACAGGTTAGACCAGACATGTCAAATTCGTGATGTCGTGCGACGTATTGGAATTTTTCCCCCATTGCCAGCAATGGGGTGGGCGCGGTTTCCTCGTGACGCATCCGGCCCGTGGGGTTAGACAAATGATTGAAAATAAAAGAATGAAATTTAAGCAGAGACAAATTTAAGTGCTTCACTTAGGAAACAGAAACCAAATGTGCAGGTAAAGGATAGGGTGTGGTCCAACAATTGGTAACCACATGGACCCAACCATGCAATCTTCTTGGAAATACTGTAATGCAGATTTGCCACTGTCTTTTCCCATGTTCTTTGACTTCCCAGCCTAGTCCACAGATCTGGTGGTCTTCCATTAAAGTACTGATCTGGTCTGGCCATGTATGTCTTACAAGCTATGATCAGCAAAGTGCTGCCATCTGCTGAAATCTTGGAATAATAGTTGATTAAAAATTGAATATGAGGCAGTACTGGGTTGAGGCAGAAAAAAATTAAACCATAATTTAAATTTTTCTGGTTCTGGGAATCACACTTTAGCATTTGGAGAAACTGGAAAAAGATTCAAGGTCAATAGGGTTAATCAGAAAATTAAAACCAAGTCCTAGAAAGAGAATAGAATAAAGCTGGAAGGGACCTTGGAGGTCTTCTAGTCCAGCCCCCTGCTCAAGCAGGCAGACCTATACCATCTCAGACAAGTGACTGTCTAGCCTCTTCTTAATAAGACAGAGATATTAAAGGAATTGTGTATGTTTAGTCATGAGAAAAAAGAAAACTAAACAGATAGAATTACACTTTTTAAATACTTCAAAGAATGTTGCACAGAAGATGATCAAGAGCTGCTCTTTCTTGTTCCAAAATGCACTGCATGTAATGATGGATTAAAGTTACAATAAATCAGCTTTGAACTGAAAGTTAGAGGAAAAAAGCCCTAACAGGAATAGCAATTATTTTTATCAACAGTCAACTTGCTGGAGAGATGGTCTGCTCCTCTTCACTGATACATTCAAGAAGTTGGACAACCGTCTGTTTGTGGATGCTTTAATTTAGATTTTTGTACTTAGCAAGAGTTGGACTTGACCTAAATAGCCCCTTCCACCTTTGTAATTCTACAGTATAGATTTGCAATTACTATCACTTCAGCACAAATTTGGATTTGTAAATATTACTATACCAATTTTTGTGACTATTTTTTTTACCAAGGAAAAGTGTAGAAGTCCATGTTACAAAACATCTGCAACCCTATTTTAAGACCCATGATTATAGGTATCTGCAAGGCTGTTGCCATTTTGGCATGAATACTTCAGAGATCTTTAGTTAACAACTATAGTGGTTAAACTTCTACGAAATGTATGCAGTCCCATAACCAGACAGTCTGGACTAGCCAAGAAGCCCCAACAACTTTCTTGCCGTGTCTCTAATTTTTCATGACATTCAAGACTATCTAATTTCTTTGACGGTCTCTCATTATGGTATGCATAATTTCGATGCATACTGTTTGGCAGCTGGCAGTACAATAAACCTAGATGCCTTTTTTTATTTCTCTTTAAACTTTTTTTTAAATAATGGAAGAATTTTGTTAAACCCTATTTAATAACTGATGACACTACTCCAATAGCTGAAAATGCAAATGATCTGCAAATTTCAATTGCAAAGTCAAAGAGCACAGTAGGCTAGAATTAACTGTAAAGAAAACCAAACTAAGGAGAGCCCTAGAATTCACAGTGAAGATATTGATATAGTAGATAGTATCTGCTTTTTAAGACGGATTACCAACAGTAAAAGAACTAGGAGAAATATTTTGCAGAATAGCATTTGGTATAATAGTAACAAAAGCCTTGTGGAAAATATTCAAATGTTGTGATATATCTGTACCTGCAAAGATCAAAATAATGCAGATAATGGTACTCCCTGGGACAGTCTATATAGTAATGATAAAAGCTGGACTTTGAAGAAGAATGGAATGATTGTTGACACTTCTGAAATTTGGTACTGGAGAAAATTTCTAACCTGTCCAGAAATAGACAATGAAACAAACAAATGGCTCATAAAACAAACCAGTCCAATCAAGGTACAAATTATCACATTTTGGAAGTATTTTGCAAAGAGCTAGCACCCTGGAAAAATCTATAATGTGGTGGAATGTAATAGTAAACAGAGGAAGAGGACAACCAACAACAAACTCAATTACAATAGTGGATGGATCCATGCCTGAAAGTCTTGAAGAACAGAACATCATGAAGAAAATCTGTGTGGTTAGTTGAAACTGATGAGATGGTACATAATCAAAAAATGTAATGACTAACCACAAGAATAGAGGGGATATTCATTTGCTGTGTCCTTCCAAATCAATGATGTTAATTCTGATGTAGTACTATCCCTTTGCCTAGAGTCACAATTAAATTTAGGTCAGATCAAAATGGATGGTTTATTTCAAATACCATCCATCCCCTTGTAATGATAACAAATTTTCACATCAGTTATCTTGGCTTATGTTGTCAGTGACTATACCCATTCACAGCTACAGGCTTCTAAAAAGCCATAACTTAACTATTATGTATCCTATGTTTGGATGATTCTATCTTATCCTATATCTCCAAAATAAATTTACTGATAAAAGTACTTTTTGATAGTAAGAATCAATGGAACAGGTTACCACAATGCTTTCCCCCCCCCTTTCACTAGTGATTTTCAAAAAAAAGGCTGAATAGTCATGAATTGCAGATAGTCATGAATTGGAGACAATCCTGCAATGTACAAGGGGTTGCACTTGATGACCTTTGGTAACTTCTTTTCTATAACTCTAAGAAAAGAAAAAATAGGCTAAGCAGACCCATTCAGTGCTTAACATTAAAACAGATAAGCATCACAAGATAAGGAGAAATGAAAATTAAACCATAATCACCTAGAACCTCTGACTAATACTGATAGCCAAGATAATCATGTTGGCTGTGAGCATCTCTGCATTAATGTTTTAAGCTTTATTCAGCTTTGCTAAGATGACACAATACTGTTCTTCGCTAAAGTGGTGGAGGTAGAACAGAGGTTCCCAACCCCTGGTCCGTGGACCAGCACCAGGCCGCAGCATGTCAAAAACTGGGTCACGCAAACAAGCAAAGCCCCATCAGCTGGATGAAGGCAGAATGTGAAACCACATCCCCTCCGGTCCACAGAAAAACCTCTCTCCATGGAACCGGTCCCTGGTGCCCAAAAGGTTGGAGGCCCCTGAGGTAGAAGACAACTAGAAATAAATCCAGCATGGTGATAAGTAAGGCGAAGCATGCTTACTTAAGTGAACTTAAGTAGGATAGTGAACTCCCTGCAGGAGAAAAAACAATCTTTATGATTTGCCACCTGGCTGCTGTGATTAGTTTACAAAACATTTTGCCAATTAAGTCATTAGAATCTGCTATAGCTTTGATTCCTTATGGACAGTGTTTAGAGGTAACTGGGGCACCATGTTTCTCTGCTATCTAGGACTTCATCCTGAAGATGCCATCCCAGATCCAGTAGCGTTCAACCAACTACCAACCACCTCCAACCTTCTCTGTTCGGTGAAGGTTACTGGAATGATGGCAGTGGATCAACTCTGCAGTCCTTTAAAGGAAGCAGATTACGTGGACCTTTTTCAATTAGGTCCCGGGCCAATTTTGGGATAGAGACGGCCTCGGTCATTCTCCTGGATGATCCGTGTTAAGATCTGGATGGGGGAATGTGTGCGCCTCCTAGTGTTGCTAGCTATCTTGGTGACTTTTGATACCAGTGGGAAACTGAGACAAGGAAGTACTACTTCCTGTTATGGAGTAGCCTAAATTTTGGAAATCAGGCCGGCCCTCTTTGTTGGTTCTCCACAAGCCCCTAAAGCGTTGCTCTCCAAACCTGGGTAACGGTGAGCCTTCCCGTGATTTGAGCCGTTGTTGCCATCTTTTATTCTCTATTTTTGTAGCGTTGTTATATTTTTGATTTTTATATAGGGTATGTTTTACATTGTATTTTTTATATGAGTCAGTGAAAGTCCTTTTTGATTGTGATGATATACAAGTGTTTAATAAATAATGCTGCTATAATTTGCTATTGCATAATGTTTTGTTGAGAAATATTCCAGATATATTAGGCAGAGCCTTTATTATGCTAACACAAAGGTCATTAAACCATGTGAGCTTTTAAATAAGAAATTACCATACACACACACACACACGTGTGTGTGTGTGTGTATACATATATATATCATCTCCACCCATCTCTCACAGAGGAACTGTAAGCATCTTTTTTAAAACAGATGGAGACAAAAATGGCTGGTGTTGAAGTGGTGGAGTCTGTATTTGGTCATAGTCTGAAGAAGAAATGTGTGTGGGGGAAACCACAAACATTCAAGTTAAGTTATGCCAAGTGCGGTGGTTTTAGGCTGCATTGAAACTGTCTTCTGAGATGAAAAAAGAAAAACATACATTACAACATTTTTAAAGCAGTTATTTAAAACTACCTCCAGGTTTTAAACAAAACCCACCAAACTCCTCAGTAGAAAACAGACGTTGACAGGAACTAAACTGTTTTTGTATTTTATATTACTTTAGATAGTGTTTTGGCCAAAATAAAGAAAAACAGAGGCAAAGAGAGAAACAAGTTCAGAGGATATGCCTACCAAGAATAGAAGCCTCAGATTCAAATGATAGAAAATTATTTATTTCCATTTATTTAACTGCTGAGCAGTTAAATTCAGCTTTCTATCAGACCAAAGCCAAGAATACCATGATAATCATAAGAAATATTCCAAATGTTATGCTAGGAATACCTTTATCAGGCCAAAACTGAGTTTGCAAAATAACAAGCAACATCCAAATATGAAAAATATTTTTTATTCTCCATGTGTAGAAATGTGGTCACGTTTAAAAATCAATAGCAAATCACCAACTACAAGAAACACAGGTTCTCAAAGGCAGGTTATGGAAATCTATTCCCACAATAGTAGAATTTTGTCTTTCTAGTTCTTGAACCTGTCAGTTACTGCAATTTTCTGTTTCCTTTGCTGAAGGTGCCATGCCTTTTAATTGCACTGAATTAACGGAGTGATTAAAGTTAGATCACAAAGTTGATTTAAATTCCTAGATGCCATATTGTAATGCTACAATCCATTTGCCCTGATGATGTCAGTCCTCCAACATGGGTTAGAATTTTTGGCAAGTGATTTGCACTTGCTTGTTTTCTAGGGCTTAGAGAAAGTCTCTGGCTCAAAATCACCCAGCTTGCTTTGTGCCAAAGCAGGAGTAGAACTCTCAGCCTTCCAGTTTTTGATATCTGATGCTTTAATTACACCACCAAACTGGCTCTCCTCATATCCTACCCTTCAGATTTATTCTGTAAGAATCCAAGTCCAAGCATCTACTATATTTCAAAGTTGACAGTATGAAAGTAATGAAAAATAAAATGAAACCTATTTTCATACACATGCACCATCTTCTAGGTATTATCCAACTTTACTCATTAGGGTACTATACCCAACAATAATAGTGTTCTCCTTTTTTCCATTTGAAAATCATTACAGTAGTCTCAGCCATCCACTCGTTTATTTTGTTCTACAAATTAAGCAATGAACCTAATCCCCACTCTTTAATCTATTTAGTAGGTGATTTCATAACCTGTCATTATTCTGACAAAGGGCCATAGGCCAGGACATTTTCAACCCATCTGAGAAACTGATCTTCTTCAAAATAGCTTTAATAATTTTATTAAGGAAAAAATAGATTAAGTACAAAGCAGTGTGTCTATCCTCCAAAGTTCCTTCAGCTTTCTATGAAATCCTCTAATAGTGTTCATGAATTGATAAACCACCATTAAATTACTGATTATAGTTTTGGGAACTGTGAAATCTGGCCAGTCAACAGCATGTCAGATTTTAGATACTGTCCCTTCTCCTGTAACATCCACTGATGGGCTTTTGCAGGATGTTGGTGCTTTCATCAGAATGACAAAAGCAGCAGTACATTTGCTGTACAAGGGCCTCCGGTTTTGCATGTGCATGTCATGTCACAATGCACATGAAAAAAGGCAGGTCTTGTTTCGCAATGCCACCAGGCTGCTTTTGTCATTCTGTCCCTCTGTGGCTGTGTGCTTCCAGTTATTATAAGTGGAGGTGATGCTTCAAACGCACAACTATAAGAAAAATCGTGCAAATGTTTTCAGATTTTGTCTCCATCAATGGATCAGCCTCACAAGATTACAGCATATTACAGCAAAGCTTGGAAGTCTAAACCTCTGGTTGCAGTGACCGACCCAGATTGGATCCTGCATTACATCATATCATGTGATATGTAGAGCTTATGCTGGGACATTATAATATAAGCAAAGAGCAAATGTTTTGGAGGACTCAAAACTGCCATTCATGAAAAGAGCAGCATCTTGTCAATTATCAAGTATTTCCTAGGAATAATCATTAAAACCAGAAAAACCCATCTGTAATTCATTTTTCTTTGTTAGCCTGTATTAGAGAAGCATCCCAAGACATCAGAGGAAAGTATAACTTACATTTAAACAGACCATCCATCATCCTCTTGGGCCCCTCTCAGCCAGCATCACCAGAAGAGACTAAAAGGAAGATCACCCACCAGATTGTTGGTGTCATGCTCTACAGAAGAGCTCTGCTTGCCAAGAACAATTAGGTCTGACTAAATCTACCTTTCACTTCATTAGGAATCTTAATTGCTCAGTTGCTAGGTGAAAAACTAACTTCTCCTGACATACCATCAGTCCCACTAATAAAACCTAAACTGTAACAAAATGTGCTTAAAAATAGTAATGTTCTCAGGCCATTCAGGTATAACCCAGGCTGGGTACAAAGTATTAGTTACATTAGCCCTCAGATCTAAAACGCATATTCCCTATTTTCCAACAACGATTGCATTCCAAGATCTCCGATTTATTTTCAAGTATATTGTAGTGCACAAGGAAGATTTATTTTTAATGTGCTGTGGCATTCAAATCAAAGAAAAATATTTGCATTTTAAGATAACCTGTAAGATCACCTAATTTCATCAAAAAGATCTAGCGCATTACATTGCATGTTTGCTGTTTAGTGCAAAAGTCTTAAGCAAGCCTTAATGATTTCTTTCTTAATATAAACTGCCATTGATACAAGAAAATTAAAATTGTTAGGACACACTGTAGAAAACAAAAGGCAAGCAACCATGCAATTATGTTGTTTTCACACACACAAAAACCCCAAAATGGAAATTCTTATTAACAACCCTTTTTTACTGTAGGCCTGATGTATTCAACTACTTTGAATATATTATAAACTCTTAATTCTGTAAGGAAACTTACTGTTGCTTCCATTATCAATATGCTTTTTAACAGCCAAAGCCATTACTTTTGGACAGAGATAGCAATTATATTTAGGATAGGTGTGCACATATATTTTTTTTAAAACAAGTATTTTAAAATTATGGCCTTGTTTGCTTCCAGAAAGTACTATGGGGCTGGTTTTATTGCATTGAAGACCGAACACGTGTTGGCTGCCGCAAAGTGCAGGTCTGCTCTTTTTTATTAACGATGAGGGTTGTTGCACCCAGTGAGGTTTTTGTGAATCGCACTCCCCCCCCCACCGCCTCCGTGCTCCAATTCCAGGGCAGGTAAAACATTCACATCTCAGAAACAAACCGAAACGTTCCCGATTCCCCCTCCTCCATTTTCGCTAACTAATGAGGAACAGTGTAATATTTTCGTGGCTGGGAGAAATGGCTTTTTTTTCCAAAAAGCGGAATCCTTATGCAATATTCAAATATCGGTCGAGGCCCTGGAGCTTAATTAAGGTTGCTATTGTTACTGTCCTACGCACTTCTTTTCTCACGAAGCTCGACGTTTCTTTCCCACCAGCTTCCTCTTTCCCCAAAGCGAGACTGGGAGCAAGATTGGGGAGGGGGGATTCACCCATGAAGGAAGAAATGGAACCCTTTATTTGGCACATCGCAAGACACGCGCACGCAACCCAGCAGCTGTGTGCTCTGCAAACAAAAAGGGAAAGAAAAATGCGCCCTCGCTGTTGTTGCTGCCGCCGCCGCTCCTTACCTCCTCAGCGCGCAGGCAGAGGCAGCCCAGGATCCCCCGCGTCCCAATTCCTGC
This sequence comes from Azemiops feae, assembly GCA_023970755.1. Lineage (NCBI taxonomy): Eukaryota > Metazoa > Chordata > Lepidosauria > Squamata > Viperidae > Azemiops > Azemiops feae. The sequence goes on along the minus strand of JALGBA010004127.1, from coordinate 378,132 downwards.
CGGCGACCGAAATACCCGCTCCCTTCTGCTCCGGGGTGCCTCACCATAGTCCCAGGTTTCTCGTCCAGCAGCATCTCCTGGTAGCGCCACTCATGGTCGACGGCGCCCGGTCTGGCGGGCTGGCGACTTCCGAGCTGCCCGCTCAAGCTGCCGCTCCGGAGAGAAGCAGCTTCAGGACTTCCCACTCCCACCCAGCAAATTGTCACTTTCTCTCAACCCCCCCCCCCCGTCCCCGCTACCACGCGCTGCTGCGGGCGGGGGAGGTAGCTGCAACTCAGCACGAGCAACAGCCGCCCGGGCTTTTTTTTTTTTCCTTTTCCTTTTTCCTCCGGTCTCCCGCCCGCCAACCGCAATGTCCGGTGCTTTTCGTCTGGCCTGGGAACCCTACTTCTGGGGACGTCCGACAAGCAGAGCAACAGATTGGGGCGGGGGTGGGTGGGTGGGAGGGAGACCAGCGTTGTCAGTGGAAAACCAGAGCAGCTGTTTCTAGGAGTCTCGGGAGCAGGAAATGCCACAAGACTTAAATCCAACCACGTCAGGAAGACCGCGCGCGCCCTTGTGTGTGTGTGTGTTTGAGAGAGCGAGAGAGAGCGAGAGGTGGTAAATAAAATCCGGGCGGGATCATTATGTTCTGGAATGGATCTTTTAAAAGCTTACACGGTTTTACCGCGTAGCTGTGAAAGAAGGCAGGACTTAAACCGAAATGAATATAAATGTTTATCATTCGGTGTCTAAGGAACATAACACTGAATCCAGGGGTTTTATTCTGATGCCTTTCCTCTGTTGGGAAAGCGGTTTCCTACAGCCAGCACAAAAAGAAGCTTTCGGCTGGGCTGCCCTTCCTCAGAGCCTCTCTCATCAGCTTCCAGGGCTTGAAAGCCCGCAGAATAGAAAATCGGAGCAGAATCGAGCAAATAAAGGACTTGCTACCCTCTACCGGACAAACAAGGTCGAAAAGCTGCTCCCGGTAAAGAATAACCTACGAGTGGAGACGTGGTATATAGAAACAGAAAATTCTGGGCAGGAACCACGCGGAAGTCCCTGTCTGAAACGTTGCTTTGCAGCGTCTTTTGAGAGGCCACGCGTGTTGGTGAATTGTGGGGGGGGGAGGTGCCATTGGAAAGGTTATGTCTCCGATAATGTGTGGAATTCAGCCTCTTTTTATGGAGCCTTCTAGACAGAATTCCGAAAAATATCGGAGAAAAAGGCATTGTGCAGTTATTCAGAATTTTTTCTCTGGAAAGAAAAAAAAACCAAGGTGAATGAAATAGTGGGGAAACCACATGGAAGGGAAAAAGAGAAAAAGCTCCCTCCTCCAATTCCAAGGGGAAAAGGGACAGGACAATCTAAGCTGTCATCAACCACATCTATCCTGCGTGTACATGAAAAAAGCTTATTTGGAAATAACAGCTACTTATAGCATTGCAAATGCAGGATAAGTTTGCAATTTCAAGATTGGTTCTGTTTTTTTCTGTTCCATAATTGCATTTACAACGTCACAAGGATTTTGGAATGCAGAGGTGGGCCTATGTGTTGCATGATGCTTAAAAGTTGCAACATTAGTTTCCTTCGTGGAGTCTGCAAGGAGAAGTTATATGCTACTTACAGTAGTGGCCAAAATTGTGGAAACCTTTTGGGAAAAGTGTACAGTAGAAATGCCACCTTTGGTTAAGTTTCCACCAATTTTTCTTCTAATTTCTTTATAACTGTAGCCTTGTTCACTTAATAATACTAGTTTACATTGCTTTCTGGGCAACCAGTCAACTCTTTGCATCATTACTTTAATTTTATTACGTTTTACAAGCTCACTAAATGAAAGAACACAAAAAAACCCCAACCAACTTGATAGCGATCATATAACACACTGACAAATGTCCTCCTCTCAGCTTCAATATATGACATCAATAACTGAATCCTACTGTGATCTGATTGGCTCATTGCCAAACAAGATGACACCTGATTGGCTCTCTAAACACTCATGCTCATTGGCTACAATCAGATGAAGGAAAGCTACCTGATATCAACCTAAGCAAGTTGTGCTTCCTTTTTCTGGTTATTTGGCTATAACTTTTCATAGAATACAGTACAGATAATTGACAAACTTTGTTGCATTACATTCTTGATTAAATTATCTTTCCATTGATATATAATTTTATGGTACTACTCAAAAAAAAGTGGTGTTATTAGCCATCAAACTTCAAAAATACACTTTTCCCAAAAGTTCCACAATTTTGGCCACTACTGTACATAAGTAGCAAGAAAATCAAGGTGGTTAGCATTTTGAAATCTGACTAGTATGGAATACAAAATCAGTTAGATTTTGTGCTCCAGTAAATTCGTCTTAGGAAACTGAATAACACCACAGTCCCCCAGTACTCCATGAAGCACCAAATCCTTCCTTAATGGGTCTCCCAACACTGAACAGTTATATGTGGCATATTTTTGGGTTGTTTTGAAGTAGGCAAATACTACTGTATCTCTGCTTTAAAATAGGGTTAATATAAGTTATAAAACAAAAGTCCAAACAACCACAAAATCCCAGTTCAACTTGCATCATCATCCCAAGGACAGTGGCACATGTGAACACTGCTCTCCTCTCTTGGCAATTATAGATGAAAACGTACTGGCTTCTTTTATTTTAATCACATGAAATATGCGGGAGCAAAGTAACTTCTCAGGAGAGCGGTTTCTTGAAAACTTTCTTTTAATACAACAAAGCTACTCAGGGAAAGTGTATCTGAGTAAGCCATCAGAATACGAATTTCTAGTATAGCTATAATTAGAACAATTAACAGTGGAACAACTTGCCTCCAAAAGTTGTGGTGCACCAACACTGGAGGTTTTTAAGAAGAGATTGGAAAACCATTTGTCTGAAATGATACAGGGTTTCCTGCTTGAACAGGGGGTTGGACTAGAAGACCTCCAAGGTCCCTTCCAATTTTGTTATTCTATTACATAGCTTGGCCCCTGCACATAATTTAAATATAATTTTGAAAAAATAATCCAGTCTGGGAGCACTACTTGAGAGATGCAGTCATGGTCAACAATTTGCTTGGAAATCCTGCCTGGAAATCATTCTGCAATGGAGTAGAAATGCATTTACAAGTATTGCCTAAATTAGCTCTGACATTCTCACATCCTCCCCAGATGGAGAGATAACAGTAGAACCAACTTAAGATCATACTTAAAACAGAAAATGCCATGCTATATGTTATTTTTACTACTGAATATTGTAACTTGAGGATGAGAAAGAAACTGGAAATATTGAATGCCAACTGTACATTTATCCATGATTAACAAATGAAGCTGCCAATGGAGAGGGGGGAACCTTAATCCAGTGGTTCTCAAACTTTTCTTCACCACGGACCCCCTTTAAATACCTTTTGTGACCAGGGACCACCAAGACTTCATTCATAACATTCATAACATTCAAGCTTTCGAAGATCCTCTGTGACGAGATCACGCCCCCCCCCCCAGGGGTCTGCAGACCACAGGTTGAGAACCACTGCATTAATCTATTTGCACAATCTGAAGAGACTAGCCACATACTTTTCTTATGGACCCAATATAAATATTTGCAACAAAGCTCCCTTCCTGCATGAAAGCTTTTATTTCTTCTGAAAAGTACACTTTTTTAAACCCTTCTATTTCAGCTTCCTTATCTTTCTGGCCATTCAGGAGTCTACCAGATCAATACATTAACCCTATAGGAGAGCCTGATTTCCTTAAAATGCTTGTCTGAGTTCCTGGGATAAAAAATTTTTTTTTTCTGTACTGCTTGACAGCCAAAGGCCTTATCTACATTCTGCAGCTAAAAGTGCTTGCAGAATAACTAGTACTTGAAATAAACAACTGAAAGTGAAATGTGTTATTAATCCAATAAAAGAAGAGAAGTCATTTTGCTTAGAGCCATCAAAACAAGTAGAGGATGTCTATCTGGGAGATTAAAAAATCAAGAAGACATCCAGAATGACACCATCAAAGCCTCACCCATTTTATGTACCTTTCAGCTGCCATCTTGACTTTTTTTTACCCCCTCCTGTGGACCCTCCCCTGACATAAGACAAAAGGGTATCAGGCAGTAAGGTTAAGAATTACATTTTCTGAAGAATATTTTAAACAAAAATTAAATCTGATTGCATTTCAGATCCAAATGTATTACAAGCACTGGAAATGATCAGTAAAAAGAGGTTGGTCATCAGATTTTGAAATGTTCATATATAAAAATATGGTTTAAACTAATTTTTATAAAAAGAATCTTACATTCTATACCAATATGCTAATCTTATATAGATAGTCTCTTGCACAAACTACTCTTACTTTATTGAGTCCTGAATGTTTTTAATTTTACCTACAAAAATCTAATCAATGGGAAATTAAAGAGACCTATAAATTAATGGAATTTATTGCTGAATATTTCCCGTCTGTACTAAGATAACACACTCACATGAAAAAGCGAACAAGTCATCTAGAACTGCATAAATGGATGGGACCCTGTAACGCTAAATCAAACTTAATACTTAACTTGTGTCAAGGTAACTGACACAGTGAGACCTCTGCAATCAAACATATATTGATTAAACAATAAAAGGATACTCTCTGATAACTAAAATAATTTATTCTCATTTGCACGACTGAAAAGAACAGTCATTTACTCCATAAATCAGGTGATGAATACAACAGCTTCCCATCGCTAGCGCACCCACCCGTAATTCAGCTTTGAATGAAATACGAATGTTGTGTTTCTACCTTTAAATGCTTTCGGATGAAGCTATTGGCTAAAATGCTTAAAGGCATCATTCAGCGAAGTGGACTCTGTAAAAGGTGTCGGAAGTTGTGCCTCTTCTGATGGCACAAGTGAAATGAAATCCTATCTTAGGTAGTAGAGTGGTTTATTTTACAGTTCAGAAAACAGGCAGTGGCACAATTACATTGGTCTCCTAATTGCAAAGTTGCCATAGGTCTCTCAAGTAATTAAAGGAACAAAGAAAAAAGTCACAAACAACCTTCAATATCCCAAAAGAGAAGAGTTCTCTCTTGAGAATTACACAAACCAGTCCCTTTCTAAGATCTTAGAACAATTTTAATATTAAAATAAAAGAGTAGCATTAGATTAAGTACTCTCTTAGTATTTGATAAGTTCTGTCAAGCTTAGCCACACAGAATTTTACAAATGTGCAAAACATTGCAGCTGATCTTATAAAACTGGAAAAATCAATATATCTGTGTTCTGGAAACTAAATCTGACATTATACTGTATAAAAATAACCTGCCTACAAATTCTGTTAACCTGTTATACAGGTTAACAGAATGAACGATCCAGCTAGGATATTGAATGACTCCGTAGCACTCTTTTTCTTTTTTCATTTGCACTGGGAATCATTTAGAGACTAGGCTCACATATGGCACTAAACTTAGTATTTTGTATCATACTACCCTCCAGTAAGATCTGTTTACATTTGGCAGTATAAATTGATTTTATTCTGCCTAATTTCCATTTTCTTTCTAAATTAAAAGCACTTTCCCCAGATATACATGGTAATTTTGATTTATCACACTTATTAAAAACTTTTGATTTCTAAACATAGAATTACTGCAAATAAAACTGTCATGTGAGATGTAAAACTGAGTAGTACACATGCTGACCTTGAGAAAACTGTCCCTTATTTTGTAATCCGGTACAGCCTCATGCCCAAATATAGATGTAGAGAGAGTATTATAAATATATAAGACCAGCTGGCAATACTTCTAATCATTATTTGTTAATTATTCATATATAACTTCCTTTATCCTTTAAATAGGTAATCAATTGATCTCTCCTACATTATTACATGTTCTATAACTTTATACTGCTCCATAGTGCTTTGCAGCACTCTCTGAACATTTTACAAATGTCAGCATATGGCCCCCAACAATCTGGATCCTCATTTCATCAACCTTGGAGGGATGGCAGACTGAGTCAACCTTGAGCCCATCAGGATCAAACTCCAGGCTATGGGCAGAGTTAGCCTGCAATACTGTATTCTAACCACTGTGCCACCCTGGCTCTACGAAAGCAACTCTTATTCACTTCATCAGGAGTTGCAGGCATAACTTTGTGGCTATAATTACTAACTGCCTTTTCTTAGAAACTTAGGTAGCATGCTGGCAGAGATGGGGCCTTCTGGAGCAAAATTGCAGGACACCGAAAAAGGAAATGAATATAGACATTCACTGGTTCATTGAGTTTTAAATTATTTCTACAGATGCAATACAGTCTGGGGCTGTAAAGAAGAGTCATTCCTATCCCAGGTGGTGGGATGCCAGCACTACCATCCAAACTCTACTATTCACTCAAATCCTGGTTTCAGGTGTTACATTCTTATGAGTTTCTTTTCTGCTGGGAATTCAGGGTGCATACTTTCTTTTGTTGTCATTGGTTTTGTACTAGTACAGATCCATATCTGTAACATTAGAAAGACAGTGGAATATATAAAGTTTCTTGGAAGATAGCAGTTAGGTTATTTTTGGAATGCATGACTCATAGGAGAAAAAGGATTAGGCTGTTGCTCTCTTGGGAACTAAAATGACCAGTGTAAAATTCTGTAAACACTTTTGCCATCCTGTGGTAAACAGAATTAATAAAGTCCCAACTGCTTAACCTCTACTGATCTCCATTTTAGCCGAGCAGCTCTTTCTTAGCAGAATATCTCTGAAAAACCAGTTAACACAAAACTTGGCAACACTTCCTAGATTCCTCATTATAGGATGAACAAATTAAACCAACACTTTAATATTAAAGCAGACTAATATAGAATTCTAGTGATTCAGAATCAGGATAAGCTTATTGCAGAAGGAAGATAGGGTGCCAAAAAAGGGGGGGGAACTTTTACACTAATTTTCTTGATTCCACCTGGTTGCTAGGCAATATGAATGTACAGCTAGATTAGGAGTGCACTATGGATGAATATGACAGAATTAAGACAGAAATTAGAATATAGCAGTTTGCATACTAAGGTGCATCATCTTTTCACCGTTTTCCAACATTTGTTCAGATAGAAACAATCTTTGTTTACCTAATTTCAGTGGTGGGATTCAGCCGGTTCGCACCACTTCAGCAGAACCGGTAGCTAATTTTTTGTTGCCCGGGCCCAGAATGGACTTCCGGAAGCGTCATGCACACAGAGAACCGGTTGTTCACATATTTGAATCCCACCACTGCCTAATTTGACTTTGAAATCAGAACTGGGAGAAGTAAGCACAAGCCAAGAAGGGGTTAGAAGTATAACTTTTTCCCCTGCCTCCAGCCCATGGTTTCTTGGGAATCCTACATCATGACAGTTTCATTTCTCTTTTAGTTCCCAAAAGAAAGCAGTTTAGAAGAAGAACACATGATATACTAAGGGGCCATAGAGCCATAACTGAACGGCTATTTGATTGCTCTGAACTCAAGCACCTATCTTTGGCTGGCATATCTTGCCACCTTTAAGCCAGGGAATCAACAATGAATCCTACAGTCAGAACTGCCAGGTCCTGGTTACAGAAAGCTCTGGAACATGTTTACCTGGTCATGCTCCGAATAAAATGTGAATTCAAATCCTTCTTTCTCTCCCACATGTTTCCATTTCACACTCCATTTGTAATGATTAAATGCTTGCATTCTTGGGAAGGAAAACTGAAACAGGTGTTAAACAGCAACAATGCAATCTTGCTAACCCAGAGTTAAAAGCAGAAGTTTACATATCAATGGCTGAAGTCAAAATAAGGATAAAACAAAATGTGTAGACAAAATGCTTTGTTTTTATTTCAGTGAATAACAACATGGAGGTAGGTGGTATAATCTGATAGAGAAAGACTAAATAGTAGCTTTCCAGTAGCCAGGACTTTAAAAAATCCTTCTTATGTACTAGAAATCTTTGAGCAGTAGATTTCTTTATACATGTACAAAGTGTCTAAATATGAATCCTAAAGGATTATGGCTTGAATCCAAATTCCCACCCTACATTTTTTTTCATGAGTCATATTGCTACAGTTAGAAATCTGTTTTCTTTTTCTCAAATTAATGTTTATTTGTTAATCAGTTAAACCTGTATAGGTTTACCTGTACAGGTAGCAAACCTATATAAAATACCACTATGGATATTTAAAATAAGCAAACAAAAACCAGTATCATCTGTATACCTACATCTTCCTGAAAATAGTGGCCTCTTACTATTTTCCATTGTCTTGTTTACAAACATTATTGACATACTGCATCTTTTCAAATATATTTACAAATATGTCTTTGTGTGTTTCTGTGTACACATGCACATATTAATGTGTTGGATCATGGCCACCGATTTTTCTATAGCTATGAAAAGAATTGGAACTGCACCTCAATGAACATAACAATTTGTGGTTATCTTAGGAACACTGACAGTCAATTCTGTTTGCTGTAATTTGCTGATTTATACCTCAGTTCTGTGTTACATCAATAGCTTTTCAGCTCAAATAGACATTATGGTTGTATATTGGAATGTACATCTTCAAAAAATTGCTGGAATAAACATATCTTACAATGCTTGAAATAATGAAATGTATAATTTTGGACTTTTCTTGATACACATGAAACCTATTTGTGGCATCTTTATTGTAAAAACTTTTCATTAAGGATTCAGATTGGTAACATTTGGAGAAGAAATGAAATTCTGGAAAAAAATGGGCATGTAACTTTTGCTTAACTTGAACTGCTTTGTTTGGACCTATTATTTTAGGCCAGTTATTATAAAAATAAATTCTTGATATGGTTTGCTTCTCTAATAAGTGTTATTTCTGAATATCACTTCCCAGATTAGGGCAATTTAAATGCTATTAAATACATTTTATGTAATCGGTACAACTCAATAGCTCGAGAAATAATATCACTTAAAGGCTGAAACATAAATCCAGCTCTCAAAATCACAGTATTTTGGTGGCAAAATGGCTACAGATGTGGGGTCTGTGGGTGGAAAATTCTTCCTCTTTCTATCCTTCTATCCCTCCTGCATCCCACTTCCCAAAATTACTTTGCTACTTCTATAGGAGCCCAATTTTACCCTATGAAAGGGAAATTGGAAAACCTTTGAGGGCAGACTTGCCTCTTAGAAGTCAGTTGCTCCTACTTTTTCCTCGTCTGATTTTCTCTGGTGTATTGTTTGCTCCTTCCAAATGTGTGCGATATTTTTGTTCAATTTTATCATTTTTTACTCTTACAATGATGCTACCAAGAGTCATCTAGACTAGAGTTGGGCAGCCTCTAAATTTAATAAAACAAATTCCTAAGGTGAAAAAAATGCTAAAAATGATCTCAAAAACTTTGGAAGGCTGAGTTACAAAGCAATTCTTGGTGAGAGCCAGTGTGACTTGATAGTTAAGGTGTTAGTCTGGGCCAGGAAGATCCAGGTCCATCGGCAGCCATGTAAATTTATTCATTCAGCCAATCTACTTCTGGGACTCGCTGTTGCAAGTATAAAAATGAAGAAGCTGTGAATGTAAGCCACCTTTATCTCCCAGATGAAAAGTGGAATAGATATCTAACAAACACATGAATAAAAGTTTACCTTGCCATAAACCATGGATTACAAACTACAATACCTGGGTTCACATAATTGTAAACAATAATAGGTTATTTGATTTGGACAAGCATTATGTGAGCCATTCTTTAGACCTTTTACAGTATTTTGTTATAACCTTCATTACTTGCCAGGAACTGCAAAGTAATGAAAGTTCCAGCATTTATATCGTATTGATTTAATTACCTAATAGAACAATAGCTGTCCGAAAACAAACATAGTGATCAATTGCAATGGAATTTTGCTGCAGTTGTCAATAATTCTAATAAGTTAAACTATATATGAATGTTGGGCAATCTTCCAGGGCCATCTATAGTTGGGACATTCACCCAATACTGTGTTTCCCCCAAAATGAGACCGGATCTTATATTAATTTTGCTCCAAAAGATGCATTAGGGCTTATTTTCCGGTTAGGTCTTATTTTCGGGGAAATACGGTACTAAATAAATGCATCCGTCTGGCTGACAATCTTAACTGGGGCTTATTTTTGGAGTAGGGCTTATATTATGAGCATCCTGATAAATCATGCTAGGGCTTATTTTCTGGTTGGGTCTTATTTTTGGGGAAACACGCTATATAGGAGACTTTTTGACTTTTTTCATATTTTTGCCATATGCCATGTGTAGCTTATACGCAAGCACCTAAAATATTTGCTTTAAATTTTATTTTTCTTTAGGTTGGCTTCTGTACTGCCAACCAGCTGTTCTGTGAGTCCCTGTGTGTGTGTTTGCGTGTGAAGATAATATGTTTTAACAACATATGTTCATGACCTAGATTTCTTGGGGAAAGAGGATTTGTTGATTTTCCCACAGAAACTAAAACGCCAAAGCACCATTCACAAGTTACAATCACAGGGTGGACTCACATGGTTAAAAGTGCAATGAAGATGGATTGCTGGCTGTATTCCAAGGGCATATAGCTTCATCTGGTATCTATTCAGGATAAATTTATATTGAATATGTAGTATAATGTTTCACTGAATAGGTTTATTAAGGTCGAAAAAACATAATGTAAAAGATCAACGTCTCTTCAAGTACATGGTCATATCTGCCATCTTGACTTTATAACATCCCCAACCCCCTTCCCCTTCAGATACCTCTGATGGGGTATGGAAGAATTAAGCGTCTCTGGTCTGTACATAGTGATCTCAAACCTTATCATAGCTCTACATGTTTCACTAAAAATACTTGCATGCTGTGTGTATCCATGTAAGAAAAGTATACTGCTTATACATGAAAATCTCTATCTATATAGCCTTCCATGAAAATTGGAACCCCATCACTCAAGAAGATTGTTAGATTTCTGTACTTATGGTAAAAGCTTGTATTCAATTAAGAATAAGGAAAATCAGGATCACTCTATAAATGCCACAGATAAAATCAGAGCCAAGTCTTTCCAGTTGCAAAATATAAGTAATTAAAGTAAGGGCAAGATCGGGGATTGGGGATCCCTGGACTAGAAGACCTCCAAAATCCCTTCCAACTCTGTTATTCTTTATTCTATATGTTTACTGCCTTCAGTTATTTATAAAAATAATAAAATGGGATTAAAAAATGTAAAATAAAATATTAGGAAGTTGTTAAGAAGTTTCCCAACCCAGGAAATCTTTTCAGGAAAATGCCCTCATAATGTTCTCCTATCCCAAGTATCCGTCATCTCCCATACATAAAGATACTCCCCACTATGCAAGTCATAGCATAGGAAAGAAGAAACCAGCCTCCGAGATTCTCAAGCATTCTTGCAGATAGCAGTTCAGCCCCCAGTCAGCAGCGCTATTTAGTCACCAGTTGCCATCTGGCATGCTGCCATCTTGATTTTATTTTATTGATTGATTTTATTAGATAAATGGCTTCTCACTCGCATTAAGTGAGAGGTTTACAACTATTAAAATATCTACAGTTGAAACATTGTGAGGCTACTGCATCTCTGCTATAAAAATCTAGATGGCCATTAGATAGCCTTAAAGAGATAGAGTATTCCTCATGGAATCCCTGCCATCTAGTAACTGGCCAGGTTCTTGTAGTCCAGCTCTAAAAGCCCAACGTAGGCCTTTGAATGACATGTGGATGGGTACGTTAAAAGATATGCAGGTCTGGGACAAAAAGACAGGTGAACAAAAGTGACGTTTAATTTAGTGAAATTTACATTTAATTCGAATTAAAATTAAATTAAATCCAGTTTATAGCTATGCTTCCAATTTAATTAATGAATTTCCTTTATATCACATTAAAAATAGTAGATATTATTAGAAGGCCTTAAAGGTTGAACCAAAGTTTTCAAGGACAATTTATGCATCTTGGACTCAAATTTATGAATCCATAACTTTAATTCGTATCGACATACTCTGGATCTTCCTTAATTAGTGAAATTTATTGTGGTTATTTCAAAGTATAACAACCATTTCAGTTTGGAATTTATAAGAAGTTACAGAGTATTTCCACAAGACATTGTATTTTCAGTCTTATGGAACATGATAGCAGCAAAATTGACATATGGAGGAATCGGGAATGAGAAACAGAAGATGAGGATGTTTCAGAAGAAGTTCTCTATCTCTATTTTTGTACTCTTGCTCTGAAACTCATGATAACTTGGTTTTGGTTGCAAGGAAATCTCTTGCTTATTAAATTGTTTTGCTTAAGCCATTTTAGTAAGAGTTGCTGTAAATTACACAATAAATGACAGTGTCCTTGTGGAATTGGAAGGCTTGCTAAATATTTGGCACATTTTGGGGCCAGAACCCAGCAAACCTTTGAATTGTGAAGAATGCAAATCACCAGAGCACAACTGTGTCCAGAATATTAAGCAAAAAATAGACAGATATAACATCGCATATATTATAATCTGTCAATTTAAAATTACCATTACTACGAAACAATAGTGTTCCTTCCAAGTTCAGAATTCATGTAAGCCAAAATTGTTTTGATGCTATATATATATATACTCTCAAGACAGCGATGTCACCAATGCATTCTGTAGAATAAGCAAGAAGAAATGTCACAGCCTGCCAACAGATCCTCTGTAGATAAATTGCTGCCAAGCATAATAGTTGCTAGCAAGGCTTCCCAAAATGTATCAGTCAACAGTACATGACACCCCAACAGGATGTCACAGAAGCATACGCAATGCACAACTTTAAGCTACATTGCCTTTCCTCTTTGGTCATTGGCAGCAATTGACCTTGGCAGCCACACTCTCCAGGTCTTTGTCTCTGAACCTCATTTGACTTCAAACACCGGTGTCAAGTGCAAGAAAACAACCTTTCTGCCAGGATAAAATAAGATCTAGTGAGGGAAGAAACAGCTGCCATATTTACTTGGCTCCACCAGTCAGTTTTGAAGCTCCAGACAATCTTTTCCAGCTTCTTGATATTCTGAGACTGCAACTTAGGCTGCACAGCCATTCTAGGATTTATAATCCCTATATATTAGGCAGTTATCCAATTGGAGAAGGCTTCAAGGGGGTTTGCCTATAGAATCTGTAGGCAACATTTTTTTAGGTGATGTACACTAGTGCAGTTTAAACATTCCACAGAAAACATGCAGGTCTGAACAGATGGTTGCCATAATACATTTGTCTTGGTTGATTATAAAGATAAACTAGACTCTACTTACTTGCCAGAACATCTGATTAAACTTTGCAAGAGTGCATTGCAAATGTGCAACCTAAGTAGATTTTTCCAGGTCTTCCAATGGTACAACATAGCCATCCATCTTGCTGCTGGTCAGCCCCTTTTTTCTTCCCCTTTTCAGAACATTAGAGTCTTCTCCAAAAAGCTAGATCTTTACATAATGTATCTCAAGTACTGTATGATAATTTAAACGTGATCATTCAGGTGCCTCAAGTAAAAACTCTGACTTGATTTGCTTGTTGATCCATTGTTTGGTAATCTCAAGAATCTTCTCCATCAGCAGTGTTCAAAAACATCAACACTCTTTCTAACCTGCTTCTTTAAGAGTCCAGCTTTCAGTTCCACAGACCATCACAGGAAAAACCATTCTCTGCATGATTTTGATCTTTGTCTGGCATCTAAATAACTCTTCCAAGGCCTTCACTGCTACTTTACCAAATGTAGTCTGCAGTATATTTCTTGAATATTGGTTCCTTTACTGTTGTTAATCAATCCTAAAAAGCAGAAGCTATCCACAATTTCAGTATCTTCATTGTGCATTCAAAGGATGGTTGGAGAACCTGTTTAATTGATTTGGTTTTCATAATATTTAATTTTAATTCCATTTTTACTGTACTTCTTGATTTCCATTTCTAGAGTTTGAAGATCATTTGCATTTTCAGCTAGTATCAGCAGTGTAGCCTAGGTTATTGATGCTTCTTCTTCGAATTACAAAATAACACTTCTTTTCTTTCCAATCCAACTTTTCTCAATATATATTCAGCATATAGGTTGAATAAATGAAGAAAAAGTATACAGCTTTGTCTTATTCTTTTGCTGAACTGGAACCAATGTGTTTTGCCATGTGCCATCCAGATCTGGTTTTGCATGAGGACAATGAGATGGATCCCCATTTCTCTTAAGCACAACTTGAAATGACCAACACAATCAAAGGTCTTTCAATAATCAGTGACCTTCTTTTTACTATTCTTTGGCTTTCTCAATTATCCTAAGTACATCAGCAGTAACCTCACTTGTCCTTCGGCTTTTTCTAAGGCCAAATGAACACTTTGCATTTCTTTTTCCATATAGAACTCTAAACCATGTTTGGTGATTCTAAGCATTATTTTCTTAGCATGCAACATTAAGGAAATTGTGTGATAATCTGCACACTTATACTGAGTCTCCTTTCTTTGGTAGATATTTAGAATGACTTCATTCAATCTGTTGACCACTGTGTCATTCTACAGATTTGCTGGCAAACCTTAATTATACAGTCTTTACAGATTCTTCTTCTGATGCTTGTGTAGATATTTCAACAATTCCTGAAGACCTCTGATATGGCAATATTCCTATACTGCTTTAGCAGAGCAGCTAGGATGACCTTCACACATTATGTAACCCAGCTAGGATTAAATAACCCTTGGCATACACTCCTGGCATTTAATCATACCCTATTCCCCTATCATGATGAGGCAGCACAGCCGGACCTTTGGAGAGAGGGGGTTAAATGTCATATCCCTAAATATTTCATCAAGAGAGATGGATCACTTTCTGTTTTTTTTTTCTCTGCCAGTTGAAATTATGCCCAGGAAAATGTCTTCCCTGGGCATAGAAGTTGGTATGACCTTGGACCTTACCTTGGCCCTGGCAAGCAGTACATGCAGAAGATTTGTATATTGCAAGAATAGGTAATGTAGGTATGAGCCTGGGTACAACAGCAGTCATAAAACTGAACACAATGTCCTAGTCAAAACAATACCTCTTTTCAGGTGAGGGGAGTCATGGATCTGCTTGGGTAAGCAGAGCCCTTACACTAACTGTAAACCTTTCATTATAAAGAGAATTGGTCCAAACAATAGTTCTGATACCTCACTACATAGAGCAGTCATGCATAATAAAGTTCTTCAGATTTTAAGAACAGCCTTAAAGAACAACAACTTGGAACAAAGGTTATGGTAGACATCCTGCCCAAATATTTATAAAATGGATATTTAGACACGCGTAGATGTCCTTTTTGACATGTACAAATATAAGTCACCATATTTTTCCTTTGTGTTTTAGAAATAATTACACTTCCATGTTAGCGGAGTAATGCATTTTGTGAAACTTGTAGTCATTTTCCAAACTTGCTCATTCAGCTACGCAAATAAGAGCAGCTGCCACATGGGCATAAAAGGAGCAATGGCACATGGATTACAGGCCACAAAAGCAAGCTTTCCTGTTGACATAAGGGAGTTTCCCAATGGACTTAGTGCTTTCTTGGTGGGACATGATATATTTCCTGTAGAGAGGCAGGAAGATGAACTTGCCAGGAATACACAAGAACTACCATATTACTTAGGCAATGTGGTCCAAAACATTCTTTCAGAAGACACTTGGGCAAATACTTTATTTTTTTTTCACATATAAGAGGGAGGAGACGTAAAGCACAATCAGACTTGCAAGATTCTGTTATTATAGCCTATCTCAATAAGATACGGTTCTAGTCTGCTGGAGAATTGATTTTCTGGTCTGATCTACCTAGTAGGCCCGACATTACCACAGAATGATGTCCTGTATCACTTAAAAGCTCTTTGTTCACTAATTTTAATGGCATAATTAAGTCAAGACAGAAAAAACAGTGACCTGCCGGCAATTCCAAACTGAAGCCTAGTCTTTTCTATCAGTCACATACTGTAAGCACCAATGCACCTTACTTCATCTTCACACTAATATGTTTTTTATAGCAAGCCTAGAACAAATTAGACGCAGACTCTCTTATGACTCAGTACATGCTCATCTATCAGTGTCCACTTTACATATGCATATAAATCAGGTGATTTCCCCCCCTTGCTGATCAGTGTAACTAATTGCAAAATTAAAATAGCAACAGAACAAGATTTAATCATAATTATCCGTTTTAGGGATAAATTTTTCTTACAGTGCTATAGTTAATGAGTGAAAAAAATATATCCTGAATAGTGATTTCTTTGAAGTCAGAACTATTTGACTCTATCGTCAAAATTGTTTCTGATTAAACTATGCATTTCTAAACCTTTGATGGGACTTTGTGTCTTCCATTTGATAATTTATACTTCCTTACTATAATCTAATCTAATTTAATTTAATCTAATGCAATCGTAAGAAAATTCCAAACTTTTTATTTTACTGCAGCAGGAAAGATGGAAGAACATTGACTTCCATTAAAGTTTGGTGGGCCTTAATCTAGAAAAGGAAACTGCTGTATGGGAAAGTTTCCATACATGCAGCTGATGCATAAGTAAACTTTCATCTGGAAGTATTTGCATAGCCATCATAATGCTTATCAGGGCTCACTGTATAGTATAACTATAGTAGGTAGAGAGGTATTTTTTCCCCCTAAAACAAATAGATTTCTTTGGCATGTGCTCTTTGTCCATCAGAACAGTGTAGTATTCTGGCCACAGGGAATATGAGCAAATGGTTTAGTTGGCTAGAAACATCCAGGCTTTTGTCTGCCATGTTCTGCAAGATATCAGTGGCGGTGTGCACTATTATGCATAATAGCTGACTATAAAGTCACTAAACCAAAGAGGAAGGGGGGGAAAACCAGAACTGAATTTGAAGAGGGGGGAAATGGCACCAGTATGAAGAGAGAATTCATTTTATCCTTCATCACTAAATCTGATCTTCATCACCTTGTTCTATATAGGTAATCCTCAACTTCTGACTGTAATTGAACCTAGAAATTATGTAATTGATTGACGATACTAATAACATAAGTTGTGACAGTCATAAAGCGGGTCATTGTGTGACAGGACTTGATTTCACAACCCTTTTTTTTGCAGCAGTTAAGCGAATGCTGCGGTCATTAAACAAATGCAGCAGTTGTTAAGCAAATGCCACAGTTTTTTAAAGTGAACCCATTGTTCGCTAGGGTTCCCCCCCCCCCCGGAAACCGAAAGTAAATGCCGGTTTTTAGAAAAAAAACCTTGTAAATCTCAATCATGTGGCCACAGGATGCTGCCAATGGCCATAAATGTCGACCAGTTGTCAAGTGTCAAAAATACAGTCACGTGACCATACGGGGTGGGGCTTATGAGCATAACTGAACTTGCCAATTATGTAATTAATTGAGCCTGCTAATTACAGTCATGGTCCTTCGTAACTTCAGAACTGGGTCGCAGGAAGCTTTTGTGTGTGTGTGTGGAGAGGGTTGTCTGTCATAACTCTGAACGGTCACTGGGTGACTGGTCATAAGTCAAAGACTACCTTCACTGTAGTTGGACAGTTCTTAATCCCGACTAAGGACTTGGCAGTTTCTTTTTTAAAAGGTTATAAGGCTTGAAAACTTCTTTTATTTTCCTGCTGGGCCCACATCTTCTAGTTAGAGGAATAGGGCGCATCCAGCCTATAGGCTTAATCTGGCCTATAGAACCATAGGAATGGAATGGAATGGAATGGAATGGAATGGAATGGAATGGAATGGAATGGAATAGAATAGAATAGAATAGAATAGAATAGAATAGAATAGAATAGAATAGAATAGAATAGAATAGAATCTTTATTGTCGCTTTAAATGTACACTAATCAGCATACATTAAAATGAAATTTTGTTGCACTCAGCTCTCAGAAAAATACCATTAGGCATATACCCCATACACACATATATATGTGAAACTTCTTCTTGTCCTACCATTTAGATTGGAAGTGCTAATCTGACTGGTGCCCTGCTTATGTATCTACCTTGCTTTGAACGAAATATAGACAAAGGGGTGGGGAAGGCACAGAGCATCTCATGGTATTTACCAGTTTACCCAAGCCAACACGCAGTTTCCACCATGGGAGTAGGTGTGTAGTAGGAAAGTCATTTTCTTCATGCAGGAGGACATGGGAAACAAGTCCTCCGTGAATTCAAGCATGGCTTAACTAGCATCACAAAGTTAAACCTCCTGACATTGTAGAGCTCTTTTTAATACAATAAAAAGATGTACTAAATCTGGGCAAGCCATATCTCCTGCCTATTTTCTAGTCCAAGGAAATCACACCAGCAGCCTTCAATAAGGAAGGAGATGTTTGGAATTATGGGCCTGTTCAGAAATATGTCACCTGTAACTTGGAGTCATAGACTACCAGCCAGAGTGCTTGAACTATTTGCTCAATATATGTATATGACACTTCTCATTATAAATCTCGAAGAGACACATAATAATAATGAAAGCAAACCCAGTGGGTTGAGTCAATACGAAACTCAAAACTTGATTTAAAAAGTGAACAACAAAAGGAGAAAAGAAAGCCAAAGCCGCACATACTGTGTTGCAAGAAGAAGGGGCTAGGTCAGGGGTAGGCAACCTTGGCTCTTTTATGACTCGTGGACTTCAACTCCCAGAATTCCTGAGCCAGCATGGCTCAGCTTGGAAACCTCTCCCTTTCCCCTCAGCATGGCTGGCTCAGGAATTCTGGGAGTTGAAGTCCACGAGTCATAAAAGAGCCAAGGTTGCCTACCCCTGGGCTAGGTAGATGTGTTACTGTAGGTTATGTATGATAACTGCAGTGAGATTATTGTATTCACAAAGATGGAAACATCTGGCAATAGCTATGGTAGAGGAATGGTTGGTGAACATGACAGAAGTGGTCAAACTTGTTTGATGAAAGAAAAGACAATATCGACATTTATTGGTTGGTGACTGGATTTTTACATAAAAAAGAAAAAAGATAATGATGGATGGTTTTGATGATTAGACAGGGTAGATTATAGAAAAAAGAGAGTCACAATGTAACTTTAAACAGAGAGATTACAATATAATTGCAGTTACAACTGCTGCAAAGAAGATTGGAAGCCACTACTTCGCATCTTTCCTTTTTCTTTTTTCTGCTACATTATTTTTGCAATTTTAGTCTTTTTCATTCCTTTTCCCCCCTTTTCTCTTTTCTTTTTCTGCTCTGTTAGTTTCTATTAGTCTTATTCTTGTGTGTAAGCTTTTCATTTTTATATCTGTGGGTCTGTATAATATGTTACTGTAACATTTCTAATTCCAAGAATTCTGCATTTCCAGTTTGAAGCAAAAAATTTTTGCAATCAAAATGAATTACTTTGGTAATTTAGAAATGGTTCATGTTTCAAACTCAGAACATTTTCAACAACTTTGAAACGGCATGTCTTGAACATGAAACAGCTGTTTCAACCTTTTTCGCATCCCCCCAGGAGTCATCGCATGCATTTCAGGAAAGAGAGCATTCTGGAGCCATGGCATTGTCAGTAACCATAAGATAGCACTCTGTGGTTTTCAGCCCCTCTCCTGTCATTTGTAGCCATCGACCCTGTCACAGCAAAGCTGACCTGTCAGCTATCCTTAAATTTCAACAGCAACATATTGAACCTGGTTCGATAGATGCTTGGCAATGTCATTACTTCAACAGAGGACTAACGTGCAAATGTCCACTCATTCTATTTCACATCAGCTGAAGCTTCCGGATCAACTGCAGTACAAGGGCAGACTCAAATAAAACATATTTTAATAATCTCAATGTAAAGGTTACCAATACATAATCTGCTGTAGCCAGACTATCCCTGCCTGGAAAAGATATGGTTAGTTAGAGTGCAGAGAAGAGCAACTTAGATGATTAAGGACCTGGAGACTAAAACATACGAAGAACGGTTGCAGAAATTGGGTATGTCTAGTTTAATGGAAAGAAGGACTAAGGGTGGCATGATAGCAGTGTTTCAATATTTGAGGGGCTGCCACAAGGAAGAGAAAGTCAACAGAAGGGAAGACAAAAAACAACAATGGATGGAAAATAATCAAAGAAAGAAGCAACCTAGAACTAAGGAGAAATTTCTTAACAGTGAGGACAATGGCTTGCCTTCAGAAGTTGTGGGTGCTCCATCACTGGAGACTTTTAAGAAGAGACTAGACAGCCACTTTTCTGAAACACTTGAGCAGGGGCTGGACTAGAAGACCTCCAAGGTCCCTTCCAACTCTAGTATTCTGTATTCTACATACCAACAGAAATTGTTAAGAAACATTCCTGGTCTTCAGTGACAGAGTTGATTACAAGCCAGCATAAGAGAAGTGATTGGTCCAGAGTTACTAAGTGCACTTCTAGGCTGATACAGAATGAACATTCTGAAACCCTACTGTTCTTGAACATACTTATGTTCTCCACTTTCTAGTTCACACAACCTGATAATCAAATTGAAGATATTCTATAAAATGCTCAAATGGCAGGAAGCGATTCACATAAATGGCTATATGGGTGGAGTTCTGCTCATATAGTTTCCAAAAGTCATAGACAATGACTTTGGCTATTTCATAAGGATGGTGGTTTCTCATAATAAGATAAATATTTCCAATAAATAAATAAATATTTACCCACAATATTGGGTAAAGCACATTTAGATCAGGGCAGAAACAATTCATTTTTCTTCAGTCTCCAAAACAGTTTACAAGATGGATGAGATCTGAATCCTCAGATTAGAGCAGTAGCTGCCAGTTGCTCCAACAATGTATTTATTTGTTTATTTAATTTATATGCCACCGATCTCACTCTGCAAAGCGATTCTGGATGGCTTACAATAAAAATTGTAAATATTAACAACACTAAATAAAGAAACTAAAGGCAAGGGCAGTGCAGTGGTGGCATTTTCCTATTAATCCGACAGTCACCTATTACATAGAGCGTCCCTGTCAGGACCCCAAGTCCACTGGCAAAGCAGGTTTTAACATCCTTCCGGAAGACCAAAAGGGTGGGGGCAGACCTCACCTCAGGTAGCAAGATGTTACAAAGAGCTGGGAGCCACAGCAGAAAAGGCTCTTTTCCTACTCCTTGTGGACCAGAACTCTTTGACCAATGGGGTCTGCAGCATGCCCCTTCTGTTGGATTGAGTGGGACAGGCCAATTTGCCTTCTCCTAGCCAAAGATTAATTTATAATTCTTCTTTGTATGCCTTGACTACAATGGTAGTACAAAGTTTTCCTGGGTGCATCAATTGGATGAAGCTACAGAGGGATTTCTGGCTATGCATTTGCTCTTGGATCAAAATGTCTGCTTGGTGGAGACCACAGGAGCTGAGAAAGCTGAGGCCCAAGTCAGTTGACAGATTATTTTGTAGATAGCAATTCTACCCAGATGGGGAGACATCTGATAAAAAGCACTTCAAAGAGACTTCTTCTTAACTAACTCACTGTAAGAGAGGCTGGGAAATTCCTCTTACACTTTCCAAGGTTCTGGGTTTCCCCCATAAAACATACCTTGTTGAAAACCATGTCATTCTCGCTTTCTTGTTTTTGACAGCTTGGCTCCAAGCCGATGTAAATCAAACAAAATAGCGCCATGGAGAAAAATGACAACAGGCAATTACTAGACCATCCAGGCCCTCCAAGGCAAGGGACATAATACACAGTACACTTTTTTTGCAATGTAGTTGAGTTGAGTCTTGCTGGGAAAATATAAAAAGGGAAATATAAAGTCTGGCAATGGGACTTGGGAATATGACACCTCTTCCCTGGGTATGCACAACTCCCAGGGAGAGCTGCAGGCATCAGTTGGTCAACAGTCATCAGGAATTGCAGACTCAGTAAAGGTCCTTCCAGCAGTGAGAGCCACCTGAAAATAAAACCCTTGCCAAGTAGCTTGCAAAGGCAAGGCTGTGATGGATAACTCAGATGCATCTCAGTGTCACGAGTGAGCAAGAAGCAACTGAAGCTGGTACACCCTTCCCCACATCAATTTCCTATTGCTTAGGAAAGTCTGCTGCTTCTCCTACATTCCCTTCCTCAATACTGCATCTGTCAAGCGGAATTTTCATTTTGAATGAAAAGCAAGCTCCATATCCTGGCATCTCCCTCTGCCAGTTGTAGCCGAGCACGCGTTCGCTTGCAACATTCCACAGCACTTTGAAAGTGTCGGAGGCCCTTTCAGGTTCAGCTGCAGCGTTCACTCCCCAGTCCCTGCGGTCCGAGAAAGCTGCCCTGCCATCTTTCCCAAAGGTTTGGAGGATAACCCACCCTTTCTTTAGGTAGCAGCACTTTTTGAAATCACTTCTAGTGTGGAGAACTGTTGCCGAGTAATTTCGGTGCAATGCAGCATCGTGTATCCTTAAGCCCAGGACACTTGCAGGTTGGTCAAAGTGAAATCTCTCTCTCTCTCTCTCTCTCTCTCTCTCTCTCTCTCTCTCTCTCTCTCTCTCTCTCTCTCTCTCCCTCCCTCCCTCCCTCCCTCCCTCCCTCCCTCCTTCCTCTTTTACAATGTCCTAGTTTTACTCATCCGGAAAAGCAGCCCTTGCTGTAAACCCTCAGCTGAAATACACCCACCTACAACTCCCTCCCAACTTCAAAATCAGTAACCCCAAATAAAACCACATTAATCAGCAAAGGTTTCTTTTCCTCTTTTCTTTTTATAACTCTGGTGATCTAAGTATTTTTCTTTATAGGCAAAGGGCTAAGGCGGGTAGGTAATATTTTAAAATAGACATCTTGCAGAAAAAGCCTCTGGCACAGAAAGGATCGTATACGGAAGGAATTAATCAGGGGCAGAGCCCAATGCAGTAGTTCATACTCAATCCATTACAATAATTACTGAATCTCAGAAACAACCGGGAACGTTTCCACGCAGTTAAACAGTGTCTGCTGATGCTGTAGGTTTAATTCAAGGTTTCAGTAAATCATCCACAGACACAGAACAACATGCAGAGTGAGAGCCTTTGAATCTACTCACTGTGCAGCAAGGCATGAGTGTGGTGTCGTTCTCCAAGCAGTCCTTCCACAGCCTTCAGCAGAGCAAAGTGCTTTTCACTCCCATCTCAAGCAGTCCAGCATTTGGGGAAAGGAGCTGGAAAAGAAGTGATGCTTCAGCCAATTAATTTTTCTAAAGCTGCCCTCCACTCCACAGGAGACCATTCCTCTCTCATGCCTTGGTTGCAGATGCAGGCATCAACCAATAAGGAAGACCAGCATCTGAAAGTGCAGAAAGGAGCAATGCATGCCAACTGCATGCAAGGCTGTCTGTGACTAACCAGCCTAGAGGAAACTCTTAGCTTCTGGGGGTGTGGAAGAGGGAATGTGACAATGGGAGGCACGGATTCACCCCCAAATAGTAGTCAGATCTGGAAGAGTTTAGATGGACACAGAAACAAAGAAGATAGTTGGGTTTTCACTCTATACAGAGCCACAGTTATGTTCTGTAATCATAAAAGTATTTTATGCCCAAGGGAATGCGATTCCTCTTGCCTGCTCCCTTTAGATTTCCAATGGCAGACAGCGAGTGGCTGTGTTCTTCTTTCATTCAGCTTATAAACTACTTCCCACCGCTTACCCTAAACAGTGTACGCTCTGTCCATAACAACGGTTAAACCACTACAGTTCCTAATCATCATGGCTTTTATTGCACTGAGGAAACATTTCCCAGCATGGATAATCACAGTTGCTGCTTTGTATGGCAGCTCTTTTCAGTGCCCCTTCTTGAATACAACCCCATGAGCATCTCTTAAGCTAAGATTGTGGAGAGATTCATAAAGAACACTGGAGTTTGTCACTGCATTAGGTCAAGACTAAACAGACTTAGCACAATGTGTGGATCCTGTTTATATCATGCTATAGAACAGAGGTCCCCAACCTTTTGGGCACGAGGGACCAGTTACATGGAGAGAGGTTTTTCCGCAGACCGGAGGGAGCGTAGTTTTGTGTGCTGCCTGCATCCCACGGATGGGGCTTTGCTTGTTTGTGCGGGCGGGTTGCTGGCATGCCGTGGCCCGATACCGGTCCACGGACCGGGGATTGGGGACCCCTGCTGTAGAATGTGCTTAACCATGGACTATGCATGCAAATGAGTAGCTTGACAGAACATATTTTCTTCTAACAGTCCTGAAACAGAGGCAAGGAAAAAGGGGGAAAATGCAAGGAGAGGGATGATCTTAAATAAATACCTCCCCCTTAATTTTTAAAATTTGAAGCAACTTTAATATGTGCTTTCATACAAAGCAGCTGTAATCTCTGTCTCTTTCTTTTCTCCCCCGCACAACACACACTCCTCTGTTCCGGTTTTTCTCAACCTTGGCAACTTGAAGGGATGTGGACTTCAACTCCCAGAATTCTGGCTGGAGAATTCTGAAAGTTGAAGTCCACACGTCTTTAAGTTGCTAAAGTTCTATCTTAATTGACATTTACTGATAGATTGGAGGGGGTGCAAGAGAGTGCAAGAAAAGCAGGAAAGATTAAAAAGAACATTCATCAGGAGAGCCCCATTTCTGCTTTGGAGAAAATATAGTTTGTCAAGCTTTCACGGTGAGATCCAGCTTCAAATCCCCTGTCAGCAATAAAGCTGACTGGATGATGTCAAAATTCAACCTTCCTTCTTTTCAAAGTTATTGTGCAAATAACCTTGCATAACCATGCAAATAAAAGAGGAGGATTGAAACTAAGCATCCCTGTATACAATTGTGTTAACTTTTTAAAACTTCCTACTTTATTCTCTTGATGAAAATTCTCCCCAAGTAACCACTTGGCATTCAATTGTTAAAATCAGTAATTTACAGGCAAGCCCTAAAGACTCAACAGTGTAAAGGTTTATACAGAATCTTCAGCAGTTTGGTAGTCTTGACCTGGACAAACTAGTGCATTGACTGATCATGTTCTGGAAGATCATTTTCAGTTTCTGAGGATTGTAGATAGAATAAGATGGTTGCATTTATTTGATCTTATTGGTGTAGACCAGGGGTCTTCAAACTTGGCCCTTTTATGACTTGTGGACTTCAACTCCCAGAATTCCTCAGCCAGCGTGCTAAATTATTAAAATCTAGCAGAGGAAGACAGATGGGGTGAGCTCCAAGAAGTAGTAAATGCCTCATTAAACCTTGGAAAAAAAATGATTCAGACATCCCTTGACATGGAGATACTGGAGAACCAATATCCTATCACAAACATCCCTTCAGAGTGTGGTGGCTGATCATCTTTATGAATTTTGGGGAGACACAGATTATCTGAATCTATTCCAGTTGGCTTTTGAACCTGAGTTTTGCATCAAAAGCATTTTGGACATTGTGTCAGATAGTCTGTTCTGTGGGAAAGACTGGAATAACACAGTTCTGTTCATCCTTCTGAGTATTTCTGTAACCCTCGGCACTATTCACTAAAATCATCCCACTGAGTTGAGTTGAATATGAGTTGAAACAGAAGGTACTGTTCTTTCATGGTTCTAATTCTGTCCCCAGGATGGGTCTTCACCATCTTCATAAATAACTTAGATGAACAAATAGAAGGAGTCCAGGGATATCATTTTCAGATGGTATAAAACTGTGGTGGATTAATAACATTTTAGAAAATAGGCTCAAGATTCAAAAGGATCTTGTAAACTTGAGCATTGGGCCCTATCTAACAAATTGCTACTCAGTGGAGAGAAAGAGATATGAAGGGATATCACAAAGCAGAGGGCATGCATTTATTCTACATAGCACCTGAGGGTAAGGTAAGAACCAGTGGGTAGAAACCTTGATTGGATTGTGTTGTTTTGGGGCTGGGCCTTTGGTTTTATGGTGTTGAGGAATACCTGCTGGGAAGTGAAGGCATGGTTTAATAATCAGTGGATTAGCTATTGAGCTAGAAGGCATGCCAGAAAGTATGAACTGATTCTTTTATTGCGGGTATGTATGGAAGTAGGCATCTGACAGAAGGCCACCTGAAGAGACTAGAAGCATTTGAAATGTGCATTTACAGGCGGCTGTTACGTGTAAGCTGGGTTGACAAAATCAGAAATGAGGAGGTGATAAGCCGCCTGGAAAAGCCAAGGGAAATCATCAAAACAATTAAAAAACGAAAGTTAGAATATTTCGGACATGTGATGCGACACCCAGAAAAATACGGCATACTCCATTTAATCCTCCAAGGAAAGATTGAAGGCAAACGAGGTCCAGGCAGAAGAAGAACATCATGGCTTCAAAATCTAAGGGACTGGTTTGGACAAAACTCAGCAGCACTTTCTCGTGCGGCTGCTGATAAAAACAGGATCGCCAACGTGATCGCCAACGTCCGATAACGGATATGGCAGAAGAAGAAGAAGATGGAAGTAGGGCTACACAGATTAACAATAGTTGGATGTTACATTCCAGCAGATAATGAGAATAGTGGAATAAGGGAAAAGTTTTGGGTACAAAATATATGTTCCATTAAGTGACATGGATGGATAAATGAATCAGACAAAATAGTACAGAAAACGTTTAACTGGATAGCCTGGAACCTCAGGAATGAATAAGAACCAAGATAAAGGGGATGAGAAGTTCTGGATACCAGATAGACCAGGTTTTGATTGTGTCAAGGGCGGATCTTTGGGAAAAATGGACATGGGAGAATAACCTAGAATTAAAGCAGAACGACTGCAGGAAGAGAAAATACAAATTCTGTACAGAAAAATATTAGAAGACAGAAACAAACTTTCAGCAGAGTGAAAATGGACATAAAAATTAGGATTTGGAAGCTGCTTGGAATACAGTGAAAACTAAATTACATATAAGCAGTATTTTTGAAATAGCAAAAATTCAATCTAATGCTGAAATGCAGATGTCCTTGCTTACAACACAACAGCTTTCGTAACAAATACTGGTAAGCATATGGCTGCAATTGTGCTGTTTTTTAGGGTGATGAAAAATATTTTAGTGCATTTTAATACTGTAACATATTAACTTTGAAAAACTAATACCACATAGGTAAAAATGGACCTAAAGATACCTGTGCTTGAATTGCCTTTAGTATAAAACCTGAATGAAATTCAGTGTTAGGTATTCACTCATTGAACATCTTTTAAAAATCTTTTATAGGAGTCACCACCCACTGCTGTCGTAGTAAGACAGTGTAAGTAGATGGCTCAAAAGAAACAACACAGAAATCTGACACAATTTATCACCTGCTATGGAGAAGCAGGGACCGATGGCCGTGCTTAGCTTCTGACGGTGACATCATCCATCATTTTCAGTGATGGAATTAATAGGGTGCTGGGCCTTCTGTAATAGAATGGCACAGCCTCTTCCACTCTCTTTAGATCTTCCTTCCTTCTCCTCATTTTAAGGAATCAAAGGTGGCTCACCTTTGTTAACAATAACAATAATAGAGTTGGAAGGAACCTTTGAGGTCTTCAACCTCCTGCTCAGGCAGGAAACCTTATACCGGTGGTGGTGAACCTATGGCACGCGTGCCAGAGGCAGCACTCAAAGCCCTCTCTGTAGGCATGCGTGCCATCGCCCCAGCCCCGCCTCCCCCTGGGGCCCCCTCACCAGCAGCCCCCCTGGAGGAGAGTCGCCCCCGAGCGCAGCCTGTGTGCAGCAGCGCAGCCAAGGACATGGCAGCCGGGCAGCAGGGACAAGACTCTGCCCTCGCGCTCCTTCATGCACAGATGATGCTGTGGGACGCGGGCAGAGGGCGTGGCCTCCATGGTGCTGTAGGGCCACCTGGGTGATCTGCAGTGGGCCTTGGAGGTGGTGGGTGGCCCTGCGGGAGGGCGGGGCAAGGATGGGGCAGGGGGCAGGGCGGGACAGGTTTTGGGGCACTCCGTCTCTAAAAGGTTCGCCATCACTGCTATTTCAGACAAATGGTTCTCCAGTCTCTTCTTAAAAACTTCCAGTGTTGGAGCATTCAACACTGCTGTTATTAAAGGATAGCAGCTCATTCTTTCCTATGTCCAAGTCCCGACAAAATCAAGTTCACTTATGAGGTTTAAACTGACTCTTATTGTATAAGTAGCTTTCACTTAATCAACTGCCTCATTCAACAGCTGTTCAAAATTACAGCAGTGCTGAAAAAGTAGGTCCTCAAACCTTGAGGCTGTGGCTATGGTGGCGTCCCTGTGGCAATGTAAAAGCAATTTAGCTGTCTCACAATGGGCACACACTTATGATGGTCACAGCATCCCAGTCACACGATTGCCATTTGCCTGGTTTCTGTCAAGCAAAGTCAATGGGGAAGCCAGCAGTAAGTAGCAAGTTGTGGTCATGTGATGTTGTGCTTAACCTGTGGCAATTCACTTAATGACTGTGTTGCTTAGCAACAGAATTGCCAGTTCCCATTGTGATCAGTAAGTGAAGGCTATCTCTAAATGTAAAAACCTCATGGTTTATTGAATAAACTACAATTGGATGAGCTCTCACAGCAAACAATATTTTGCTTTCCTTTCCCCTTAGAAAAAAACTTATGAAATCCCCAGCAAAATACCTTGCAGTGATTCATCTATATGCTCTATTTCAAGCTTATAAACCTGGATATTGTTTAAGGATGGGATTTAAACATCTTAAGCTCTCATAGAATAAGCTGACCTGAAAAGCTGTTTACATTATAATGAATCACACAGGAAAGATGCCAACTTAAAGCTTGGTGTCAATATTTTATTGAGTTACTTTTTATATCATTAAAAAGAATTCATTAAAATAAAAGACAATATACCGCAAACTACTGTACAACGGAGAAAACACTGAAATTTCACTGTTATAGGAACACACACTTATAACAGCAACACTTAACACACAAAAGAACATTCCCTTTTTAAAATTAGGCTTTGGATAGGGGAAAAAAAATCCAGTTTAAACTATTGGCAAGTGTTCAAAGAAAGGAGATGGATGGCCTTTTGTGTGATGTGTTGTCTTCCTCCTAAGAGATCAGCCATGAAGCAGGCACAGCAGGGCATCTCTCTTTGGCAGGTATTGGGGCAGACACAGCCAACAAGAGTCCCAGCAATCTTCTTTCTTTGAATTGGGAAACTCGGGTGCTTCCCATAAGCTTTAAGGCCAAGAGAGCAGATGGTTGGTACACTCCGAAGTGCTCCAGATCGTTTCAAAGCCTAAGACGAAAGGAAGTCCTTAACAAGAGAGCCAGTGAAAAACTATGCCTATTCAGGCCGTTGCAGATTTCTAACACCAGCGAGTATCAGCAAACTGAGGCAGGAGAGAATCAGGTTTGGTGCCTGAGAAAAAGTGATGCTACCGCCTTCCTGGCCTGGCAATAGCATGAATGAATGAATGAATGAATGAATGAATGAATGAATGAGTTCTTACAAATGTTATGCCCCTTCGATCCTTAGACGTTAAGCAGCTTGAAAGCAACAAATTGGCAATTAGATGTCCTTTATTGCTGCCTAAAGTGAACTATTTCACCCCGTCTCATTATCGGGCCAAGCCTGTTTGAGACAGAAGTACTTCAATTATCTTACTCCATTCTGTTTTATCCCTATCAGGACAGGGATAAATACCTCTGGCTATTTCAAACTGGGCAGCTATAGAACCAGCTAAAACACCTTTTTCCTCATGGTGAGCTAGCCTATGAAAACGGTCTGCGGTTAATGAAATGGGACATTATTTTTGGGATCCACCTAAACCTGGTTCAGCCATGCCACTTGTTGCCACTTGTATATCACTTGTTGCAACTGAGAACACACTTGCTGTATCCGGATACAATTGCTACCCTTACTCTGATACGCTGAGAATGAAGAGGAAATGATTAATTAATTAATTAATTAAGGAGAGAGAGAAATTAGGAAAAAACAGTATTCTCTTTGCAACCCCCTAACATCTTTATTCACCGCCTAGTTTCTGCAACTATTTGAACTTATATATGTAATTTAGACTTCCTGGCTGGGAGAATGCCAAAGTAATTCTTCCTCTGAGGTCTAAGAGCTGAAAGTTTGGAAATATAATTTCCAAGGCCTCTGTTCTATCCTGCCACCAACTTCTAGGCTCCAAAGTTTTCAGTGGAGGTTGAACAACAATTGCAAACACTAGTTATAGAAGGAAAAACAGAGCTGACCTCCTTTCTCCCTTCTGCCTCGTCTTGATTTTAGAGCTTTTTTACAACACAGGTTTAGATTACTCCGCCCACTGCTCATTTCTGATCCTCAGGACTTTCAAATTTTATTAAGAGATGTTTTTTGCCAGTGTGTTTATCAGCATAAATTGTAGGCACATTTTTCTACCATTGCTTTTCTATAAAAAGATACCATTTCTTTTAGTACAAAAGAGGCATAAATTCTTGTCTTTCTGGCCCAGTAGTTGTTTATGCATGGCTGGGCAATCACTCTAATGCAATAACTAATAGTTCAGTTTTTTGGCGTGTTCATAAGGGAAGTATGTGTGGCTACTAGACCTGGGTTGCAAATACCTAGACCAGTGGTGGCGAACCTATGGCACACGTGCCAGAGGCGGCACTCGGAGCCCTGTCTGTGGGCACACGTGCCATTGCCCCAGCCTCGCCTCCCCCGACCCCCTCACCAGCAGCCCCCCTGGAGGAGTCGCCCCTGAGCGTGGCTCACGCGGAGCAGCGCAGCCAAGGACACGGCAGCCAGGCAGTGTAGACAAGACTCTGTCCTCATGCCCCATTGCGCACAGTTGATGCTGCGGGGTGCAGGCAGAGGGCGTGGCTGCCATGGCGCTGCTGGGCTGCCTGGGCGATCTGTGGCGGGCCCTGGAGGTGGTGAGTGGGCAGGTGGGGGGGACGGTGTGGAGGTGGAGTGGGAGCACGGCAGGGGGTGGAGCGGGGGCAGGGCCAGTTTTTGGGCACTCGGTCTCTAAAAGGTTCGCCATCACTGACCTAGACAACTACTAGATAGCACTGAAAACAATTTTCTGTATCTTTTCACTGCCCTCTAATGGTCATCCCAGATTTTGCAGCCTAGATCTAAAGCCCTTTAAAGTTTTTTTTTTTTTTAATGATAACTATGATTAACTCAAATCCCATGAAGGCTGCTCTAACCATTATGTGATTAGCATTTTGTTATCCTCAAACAGTTTCTTTTCTCTGCAAAACTTTTTTTCCCTATGCATCTGTTTCCCCCAAAAGAAATCTTGTCTTTATAAATCAATCTGTATGGGCTCTCACCAACTTGCAAAAGAAAAGTTACATTAAGAGGTGGACTGCTTCCTATTTAACATGCTCACACAGGTAAATGATTGTACTGTATATGTAACAATGAGAAAGACGGAAGGACTAAAATTATTAAACAAAAGACAAGTAGAATGCATTTGGACAAAAACATCAAAATCCAGTGCTATTTTACTGAAGGAGCAGAGTAAAAGAAGCCGCTCGAGACAAACTTCGGTATTATAGAAGCAGAATAGACTAGAAAAACATTTCTATACAGCAGTCTATATCCAAACTTTATTAACACTGGAATATTCCCGAATCTTAAACTTGAACAAGGTGAGCACTTTTGCTCACAAGCTTAATGCAGTGGTGGTTCTGTTGAAGAAAGCTGAGTGAAATCTACAATACTAAAATACAACAAAGCAATATAATACACTCAAATATCATACCAGTTTTTAATGCTGCCAGCGCATTGACTAAAAGAAATATATGAACCCCCTTCCCTTTCACAAACCATGTCCTTCATTAAGAATGCCTTCATAATTTTAAAATCAGTGTACCAACGAAAGTAATTTAATGCAAAACCCTTCATTTTCATTAATCGTATCCATTACAAACTACAGCAGCATAATAAAACAAAACCAGAGCATATATATATAATATGCACGAGTGTGTATATGTATTTCACTGCACAAAAAAAATCTGCAGCTGAGAGTTTCAGTAGATCTTTGTATTTTTTTAGTCAAAAGAAATAGAGCAAATATGATTATTGTACTACAGGAGTTCTTCAGGTTTTTGAAAACTATTTGCACAAGAACATAAACTATAGAACAAACAGGAATGATAATGAACCTGAGTAAACTCTATTCAAATAGAGGCAATCATTCATTCAACAAATCAAATATTGCACTTTTAAATAAATCTTCATCACAGAAAAGAACACAAAAAATACAACCAGGGCAGGCGGGATACCCACCCCGCCAATACCGCACGCCGTTACAACAATCATATGCAAACCACAGTTAAAGCTACAGAGCTTTTCTCCTCCCCTATGAATGCCACTTGCGGTCAGTCCTCAAGATCAACTGAAGTGACAGCTTTCAAGTGATAATCTTATAACTTAAGATAAACCATTCACTCTGAAATGGGCATGAAAAGGACCAATGTTGTTTTATTTTGCATGTGGCGAACCAACCATTACTATGCTTCTGTAAGTATCTGGAAACCTGAGAATGCATGGAGGGTGTGTGTGATAAAGCTGGACTTAGTGGGAAATCACAAATGAGTTTATTACTACAGTATTCAGTTTGCAACGCAATAACAAGTTTTAAAATAGCTAGTTAGTTAGATTGAATTTGGGCTTTGATTCAGAAAAAGGCAAATCCAATCCTTGGGTTTGACTTGAGTTCTGAATATGAAGCTTAATTATGTAAATTTCAATGCCTCCATTGAGTGCAACTGGAAATCAAATTCTGTTTATATCTTTTGCCCTTTTAAAGTAACTTCGTGAAAATCGAAAGAATGGTAGTTTCTCCCCTTAGGGGCAGTAAGGGAAGGATGCAACTCAAATTTGGCCTCCTTGAGAAACGTAGAAGCCTCTGAGGGGGTGAACAATACTTTTTCTCTAATTGAAAACTTTTCAAATTCTCCCCTAATGCCCCTAAAACATACCAATGAAACCTGATAACAAAAGGGTTAAATTTCAGATCATTTGCAAGAGTGCCAGGAGACGAAAGGGGAGTGGGCCACCTCCCAGAGACATGCTGCTTATACTTCCACTCCTTTCAGCAAGTGAGGCTGAAAATTGGCCATTTTGTTACTCAATGTAAGTGATGTAAATGGTGAAGAGAAGGGGGCCAGGTGTAAACTCTGAATGTAGACTATGCCCCCATGATAAAGGAATGAAGCCTCCTAAACTTAAGTCAAGTAGGTAAAAGGGGGCTTGTGCTAGGCATATTGAAAAACTACTTTTTAAAATAGAAAAAAAAATGCTGTTAAAAATCTTTCGGAAGATCTGAGTTAAGATGCCATGACTGAGACACTTGAACTATCATGGTCAAGCAGGAAGCCATTGATGTGATATTCCCCAGTCCCATAAACTCCACCTTTGATATTCCTGCTTCTGCGTGGAAAACTACTACAGGTAGCCCTCGACTTATGACCATAATTGAGCTGAAAATTACAGTCCTAAGTTGTTGCAGTCATTAAGCAGGTCAGCACCTGATCGGACCTAATTTTATGGCAGCTTTGTGGCAGTTAAGTGAATGCCATGATCGTGAAGAAAATCTATTTTACCCAATGGGTGTAGGGGAAGGAGGACTACATTTGTTTAATGACCGTGCAAAATTATGAGAGCACTGAAAAATTGCACTTATGACCATTGCAATGTCCCTGCGGTCATGATTAAAATTTGGGCACTTGGCAACTAGTATGTATTTACAATGGCTGCAACATCCCAGGGTTATGCGATTGTGATTTACAAACTTCCCAAGCAAAATCAATAGGAGAACCTGGATTTGCTTAACAACTATGGTGATCCATTGAACAACTAAGGCAAAACCTCACAAAATCGGGCACAACTCACTTAATATTGCATCACTTGGCAACAGAAGTCCTGGTTCAATTGTGGTCATTAAGTCGAGAACAACCTGTAAAGCACTGATCACTGGAAATATTACTTAAAAACCTTAGCCTGCAGAACTATGAATTGAAAAAACTTGATAAAAATCATTAAATTTGACAGGAAATCCAATCAAGTCAATCCACTCACACACCCTCCCCATCTTTGCATTATTAGTTGCATACCCCTAATAGTTAAACCTGAGGTCACAAGTATCGATGGCTACTTGGACATCCCTTATTTTGATATCTGCTTAGAAATTAGCATATTTTCACAAAGTAAGAGTTTGACTTCCTTTTGTTTCATAAACCACTGTTATTTCTCGACAGCATATTCTTCTGCAATAGCCCACGCTATTGTTAAATATGATCAAGATTGGATCCTGCATCATAAGACTGAGGTCAAAGAAGAAAATGGCGTTGAGAAACAGAACAACTAGGATCTTCAAAGGCCATGGAAAGCCTATGAACACGCCTGTAACTCTCATCAAATTTTTTAGAAAAGTGGGAAATATTTTCAATTACATGAAAATAACATTGGATAAATTTTAATTTACCCATATAAGAAAGCCTTGTCCAAAATATGATACGATAGTTATTGTGCTCACAAGACCAAGCAAATGAATTCTGCAATAAATTTTCTGCAGAATAAAGCATCATATAAATGAATGGCTGCAACTTCCAGAAAGAAGGAATAAGCATAGGTATTCCAGATAAAAAAATTGAAAATAATCATATTCAAAATGTTAGACATCATCTGAGAATTTCAATACAAAAATATAGATCTCTGATTATTTTGTCTTTAGCAAAATAGAAAGGCACAATTACATAATAAAATATCCTATTTATAAAAGGTTTATGTGTTCCCATTTTAAATAAAACGAATTTGAGAAGTCACTGTGGAACTTAAATGTTAAAAGTGACCGATATACATCATTAATATTTCTGGAACACAAACAATAGAATCAGTATCCTATGAAGTCTGGACATGAACATGTTTAAAAATAATTTAAAAGTGTCTGTGTTTTTCATTCTTATTATTCAGCCAACATTAATTTCACCAATAATATTTTGCTTTATCAACCCTCAATGTAAAAATTCTCTGCAAAATACAGTATAGATTTTTTTTTTCTTTTAACACTATATTGAATCCACAGTTTCCACTGGCAATTAAACACGTGTATCTTCAAAACAGGTGCTGAAGTCTTTGTATATAAAGTCATACAAAAGCAGTGCATATTCTTTCTCTCCTCTGCAAAGGGCCCAAATGGGAAGCAAGTCATTCCTTTCTAGTTATACGTGGTAGCCATTTGCCCTCCCAATATATGGTGAAGATGGTGTGAAATTCTCATAGATTGCCATGGCATTTGTGTTCTGATAGATGAGATCCGCTTTCTTCTCTTTCTTAGATTTAATAATATCCATAACACAGTGGTTTAGGAAAACATATTGGTCCTAAGAGGGGGAAAAAAAAAATGCAAAGGTTTTAGATGATGGATCATCAGTTTAAAGAGAAAACCACACATGTCTAAAACCAATCATGACTAGGGGCTGAGTTAACACCTTGGACTCAGTCTCCAAAAAGTGCTACATACTCTGAAGCACTTTGGAGATTGAATCCAAAGCACCGTACAGACATAATAATAATGACATACTGGTAGTCCTTTGCCCAGGCTCGTTAAAATTTTTAAGTTCTGAAGTTCCAGTGGCTGCACACACGCCCAGTCGCATGATTGCATGTTGGATGCTTGCAACCAGCTTACATTTACAGCCATCTGCAGTGTCCTGCATGATTTTTGACATTTTATGACCAAAAAAGGTCGTAAAATTGGGGGCTGTCATGTGGTGACCCACTTAACAAGCATCATGTCTTATAACCCTAATTCTGTTGTTACAGTGGTAAGTTGAGGACTTCCTATGTCCTGCATGCTTAGAATAGCAGTCTGCCCGTACCTCTGTTTGTACCATTAGAGATCGATGCATTCGTAGATCATACACAGTGCCGTACACATCAACATTGTTCTCCATCTCCATTTGTTGTATCAAACGGTCAATCGCAATGAAAGTTCCTGTCCTCCCAACACCGGCACTGTTTTAAAAAAAAAATGCACAGGGCTGAATACCTTCATCTCATTCTTTTACTATCTTTCTCAAGCGTTACATTTACAATCTAAGTTAAAAATAGCACAGCCTAATTTCCTCTCTTCTACGTAAGGAAAAAAGGAAGGAAAATAATGCCCTAGTTGTACAGCCGCCCTGTTTATGTGCCGTTTTTTCCAGGGACTAGAGGGCAATGTACATAAATAAAATCTACTATATGTAAACAAAAACATCATCACCACCATCTTGACTATGGGGGAATCTCTGGATTACATGGATGGGAGATTGTTACGAATCCTATGGCTCCATGGTAGACTGGGAAATTGGGAAGAAAATAACTTATACTAGAAAGTGGCAGTGGTAAATCATTTCTGCATTATCATTAAGAAAACTTCGTGACTGTATCTGTGAAGACACCAGGAACTGACGTTGACTTGAAACAGACTTTTTTTTATCTGTTTACCAAGCGCAATAGCCAAGCCAGTATATACATGCATGGAGTCTTCGACTTGCAAAAATTTGTTTAGTAACCGTTCAAAGTTGCGACGTCACTGAAAAAAGTGACTTATGACCGTTTTTCACACCTACGACCGTTGCAGCATCCCCCATGGTCACGTGATCAAAGTTAGGGCGCTTGGCAGCTGGTTCATATTTATGACGGTTGCAGCGTCCCGGGGTCATGTGCTCACCTTTTGCGACTTTCTGACAAGCAAAGTCAACGGGGAAGCCAGATTCGCTTAACAACCGTGCTACTAATTTAACAAGTGCAGTGATTCACTTAACAACTGTGGCATGGAAGGTCATAAAACGGGACAGAATTAACTGAACAGCTGTCTTGCTCAGCAACGGAAATTGGGGGGCTCAGCTGTGGTTGTAAGGCGAGGGCTACCTGTATAACGTTTTAGCTAACCCTAAAGTGGCTTTCCTTCTTTTAAAAACGAAGCATCTCATGCTCAGGGGAGGGTTTCCAGGGCCTTCAGGGTTTCAAAATGGATGAAGAAGAAAACGTCACCTTGCCCCTAGGTTTGACTGGGTTGTTTTTTGACAATTGGGCTAGAGGCTGAACGACGGGTTTGCTTTTATATTTTGATCGTCGACTCTACAGAATGAGATCATGTATCCTGGGAAGGGCAATTTTAGCAGACAGCGCATGAAAAAGGAAATGAAGTACCCTCCCGCAGCACAAGCTGTGGGATGTGAATCCTGATCCTTTCCTTCCCTACGGATTTAATACAAAATGGTTTAAAGCTGGGGGGGGGGGCTGACCTTAACTTTCCATCTGGTTTATTTTGGACTCCATGAACTTGAAAAACATTCCGCCACTTGAGGTAGCCAACAACACTCTATGTCTCAGTGACACAATAATAGACACAGTAAATTAAACCAAGAGGGACAGTTTCTTTTATCCCAAAGTTTGTACAACTTATCAAAGGGGCACCCCCCCCAACACACATGCTGTCTCTCTCTTGATACATGCCTCGATGCAAATACTACCATATTTGGAAATATATATATACAGCTCTCATCTCAGTCCATCCCTACCCATGGGATCATCCAGTGGCAGCAGGACTCTTTACCAGCCAACTGATCATAGTTCAAATTTGCTTTGTTTTAAATCAATTAGATGCCATCAAGTCAAAAACTGCAGTTGGTTGCTTTTATTTGACTAACACACCCCAATTACTTAAAAGTAAATACATGCCACCTTTTAGCCATGGAGAAAAATGCAGAAGGCAACACTCAAATATACCGGTGATAATATAAAACAGCTTCCCTTGTTCAGACAATTTAAGAAGGTAAAAGTTAAAAGATTGTGTGCACCTTGTGTACAGTGTACAGTGGGTGGGTTGAATTCAAATCGTCACCCTGCAAATGCCACCGTCACTTCCTACTAGCTCATTGCCTAATTTTATAATTTTAAAAGCAGCTCTTCCCATGAATATCCTTGCAAGCCAGCCACTCTCATTGTACACCAGCACAATTACACAGAATCACATTTCAATGTTGGTAAAGATATTATATTTGCACCTGCAATGAACTAAGGTTGGAGAAGACGGTAGCTTCTGCTTCATGAATTCGTGGACCAAGTGCCTGAAGCTGATGAGGAGGTCAGTGGTTTCTGGAACCCCGTGATCAGGCCAGGCAGTGAAGTGAAACTGACGCACAGGATGACTTTCTGGTGAATCACTCTTGTCAAAATACAGAAGAGAAGTTAGAACTCACAAAGAAATTATTTCTGCAGATGCCTCCTGGCAACTTGCTTTCCTTTTTTAAAAAAAAGAAGAAGAAGAAGAAGAAGAAGAAGAAGAAGAGGAGGAGGAGGAGGAGGAGGAGGAGAGGAGGAGGAGGAGGAGGAGGAGGAGGAGGAGGAGGAGGAGGAGGAGGAGAAGGAGAAGGAGAAGGAGAAGGAGAAGGAGAAGGAGAAGAAGAGAAGAAGAGAAGAAGAAGGAAGAAGAAGAAGAAGAAGAAGAAGAAGAAGAGAAGAAGAAGAAGAAGAAGAAAGAAGAAGAAGAGAAGAAGAAGAAGAAGAAGAAGAAGAAGAAGAAGAAGAAGAAGAAGAAGAGAAGAAGAAGAAGAAGAAGAAGAAGAAGAAGAAGAAGAAGAAGAAGAAGAAGAAGAAGAAGAAGAAGAAGAAGAAGAAGAAGAAGAAGAAGAAGAAGAAGAAGAAGAAGAAGAAGAAGAAGCAGCTTTGTTCAGATGTGTTATCAAAGGGGTTGATTGTGACTACTTGTTACTCTGGGTCCTGGGATAGCAAACCCAGGAAATGCACATTGGGAGACAAGAAAAGAGAGACAGATCAAATCTATCTGGGCAAATGTACATTTTTCCTCAACCTGGTGCTGAAAACAAAGCTGACTGGGAATTCTAAGAATAGTGTTTTGCACAATTGGGGGCACCAGGCTGCAGAAATTGGCATAGCTGGAAACAAAAACAGCAGGAATGAAATTAGATCCAAGGGTAGCTGTAGTAGGAGAGACAAAACTGGTAAGGATAAATACAGCAGGGAAACAAACAAAAACACTCCCCTCCCCCTATGTTTATGAGGTCACTTAAGAACCACATAAATTTCGTGGTCTAAATTTTCTATTCAACATTTTTTATTTTTTATGGAAATGCTAAAAGATGGTTAACTGGAATTAAATATGGTCAGTTCAGGTGCAGGCCAACAGCCATTTATATGTAGCTTTATTATGATCTTTAAGAAAACGATTTATCCTCTGAATTTGGGGTGTGGAATAATTTATTTTCCCCACTTTGAAACCTAAATAGAAGTACTATATTGTTTGTATGTGGAATGAGTTAAAAAATAAGAGTAATCTCTGCATTATGGCACATGTGGTCTTAATAAAAACTGTTAAGTTTTTTTCCTAGCTTCAAACTTCAGGGCTTTAAAACAACTTTTTCCTGCCCAAATTCCTTGAGATAAGGCAAAATAAGTATTGACTTAAAATAAGTAAATAGGTAAGCAAGTAGAAAAATACTA
The DNA here is from genome assembly GCA_023970755.1 of Azemiops feae. Classification (NCBI taxonomy): domain Eukaryota; kingdom Metazoa; phylum Chordata; class Lepidosauria; order Squamata; family Viperidae; genus Azemiops; species Azemiops feae. The sequence continues at coordinate 338,961 of JALGBA010004127.1, read as the reverse complement.
CATTTGGCTCTAGGAACAAACTACACATTGTTAAAACAATGGCCCAACTCCAATTTTGGTGCAACTTTGAAAAAATCCTTCTATCAGATCCAGTTTTACAATATTTACTTTATCGTAAGTGATAAAGGGGGAGGGGAATTGCAGGGCTACTTCTATTCAGCATCTACATAAAACCACTTGCTGATCACCACTAGCATGGGGTCAGGTTTCATTATTCTCTTGAGGGCATACAATTGAACACAACTGACCCCTGGCTACTCAGTAACCTTTAAGGGCAACCCCATGAACAGTAAAAGGCAGCAATCAAGCTGGAAAGGGCAAGTGTGTAAGTGATCTTGTTCTAGATGAGGTTGCAGTGGAGGTACCACCTGAACCTGGACAAAGGATATCCTAGCCACGATCCCCATATGCTCCTGTGATGCCTGCAAGGACCCCACAACCACAGTCCTGTCTGCCCAAAAAGAAGTGGAATTACCATAAAATAATGCCTCCCACCCACGCCCAACTCTTCTAAGAAGCCCAGAAGGATATTGTGCTTCACAATACTGAAGGCTACCAAGCTCTCTAGTAAGACAAGAATGGCTGTGCTTCCACTTTCCATGCTTTGCCACAAGTCATCTATGCAGTTTCTGTCTCGTACCACGGGTCCAAGCCCCGATTGCCAAAAGTCCAGATAATTTCCTTCTATCAAGAGAGAATAATGTAATATATGAGCATAACTTACTTGCTCTATGGAGAAATCTCTTATTGTCCACTCAGGTAGGAAAATTTCTGAAGTCATAGCCACTATTATGTCCCCATAGTTCTTGGACTGTTTGTTTGGCCAATACTCTTCACATTTTGTCTAAAAATATAAATGACCCATATGTTATACTCTAAAATAATTTTATTGTCAAATCCTTTCTTGGACTGGAGATACCACAGCTGCAAGATACTACAATAAATCAGCTTCCCATAACATTGTACCAGACAGACATTATGTAACTACAATTCTTACAGAATTCTTAGCCAACAAGAAACTATGAAAATCAGGATTGCATTTTCTTTTTTCTTATGTTCAATTATGTCCAATTCTTGGAGACTGCCTGGACAAGTCCCTGCAGTTTTCTTGGCAAGATTTTTCAGAAGTGGTTTGTCCTTGATTGCTTCCTATCCGCTGAGAGAAAGTGACACTTAGTTGACTTTCTGCCTAAATTGGAACTAGAATTCAGTCTCCCTAAGGACTGATGCCTTGACCACTGCACCAAACTGGCTCTCATTTTTCTTCTACCTTGAAGACTAACATGATTCCAATCACCATCTAGGGAACAGTTACAAGAAACTTCCTCATTCTTCCCACAGAACACTAATTATTGTCGCTCTATGTATATCTACATGGCATGCCATAGGATCAAGTTCTCCTTATCAGCAGCATTACCTCTAAGAACGTAAATTAAATCCAAATGGAAATATGTATCTGTTAATGACTGACTTTTAATTTTTGCCCGTCAAACATTATCTCATTCTTCTACCTTTCCTCTAAACCAGGGGTCCCCAACCCCTGGTCCGTGGACCAGTACCGGGCTGCGGCATGCCAGCAACCGGGTCACACAAACAAGCAAACAAGCATCCGCGAGATGCAGGCAGCACACAAAACCACACACCCTCCGGTCCATGGAAAAACCTCTTTCCACGGAACCGGTCCCTGGTGCTCAAAAGGTTGAGGACCTCTGCTCTAAATTCATTTTGGAATGTTTTACCGTGGACAGACTCTGTATGTTGACTTTTCCTTGCACAGCTACCACAAGGTAACTCTTGCATCTTTAATTATTTAGAACTGGCTATATTGATTTGTGTAAGGAGCAGGGAATAATAGTTTTAAATAAATTCTAATGCCGCTCATGTATATGGTATATAGACAGATGTGGCTGTGTTGTTTTGTAACTGGTCCTAGAAGTTTAAAAAAACTTACCCGGCCTTGTTCAATGCATTTAGTCAACATAACAACTGTGTAAATCTTCTTCTCCCAGATCATGTGCCAGAAATCTTGCACAGTGTTAGGCAAAGGGCCTTGTGCTGCAATAAACTCTTTCTTGGAGTTATACCCCTGTGATAAAAATATGGTCTCAGTATCATTTTTCAACAAACTCACCACTCTAAATAATGTGTTTTAAACACACCAGGAAGACTTACTGGCATATAATTTGCATTAATGTAATCATCAGTTGGATGATTTGGAATTGAAAGTTTAACACGAGAAATATCATCTGCAAGGACAAAAAAAAAAGAGATGTCAGGTCTTGCTTTTTAAATGTAATTTAGGCAAATTCATTAAATAAATAAAATGTATTTATTGTCAAAGGTAATATGCAAAGTGAAAAAATATAAGAAGTGGGGCTACAAGTAAGTTTAATTATGTGGGGTCCTTGGTGCTGTCTGAGCTGGGTGGTTTTCTTGCAGATGTTTCATTACCAAACTATGTAACATCATCAGTAAAATTTAATTATTCAAGCCAAGTATTAAAACTTAGGGAATAAATAATAAAGTGCTAATAAATAAGCACTTCAAACAAATTAATTATGCTTCAAACAATCATATCCCACTAATTTCATTAAAGAAAGGAGCTAAAGAAACTTTCAAATGCAATTTTCAAACGCAATTTTCAAAATGTTTTTTTAGGAGACAATGGTCAATGTATAGCTTTTTATCTGGTACACATAAGAATTTTATTCAGCTCAGTAGAGAAGCATGATTACTGAGAGACAGCTTCTGAGCACTAAACATCTATTTTCTACTTTATTTTTTTGAATGATTGAGACACTTCCAGCATCATATCAAGTATTTAATGGGAATTGGTTACATATGAGAATGTTCCTTTTCATTACTACCTTTAGCTCCTATTTGATGACGGTCCATGCAACAATTGAGGTAGAAAATAAAAGATTATGATGACCTCTCTTCACACAGAATGGCACATCATTAGACTAAACACATAGCATACTAACTTGGCATACTTTAGGAAAAAAAGTTACTTAAATCCTTTTGCAATCAAGAGGATTGAAGGAAATTACAATTCTAGAAATTAGGCTTCTAATGCCAACCTGTACTATATTTAGGATTTGCTTTAGAGATCTTCTTCCAGGTGTCCCAACATGACATGAAAAAGAAAGAGTAACCCTATTATGGTCCCTCCATAATTCTTAAATGAAACATGACAGTCCAGTTCCATCATTCATATCAAATATTGCGTCAAGGGCCAAGGAAAATATGGAGAATTTAAAATCAAAATCAAAGTCGCATTTTCTTTTTCAACTAAGCAGAAAACGTAGCAGGAACTGCTTTGGCCCAAATGGAAGTTCTGATCACATTTTATAAAGTTACAGCTAAAATATTTTCAGTAATAGTAAGAGTAAATAAAAAAGTAGAATGGGGAACTTACAAGGCAAAACATTGTTGTATCTATTTTTTCCTTTGTTTTCTGACAATTCAGCAGCAAATTTAGGCTGATTAGCACCAACTGGCCTGAGATCCTACAACAGAGAAAGATATAATTTATTACTTTTTTTCTCAAAACACAGAAACAGTTTTTGAATATTTAGCATTGCTGTACTTTAGTAATAGTATATACGGGAAAGATAATTATTATTTCTGCTTGTTAGTTTGTTTTCACAATTGAGTTTTGGCTCTGAAATACACTCAAATATATAACTTTTGCAAATTGCAAGAATTCACTTAATGGAAGTGACCATATACACATGGCAAATATTCCTGTATGAATAAGAATTGTTAAAAAGCGTACCTCATACTCTTCGGCAAACCCACAGTTTGAGTCAGCTTTCTGTTTCTTAAAATAAGATTCGTAATTTTCAACTTTAAATAACTTTGATCTGCAAAAGATAAAAATAGCAGTGACTGTTTAGTATACAGTTTTGTTCAAGCCACAAAAAAGTACCAAGTCACTTTGGGACTTAACCCCTTAATTATGCAAAAAATGTCTCTGCATAAGAGCCAAGTGTCCATTGAGAAATGCTGAAGCATATCAAGATATAAATGAGAATCAATAGCAATTTAGAAATTCCAAAAAGCAAAAGCAAAGTGAAACAAAGAAACACTTGAAAAGTGTTTAACATGTAAAGTAAAACAAAAAATTCACTCAAAAATCATATATATAGGTTGGAAAATAAACAGAAATCAGAACGTATAAGTATTTGGGTAGAAAGGTAGAAACAGTAATTCTATTTATTCAGGATGGAAATATTTACTTACTTTTTAGGTCTGGAAAGGAAAAAGGAAAAGGAAAATATAATTATTTTCTTTATTTATTGAGCAAAACAATTTTTTATATATAGTATTTGGGATTCAGCAAAGATTGTAATGAATTCCTTAAAATAAATCACTGTTGTGATATGAATGGTTCTAGTTAAAATTTTGAGAGCAATGCATTGGTTTAAAAATTTACCTTATCCACGTTTATGCTATGTTAATGCTGTTTCCAATTATTTGTTCCTTTTTTCCTGCTTCTTATATACGTTACTTCCTTTGAAACAACTTTAACGTTGTTATTATTAGGATGAAACTAGACATATCATTTACAGAATTAGCCACTACGTGAATGGTTTCCTTAAAGATTAAATGTTTATTAAAATTCTAATCACCTTAATTGTTTGCAAAGCTTTAGAAATGCTATGGAATTTATTTATTTATTTATGTAAATGTTTTGGCGGTTGCCCAAATCCACCCTCTCCCACCCATTTTCAAATCAACATCAGAAAAAAAGTTCAAACAGATTTCTGAATACTAGGCAAAGAAAGAAAAAAGCATTCAACTTACTCTATTTGAGCAAATGGCACTTCGTTATTTCTACCTTTCCTATAAAAGGGGAGATTTGAAAACAAGTTAATTGGGATTTTTATTCTTTAATATTTACATCAAACTAGTTATGTAGCTTTTCATCTAGTTAATGCACTTACATTATACCATAAATTATGCTTTCTGTAGGCAACAACCGTGTTTTCAGAAATTAGTAAAGGATGTTATATTCAATTTTCTGTGACAAGACTTTTCTGAGTAACCAGCAATCCTGCCTTATTATTCCAGAATACAAGCTTATCACCAAGAAAAAGATATGTGTAGCATCAGATATAAAGCAAGAACAAATAAAAAACATGCTGTCCATGTTTTGAATTACAACTCCCATAATCCATTAATAGCTATGCTGACTGGATCTTTTGGCTGAAGATTTCTAGAGGAAAGCACACAAACTATGATCTAGCTGGGAATGCTGGAAACTCCAGGCTTAATCCATTCGGAGAATCTTCATGGACTCTACAGTAGAGATGCCTGTGATTTATCACGAAACTCAAAATTCAGCTGCATTATGAAGTTGTTTTTATACCTTTTCTTTTTCCAGAAGACAAATCCCACAACTGCAACAATAACTAACAGAACCAGAATGCTTCCAACAACACCTCCTGTAATGACAGCTTGAAAGGGGAAAAAAAAGATATATAGTCTTAGTATGAACTTTTATGCTCCCTTACACTATATCTATCTCTATATCTCTATATCTCTATATCTCTATCTATCTATCTATCTATCTATCTATCTATCTATCTATCTATCTATCTATCTATCTATCTATCTATCTATCTATCTATCTAGATGGATGGATGGATGGATGGATGGATGGATGGATGGATGGATGGATGGATGGATGGATGGATAGATAGATCATTTATGCTTTTTAATGATTGTATCCACCCACTTATGCTGGTCTGATTTTGCTATGTTTTTCTGCTTTTATTGCCACGATTTAGTCCTTAATAAAGGCAGCCGACTGAATTGGATCAGCTGTACTTCAAACCTTCATTAATACGCAGCATTAATGATATTAATGGTATAGGACAACAGACCATTTTGTGAGATATAATATAGATATTGACATATTATCGTCCCAGGAAAATAGAATAATTTGGTAACCACGTTGTTTGTTGTATCAATATGCAACTTTAATGGGTTAGCCAGCCAGTATCTAGAGCCAATAAGGGCCCTTCCACGTATAATGGAAATGACAGCAACTCCTAGTCGTACAACAGCTGATAGCATAATATCTACTTTTGTATGCAACCCTCAGGAAAAGCTGTTCTGCAAAGGGGACATCTCACAAAAGTGCATCTCTAGAGTAAATCTTTTATGAGTAATTAAGGAATCATGTAACAGGAATCGTGGGACTTGATGGCATTGACCAATAATATTTGTTATTTCTAACAATAACAAAGCAGCCCTTGTTCCTGAATCTTGCAGCTAAGAACACTAAGTAAAAATTATAGTTTATGAATTGTCATATATGCTAGTACATGTAAGGCTTCAGATTAGCATAGAACAAGTCCCCTGTATACATGCAGATTCCTTTAATAGGGAGAACGCACCAAGTTAAACTATCTAGATGGAGAAAGCTTGGCTTCAGTAATTTACTGATAAGATAGATTCAAATTAGGCTACTGCAGCTTCATCTGCATGGGAATGTCCTAGAATAGTGGCCCCCAATCTTTCCGGCTTGGTGGTCTGGCGGGGGGGGGGGGGGGAGAGGATGGTTCTGTGTAAGAGGTAGGTGTGCGCATATATGTCCTCCACTCTTGCAAGTGGAGCTGTGCGTGCGTACGAGTGCCTGCCGCTCGCGCAAGTGGAGCTGTGCATATGCGCTCATCACTTGCACAGCCCGGTTCCGAACAGGCTGCAGCCCACTAGTGGGCTGCGGCCTTGGGATTGGGGACCCGTCTTAGAAAACAGTTCCAAATATAAGGATAAGAGTGTTTATTTGTTTGACCATTAAAATTATATTATGCTTATGCTTCAGTAATTGCAGGATGTCTTCCTTTATTGTTAGGTTTGAACTAAGCAATGGCTACAATGTGGCCTTCTAAAGGTTAGGGCCAGGCTTTAAATAAATGCTTCTTTCTACAAAGGTTTGCTTGTACATTGAAATCTTCAACAAAAATCTTTCCCTGGATGTCCTTGATATCTGAAATACAATGGATGGTTTTTCAGAGATGGCTACGCCAAGGGTGTATTGCTATTCCCAGGATGGCCTACATCAGGGGTCCCCAACCTCTGGGCCGCGGACCAGCATTGGTTCATGGTGCGCCAGAAAGTGGGTCACAGAAATGGGTGAAGTCACATCCACGCACACACGGGATGCAGGCAGGGCATGAAACCACGCCCCCTCCTGTCCACGGAAAAACCTGTCTCCGCGGAATCAGTTCCTGGTGCCCAAAAGGTTGGGCTGCTGGCCTACATGATGCTCACCCAAAGATTTTATATTTTCCTAACCTGTTATGCTTACTTTTATGTACACTACTTTTATGCTATTGTCTATTTATGAACATACAATTTCAATTTCCTCTTCAACTTTAATAAGGATTTTAATCAGAAGATTCAAAGAGCTGAGTCAGAGTAGAGCTGGGTTGGCAACAAGAATTTGATTAATACCTGGATTCTGAGGTAAGACAACAGACGGTGAGAGAGGTGAGAATGAGACATAACTCTTCTGTGTGTTGACAAAGGTCTCATTCAAAAATGCAATTTTAGTGAAAGCAGCAACACATGCCCTAATCAAGGGTAAGGAAGAAAGAAAATAATTATTAGGCTGAAATACAGTCAAGAGTTTTCAGAGTTATGTAGATTACTCATTCATCATGTTTTGTTTATATGCATTATAAAGATACATTATGAAACATGAGAAAAATTACCTGTATGAACTAAGAGCATCTAATTTTCCATTAAAATAACCATATGTTGTAGATTCACTTCCTATTTCAACATCATAATCCTGATTTTTGGTAGAAGATGAACGCTTTTCTTCAGTTTTGATATATGCAACATAACTATTTGTTTCTTTATTCCTGAAATCATTATATGTGTACTTTAAAGCCTCATTTGAGACTGTACCTAGTTAGAAAAATAACACATTGCAAGGTAAGGTTAAATGATACGCAGCATTTCAGCAGAATACTGTTATAACTTTTTTTTTAAATGAAAAAAAATCAGTGAGATGAATTTTTAATATTTTAATTGCCTGGGAATCGGTATTTATCTCACTTCTATAGATGCAAGCTTTTGTATTCCTCAACAAAAGTTACAGTGCAAATTTCTAAAAACTGTTAACTTAATTCACTTTTGGAAATGGTTTATATATAGTTTTAAGAGTACATGAATAAAATGGTGTTTTGTTAATTTGGTTTCTAGAATTTATTGGAAAAAAAGGAAAAAAAAATTAAATGTTTCTGAAGTAGATTATATTGCCTTTTAATTTTCCAAGTCACCACTGGAACAGATGTAGCCTTTTTACTTCATCTTTTGCTTTTTTTAAAAAAAGGAATGTTCTATACTCATACTCCTTAACCAATTTGGGTAGGTTGATGAGGACAATACTACAAATTTTGCAAGGGAGGACATTTCTAATAATTTCTGCTTATTGTTTTGTAACTCAATTGTATGCTGAGCAATTGTTTAAGTACATGGCTGGTCTCTTCTCTGCCTTCAACATGTCCTGCAATTTATAGAAATTATATAATTCCAACATGACTTAGAAAACTACTTTAGCATAGGTTTATTTTATGCATATCCTTGTTCAAAACAAAGCTCTGCACAACACACAAATGCAAACTCAGGTGTTGAGTGCTTTACAAACCAAAATGAAGAAACATTTAACTCTGTAACTACTGTAATTGAATCAATGGATTCATATGGAATTGTTCTGGAGATTTTATAGGAAAGGAGACTGGGAGCTAGTTTCACACCAAACTACTGCCAACCCTCTTGAAATTAAAGGCATTTCCTCATATTAAATGCCCACATTCACTAAATTAAGAATTAATGGTATACAGGGCTGTATTTACAACACTCACAGCAGAGTTACTGGTTTGAGATGGATGGCCATACAAAACTGCATGTACAGTATGTATATATACATAAATAAATTTCTGTCCCCTAATGTGAATGATAGGTGGAACATTATTGTGAAACAGTCACCACAAAAATACTATTTTGACAATAATCACCTAGAATTAATACAATGTATCACACTGCATTATAGTGCATTTATCCTACCAAAATACAGATACAATACTCTGGGGACTGACAGGCCCAGAGTCACCCAGCTGGCTTTCATATCTACAGAAGGCCTACAACCAAGTCTCCTGGTTTCTGTGCCAGCCCCTTAAGTATTATACCAAAACGGCTCTCAGCAATTATATAGAAGTTGTTTCTTTTTTCTTTTGTGATACTTTTCTGATTTCCCAGTTTAACCCACAACTATGATAATTCCTAGTCTTCCATCAAATAAAGTCCAACCTGATTAGCTTTTCAAATCAGCCAAGAACATCTAAATATAATTTGCAGGCATGCAATAATATAACTGCTATTCTCGTAACAGTTTTTAAGAACAAGCGGGGTGATTTTTGCATATGGCACATACTGGATCTATGTGCTGGTTTAGAATTTAGCTTTGACATACTTTTGCTTTTCTTTTCTTTTCTTTTAATAAAAGAGCCCTCACACAGTATAGTATACAGTAAATCGTCATGACGTAAAGACAAAATATTTTTAGATCAATGGGAAAAATAGTTGTCCTAGGGATGTCGTATTTTACCTTCTGATGTGGTAATAATTACTGCATATGCTGTTATAGGTCCATGACTTGAACTAAAACTGTTGAACTGAACATTTAAAGAGTTGTGGCTGGTTGCCTTGACAGTAGGGGACTTGGTCAAAGGTGGGGGATCTGTAAAAGAGAAAGTAACTATGAATTTATCAGGATATGGAAGGAATAATAATAATAATAATAAAACCACTGTGCCAAACTACCACTGCCCAGAGAGTCATTCACAAAGCAGCAACCCTTAGCACATCATATAAATTTTATGACCCCATGTTCCAAGTACTATTACATTTGTGTTCGAAGCACCTATCAAGGCGCTTCCAGGTTGAAAGGATTAGCTGGTGACATCACCGTTGCCAAGGGGATGCCCAAGGGGGCTCCTTTCATGTCCCTGTTACTTTCCCACCAAAATGGTACCTATTTATCTACTTGTATTTGCATGCTGTCAAACTGCTAGGTGGGCAGACGTCAGGCAAGGATGGGAGCTCATTCCGTATTGCCTAATTATGTGCCATCAAGTTGATGTCAACACTTGATGGCCACATACATATCACTTATTAATAAGAAAATGTCCCCCTCTGTATATCGAAAAAAACTGTATATACAATATATGAAAAGAAACGGAGGTACCATTTTTCTTCAGACAGATCTGCTCTAGTAATTTATTAAGAAATTTATAAAGAATTTGAGGGGTGCCAGAAAGAAAATGGAAACACTAACCACAGAGGTTTTCATGTAAGTATGTTTCTCATGTAAAAACACACACACATCCAATAGCTGTAACATCTTTATTCATTCAACAAGTACATACAAGCTTTAGTTATATGCTTACCAGTGATACTTGTGCGGCATTTTTTTTCCTGAGGAACACTTATTTTCTCACATGAAAGGGTGACAATTTTAATGGTATAAGTGGTAAAGTAAGTCAGGTTTGTCACAATGGTTTGATTTTGTTTTTCCTCCAAAGTCTTGTTCCAATTATTGTTTAGGACCTTAATTCTGAAGCCTTTATAACCTCCTTTTGGAGTAGTCCAGTTTAGACTTAATTCTGGCTCTTTTTCTACCGGATTGCAGTCCAATCTATCCACTGATGCTGGATCTACAATAAAACAGAACGTCTATGGCTGTCACATTTACTATTTAATAAGCAGACAAATCTGAATAAAAAGTGCAGTAGGATGGAGCAGAGAAAAACACAATGTCTTCCTTAGTTATCTATTTTTTTAAAGAGTTTTCATCCTAGCAATGCAAATGGGGTATTAAGAGAAAAACCATATCAACATAAACAGGAGTTATTATCGCACAAGGAGAAAAATACTGAAGTAAAATAAATTTCATGCACTCAGTGAATGAATTTAGGGTATTCTTTAACAATTTCTGTGGAGTAAGCTCTCTTGGATTCACTGGCATTTATTTCTGAGGAGACCTGAACAGATTTCCATTTCCATTAGCAACATTCTCATTGTCACAAATTTAAAAACATTTGAGGAAACATTCGCTATGACTTTGAAAAGATTCAGAATTACATTTATGTAGTATAAGGATTGATTCATTGGGGGGGGGAACAAGCTCCTATTTGCTATAATCTGTTTTTTAATCTTCTACTATCATCTTTAGACTTCTATTTGTCCTGAGTATTTTGATTTCAAGACAATCTTGGGTAGATATTGGCTGGTTTCACTCAACACATTTAATGAAGTTATAGTCAGAGATACAACATGGTCTGCTTTGTTAGTTTTCTCATTGTTTAGATTTTTTTTTTCTTGGAGTTTAGCATGGTACAACAGACCATTTTTTGAGATATACTATAGATATCATCCCAGCAAAATAAAATGATTTGGTAAGTATTCTGTCTGTTGTATCAATATGCTACTTTAATGTATTAGCCAGCCAGTAATTGGAGCTAATAAGGGCCCCTCCATATATGATGGAAATGACAGCAACTCCTAATGGTACAAGAGCTGATAGAACATAATGTCTACTTTTGTATGCAACCTCCAGGAAAAGCTATTCTGCAAAGGAAACATCTAACAAAAGTGCATCTCTAGAGTAAATATTTTTTGAGTAACCAAGGAATCATTTAACAGGAATCGTGGGACTTGGTAGCATCGACCAATATCTCTTAAAATTATCTATCTTATTATTTAGTTGCTGTACTAGCCCAGATGGGGAAATAAAGAAATAATAGGGCTTAATTATTGTTAGATATAAGGTAACATCTAATTGAAAGATAACAGCATATCTGAATACTATTTTTGTTCACTCCGGTAAACCATTCTTTTCTTCTACTGCACCTGCCCTCAGAATACCATTCCCCCTGTTGGTCTTTCAAAAGGGATTGGGTGGTTAGGTGAGACTATGGGTTATTATTATGCCTGTTGCCATCTTTTTTACACTTTGTTGTGTATTGCTATTTTTTTATTACTGTGCCAAAATTCTTAAACTCTTCCCCACCTAGAGTGGCTTTTGTTACACTGAATAAAATAAATAAAACCTTCAAACCAGTTTTCAGATGTATCCAGCACAAAGATTTCCCTCCATGTACAAATCATATGAAAATGTTTATTCTGTGCTGAGAGCAATTTGCACGTCTTTAGCATGTACATCTCTAGAGACTTACTTGTGCAATGAATTATGCTCTTGGGTATTCCTTCAGTCTTGTTGTCTGCTGCTATGGAATATATGCTGAATTGATACACAGTACCAGGAATTAGCTCTGAAATTTCAGAGCTAGTAGTTGGGGATATTTTATCAGATTTTTCACCGATGAGTATCCTATAAGAGTATGTAGAAGCAGCTGCATCAGGACTTTTCCATGATATGTTGACCATAGTTGTACTGACATCTTCGACTCTGATGTCAAAGACTGAACTAGGTTCTGTAAAGGAAAAAAAAGTATTTGAATACACACATACATATAAATGCACCTAGGACAGTGATGTCATTGTTGTCAATATCATCATCTCATTTATTATTCATTAAACCATATATACCTTAATCATAACCAATTCAAATTTTCATTCTGTACTTATAGCAAGTCCACTTCATCTGCCAGGTAAAAGGAATGGATTATTAAAGTAGTAATCCAGAACAGAGTTCCCCAAACCTTCCATGTTGGCAGTCCGGGGGGAGGGGGGAAAGAGGGGATGGTTTTATGGGAGGGGCAGATGCATGCGTGCACAAGCACCCATTGCTCGCACAAGTGAAGCCGAGAGTACTTGTGATGCTCATGCAAGTAATGTGCCAAGCGCTCACATGAGTGAGGTGACGAGTGCTTATGCAAGTGAGGTATTGATTGCTCGTGCGAGTGGGGCCCCAAATGCCTGCGACGCTTGCATGAGTTGAGCTGTGCCAGCCAGCTACTCACGCGGACCAGTTGCGAATAGGCCACAGGCCAGTAATGGGCTGCGGCCCAAAGGTTGGGGATCCATGGTTTGGAACAGGGCTTTTCAACCTTTTCAAAGATTGTACCACTTTTAGCACATGACAATATTTGAGTACCACCAGTGCTTAGCAAGGTGTCAAAAACCTGATGACTAAAAAAAAAAAAGGGGGGGGGATTTTGGATTTTACTGATTAGATTCATTTGTTGTTATAGAAATGGCTAGTTTATAATATTATGGAAAAGTAAAAAGTTGAGGTTCAATGTTAATGCTTCCTTCTACTGCAACAGAAGAAGTCTGTTCTTTTTCCCTTCTCCCCCTCACTTTTTCCCCTTTTTCCCTCCCCACTGTGTCCTACTATTTGCTTTTGTGTTTTTGTATTTTATTCTATAATCTAATAAAATATTACAAACTATAGAAAAAAAGGAAAAAAGTACCAGTTTTAATTTCTTTGGGGGCTATTCCTGTGCTGAATCACTTTCCCTTTGCACTGACAAATGTATGAATTTATCCATGTTTATTAATATACACCATTACCAGCTAGCTCAGGGGTCTTCAAACTTGGCACTTTTAAGACTTGTGGACTTCAACTCCCAGAATTCCTCAGCCATTATGGCTGGATGAGGAATTCTGGGAGTTGAAGTCCACAGGTCTTAAAGTTGCTATTCCAATAACCAAAGCACACAAAGGAGCCTCTGAATTACAAAACGCTGTAAAAACTGTACAAAAATCCTTATGGTAACCCAATCAAGCTGCCAGCTGATCCAGAACTAAATAAACCCACCTTCTTTCCGACATGCCGGCTTTTCATTTCATCAGCGCTGATTGCATTCTTCTGGCTGGAGAAAATGAACAAGGGGACTTTTTCTTCCAGCAACAGCTGCTGCTTCTTCTCTGTCCCTGTTTCCTCCCTGCCTGCTAACCTCTCCTTCTCCTTCCCTGTTCTCTTTTTTTCCTTTTCCCTCCCAAACCACCTCCTTTTATAGCCTCTCCTCTCCCCCCCCCCTTTTTTCTTCAGTTCACCTCCAGCTCCATGCTGCTTTTGGAAGCGCCAATCAGCTGGAGCCAATTAGCTGGAGTTCTGCTGGCTCCTGGGCTTCTGCCGAGCCCAGACAGTCCTGCAGCTGCATCTCCATCAGGCTTGGGTTGCTTCGGCTCATTCCCCTCCCCTGCTACACTTGGCTAGCAGTCGCGTACCACCTGCCATGTGGCAAAGTACCACAGGTAGTACGTGTACCACCGGTTGAAAAGCCCTGGTCTAGAACACAAGGTGCCTAACTTACCCCCCCAGAGACGGTAATCAGACCCACTCTTAAATTAAATTTTAAAAAGTAATTTAAAATGTAGATCAAGATTCTTTCAAAATGTCAGAATTCTCACATAATATCTCATGTAATAACACTGAAAATAAACACTGAAGAAAAATTATGAGATTTTGGTATTCTGGAGGGAAAGTTACTGAAAAACCACAAGAGGTGACAAGATGGGAGTGGGGATCCAGGTCATTCATTATGTGATGAAACCTGAAAAACCTCTATATTATATTACAGAATGAAAACAAAAACTAAGATAACTTCCTTCCCAAATGCCCTGGAAACAACTCTTTTCTGAGTGCCTCAGAGATCTTTGTTAGGGAATAGCTGTACCCCCAGCTTTTTTGGGGGGGGAGGGGGAGACAATTGCCACTAATCATGCACAAGATTTATCTTAGAAAGGATGGCTGAGACTCAGTTTTTCTGTTTGCATTAAGAAAGCAAAATTAAACTTCCAGCATTATTTGACACACATTTCTGATACCTGTATCAACACTTTTTTCTCTATCATTTTTTTCCCTTACGGCACAAGGAAACAAGGGAACACTTCAAAAGGATAACCTCACTAAATAAGACAAGGTATTCTAGAAGTCTGAGTAGAAAATTCTGAGCACTGCTGAGATTCATGGCTTCAAGAAATGGTAGTAGCTTATGACAAAATAAAATTGGGAGTTGAGGTCAAATTCTGGTGATTTCATAGATGCATTTCTACAGTTTCTAAGCAGCAATGCAGAAGTGGACTGATGTTTCTTTCAAGGGTTTCAGTCAAATCTACAAGCATGGAATCTACTATCCAAAGACTAAACAGATTCTGCTTAGCTACCAAGCTCAACCAGGGTTAGAGAAGTACTGCCTCTGGTGAGATTTATAACAAAATCATGGGGTAGAGAAAAACACTGATTCGAAGATATTTCAATATTTTCGACTACTTGAAGCACAGGTTCAGTTTTATGGAAAATGCAGCTTTGGAGCATCCATGCACTATATATGATGTGATAATGCTAATAAATAATAATTTACTTGCAAATGTTGTTCAACCTAAAAAAAATAGTCAATTAAAGCTTTAATAAAGGCACTGCCATCAGTAAAGTTAAAGATTTCATGGAATGTTATTGAGCAATAGAGATGGGCTAAGCTATCTTGTTCTTCCCTACAAGTTTCCAGCTCTCAAGATCCAACCAGTGAGCTGGGAAGAGTTAAAGTAACTAGCATTTGTGTTTAAAATATGTTTTCTGACAGTTAGGACAATTAATCAGTGGAACAACCTGCCTCCTGAAGCTGTGAATGCTCCAACATTGGAAGTCTTTAAGAAGAGACTGGACAGCCATTTGTCTGAAATGACATAGGGTTTCCTGCCTGAGCAGGGGGTTGGACTAGATGACCTCTAAGGTCACTTCCAACTTTATTATTATTATTATCATCATCATCATCATCATCTGAACAGTTTCAAATGTAATTGTATCAACATGAAAGCAGACTTGTATAAAACGGATTTGTTAGTGGCAACAGATCTACATTGATTGCCTTCTGGGAAATGTGGTTTTAATTCCTATCTCTTTCGTTTTGGGAAAGCACTTTCACTTTCACCACATTCATACACATCGACTCTGGAAAGCAATAAGAGATTAGTTTTATTTGTCAAAGCTGCTTACTACCGGAAGACAGGGGCTTTCCAAATTATTTCTTCTTCAGGCTATTACCTACATGATTACTATACTGATTATTGGTTCATTATTCACAACGCTTTGTAAGACAGCCATGTTGTGACAATGAAATGCACTAATAAATAGAAGGTGTCTGGCTCAAGATTTCCAATAACCATTTTCTTAAATTCTGATGGTGATGTAGGAGGTGACCAGGCTGAGCCCGAGGGTGGGCTCAAATGCGTCATCAGTTTAGAGACATTCTGCTCCCACAAGAGACCTAAGTCCAGCCCTCTTTGAATCCCATTAACTCCTATCTAATATCAATTTGTCTCGATCATTAGTAGATCCGATACTTGTGGCAGAGTGGTTAGAATGCAGTATTGCAGGCTAATTCTGCCAACTGCCAGCAGTTCGATTCTGAGTGACTCAAGGTTGACTCAACCTTCCATCTTTCTGAGGTTGGTAAAATGAGGACCCAGATTGTTAGGGGAAATATGATGACTCTGTAAATCACTTAGAGAGAGTTGTAAAGCACTAAGACGTGGTATATAAGTCTGAGTGCTATTGCTATGGAATAAAATTGAGGTACTTTGAACTAAAATCCTGTTCCGGGTTATTTGTGCCTGACAGGTACAAACATTTGTTTTTTGTTTAAATGTTTTTAACAAATCCCAAATTGTTATAACATGTCAAGCAGCATTGTTAATCATATGTTAATATTGCACTAAAATATTAGTCTTTCATCATGTTAGACTTTATTTAACTCCATACTGTGCATTTATAAAATAAACAGAAAAAAAATCACGATTTAATACACTTACTTGTATAAACTTTTGTTTCATTTGGGTCTCCTTCAGTTTTACTGCCATTGATTTGTGCAGATATTACAAACTTGTAAAATTTTCCAGGTTCCAAGTTAGGAATTGACACATATGTAGTATTAGAAAGGATGCTAAAAGGATGTCCATCAATACGTATTAGGTAAATGTAATTTGGTGCATTTGTATCATTATTTTTCCAACTTAAATCCAGGGATGTAGTATTGATATTTTCAGCTTTAATATCATAAACTGGACTGGGCTCTGTTTAAGAGAAAAAGGCATTATCTTAGATACTAAAGTGAATAAAGATTTTGCTATTATAATGGACGGTGAATGCAGCTACTCAAATAGTACTGACATAGGTATAGATATAACTATGTGGGTTTTCAAACAACATATATAGGAATACACAGGAGAAAAATAAATATACAGGAAAAAGGGGCATGGAATTCTGTGCACAATACTCTCCGTTATCCCAGCCAATTATGCCTTGATTTATTTGCAATGAACAAAAAGATCAAAAAGGACATTTCTTTGGGACTATCAGAATATTTTTCCCTTATATTCTAAGACAAATAATATACGAAGTATATGTATCTGTGTATGTGAACAAGGAGAATCACTTGTGAAAACAGTAATGAAACTAAGATTCTCAGTCATAGTCAAATCTGTTAATTGAAGCAAAACACATATAAATGGAAAAAAAAATGTTTCAATATATTCCTAATGTGAAGATTTAAAACATAAGTGAAATTGCTAAACTTTTAGTATTAATACTTTCTGTTGGCTGTCTTAAATAAAATTTCAGGATATATGTAGTAAAATGTATGTTTGCATGTGTTTGGGTGTTTTGTTTTTCTACAAATACATTACAGAGATGGGTCAAATAAGGTTTTGTGGGCAAAATGTTGCTGTTTGAATAGAGCCTAAAATTAAGACCCTAGTTAGATATAGCTCAGAGGAATTTGAAACAGCCATAAGCCCTATATAGAAATGAGGGAGAGAAAGTGATTGTAGCAGAAAAATTCTTACCAAACATAATTAATTTCTCTAAATATATCTGGAAAATACATGTCTAAAACAAATACAGGTAGTCCTCGACTTACAACAGTTCATTTAGTGACCATTCAGTTACAACAGCACTGAAAAAACTGACATGACCATTTTTCAGTTACGACCTTTGCAGCATCCCCATAATCATGTGATCAAAATTCAAATGCTTGGCAACTGGTTCATATTTATGACCGTTGCTGTGTCCTAAGGTCATGTGATCCCCTTTTGTGACCTTCTGAGGAGCATAATCAATGGGGAAGCCAGATTCACTTAACAACTGGGTTATTATCAACTGCACTGATTCACTTAACAACTGTGGCAAGAAAGGTTGTAAAATGGGACAAAACTCACTTAAAAATATCTTGCTTAACAACAAAAATTTTGGGCTCCATTGTGGTCATAAGTTGAGGATTACCTGTAATAGTACTTTTGAAAAATACAAATAGTCACATTTGTACAGTTTTCAAAATAAATGCTCTATTTTAGATGCATTATCTCTTATTCATTTATCTGTTTGGGCATTTGTGCTTCTTTAATTCCAATATGGAGGGCCACCTTTTTCCAATTTCAATAGATTTAGAAACATAATGTGACAATGTGATACACATTGTTTTGTACACTTTTAAAAACTGAGGATACCAGTGAAATCTGTGCATTAGTACACTATTGTTCTCTTGCACTAGGCTCCATAATGGCAGAATTTGGCACTTTCATTTCAAATAAATTACAAATCAAGTTTATACATTATTCTAGGACCAATCAGAAGTTGAGGTTTACCTATACCATCACATCATTTAAATGAACTTACTTGTATAAACACTTGTATCTGTTGGCTCTCCTTTATTACCATCAATTTCTGCATATATTTTAAACTTGTATAATGTTCCTGGTTCCAAGCCAACAATTTTCACATACGGAATATTAGAAGTTGTATTGTCAAAATAATCAGTTCCATTGATATAAATTTGATAAGTATAATTAGATGCTTTTGTATCATTATTTTTCCACTTTATATCCAGAGTTGTGGTGGTGACATTGTCAAATTCAATATCATACACTGGACTGGGTCCTGTTTAAGAGAAAAAAGGCCTTTTCGTTATTCAGTATAAAGCATACTAGACAGACATTGGTTGAATGATATTCTTAATGGTTTCAATAGATGCATAAAAGTTGAATGAATATCTGCAAGAATTTTACTCAATTTAATTTAAACTAGTTAAGGGTTTGGGTGAACTTAACCAGTGCCTGGTAGGAATGTGAGGGGAAAAGATGAAGCTTGTATAGAGTAAATGTGGACATTCTATTTTCATCCAGCCTTCTCAGCAGTATGAATATTAACATCAAAATAAATCCATTATCATGCATTTTTCTCCAATTAGGTCTTCAGCAAAATGCAAACCACTTTCTTTTTATATCTTAAAAAAAGTGCACTGCTGAAAGTTGCAAACAGAGGAAATTACATTTTTAGCCTACAGCCTTTCTTGATTATTTTACTCTGGAGTAACATTCAAATATCAGGGAAACCCTGCATAAAAATCACAAAACATTCAAAACTTCACAATACAATTCACTTCCAGTCCATACAATCCTCATTTTACAAAATTCACAACAGCAAAGCAGCAGGCTGGCCATTGAATTGCAGTACATTAAATTTCCTGCACTGTGAATGGAGACATCGCAATACCAATTCTCCTTCATAATTAGTCCTTAAATCTTTTTAGCAGGTGCAATTATGGTGCAAAATTCATCAGTCAATACAAACAAATCAAATCTGAGAATGTTTCCCAAGAAAAAGGGTAGAATGCAAATAATGTCAAGTTGCTATTGTCTCCACTATTGTAACATGCAAATTATATCACTTAGATCAGACATGTCAAACTCGCGATGTCACGTGACGTCGCGCAACATATTGGGACAATTTTGCCATTGCCGGCAATGGGGTGGGCGTGGCTTCCATGTGACGCGTCCGGCCCGCGGGCCGGCAGTTTGACACCCCTGACTTAGATGGAGCAACGTTTACCCCAAAGCAGCGCACATGCAGCTAGATATGTTCAGACCTAATTGCACACGTTGCGGGAGGCTGGGAGGTCTGGCGCAGGCTAAATGCAAGTTGGGGAAAACAGGGGAAGGCCTGGAAGCCCAGTGCAGACCACAGGCGAGTGAAAGAATACATACTGGAGCAATTTGCTGCCTTCCCTGCCAGCTTCCCCATTGACCTCGCTTGCGGGAAGCCGGCAGAGAGGATTGCAAATGGCAGTCACATGACATGGCTTCCTGCAACATCATAATTGCTAATTGGCACATTGAGCATACAGACTGTGGTCATTTGACTATAAGGGGTGCTGTGATGGCCAAAACTTTTGAGGACTGAATATATGTTTATTTTTTCAGTACCATCCTAACTTTGACCCAACAATGCTTTTTCCCAAAGGTAACTGGACTTTCTTGGTTTTTTTTTTGTTTTTTTTAAAATTCACTTCTCAGCCAAGAAACTTCTTCAGAACATCCAGTTGCCTTTTGAAAAAGCACCTTTGAGACAATCATGACCTGGATGATTGAGAATCTCTATAGACATCATAACTCTGAACAGCCACTAAACGAAGGGAACGAAGGCTGAGGACTGTCTGTACGTGATAGCCTCTTTTGTTTAACCCTGCATCATAAATACTCCTGTACAGCTTTACTCCTAGAGTGCACATATGCAAATAGTCACACTTCATGGCATATTTTACGCAATCACATTATTGAAAGAACTGAATGGGATCCTAGAGAGTTCAGGCACAACCACTGTGTTGTAGATCCATGTCCCTGGCTTGTGAAATCTTCCCCGGAGGTGACATGTAGGTGGGTTCTGGCAGTGGTTAACGCTTCTTTATGGGAGAGGGTGGTGCCCCAGTCTTTTATGGAGGCTATGGTCCACCGTTTTCTTAAGAGGTCATTGCTAGACCCCATCCTATTGGATAATTTTTGTCCTATCTCCAACTGTCCTTTTCTGGGGAAAGTTGTTGAGAAGATGGTTCCTGGATGAAATAGATTATTTTGCCACCTTTGGTATTGGATGGGGTTGCACTGCCCCAGATGGACCCGGTGAGTAATCTGGGAGTTCTTCTGGACTCGCAACTCCTGCTCACAGATCAGATGGAAGTGTCATGGCACAAAGGCCTTCATGCAACTGTTGGTGGAGTATCAATTATCCCTTTCCTGGATCAACAAGCCCAGCTCATACTCACTCATGCCCTAGTTACCTTCTATCTTGACTATTACAATGCTATTTACATGTGGCTGATGCCTTTTGGGAAATATCCAGAAGCTTAAATTGGTTCAAAATAGTGACCCACATGGTTTTGTGCACATCTAAATTTGCACATAGGACATCTGTTCTGAGAACTGCATTGCTTGCCAATTTGCTTCTAGTTTTAATTCAAGGTGCTTTAAAGGCCTACATAGCCAGGTTATTTGAAGGAGTATTTTTTCCCATTACATCTACCCGATCCAGCAGAGTGGGGAGGCAGACTATGTTACGGACCTGCTCTCTTAAGGAAGTCCATCTGGTGCGACCAAGAAGAACGGTCTTCTCCTTCCATGTGGAAAAATCATGCTTGTGGAAATAAGATTGGCCTCCACCTTGATACTCATTCAAAAGGGACATAGTTTTGCCAGCGGACTTGGGGATATGGAGCCTGATTGTTGTCAGGGGAAGGGAGAGTTTATTTCTGTAAGCTGCCGAGAGTCACTGTGACTTGTGCAGACATATAAATTTTCTTAATAAAATAAAATACATAAAAAATAATATACATTAGATCTCCTAATTCAGAAAGTTGCAAAAGATGATCACATGACTCTGGGACATTGCAACCGTCATAAATATAAACCACTTGCCCAGTGTCTGAATTTTCATCATGTGACCCTGGGGATGCTACAATGGCAGTAAGTGTGGAAAACATCATAAATCACTTTTTTCAATGCCATTGTAACTCTGAATCATCACTAAATGAACTGTTGTAAATCGAAGAATATCTGTACTTATACTTTTCTATGTATAGTATGCTGGAAAGAGTTTTCCAGTTTTCCAGCATTCTATACATGGTATCCTTTTTTGTTCAACTCTTTATCAGAAATGTATAATTTTTACCGATGTAGTGCACATGCAGACAGATGAAATCACACCTCATCGCATATTTTATATAAATATTTTATGTAATAATGAAATATACATCACATGTCTTAATTTAACACACTTACTTGTATAAACATTTATTTCATTTGGATCCCCTTCGGTTTGATTACCATCGACCTGTGCATATATTTCAAACTTGTATGACGTTCCAGGTTCCAAGTCAGAAATTGATACATAGGTAGTATTAGAAGTTATATTATCAGAACGACCAGGTCCATCAGTATATATTCGATAAGTGTAATTTGATGAATTTGTATCATTATTTTTCCATGTTAAATCCAGGGATGTATTCGTGATCTTTTCAGCTTTAATATCATAAACAGGACTGGGCTCTATTAACGAGAAAAAGACATTTAGATTAGTGAATATGAAAATATATTGTATAATAGATGCACACAGGCTGTATGGTATTCCTCGTGGTTTCAATAGGTGCACGGCTATTGCATAAAAATATCTGCAGGAGTTTTAACTCACTTTGTAATTGAAACTAGTTAAGAGTTTAGGTGAATGTAATCAGTAGCAATGTGAGGAGGAAAAAAAGGTGAAGTTTCTATAGGAGTGAAATGTAGACATTCCAGTGGTTAAGTCCCCAGGCTAAAAACCAGGAGACTGTGAGTTCTAGTCTTGCCTTAAGACACAAAAGCCAGCTGGGTGACTTTGAACCAGTCACATTCTCACAAACCAACCCACCTCATAGGATTGTTGTTGTGGGGAAAATAATAGGAAGGTGTAATAGGCATGTTTGCCAGCTTGAGTTATTTATAAAAATAATAAAGGTGGGATATAAATAATAAATAAAAACAAATGAAATGAAATGAATATTAGCATAAACGTATGTCTACTTCATGCATTTTTCTCTCATCAAGACTTAAGCAAAATGCAAAGCATTCTCTCTTCCCATCTTAAAAATGTATTACTCAAAACTGTACCCCAAGAAAATTAGATTTTTAGTTTAAATTATGTAAAATTTATATTTAAAAGAGTTGATGATACAGAAAGCAAGATAATTTTGTATTAAATATTTAGACAAATGACCCTTTAGTAATTTATATTAAGATGTCCTCCTATTAGGGAAAATGCATATAAAAGCTCTATAACTTTAAACTTTTCAACCTAAAATATAAAACAATTATTAGTTTGGAATAAAGTTGAATTAACATGCATTGAAAAATGAACCAGATATTTACCAATCTCTATATTCTTAATGCCTCAATGCTTATTCTGCACCCCTACAGAGACTATGACTTTTTAGAAGCTCTTTTGCAAGTGATGTCACAACAAGATGACCAACAAAGATTTTTTTTCTCTTTAGGTTAATCTCCAGGTGTGGAATGCCACCAATAGAGAATCATATTTGTTTAAAACTTCTGGGCAAAGAAAAGAACTTTTGATTTCCCCAGGCTTTTTATTCCTGCATTTTTTATCAAACATTTTTCCTGGAAATTTGCAGATCTTCTTAACTTTTAAGATAATGCAAATTTAGAGGAAGAACTGAGGTGTTAATTTATTCTCCTTTGTCCTTTCAGTTTAAGTCTCAACAATTTATTTATTCTCTTATATAATAAGTTGGTGCCAAAATCTTTATTGGGTCGCCTAATTATAGTGTAAAATTAATAAATCAATACAAATAGACCAAATCTCAGAATATTTCACAAGAAAAATGATGGAATGCAAATATTGTCAAATTGCTACTTACTCCACTATGGTAATATGCAAATAATATCCTTTAGATGTAGCACAATATACAGGTAGTCTTCGACTTACAACAATCGAGCCCAAAATTTATGTTGCTGAAACATTTGTTAAGTGAGTTTTGCCTCATTTTATGACCTTTCTTGCCACAGTTGTTAGGTGAATTACTGCAGTTGTTAAGTTAGTAATACAGTTGTTAAGTGAATCTGGCTTCCCCATTGATTTTGCTTGTCAGAAGGTGGCAAAAACTGATCACATGACTCTGGGACACTGCAACCGTCATAAATATGAGTCAGTTGCTCAGTGTCTAAATTTTGATCATGTGATCCTGAGGATGCTACAATGACAGGAAGTGTGAAAAACATCACAAGTCACTTTTTTCAGTGCCATTGTAACTCTGAATCATCACTAAATGAACTGTTGTAAATCGAGGAATATCTGTACTTATAATTTTCTATGTATAGTATGCTGGAAAGAGTTTTCCAGCGTACTATACATGGTATCCTTTTTTGTTCAGAAATGTATAATTTTTACCAATGTAGTGCACATGCAGACAGATGAAATCACACCTCATCACATATTTTATATAAATATTTTATGTAATAATGAAATATACATCACATGTCTTAATTTAACACACTTACTTGTATAAACATTTATTTCATTTGGATCCCCTTCGGTTGGATTACCATCGACCTGTGCATATATTTCAAACTTGTATGACGTTCCAGGTTCCAAGTCAGAAATTGATACATAGGTAGTATTAGAAGTTATATTATCAGAACGACCAGGTCCATCAATGTGTATTCGATAAGTGTAATTTGATGAATTTGTATCATTATTTTTCCATGTTAAATCCAGGGATGTATTAGTGATGTTGTCAGCTTTAATATCATATACTGGACTGGGCTCTGTTTAAGAGAAAAAGGCTTTTACATACTGAATGATAATCAAGATTAAATATTTAGCATTTTTTCTGTAGGGTTAGAAATCATCATGTAAAATGCAAATTTTTAGTTCGCACAACATACAATATGTCTCTACTTAATAATTTTGACAAATTAGGGGTTTATTATAATGTTACAATATTAATGCTTTGGATGATGACTGAAAAGCTGGACTGGGCTCAGTTTAAGAAAAACAATTAAATATTTGTTTCAAATTATCTTGGATTAGGAATGGAGTATGTGCCAAATTGTCAATTACACTGACAGACATAAAACCCTATTTAGGTTTTCAAAGAACGTATATAAAATAAACTGTGAAAGAGGCATGGAATAATACTTTGCCCATTTATTCCCCACCTCCACCCCACCCCCCCAGTTGTATTTGCCTCAATTTTATTTCACTTTTACTTCAATTTCCTTCCACCGAACAGAAAGATGAGAAAGAACATCTCTTTTGTGTCAATTGAAGCATAGCTTAATTTTTTCCAATAACTACTACAGGTGATCCTCGACTTACAACAGTTCATTTAGTGACCATTCAAAGTAACGTCACTGAAAATAGTGACTTATGACCATTTCTCACACGACCGCTGCAGCCTCCCCATGGTCACGTGATCAAAATTCAGACGCTTGGCAATTAGTTTATATTTATGATGGCTGCAATGTCCCGGGGTCATGTGATCACCTTTTGGGCCCTTCTGACAAGCAAGGTCAACGGGGAAGCCAGTTTTACTTAACAACCGGGTTACTAACTTAAAATGTAACGATTCACTTGACAATTGTGGCAAGAAGTCGTAAAAAGAGGCAAACTCACTTAACAAATGTTTCACTTAAGCCACATAAATTTTGGGCTCAATTGTGGTCGTAACTCAAGGACTGCCTGTACCAGTGCTACAATATTCTCAACCATACAGAAAATTCTAAGCTCACTCAACCCAAATACCCAAGATTCTGCCTTTATCATGATAGGATTAGATCTGATGTGCAAGTACAGTAAGAAGCACAAGATATTCCTCCAAGATAAATCCACTTTTTGCGACACTGAAGTTTTCAATTAAAGTGGAGGGTTTTTGTTTTAAGAAAGAAAAGAATGGCTTTATTTTACCAGAAACCAAAAGTATTATTATTGTAATCTAGATTTAACATATGGAAAGGTTAAACAAAATAAAAACATCCAAGTAAGAGTCAAGCTAACTACATCTGTTAATTTAATGTACTTACTTGTACGAAGACTTATTTCTTTTGTGTCTCCTGTAGTATTGGTCCCATTTATTTGTGCAGCTATTTCAAAGCTATATAATGTTCCAGGTTGCAAATTACTGAATGTTATATTTCCAGAATTAGAAAAGGCATCATTATGAAAATCAGGTCCTTTGTTAAGTATTTTGTAAATATAGCTAAAAGCATTTACATCTTCATTGTTCCAAGTCAGAATTATTGATGTGGAATTGAGATTGTTAGCATGGATACTAGAAACTGGACTGGGTTCTGTGAAAAAACAGAATTATTTTTAGCAGTAAATAAAATAAAAATATATTGAAATAGTGCATGAAATATTAACAAAGAATCCAAGCACTTCTGAAATTAGTTAATGAAATTAATCATATACTTACACACTTACCTCTATAAAGTTTGCATTTAGTTTTAGATGGTGATAAAGGAGAGTGATATAATAATTACTGAAGCTCATTTAATAACCAAAAGCACTAACTACTACAATCACTTCACTTAACTAAGTGTACTTACTGGTGTGAACAACTGCTTCATTTGGGTTTCCTTCAGTCTTACCGCCATCTACTTGTGGATATATTTTAAATCTGTATGACATTCCAGGTTGTAAGTTACTAATTGGCACAGTCCATTTATTAGAACTTTTATTACGCAAATCACCCAGTCCATCAATATATATTCGGTAAGTGTAATTGGATGCATTTATATCATCATTTTTCCAACTTAAGTTCAGGGTTGTGTTGGTGATATTTTCAGCATGAATACTGTGAACAGGACTTGGCTCTGTATAAGAAACAGAAAACAATTTTCTTTGATCAGAGAATTAAAAGCTTACCATATCATTAAGTATTACCAACCCAGATTATGATTTGTTAGTATATACCTCTTCTCTTTTTCACTGTTTCTAGTACTATGATACCATTTTAAGGTATGGCAATTAAAAGCACGTTTAATATTATTACAAGTTTAAAAGAACACATGGCCATTTATCACCCATATTAAGACTTTAGAAGCAGAATGTAATAAACACATGCCATAACACTAATATTAGGATTTAATAATAAAGAAGATATACTTAGCAAAACTTAATTATTTTACATCTGAAAGTTTCAGGCTGAAATCTTATCCTGTGGCATGCAATTATATTCTCATAAGACAAGAAAGAAAATGTAATTTACAGTCTACATCCCTATACAACCTGTTTGAAGATAAGATTTCTTTTAAGTAGTGCAGCAAAAATTTAAGCAATTAATCTATGAGGTGTCTGTTACCATGGCATACTGTAAAAATGATAATAAAGTCTTTATGAAAGAATTCCAGCAACTACTATGTATCAAATGCAAGCCCTATTTCCTATGATATCAAGATTTAAATTCTTGCACATTTTTGCCCTGTGCATTCAATATAACGATCTTGAAGCTGCTCTCTGTTGAATGGAAAGAGAGATTTCCATCTGCCCCTTCTCTAATAATGGAAAGTCTGTTTGCTTCTGGACTTCCAGGGAAGATGGTGGGCTGAAGACCGTTCTGTGGAAAGCGGAGCTGATGTTTGCGACCACAAACAGAACGCCTACAAAGAGATTGGCTACTTTGACACTCTCTGGACAGAGAAAGGACATGAGATTGCCCAAGCTATTTTCCTTATGGTTGCTCCTCACCAGGAAGCCACAAGACAGCCGTGACCAGAGAGTGTAAGAAACAGGAAATGAAGGAATTCACCGTAATTGCTCCAGTCACAAAAGGAATCTTTTTAAAAGATTCGTACTTAATTCCAAATTCACACTTAGAAAACTGCCAAAACAGAGAGAACCAAGAGAAAGGCTGGCTTCCACTTCTTTGGGGGGAAACTTATTGAGTAAGGATACAGCAGGCAATGACTAGAACAGGTAAAAGAGAAGAATGTGTGAGTCTGAAAGAGTTAGTTTTACTATTCCCACCCCCCAGTTTCCTAACAAATGCTATAAAACTTATAATTGGTTGGACTGAACAACGACAGACTAGAAGCTTTAGATCTAGCAAGGAATTTCCACTGGGTTAAACAGGGAAGCTGGCAATTTGTAACAGTTTTTCCACCTTACCCTCCAGTTCCATATTGTTTGTTTGATTATGTGTCATCAAATGGATGTCAACTATTAGTGACCACACGTATTTGCTGATCTATCACTCAGCTAGTCTTTCAGGTCTTCCACTCCATCACCAGTGTAACTGTTTCTGAGAGATGGGGGCCTCTTCTAGAAGTGTATTAAGAATTATTAAGGGAAAGAGGATGAGAAATCCTTCTGCCAGCAGAGGTTTCTGAGCTGAACTATTTGGGGATAGGGAATAAAAGCTCTCAGCTTAAAACTTTACAAACCAAAATCCTTGGAAGTGGTAACTGCACACAACACAACACACAACAACCTGAAAACAAACAATTAATGGATGACTGCATTAACAGATATTGTGAGATGGGAGGCAACTGGTGTAAATAGATGGATTCTGGTTTGCTGTATTATCTGAGTGTGCTACAACTTAATTTTCATGACATATCCAGGCATAACTGCTAATTCAAAACCTTACTTTGGCAAATGTTAATTATGAGAATCACTTCTCACACAGTCGGAAGCAACCAGCCTGATACTAGATCAAGCTAGTATCAAACAAGTAGAAATTGTTTTTCCCACCCAGAACAAAATGTCTTTCCAATAGGAGAGAATATATGTAGCTCAGGGTTGAACTGAAAGCACCATGGACTCCAAAGAATGTCTTATCCGATTAAAACATGTAGGTAGAGGAGAAGATAGAAAAATCTGAACTTTGATTACATTATAAATAAGGCTTGCACTTAAAACCTAGTTCCGGGAATTCTTTCACAATTCTTTCATGAACTTTGTGACAATATATCTACTTATCAAACACTTGGTGTCTTTGGAAATCTTATTTTTTGTAGTTTCTTGCGTAGATAGCCAAAGGAAGTCTGATAGTAAGGCAATACTGGCAAAACTAAATCCAGGTCTCATTTTCTCACTGGCTACACCTAGTTCTGGGGGGAAAAAAGCTGTGATCTCTTAACCATGAGCTAATTATTAGTTCATTTGAATGAGCTCAAGTTACCTACTATACATTTTTTTCTCTCATCTTAAAATGTAAGAATAATAATCCTATCAGAATGATCTTGAAAACTATTTTGTGTAATTTCTAATCCATTACTTACTTGTAAAAATGTATTTGCAGCAAGCTTCAGTAGTATTATTGAAATGAACGATATACTGAAAACCAGGATAAAGCCCAGATATTGAATCATTCCCAAAATCACCCACATTTGATCCATTCTGAAATGTTGCACTCATTCTTGCATTCATTCTTGTAAAGTTGTTGTTTAACTGGACACTTATTGTTGTTTCTGTTACTGTTACATCATTTAAGGAACTGCATTCGGTATCACCTACACAGAAAAAAAGAGACAAAGATATTTGAAAGTAACCAGATTTTCGTAATTTAATGCAACATCATTTAGCTTTTATTCTTTATTAATTGGGGGGGGGGGGGAAACAGTTTATAATTTATACAAGCTCCAGATATCATGAACTGCACAAGGGATGATGCTGTTAAGATTAGGAGGCATATATAGTAATGATGGACTGTTAACACATTTTTCACTAGTCTGTTTGTAAAGGACATAATGCAAAGAATGGGTGAACAAGGTATGCTGCATTCTCATGGGTATCCTACTGCTTCAGACAGTAGAAGGCTGGTTTAGGTAGTACCAAGCCAATATATCTGGATTTACAAATGTGATTTATTTAGCTTGGGCCTAGCATATAGTGTGAACCGAATCAACTGTACAGGTAGTCCTTGACTTATAACCACTTATTTAGCTTGTTATAACATCGACCATTCGAAGTTATAACGGCACTGAAAAAAGTCACTTATGACCATTTTCACACATACCACTGTTGCAGCATCCCCAGGGTCACTGATCAAAATCCAGACGCTTGGCAACTGGCATGTATTTATGACAGCTGCAGTGTCCCGGGGTCATGTGATCAGCTTTTGTGACCCTCTGACAAGCAAAGTCAATGGGGAAGCCAGATTCACTTAACAACCGTGTTACTAATTTAACAACTGCAGTGATTCACTTAACAACTGTGCAAGAAAAGTCGTAAAATGGGGCAAAACTCACTTAACAAATGTTTCACTTAGCAACATAAATTCTGGGCTCAATTGCAGTGGTAAGTTGAGGACTACCCGTAGTTTATTTTAACAAACAAATTTAATCATAGCTTAGCATGCTACGTAAGCCCATTTACCTCTGTATATGAAGTTTATAATGTTATCATTTCAACATTCAATAAACTTGTTATGGTGAACAGCAGTGTATTTCAAATTATAGGTTAAATACAATGATCTTTCCTAGATCCCTTATAGAAGTTTGTGGTTTTAAGCATTTATACAAATACAGAATCATCAGTGTAGATTCTGGGAAAACCTTCAAGTGTAATACTGAAAGTGGGATATATAACAGCATAGTACTTACATGCAGCAGTGGCTTTTACCTGCAAAACAAGAAATCATACATAGTGTTAGAATATTTTGAATCCTGTATACAATGGACCACACTAGTATTAGTTGTATATCTCTGTATCAGTATTATAACAATATTATAGTTCTAACACACAGTCAAGTTTAAAAGTATATTGACCCCGATTCAAATTTAATACGTTTCCCTTTGAGTGACATCCAGTTAAATTATTACCTGCAAATATAAAATTTAATTCTATTCTATCAAATAGCTAAACATTACTGAATAGTGTTAACTGAAACCATCCAATATCTATAATCTTCACTTACTGACTACAATAGGGACTAGCAACTCTGTCACTAAGCGGTGTGATCATTAACTGTGATGTCATGTGACAGCCCTGACTTATCACATCAGTTCCAACTGTGGTTGATAAACAAATAAGTGTGGGTCATTACGTGCAATATCACATGACTGACTTGTGACTTCCTACTGGTTTTCTCATTGACTTTGCTTGTTAAAAGCCAGCTGAGAACATTGCAAATGGTGATCGCTCAGTTGTGGGACACTGCAACCATTGTAAATGTATGTGGGTTGTCAAGCACTCAAATTGCAATCATGTGACTATAGGGACACCGTGATGGACAGCTGCAACTTCAAGGGCCAATCATAAGTCTCATTTTTCAGTGCCATTGTAACTTTGAATGGTAACTGAAGAAATGGTCAGTAAATGAGGACTGCCTGTATCATAAAAGAAAATTTCATCTGATAATCAAATGATAGGAATACATATTAGCTATAAATTCTAGAATCAGAAGTCAATTTATATTGAACCCAAAACTTGTCCCAGTATGGTCTAAATTATGAAGACAGCTCCCCATTTCTCTTTCTTCATAAAGTGGTTAGATATAGCACTAAGTATACACAACTGTGTATAGTGACACCTACAATTCCCAGCCCAGCCTGAAGTCCATGAATGCAAAGGACATTCAGAGCCTCACAATGAAACTGTGAGTTTGTTAAGCTCTCTTAAGCAAACAAGTACTGCAAATACACAAAAAGTCCATAATTTCTGCTCTATAAACTGGGCCTTCTGCAATTTTAATACTTCTGAGAAATTCTAACTCAGAAATATTATAGATTCTGCAAGAGTATTAAAAGCCTAGGAGTTCCTTATATAAGGGCTTTAACATTCTTAAATTTATCTGAATATTGTCTTTAACAACACAAATTAGTCTGCTTTTCCACAATCTGTATTTCCTGCTGAAAAATTCACTTTCACATTTGATTTCATTCCTGCTGCAGTGAGATAATGTGTTAAAAAAGAATGATCCATCTACCTATGCACATTCAAATATATTAGTAGTATCATTCATATTTCACAAGGCACACAGGACACTGGAAATTATCTCATGTAATACTGATAGTACACCAGAAGAGGTCATAATAAAACCATACATGCACTGAAAACAAATTAAGAAACTTGGTATTGACACATTTCTAGATTGCCTTTCTCTTTCATTAAAAGAGGATCATCATCATTGCCTTCTTTCTTTTTCTGCAATGCAATTTATTCAACTTTTGATTTCTGGATTTATTGCACAAATGTTGCAAAGTTAAATCTTATCTCCAACTCCAAAATCCCTCATACACATTGTTTGAATTTTGAAATTACCAATTTACTCATTCATCTTACCATTTTTATCTTGCCTTTTCATTTTAAAGGAACTGATAGAAGAATATAAAATACTGTAAATAAAATAAATTCTATTGCTTGCCAGGAATCAGAAAATTTCACATTCTACATATCAAGAAACAAGATGCTTGTCAGCTCTCATCAGCCATCAGATTTCTGATATAATCTAACTGGCTAAGAAGCTAGTTAGTTTTGCCCATGTCAGGAAGTTAAGCCCAATCTTTGTCTATATAAATGAAAAAGTCACTGTTAACTGCAGGTAGGTTGACTTTTTAAACCTGCGTACAGCTCCTCCCATTTGTTGTTTTTCAATTTTAAAAAAACTGACTTTCATACAGTATTTTGCTCTCTTAAAGACGAATGACTATACGGTGGTACCTCGGTATTTGACTGCTTTGAAATTCGTTGAATTTGGTACTCAACACATTTTGATGAGAAAATTTTGTCCCGGTACTCATCGTTTGGTACTTGACGCGAAAGCTAGAACTTGTCGGTGTGGGTTGCCTTGAGACTCACTACCCTTTCCAGCCGAAACGAAGGGTCATACGTTAGTCACATACTGATTATCAATTAATGATGAAAAGCACCACTGTATTTGAAAGGATAGGAACTATGCCTCTAGCAGCATTTTTTTTTGTAATTAATTAGTCACTTTCAATATAGTCCTTGACTTATGACCAGTCACCTAGAGACAATTTGAAGTTACAATAGACCTCTCTCCCCAAAAAGCTATTTATCATCTGGTTTCAAAGTTACGACCACTGTAGTGCCCCTATGGTCATTTGACATTAAACCAATCGCAGAGATGCTGCAGCACACACCCCCGGGTGCCTATCTCCCCCCACCCATACCACCTCACCAGGTCCCTAAATGCCTTTGGCCTGCTCCCAACCCAACACTCAGCCACCCAAGGGAGCCTCAAGTCACTGGCAGAGGCTATGGGCCCATTTGAGGCTGTTGCAGTTTGTGAGGCTCAGCCAGCTCTCAACCCAGCCATTCAGCCACCCAGGGGAGCCTCTGCGTGGCCAAGTGGGAAGCAAGTCCAATGCCTGCGGAGACCCAGAGATGAGGAAGCAGGCTCAAGGCCTGCAAGGATCCCAAGGGACGGAAAACAGAGCATGGAGTGTCTCAAGGGGCAGTGGAGGCTTTGGAAGGCCTGAGGTAGGCAAGCCTGGGTCTGTTTAGGCCTCCCAGGGTCTCCCCTACCCTTGGGCCAATCCTTGCTCTGCTTAATTAGTGTATTGGGAGATCATGTGTGGGGTCATTATACGAATAATCACATGGATGCTTCGCTTAACGACTATGAGTTGTGACCAAAACAGGCAGGCTCCATTACAGTCATAACTCGAAGCTACCTGTATTTTGTACTGTATATAAAGAGCAATACAGAAATGTGGTGGTGGTGGGGGGAGCAAATTCTGGATTTGCACAGCATACTAAACCAGGATAAACTGGATGGTGTAATTTGTGGTTCTGTGTGTTCTGTAAGTCTTTACTTCATCCTGTTGTGTAAATTAGTCCTTATTGCAAGTCATAATATGGCTTATTTGTGCACACCACATTAGATATATGAAGAAACTTTCACTGAATTTCATTTTACCATGTTGTATGGACACAGCCACGGTGTTCTATTCCAGTTACTCCTACTAGAAGTCTTCAGTGACGCCAAAACAATATCACCTCTGACTTGTGGGCGGAAGGGTGAGGTGACTGTGAACTCACTGGCATTTCTAAGAACGACTGTCTCCTCTACAAAATGCCTTCTACCTCCAGAGACTGCATTAATAAGGAAACAGTTTCAAACCTATCTAGGCTGCACTGGTAAATTAATTGGGGATGGGAGGGAGGAAAATCAATAGAAAGGGTATGGATCTGAGATAAAATAGGTCTGATATTATAGTAGTCAAGTATTGCCTGATATTCTGCTTTGTACTCATTGTATACTGTATTTCACTGGACAATTCCTTTGTCCCTAATATCTTCCTTTCCACAGTAGCTTTCCATAACCTCATAATAGTTAGTGATGCAAGACAGAATTTTATTGCTGTTTGCAAGCATCTAAAAAGTGATTTAAAAAGTTATCTGCTATCATAGGCTATATGTTATCTTCCCAAGCTGTAACATAAGAACATTTTGTCCAAGAAAACTCTTTTATGTAGTAATTCTTTTAATTGCATAACATATAAGTTGCATATGCATTAACTTACTTTGTTTATGGTATATCTTCTAAATTTAGTAAGTTATTAACTTATTCATACAAGGAAGTTTTAATGCTTCTTTTTGAAAGAACATAATAATTTACATATTTCTAAGCTTCAACACAAGCAAGCAATCACCAGCTAAATTTCTTCTAATTCATTCCCCTTGATTCTTGCTCTGTTTTTTCTTCTCTCCATAACCAAATATACATACTCCTGTCAACATAAGGCATTTCAGGACATTTATTGAAGCAACGTAGTCTTTAAAGCATAACAGAGCAAAGGTAGTTCTCGACTTACAACCTTTTGTTTAGTGACAGTTCAAAGTTATAATAGCACTTAGAAAAAGTGACTTATGACCATTTACAACTGTTGCGCATACCCATGGTCACATGATCAAAATTCGGATGCTTTGGCAACCGGCATGTATTTATGACGGGTGCAGTGACCTGGGGTCATGTGATCACCTTTTGTGACTTTCTGACAAGTTAACGGGGAAGACAGATTCATTTAACAACCTTGTTACTAATGTAACAACTGCTGTGATTCACTTAACAACTGTGGCATGAAAGGTTGTAAAACTCACTTAACAACTGCCTTGCTCAGCAACAGAAATTTTGGGCTCAATTTTGGCTGTAAATCAAGGACTACCTCTAATGGCTATCCCTCTAACCTTAGGTTGTTTTAATTTACAAAGGCCTGGCATCAGATGCAGATGATACTGCTTGGTCCTGAAAGACTAGTATATCTTATTGAGAAGCTGCAAAACCTAAGAGAAATTAAGCATTTTGCAAAGGTACCTTCGAATGAAATATGGAAGTAAGTGGGGGGGGGGGGGTTAGGGAGGGAAATGAACGATCCGGACTGAAACACTTTTCAACGAGTAGACTGGCTTGGTCGCTCAACAGCGAGACAGTGGTGAAGCAGGCACAGCAGCGCCTGCATTTTCTGCGTCACATGAGAAAAGCACATCTTCCTTCCCCTGTCCTGACCACTTTCTACAGGGGGACGATCGAGAGCATCCTGTCATACAGCATCACAGTCTGGTTTGGAAGCATCACTGCTTCAGACAGGAAAGCGGTGCAGAGAGTGGTGAGGATGGCCGAAAAGATCATTGGCAGTTCCCTCCCTCCCATCCAAGACATAGCACAAAAGCGTTGCTTGAGCAGGGTCCGTAAGATTGTCTGGGACACGACACATCCTCTTCACGACCTGTTTTCCTTGTTACCTTCTGGGAGGAGGCTTTGTGGTATCCATAGCAGAACATCCAGATTCAGCCATAGTTTCATTCCATACAGCATTAACCTTGCGAACTCTCAAGCTTTCTCTTTCCGTTATATATTCAAGATGGACAGTATTTAATATTTATTGTTATGTATATGTAGGGGTATGGGTCTATACATATGTTGTATATAGTATGTTTAGGTGTGTGTCATGTATGTGTTTCACTTTGAGAGCGGGCAACTAAATTTCATTTTTGATGTGTGCCGTTGTGCCCACAGTAAAAAAATGACAATAAAGGCTATCTTATCTTATCTTATCTTATGCACTTTCTGACTATGGAGGTAAAACCAAGTGCAGCTAGATAAATTTGGTTCAGTGGTTATCTTTATTTGGAGAGGTAAAATTTTATTGATTTGTTTCCTGCCTTTATTATTTTTACAAATAATGAAGGCAGTGAACATACCTTTGCCCTCCCATTTTCTGCACAACAATAAGGTAGGTTGGGCTGAGAGAGAATGACTGATCCAAGTCACCTAGCCGGCTTTCATGACTAAGGCAGGAGTAGAACTCACACCTTTAACTACTAGTCCAAATTGCCGCTAAAATTCTCCCTTTTTGAAAACCTTTAGGCTAAATCTTTCTATATATTTTAAAAACAGCTGATTTATGCTGTAGTTTGAAAAGCCTACTTTTAAAAATCATCTTAATCATCCTAAGTAGGCTATAGTTTATATATTTATAGGTTATATACAGCAATGCTTTATTTTAAATTTTTGTGACATTTAAATGTTAATGTATATTAATAAAGTAGACATTTATGTATGTTTTATAAATTTATCACAGAACATGTTGTTAAAAATTGTATTTATGTTAAGTACCATTCTATTATCTTTTTTCACTTCATAAAAAAGTGCACCATCAGGAGCTTGAAATAATGAAGTAAAGCCAGTAAAACCTGAAATAAAAGTACCAGTTATATGTCAGTGAGATCCCCATCTCACCATAAAAGAATTTTGCAATTTCATCTACAGTGCTACAAATCAGAGAGTATCCTTCTAGCTGGTCAATCATATGCTGTTTTCGGATTCTCAGATACTAGTTTTAGTATCTTAGTTAAAAATAGGGAAAATGTTACCTCTGTTAACATATCCATATATCTGTACCTAAAAATGAGCATTGTGTCCAAGAAGCATCCTTGATGAATACTGCTCCGTAACTGTGTAAGAAACTAAAACAGCTTATTCCAGGATATGTTATTTTTGACTTTGAGAATACTTTAAAAAAATGGGATATAATTTTTACAAATAAATGTGTTTTAATAGTTAGATAGCTTTTTGAGTTTATCTCAGAAGCTTCATGATTCTCTGAAATTATAACCATTTGTTCAGGGACTGATCAAAGTTTCAATGGCAGTAAAAAAAAGCAACTCATGATTAACCCCTTACACTTACAACTAATACAGCATCCCCACAGTCATGTGATCAAAATTTGGGCACTTGGAAACAGGCATGTATTTATGTTGATTGCAGCATCCTAGGGTCATGTGATCACTATTTACCACCTTCCCTCCCAGCTGGCTTCTGATACCCAAAGTCAATGAGGGAAGCTGGATTCACTTAAGCATGCGATTCACTTAAAACTGCAGTGATTCTCTTAACAACCATGGCAGAAAAGATCATAAGATCGGGAAAGACTCGCTTAAAAAACCGCCTTGCTTAGCCCTGGAAATTCTGGTCCCAATTGTAGTTACAAGCCAAGGACTATGTCTATTTGACATGGAATACGATTTAGCTTACTTTGTGAAACAGTTCTTACTTCGGTATTTTTTTAAGCTGGTGACACATAAACAAAAACCATGAAGAAATGAGACTATCTGCTGTCAGCAACAAGGCTCCGTTAGCTCCCAAATTTTAAAAGGAGGGACATCAACTTCCATGCACGTTTTAAACCAATTTTTATAGATTTGAGAAAAGGAGGGTTAATTGTCTTAGAAAGGAAACAAAAGCATACGTAGTTTTATAGCTATGGATTTATTTGTAGAAATGTTTCTCAAGAATTTAGAATCTATGGAAATTCAAGCTACAAATGTTGAAATGTAAGGATGTAACTATATGCCTATAGAGTTGAAAAGAATATGCGATGGAAGCACGACAGGATAATTTGAAAGGGGAAGAAAGGAGAAGACACTGTAAAATGTCAAAGAAGCAAGAAAAGAAGAGGAAATCTGCCGAAAGCTTTGCAAAACAAAATCACCAGAGTATGATGATTTATATTAGGTTGGAAGTTCCTCTTCCATTGCTCAGAAACATATGGAATAAAGTCTTATGTGGCAAGGCACAATCTCACTGAAAGATCTTTTTTAATCCTTATGACAACCAACGACGCTACCTGGATTACTGGCTGCCTATTCATTTGCCATGCACATTTTACAAAATGAAAACATGTCCTAATTGTCCCATGGAAAAAGCGATAGACCTATTGAACCAATAAACATATGAAGTTTCTTAATAAGCAGTGGGCAAGCAAATGGTCCTCATATTTAGTTCTTTCCCTCAAATCAGTGAACCCACCTTGATCCAACATACAAAGTCAAATTTCTATTAGCAGGTATCCCAAAATACAGGAGGAACAGCACTTTCATGTGTCTGGGAATACAAATCATCATTGAAGTATAATAAAATTTGCTCTCAGTGAGCGAAGTTTGGGAACCATAAATCTAGTATTAGTCTAGAATATGTGGGGGGGGGGGGAAACTATGACACATCTCAGAAATGTCCAATGAAGGAAAATTCTATTACGAATGAAGGCAAATAAA
Source organism: Azemiops feae (assembly GCA_023970755.1). Lineage (NCBI taxonomy): Eukaryota > Metazoa > Chordata > Lepidosauria > Squamata > Viperidae > Azemiops > Azemiops feae. The sequence goes on along the minus strand of JALGBA010004127.1, from coordinate 300,629 downwards.
TATATGAGTCCCAGGATAATGTTGCAAGATTGAATCTGGGTCGATCACCAGGACCAGAGATCTCTGATCCCGGTGACTGACCCAGATTCAATCTTGAAAATTCTATTTTTCAGAAAAAAGCAGAGCTTCAAAAAAAATCCTGTGATGTTATATCTAGTTGACCTTGGCTAAATTTGAAAATCTAAGCAGCATTGGATCTTGCTTGATGAGAGAACATCAGGAAATCCCCCAGCTGAAAGCTAGACTAAGAAGTAAAAAAAAAATCATACAGGAAAAGCAATAACCATTTCTGCATTTTAGCGGCATGAACAACAACATGGTTGTGTCTATGTGGTCACTAGGAGTTGCGCTTGCTTAACTTGAGGAAGACTTTACTTGTTTAACACTGCCAAAAGCTATTAAAATCTGACCCTTGAGCATTTTAATGAATCACATATTCTAGTCTAGTCTATCCCTCAATTTATTACTTTGTTTGCTACTGTCAGATACTTTGTCCACCATATAATTACATTAAATTACACTATTATATATAAAGAACCCCCATTCATCCACAGTTTCAGACAAAATCGGGCACAACTTCATAAACATATACAATCAATCTATTTCAATGGGAATTCTGAAAACCCAGGGCCTAGATTCGCAGATTTAAATAAAGTATAATGTTATTTAATTTTGATTTAGTATGTTATTCATGGCTAAAATTGATTAAATAAGCCACAGATTACCATATGAAAACCAAGTTAGTGAATTTCTGAAAAGTGTTCAGGTTTAAACATATGCTTTACATCATCATCATCATGCGGTATTTTTTCTCTCCAGTGGCCAGAGCAGAAACGTCCATGGAAGAGCAGCTGGAAGGAAGGGGGCAATCCTGTAGCAGACCAGCTTGACCCCAGCAGGGCACTGACCCTCTGAAGACCCCTCCTCTGTGGAACCTGGAATGTTTTCATTGGAAGGCTTTGACAGTGTTCTGGATGAAAACACCCCTTTCCTCTTGGATCATCTTGATCCAGCTTCAGCCTCCATCTTCTCACTAGCAGGCTCATGTCCTTAACAAAGCCATCTTGGAGGCAGATCAAGGAGGCTGTACAGGCTGGACCCATAACCTCACCCATTCTAGCATCAGAACTAAACAATCAGCAAGATCCATGATTAAAATGTGCAATATTTCAGCATCAAATGGTATGCTGGTTTATGAGTCAGCAGCAAATGTGGGCTACATCAAGTCATGGAAAAAGAAAAAATAATCACTGTTTATTTGCTCATGTGCAAACTAATTCATTGCATAATATATTTTAAATATAGCAAACAGTACTATGTGAACCATAATTTCACATAATCCTCAGAGGGATATGGATGTTTCTCAAAACCTGTACACCTGTGCCTCATTCTTATCATTTAGTAACCTACTACAGTAAACAGTTACTCCTAATAACAAAGGTTGGGTGTGTGTGTGAGAGAGATAGACTGGTGGGGGAATTCAAGAGGAGGTAAGGAGGCATCTCTTACCATATAGAGGCTCAGGGCTGGTAGGAATCAAACCAGAATGGCTTCGATCAGGAATAGGTCCTTGCCTAACAACTGATGGGATCTGGTTAACAAAAGGCATGGGTTCTCGAGAGATTGCTTTCATTAAATTTTGTAAGTTCTAGTCCCAATTACTGTTGTCAACCAAGGACTACACATATTGTTTCTCAGTTGTCTTTTGAGTAAAAAAAAACCACATTGCTTTTCATATATGATATTTCATAATAGCTTTCATGCTTTCTGCTAAAATTGCTATTTTTATAGCCATTGTTTAATATTGATATTGGATGGTAAATTTGGGGTAAGGTTGGATTTTGACCTTCTTTGTGTATTAAAGCAATATTTGCTGCTTTCCAAGATTCTGGAACCATTACTTTTGATAAAACAAGAGTCCATTATTGTTTGTAAGGACAGTGTCAAATTATCGTCAAAATATTTGTAGTATAATGCAGGTAGTCCACCAGGGCCTAGAGCTTTTCCTGAGTTATTATTTTTATGGCATCCATTATTTCTCTTACTGCTATAGGTCCACTCTGTGTACAAATGGAGGCAATTCAACACAATTGTTATCTCCCCAGGAATCATCAACCAACCGAGATCATACCAAGAACAAAACATGTAATCCTCTGGGAGGTCTCAAAGAACTCCGGGAGTTCATCTATGTAGCTAAAGGTCTCTCTTACATTGAGAATGTCAGGGTTCATGAGTTCATAATTGAGAGTACACTGAACAATGGTGTACGTAGCAGGGTTGCACTATAGTCCAAAAAGAACATTGCAGCCTGCAGTTTGTGAAAGACCATGTGGATTAGCCAAAAGGCCACTGGAAGCATGTTCAGTGAATGGATAAGACCAAAATAGGGCTTTTTGGCTTGAAAGAAAAGCATTATGTTTCGTAAAAGGCAAAACCTGCATTCCAATGTAAGAATCATATCCCACCTATGAAACACGGTGATGATATATTATGGTTTTGGCTTGCCTTGTTGCCTCTGATCTGAGAAAGCTTGCTATCATTGATGAAACTATGAATTCTAAATTATACTAGCAAATTCTACAGGAAAATGTCAGGATATCTGTCTATGAACTGAAGCTCAAGAGAAAATAGATCATGCATCAAGACAAGTACCCAAAACACACAAGCCGAACAACCAAAGAAGAGTTAAAACAGAAGAAAGTTAATGTTTTGGAATGGCCAAGTTGAAGTCCTGATGTTAACCCCTTAGACATGATGTGGAAGGACCTAAAGAAGGCAATTCATGAGAGGAAGCCAGCCAACACCCCTGAGTTGCAACTGTTCGGTAAGGAGGAATGGGCAGACATCCCTCCGAGCCAATGTGCAGGACAGATCTACAATTACTGGAAATGTTTAAGTTGCAGCTATTTACTGCTCAAGGGGAACAAACCAGTTACTGAAGAGCAAAGGTTCACACACATTTACCACACCCAAATATGTAGTCTTGGATCATTTTCCTCAACAAATCAATGAGCAAGTACAATGTTTTTGTTTCATTTAATTGGATTCTTTTTATCTAGTTTTATGACTTGTGTGGAGAACAGATCATGTTTTTAGATCATATTTATGCAGAAATGTTGAAAATTCAAAAAGGTTCCCAAACTTTTAAGCACCACTCTGTTTTGTCCTTTAAGGATTGGTAAAGAACATCAAAACAGAAAGAAATGTAGACATTTTCGCTGTGGAATAAGTTTCTTATTACATTTCATTTTGTTCCATTGTTGTGGTTTCTGCCGTAAAAGACAGAGAATAATTTTTTTTGGTCTTGTCCTGAATTTCTTCTGAAAGCATCTACTTTATTAAAAAAAAACCCATCAAATAACCAATTTATACAAAAAACACATGACAATACTTTTAGGGTTACAAAGTTAAAGAACATTATAATTTATCCTTCCTCAAAGCAGTATATTCCAAGCAGGTTGGACTAGAATTTTTAATATCCGCAGCTAACCTTGCCATGGTTGCTGGAAGTCAGACGATGTACAAATTTTATTTTTATTAATAATAAAAAATGGATTGTAGCACATCATTTCAGGAGGGTGCCAAGTTATGAGAAGACAATTCTAACCATTCTTAGTTCCCATTAGGTCTTTGTGAAGAAAAAGTGATTTGTAAGGCTGCTATTGGTAAAAGGTTTACAGGTAGTCCTCGGTTTACATCCATTTGTTCAGCAGCTGTTCAGATTTATGTGAGTGATGAAAAAAATGGTAGTACAATCAGTTTTCAAAGTTCCGGCCATTGCAGCACCCCCCCTGTTCACATAATCTTGATCTGTGTGCTCAGGTGCCCGGCTTGCGATTGTGCTATGTCGCAGGGAGCTCAGGCATATGATCACCATTTGCAGCCTTCCCTGCCAGTTTCCCATAATAAACCAAGTCAAAGGAGATGCCAGCAGGAATCACAAATCCCTCTAGTAATTTGGTCCCACCTTTTCTCTCTACTGCAGTACTCCTCACTCGCACGCAGCTTCTGCCGGCCCTCCCCTGACTCATGTGCGGCCTGGCCTCACCCATCCCCCCATGGCACCTTATCCCATATCTGGGATTCCTGCCTCTTCCTGCTTAATTAAGAACCATGGTGGCACAGTGGTTAGATAGTCCTCGACGTACGACCACAATCGAGCCCTAAATTTCTGTTGCTAAGTGAGACAATTGTTAAGTGAGTTTTGCCCCATTTTACGACATTTCTTGCCACAGTTGTTAAGTGAATCACTGAAGTTGTTAAGTTAGTGACACGGTTGTTAAGTGGATCTGGCTTCCTCATTGACTTTGCTTGTCAGAAAGGTCACAAAAGGTGAATTATGGGACCCCAGGACACTGCAATCATCATAAACATGAGTCAGTTGCCAAGTGTCTGAATTTTGATCACATGACCGTGGGGATGCTGAAAAGGTCATAACTGTAAAATATGATCATCAGTCACTTTTCAGTGCCGTTGTACCTTTGAACGGTCACTAAATGAACTGTTGTGAGTTGAAGACTGCCTGTATTGCAGTCTAATTCTGCCGAGTGCCAGCAGTTCGATCCTCACTGGCTCAAGGTTGACTCAGCCTTCCATCCTTCCAAGATCGGTAAAATGAGGACCCAGATTGTTGGGGGCCATAGGCTGACTCTGTAAACCGCTTAGAGAGGGCTGTAAAAGCACCACAAAGCGGTATGTAAGTCTAAGTGCTATTCCTATTGCTATTAACAACCCATGCAGACCTGGGGTTACAATGGCAACTGGGACTGCCTGGGATTGCTGTTGCTAAGTAATGCAGTCACATGATGTCAGACTTTATGACAGCATTCCTTGGTGACAGCAATCCCGGTCCCAACTGCCACTGTAGCCCTAGGATACCTGTAGTCAGGTTTCTAACTTATTTTTAGATCTACCACAATAACCATCTAGCTCAGAGGTCTCCAACCTCTGGCTGGGGAATTCTGGGAGTTGAAGTCCACAAATCATAAAGTTGCCACGGTTGGAGACCCCTGATCTAGCTTGTATAACATTAACAATTTTAATCTTTTTTTTTTCAAACCTTTCCCTTCTCAAAGACATTGACAGTGATACAAGACAGCCAAACAGAACTAGGATTATTACTACCCAAGTCTTCTCAACCATGCACTCTTCGCTGCCATATGCAAACGATACATTTTCTAGACAAAACTATCCAAAGTCTTATCGGTCCATAATGCCTGATAGATATCATCCCCACTGTGTTGACTATCCATTCTTGTAAAATTTTATTATCCCTCCTAGTTTCAGACTACCTTTTTCTTCAATCTCATGTATTCCAGATGTGTTGAACCAAGACTTACAGTTAAAAACTTAATTTACGATTCAATGTATTAAGTACAACCAACATTCTACAGAGAGAGCCTAGAAATCATAGCAGAAGGGGTCATATCCCCTCTCTTTTAATAGGGGTAGGGGTTCCTAATAATTCTGAATGTGCAACATTACTCGTTAGATTAGCTCTAATATAGGATAGATTAATACATTTCATCACTTTTTCAGGGGAAACAGAATAATACAGACAGCTGGTTCTACCAAGAGGGGGGAAAAAATCCCATTATTAATGTAGATCTTATGAATTATTCCAGAAAGTTGATTCTTGTTTCATACCAAGCTCCTATATATCCTATTAGCTTGCAAAATAGAGAGGGATGCAATGCAATGGTTCAGTTAGTTTAGCAATCTATGTCCCTTAGTGGCTAAGTTCCCAGCAGTTGGTATTTGAGAGAAATCAGTGGATATTAGATTAGACAAAATGTATGTTTTACAGACAATGATCTAGAAATAAGAGTGACAGGCCAATCACTCCAAACCAGTCTATTAGTAAACCTCCATACATATGTCTGCCTAGGAATCCAAGGAGAAAGTTTTTCTAATCTGGTTCCGACTTCTCCTTGCCATCCTAAATTTCCATATTGAAAGTTTTTTTAAAAAATTAAATAGCATTAAATTAATAATATTATTCATTTGCAGTAGGAAGATGTACAGACGTGATCTCTCTCTAGACAAATCCTTTCTCACATATTTGTAGCATTCTTTGAAGGTGTATCAACAACTGGTATGTGGATAAGGTTGATGTAATTAGACACTGTTTATTTGGACTTTCACTGAGTTTTGCCGCAACCCCACCTGGGAGTATTGTAAAGAGATGTTATTGTTACACTGCATACAGAGTATTACAGCACAGAAAAGGTACACAATAAAAGTAACCAAAGTGATCTGGAGCAATAGTCTTCATAGGATACGGTACAGCATCTGAGGGATTTTAAATAATGTAATAATAATAAATAAAGCACGAAAGGATAAATAGAGGTGTATAAAATTATATATTAAGAAAGCTCCCCCAGCCAAAAAATATTAGGACAGGGAATTTTCCAGGCATCATTCCAAGCTGAATGATGAGAGATTCAAAAGAAATACAAGGAGCCTCTGTAAACAGTGGAATTTTCTACAAAAAGTTCTAGTTTGTATCAGAGTTCACATAACTATCTATATCAGTTGCTAAGAAACAAGAGAGCAAGAGCATGCTAATATAGTCACATCTTGTTTGTGGGTTACCACTAGGATATCATCAGCCACCATGGGAATTAAACGCTGGATTCAACTTTGATCTCATCCAGCCCTGCTCTTATTTGTCCACTGTTAAACTAAATTTCTAACACAAGAAACTAATTTGCATAGAAATAGAATGTACCAACTGTGAAAGAATTACATATTGTATTTGCTTGCTAATCAAGGTCTTTTTTTTATTCTGATGCTATAGCTCTCAAATTCAATCCATATATAGCTACAAACGGAGAAGGTGTTGAATTCTTTTCATTATTAGATTAAAATATTATTGCTGACCCCGGCATATAGAACATTTTAATACCTGAGAATTATCTTTTATGTTCCTTAGATGTATTAGTATAACGTGTTTTTTAATCAATGTTATTATGTTTATATGTAAGCTTGCTTGGATTTTTGAACGAAGATATGTTTAAAACCTAAAATATGACATACCAGTACTAGTAAAGCAGAATGAAGCAACAATGCACCATATTTCAAATACATTTCTTTATTTCCTGCTACATACAGTATTATCTATTTGTACACAGCTATACAAAGGAAAAGGTGGTTCTGCAGATATTATTTCTAACTACATGGTGGATGTGCTTAAGAACCAGAGCAGGTGTCATTATAGAAATTGGGTTAGAAAGGCCAATAATAGTGAGTATATTTTGACCTACAATATAATGGTTGTCCAGTCCAAGGAATGAATTAACTTAATGTTGGATGTAATGTTCATTGTACAGTACTTTTAAAATATTATTTTATCTATCTTTGATAGTTCACCGACAAGAAAGTTTACACAGTTAAGTGGTTTAGAAATATTTTGACTAAATGAATGAAAACAAATATAACCTCTCTTTCAAGTTGCTTTGAACTTTATCTTTGATCTGGAAATGGTTGGGCATAAGAGAATTCGGGAGAACCAATCTCCCAAGGAAGAACTATCTTTCTCAAGGCATTGATAAATATGCCTCAACCTGATGAAGAGTTTGAATTGCCTGCTTTATGGTGAACTAGCTCACTTGAGGTATAGTTTCCTCTAGAACATGGTTGCCCAACATTTGACTTGCCTGGGCCACATTGAGTGAAGAGGAATTAATTATCTTGGGCCACATATAAAATAGATAATATAGTTAATGTATAAATAACAAACTTCCTTTATATATTTTTTATTATCTTGAAGGGCTGCATCCAGGGCAGCATGTGGCCCATGGGTTTCAGGGTGGACATTCCTGCTCTAGAGATAGTCAAGCACCAGAAAGGAATCTCTCCCTGAAGGTGACAGCAGAAACAAACTAGCTAAATCATGCACTCCTAAGGTGCAGATTATAGTGTTCTCTAAGGTATATTTTTCTGGCTTGACAAGCACTTTTAATTCATATACTGACTACATCTTAGTGTCTATGAATAGCTACTCCTCAGTTTTTGATACCACATTCCCAGTCATGATATAACTGAAGCATATCACAACAGTTTTCTTCAGGGGAACTCGATTATGAGAGAATTCAAAGTTTTGATTTGAATCAAGATTCTCTACTTCCTAAGCTTTTCTAACACTGATTCATATACAGATGTATTTGCCTTAGAACCTGGAGAGATTCGAGGTACTGCTCTCCTCCCCTGAGAATATTATTATGCCTAAATTGCATTTCACACCAACTTAGCTATATTCTCAGTTGTTTTATGAAGCTTAAGCAGTAAGAAATTAATACAGGTAGTCCTCAACTCACTGCAACAATTGGGATGAGAATTTCTGTTGCTAAGCAAGATGATTGTTAAAGGAGTCACCCCCAATTTTATGATATATTTTTTTGCCATGGTTTTTAAGCAAATCACAGGAGGAGTTAGGTGAATCACGTGGTTGTAAACAAATACAGCTTCCCCCCATTGACTTTGCTTGTCAGATACTGACTGGGAAAGTTATGAATCTGGCACAATGCAACTGTCATAAATACATGCCAAGCACCCAAATTTTGCTCATGTGACTGGGGATGCTGCAACAATCATAAATGCAAGGGCTAGTCATAAATCACTTTCTTCACTGCCATTGTAACTTCAAATGATTGATAAATGAATGGCTGTTAAGTTGAAGAATTACAAAATAACAGAATTGGAAGGGATCTTGGAGGTCTTCTAGTTCAAACCCCTGCTCAAGCAAGAAACACTATACCATTTCAGACAAATGGTTGTCCAATCTCTTCCTAAAAACCTCCAGTGTAGGGGCACCCACAACTTGTGGAGGCAAGTTGTTCCACCAATTAATTGTTCTGTCAGGAATTTTTTCCTTAGTTCTAGGTTCATTCTCTCCTTGATTAGTTTCCATCCATTGCTTCTTGTCCTGCCTTCAGGTGCTTTGGAGAATAGCTTGACTCCCTCTTCTTTGTGGCAGCACCTTAGATATTGGAACACTGCTATCATGTAAACCCTACCTAGTCCTTCTTTTCATTAAATGAAACATACCCAATTCCTGCAACCGTTCTTCATATGTTTTAGCCTCCAGTCCCCTAATCATCTCTCCACTCTTTCTAGAGTGCCAATATCTTTCTTATATTGTGGCAACCAAAACTGAATGCAATATTCCAAGGGTGGCCTTACCAAGGCATTATAAAGTGGTATTAACCTGCTGCATATAAAAGTTGGGTTCCATATGAATCAAACCAAGCATTTTAAAATAGAATATCCCCATTGACAATGAATAACCTGCATAGTGAAATAAAATGAAGCAAAATAATTTACTCCTGGTAATTAGGCAACACAGCATTAGAGATGTACAACTCAAAATATTAGGTAGGTGGAAAATTAATGGCTTGCTAAATCATGTGAACTTTTTTAAAAGTGCAAAATAAGTACTTGTTGGATGTAGTTCTCTTTTTTTGCTTTTTTTCCATTTTTTGGGTTAGCCTCTTTTCATTCACTATCCATACCATGGTGCAGTAGACACCTTCTTAGTTTAACCAGAAACAACAATCTTTCATGTCTAGAAAAACGATACCATTGGCAAGGTCTTCTAAGGAGCTATTTGAGTCTGTGCCTACTCAACAAAAGCATTCCTGCACCTTTATAAACAATACAATTCATTATTTCCCTTCTCTCAAGAATGGGCAGCCGCTCCCAAACAAGTCAGACTGGCTAAAAGATTTCTTGATGATAGGAACCTTTGAAAGGATAAATGTATATATTGCTGTGTTTGACTTTCTTTGGCACTTGTGTAGGCAACATTCTTAAGCAATGAATAAGAAACTATCCTAATTCTGGCATTTTCAGTAAAACTTTACTGCGTGATTGCATTGGAAAAGAATATTCTGTGAATTGGACTCTACATTTTTAATTAGCTGCTACCAAACAGAATGCATTAGGGCAGTGGTGGCGAACCTATGGCACGCGTGCCAGAGGCGGCACTCAGAGCCCTCTCTGTGGGCACGCGCGCCATGCCCCGGAGATGGCAACCGTCCCTCTTCAACCAGCAGCCCGCTAACTCGCCAAGGTCCCACGTGGCTGGATGCATCCCTGCACCCATGTGCTCGCTGGCCTCTGTGTGCGGGGGCCGATGGTGTCAGGCAGCAGCCGCCCCGGCCCCTGCCTCGCCTTGCTCTGCGACAATGGCACCCCCACCCTGCCTTGCCTCGCCTCACCCCGCAGGACGAGCCTCCTGCCCACTGTCCCACCTGCCAGAGACCCCCTGGATATCCCCCAACCCTGCCTGGCCCCCACATGCGTCCCTCCCCACGAGCAACATCGAGGTGATCATGCCCACCTTGGCCACGCCCACCCAGTGGGCCACGGCCACCTGGCACCCAGTGATAAATAATTGGGTTTTGGGTTGCAGTTTGGCACTCGGTCTCTAAAAGGTTCGCCATCACTGCATTAGGGCAAAAGAGAGAAGCTATTTTAAGAGCAAGAGGTGTGTTTGTATCTTTCTCTGGCTGTGTTTGTATCTTTCTCTTGCTTTCCTCTCTTTTCATACAATATGTAAATTGCTCCCTATTCAGTAAAGTTTTACTATACAAATAGATCCATGAAAGGAAAAAAAATTACAAAGTACATACATTTCTGGTTTGTTCTTCCCCTTTCCATAAAAACAAAACAAAACCACAAATCAAGCAAAAAAATAAAAAGCATACAAATATTTGGATGTCTCGTGGGACCCACTCATGTCAAATTAGCTCCATCCATCCAGAGTTTTAACTGACCATGAGAAACTTATGTTACTGGACTCAGTGATTTCACAAATAATATTAAGTTTCTTTAGTTTTTAAACTCTAAAGTGCATATATGGGGAGAAACCAATAATTCTTGAAGTAGCTATTGTCTAAACACTGGTAATCTTCGATTTAGGAGCACAACTGGGACTAGAATTTCCATTGTTAAGCAAGGCAGTTGTTAAATGAGTTGTGCCTGATTTTGCGACCTTTTGCCATGGTTAAGCACATCACTGCAGTTGTTAAGTAGATCACACAGTCATTAAGTGATTCCAGCTTCCCGCCATTAACTTTGTTTGATGGAAGCCAGCTGAGAAAGTTGCAAATGGCAATCAATGATTGCAGGAGGCTGCATCACTCATAAATGCATGCTGGTTGCTAAGCACCCAAATCTTAAACACGTGACTGTGGGGGATGCGGTGACGGTCATAAGTACAAGGACAGGTCATAAGTCATTTTTTTCTATGCTGTTATAACTTCAGTCACTAAACAAATGGTTGCAAGTCGAGGACTACCTGTATGCAGACTTTTAAAACTAAAGGAAAATAAAAATTCACAACTCTGTATATTTTAGAAGAGTTGATCTGGGTACGTAGAGGACTCCATTGAGGTTAAAGGTGCACCTAAACATCATGGGACCCCCCTCAAAATGATTTAAGAACGATCTGCCACCCTTTTCTAGTCTTACAATAATTCGACCCAGATGTATTCATGGGATGAGGTGGGAAACGTGCCACTATTTAGTTAATTTTTACATCAGCTCTCTTTTTAAAGAGCCTACAGCAGTGAACAAAGTGAAGTATAATATCAGACAACAACTATTAGACGAAGCCTTGAAGTCTGCTGATTGTATGGACATGACCATGCTTCCTTGGAAAAATATAGAAGTGGCTTGCCATGGTCATCTTCCGAGAAAGCTTTTGTTTTTAACTAGCCAGTCTAGTTTACAACCCCAGGATAATTCTGATGGTTTCCTATCCATGTACACTACTGACTAGGCCCAATTCTGTTTGCAGCATCCAATTTGGGTCAGTCATCAGGACCAGAGGTTTTGTCTTCCGAGCTTTCGGACTCATGCTGGAGCCCATTTTCAGGGAACTTTTTTTTAGCAGAGTGTGTCGAGTCCAAAAGCTTGGAAAACTAAACCTCTGGTTCCAGTGACCAACCCAGATTGGATCCTGCAATATTATCCTGGGACACATATATATTCGGCTTCATTTCAACTCTGTTTGTTTGTTTTAATATACTATTTATTTTGAGTTCAGGAAAGTCACTGCTATGCTACAACCAGTTTTATGGGAATTTAATAGCTAAGATGTACAACTATTAAATGTCCATAAAACCTTAAAAAAAAAAAAAAAAGAATTTGAATGTCCCAACAAGACAGAATTTTTTTTAGCCCAGGGCAATAATACTGCCAAAACATTAGATTGATAATACTATCAAGTTGTTTTTACCTCCTAACCACCACATAAATAGGGGCAGATCATTAGGAAGAAAAATCTAACTTGGCCATTCAGGTCTTCCAATGGTCCAAACATTAAAGGGACAGGTGTTTATGGTGTGGAGGTTAATTCTTGGCAGTCAGCAGTATATAAAATCTGATTGTTATCATTTATTCCAATAAAGCTCTAATGAAAATCATGAACATAAACCACAGAGGAATTACTTGCACTACTACACAACTCACTAATTACATCATATATTTTGGCTAAGGGAATAATTTTTTTAAGTACTTGAGTTCTAGGTAGTCTTCATATCATGTCCCATGAATTTTCCACTTAACAGGGTTCGAATGAATATTCCCTTTCTATCTTCTTACTTTTATAACCCAAGTTATTTTATTGCCTATGTGCTTCTAGTTTTCATATTACCAAATCACATATTTTACTTCATTGTTTTAAAAGTTAATTGCGTTTTTATTAAAAGGGTATTGAAGAATCAGATTTGTGTCAGCAACTACTAGAGGTTTTCCCCAATCAAATCGGGACTTATTTTGAATTTGATAATATAAAATACCTTAGCATTTACTCTAATAACCTGCATGTCACCTTTTGGGTAAAAGCAAGCCTATAGTCTAATCAATGATTAAATCATTTAGGCTCATATTTGTGACTCTGGATGTATTTGCTGAAGGATACAATACTGATATAAAAAGCTATTTTTATCACATTTTTGAAAGTTATGTTTTTCTTTACATCTAGAAGGATGGGGAGGAAAAATGTTTTGGCATGTTAAAATCCGTTAATTTTCATAATATATAACCTAGTACATCAATATATATTTCTTCAGTCTGGGGCAGTCTCAGGAGCGAAGCACAGAAATAGAGGGACAATCTGTATATTTGTGCTCCTTCTGCATGCAAGGCTACAAAATTAACTTTGTACACCAGCCAAAGTTTGGCCTTATTTCTAGGGATTCCTAAAATAAAAATAAGATTAAAAAGTCAAAGAAAGAAATTGCAGTTTGATAAGACCAATCAAAATAATACTAAAGCAGAGAAGGTTTAGCTTCAAATTGTTTCAAATGAACTGCCATTAAACTAATGTTTACATAAAGAGGGACCATATATAAGCAAACCTACTTTTTTTTAAGTTTTGTGGTGCTGAAATAATTCCACAGGAACGGAAGTATAGAATTTTTATGTGGTTAAAAAGAACCACTCATATTTCCCAGCAAGTTATAAATTCACTGAATTTCACAATTCTGTTTAATAGAGATTTAGCAAACTAACCTTTAGAGAACATAAGGAAATAAAAAGAAATCCCAAGTGTAAATCGGATTGTAGCGAGAAGATGAATCTCATTTCTGGCAGAATTAAGTGTTCTGACCCTTTCATGAACTCTAAATAGCCAGCTCATAATTTCACAAAGCATTTGGAATGGAAAGCATGTTGCATGATGTTAAGAATCTGAGCCTCTTTGTCATTTTGTTTTGTTAAGTAGCCAAAGAGCTGAAAAAGATTTGTGTTTTAAAAAGTAACTTCTGTTGATTGTTGTCTGATGGTGAATGTTTTCTAGAGTGCATAAGCTGTCTGATACCACACTTACACAGAAGGCATTATGCCTATACACATAATATGTATTTGCACATTATTTAAATATTAAAATATGACTTAGGATTTACTACCAATGTCAAGAACGTCAAGAAACATGAAAAGCTAAGCCATTCCTTTATCATCACGTTATCCTTTACCAGCTTGGTCATCTTCATCCTCCAACTACTTTTCTAATGTAACTTGGTCTGGCTCTTATACCAATTCTAGCCTCCAGGTAAATGCTAAGGAAAAATAGAAAGCGAGTGGAAGATTATGGAGGAGATAATATTTTGTAGAAACTCTCCAATGGAAAAAATCAGAAACAAGACAGAGTCCAGAAATTGCAGCTATTACTTGCAGTGCTGGAAACAATTATTTTGATCATCAATAGCTCAAACACATTATTAGTAAGCTATAGCCCATACTGAACAATGACACTGAATTTTCTCAGGCATTGGTAGCAAGCCCATGCTTGCAAACAGACACCTATTCAACCTGAAGCAGCTCAGCACAAGCAGCAATAAACAACAGGACAATAATGCAAACTTGGGTACCAGATATTTACTTTACCCCTACACTATTAGCGCCATCATAGGCCCCAACAAAATTGGTGGAAGAGCATATGAAGGCACCTCTAATGTGATATATCCCATCATCTCCTTTAGACAAACAGATATGCTTTGCACAAAAGAATTAATGGGCACAAATCTGAAATCATGACTCAAAACAAGGAAATAATAATAATAATAAGAGTATTTCAGTCTCCCAGTATACTTAATGGCAAATCTCAGATCTTTTGGGGGGGAAATATGACTTTTACACCACTGAGTGAGAGACTGTTGTGAATTCATATATATCAAACAGGTTTCAGACAATCTCAAAAGGTCTCAACATAAACAATGAGTTTTAACACACCAATTGTTAATTGTTAAGGTACTTGCAATGTGTCTCACATTTTATCTGCATTACCAATCTATATTTCCCTCCATTCCCACTTGCCTCACCCCAATTTAAACCCTATATAGCTCTAATGATGCTTTGCATCTGGTGACGTGAACTGTACTCACAGAAGCTTATACCTTCTTATAAAATTTGTTAGGGAGAAAATATGCTACCAGACTCCTCTGGATTTTGCCATTGTAAACTGACATGCCTCTCCCTTTATAATATGTTCCATGAAAATTGTGGCATTAGTGTTTCCAGAATAAAACTTGTGTGTGCAAGCATGGAAAAGTTTAATACATGTCATTATAATGCATGTATAGATCTGACTGGCCATAGGAAAAGTTTATTTCTGATTTTCAGAAGCAGTCCTGGCGCTTAATACAGACATTATACAATATCTCTATAACGAGCTAACAGAAGTTAACACATTTGTTTGTGTGTGTGTGTGTGTGTGTGTGTGTGTGTGTACACGTGTGTAAAAATAATACAATTGTAGATGTCCTAGCTCATTAGGATAAATGAATGTAACTAACTGGCTACATCATGATCTGAAAAGTCAGAAGAATGAAAAATTCGGGAAGTGATAAGTAGCAAATAATGTGAGGGGAAAAAAAAACCAACCTTTAAAAAAATTGAGTACAGGTAATGAACTGAATATTATGACAGAATCAGTGGCTAAAAATAACTGAAATTGTTAATAGAAATGAGTCATCCAAGAAACAATTTAGTCCAAAGTATGGCTTGGCTATTCTCCTCTCTCACGTAACTTAGCACAGTCATCTCTTGGGTAAATAATAAGCTGTATAGTACTTCCCCCCCCCTCTTTTTGGCAGCTAAAAATGAAGAAAGCTGTTAATGGATGCATTTGAATGAAAGCACTTCTGTAGAGAAGCTGACTAATTAATCATCAGCTGTATATGCCAAGTACTTTTTTAAAGGTATGCTGGAAGGTAAAACCCCCCAGCCAGGCCATAAGGTCAACTCCTCTCCCCCCTTTCCATTCATTCTGCAAGCAAAAGTCTTCCCTGATCCACATGCACGGTTATAAAAACAGCTGAAACCCTTTTCATCCTATTTAAGCTGAAACTGACAAAGTGCAGCCAGCCACACCTGGGAATCAATCAGGAAGTGAGATCCCCTCAAAGATATGGAAACTCCTAAACCACAGTAGTGCTCCTCAACACCAAATCCTCAAGGCCAACCCCCCTCCCCCATAAAAATTCCACACATAGAGAAGATTTACAATCTAAGATTAGCACGCCTGCTCAAGGCAAAAAAAAAAAACCTTCCTCTCCAGACTTTACACATCCCCAGGGCAAGAAAACCTCAATTCACACACCTATAAACACCTCACCCACGATCAAAGCCCAGCCCATTGTTACTATAAATATTACTACTCTTAGCTTTCTGTGCAGCCTACCTTTTGATTGCTGTACTGCACATTGTGCTGTCAAAACATAATCTCTGCTAGAAGTGACTTGCCTTGTGTGTTCTAGGGGAACCTAGCTAGATTCGAACCCAGGGCTTTGCTTCCCAAACGTACAGATAACATTCCAGTATCTTCAACATTACATTTGAGGGTTCTGCCCATTGCAAATAATGCCAAACAGAGGTCATGATTATATAAAATGGTTAACAATGCTATTTCCTACTTCTTCAGAATACATGGTGGATATGAGGAAGCTTCCACAAATGACACAGAAGAAAAGTTGCAAGTGCAGCAGAAAACTGAAGAGAAAGAGGAAGTTATCAAGAACTACATATTTTCATTTTTTCCCCCCACACTGTTCCTGCTGTCAGGCCTTAAAATATTCCAGACAGGAAACCAATACTAGCATTACCTATATTGTTACAGTAACAGAATCTTGCAAACCTGAAACCTCTCCCCCACCCTCTTTACTTTTCAGAGTCCTTTCTAAGATGCCTTCTCTGCTCCCATTCCTTCTGTGGGCTCTCCTCTGATGGTTACTGTACTAGCATGGTTGCAATAAAGAATTCTCTGATAAACTGAGACACAAAAAGGACAAGTGTAAAAAACCAGGAAGAGGGACACGTAACTAAAAGCAGAATACCAGCAAATAGCCCGAATCTGCAAAGATAAAGCCAGGAAAGTTAAGGCTCAGAATGAACTAAGACTTGCAGCAAATGTCAAAACTAATAAAGGTTTTTTTCAATATGTATAAAACAAGAAAAAATTCAAGGAAACAATTGGTCCACTAATGAGAGAAGATGGCAAGGAGGTGACAGGTAGTAGGGAGAAAGCAGAACTACTTAATTCATTCTTTGCATCTGTTTATCATATCAAAAGCAGTACCATAAAAGACAGATTAAGAATACAAGTCAAAACAGGCAAGAAAATGATAAGAGAAAACCTATCCACTATAGACTAGCTCAAACCACTAAGATAATATGGATTACATACCAGGGTTCTGAAGGAGCTGGCAGACATGATGTCAGAACCACTGAACCGTATCTTTTAAAGATCCTGGAGCACTGGGAAACTACCTTTAGAAGATAGGCTTAAGATCCACAAGGATCTTGACAGACTTGAACACTGAACCCTATCCAACAAAATGCAATTCACTGGTGAGAAAAGTAAGGCTATACCCTTAGGTAAGAAAAACCAAATGCACAGGTATAGTATAGGTGATACCTGGCTCAAGAGCAGTAACTGTGAAGGGGATCAAGGAGTCCTAGTGGACAACCACTTACGTCTGAGCAAGCAGTGTGCTACTGCTGTCGAAAAAGCCAATGCAGTCCTAGGCTGCATGAACAGAGGGATAGCATCAAGATCATGTGAAGGGTTATTACCACTCTATACTGCACTGATTAGACTATACTTGGAATACTGCATCCAATTTTGGTCAAAAAAGATGTTGAAAGCGTGCAGAGAAGAGCAACAATACACATTCAAGAAGTCTATAGAATAAATGAATCTTTAGTTATTTCACTGTATTGGATACTTCAAAGTTATGCTTTGCACAGGCCAATTTATCATTACATGGGAAAGCCAGCATTCATATTTTTGTTAAAAAGTTACATCTGATGTTAAGAAGTCTATTACAGCAGACATTGTTGTAAGTAAAGAAATAAAATATGCTAGAGAAATTTGCATTTTATCCATATTTGGGGAAGAATTATGATTTTAGAAAAACGTGCAAAACAGGGTTAATTCTATAGGATTAATTGTATTTACAGAGCAGAAGAGTACTATGGATAGTCCTCATCTTACAACCATTAGTATAGTGACCGTTTGAAATTATAATGGTACACCTACAACCATTGCAGCATCCCGACTGGGACGCTTGGCAACTAACATGCAGCTGCAACTTGTGATGGTTGCAGTTTCCCAGGGTCATGTGATCCCCTTCTGCAACCCTCTTACAAGCAAAGTCAATGGGGAAGCCAGATTCACTTAACTAAGTATTACTAACTTAACAACTGCAGTTGATTTGCTTACCTGAGGCAAGAAAGGTAATAACATTCACTTAACAACTGTCTCGCTTAGCAATGGAAATTTTGGGCTCAAATTGTGATCGTAAGCTGAGGACTACTTGTATGCAACCACTGAAGGCTACAAAATATGTTTCTGCTAATAATGAATTGACCAAGGTCTGAGCAACTGCAAACTGTGATGGAAAATTTTGGTTGACTAAAAGGTAAAAGAGAGCCCGTTTGATGATGTAGTTCAGGGATAGGCAACCTTGGCTCTTTTATGACTCGTGGACTTCAACTCCCAGAATTCCTGAGCCAGCCAAGGTTGCCTATCCCTGATGTAGTTTAACATACCAAGGTAGAAACCATGTGACCGTGAGTTCTATTTTTGCCTTGGGAAGAAAGCCAGCTGCATGATTTTATTGATTTATTAAATTTATTTGGACTCCAGAAGATGGTAGAGGACAGGAAGGCCTGGAGGAATGTTGTCCATGGGGTCGCGATGGGTCGGACACTACTTCGCAACTAACAACAACAAAAATTTATTTGCCACCTATCTTGCTGTAGGTACTCTAGGTGGCTTATAACAATAAAAATGTAGAATTGAAAAGAAGGGTAAACATAACAAGAGTAAAGTAATGGAACAATAGAATAAACAATTAAAAAGAAAACAATGATACTGCAATATGAGATTAAAAGGCGGATGGGGAAGCAGGGAGCAAGGCGGGGGGAGATGGCTTTGCTATTTACCTAGTAGCCACTCCAGTGTGGTACTCTCCCACTGAGTCCCATTTTGGGGCCAGTAACTCTCTCCCAGCCCTAAGAAGAAAGCAATGACAAACCACCTCCAAAAATGGTGCCAAGAAAACACCGCAGGTACTTGTCCAGGCAGTCACCACAAGTCAAGACTGATTCAAAGGTACACACGCAAACAATGATAGCGCTACAGCTGCAATAAAGGTGCTAGCAGTTCTCAGAAGCACTGAGCATGTGGCATCTTCCACACAGACAAAAAGATGAAAATAATCTTGTACTGCTATGTTCTTATCTGGAACACAGTACTAGTTATTAAAAGAAAAATCAGTTTGAAAACAAATCTGGCAAATTGTTGCAACTGCTCTTCTCAAAAGGTTCCTAATTATGCAAGTGTTGAATAACTTAATAAAATATATCTCTACGTTTTTTCCAGATATTAAGTTGCATAACTTTTCTCCTTCTCATTATCTAACTCTTTGGATATATTCACCTTCTGTAGTTTTTACTCATAGAAATGGAAAAATCACTTAAAAATGAAAAATACTCGCTCAATTACATACATAAGCTGATATACCTTCCATTTTTTTAAATTTCAATCAGATCTGTCGTATACATTTCTAAGACCCTTTGCATCAGAAATCACACCTACAAAATATTTTAAGTTCCAGGAAACAATTATATTGGCCTTTCTATTCTCTTTCTCTTGTATTACACAGGCAAATCACAATAAAATTAAAGTGCCAAGCAAATGCATTTCTTGCTTAACTTCTGACACCAAGTTATTTCCGCTGATGCCAAATTAAAGTTGCACTGTTTGCATAATCTGATTGTGTTAATGTCAGGTGCTTTTTTTTCTACACATAAGATTATGTTCAAAGTTAATCATTGTTTTTATATATTATAATCAGATTTCCACAACCTATGAAAGGAAGGGATGAATAATCTTTCAAACATTTTTTGCCTATCAGAAAAAATTCCTTAGACTCAATATGAGAGGCATTTCCTTGTCCTTTTAAAAATGAAAGCAAGAAAAGCTGCAACCAAGATTAGCACTTAGTTATTTATTAACATTAAAGTTTTGTGAATATTTACTAAACATAAAATGACAGTATGGACTGGAGTCTTCCAGTAAGAATTTTGCTAAAGGAATCAGAAGTTCACTGGACAGCCAACAAATGTTTCTAATTAAAAATTAAAGTACATATCATCTATACAATACAGTATCAGCTTCAGAAAATATGTGGCAGAATAGCCAGTTACACCATGGTCTATTCTTTGCAGCTGTCTCCTGTTTCTAGGCCTCTGAATTTATTTTCTTTCCTATGCTGGAATATGGATGGAGTATGCCTTTGAAACAAATGCATGTTTGTTTATTGAAAACAGAAAATCCTCAACTATTACCTGCTTTCCTCTTATAACAGAACAGTGGGAAGGGGAGGGGAGAGGAGAGGGGAGGGGAGGGGAGAGGGGAGGGAAGTTCATTACCCAGTCCTTCTACTCCACAAGTCCTAGTTATAATTACATAAACCTGTAACCTTACAACCTTTTCCATTTCACATTCTTTTCTAAATAATATTTTCAGGGCCAACACCAGAATTATTTCAGCACACAGGATGCATAACAGTCATATCCAGGTCTTCTTTTTCTTCCATTCATTTTTGCCAAAAAGGGGTAAGAATTCCTCCTGGAGTAGGATCTCTCCTACTAGTTATTTAAACCATGAACCCAAAAGAGAAGCATTCACTAATTTAAGGGAAGGTGTATAGTATCTATTGTTCTGAGAACTCGTTTTGGCAGGAGACTGAAATAATAGGCTTTAGCATCTAACTAGTATAGCCCACCTTATAATTTGGAAATAAGCAGTCCTGAAATGAAATTTGGATGCACTCTCTTTGGAACATACATGGAATTTTGTATTCTTTTTTCAGAGGTTGTCTGTCAAAAAACATAAATTAGAGATACAAAAAAAGAAGATAAAGCAGAAATTACCTCTGGAGGATTATAGGTTACTTATGGCCTAGTCTCCATCCTGGAGTTCAAAATACACTCAGATAAAAAGTGCTTGTCCAAATAGGCATTGTTTTAAACCAATCAATCAATCAATCAATCAATCAGTCTATCTATCTATTTTCTACACTGCCCATCTCACCTAAGTGACTGGGTTGTTTACAAACAGCATCATAGAAACAATATAAAAACACGACTAAACATGATTAAAAACAAAGTTAAAATTTAAAAATAAAAAAATCAGAGTTAAGAAATTAACAAGGCTAAAAATCTTGTTCAAATTTTGAAGAACATAAACAACAAGAGCACATTAGAAGGGGAGGGGAATACGGAGTATACTGTACATCTCAGCAGATGGCACCATCTGGCTGACCTTATCTAAGCTCAGAAGTAAGCATGGTTGGGCCTGGTTCATATTTTGATTAAAGGGAACATCATCCCAGAAGAAGGGATTCTTAGAGCAGAGGTCCCCAGCCTTTCAAGCACCAGGGACCGGTTCTGTGGAGAAAGATTTTTCTGTGGACCAGAGGGGGTGTGGTTTCATGTGCTGCCTGCATCCAGCAGATGGGGTTTCACTTGTTTGCGCAGCCCGGTTGCTGGTATGCTGAAGCCCGGTACCGGTCCACGGACCGAGGGTTGGGGACCCCTGTCTTAGAGAATTTACATCAGCACATGGCAGCATCTTTGCCAACCCAGAAAACAAACAGGATCTAACTTAGTATTTCAATAACGGATCCTAAAGGAAAGCCAGTTACAGTATACCAAGAAGTTAAGACAGCAATGACAAACTGTTGTATATTACAATTAAGAAAACATTATGGCCATATCCAAGAGGTTATTAGGAGTCACGCCTGACTTGAAGGAAGGTTTACTTTTTACTTTTACTGAAGGAAGGTTTACTTTTATGTAGAGCAAAAGATAAAATTGTCCAGCATGACTACAGTACTTTTATTTCAAAACACCGAGACTACTGTTTTGGATTGTACAAGTGAAAATACAAAATGCTGCATTTTTTCAAACTGAAATTCTCTGGTTCCTCCTTCATGATGTTTGGGGGAAAAGGAAGTAAATGTTTTATAAATATACTTCCCCACAGAACCTCTAATGTGGTAGCTTTTATTGGCCACTCACATTGTGCCATGGAATTCATTTTCCCAAGACTTCATCACACACTACTCTGGTAATATCGAACATAGTAGCGTCTACGCCTATGGCATGGTTCACCTCCGCATGACTGCCATTTCTCACCTGAAAACAACTTCATGAAACTTCATGAAACAACTTCATGAAAACAAAGTCATGGCCCAGCTAAAGGGTTCTTCAAGAAGACTGTGCTTTGAGGAACCCAGATATTTCCCAAAGTATTATCAGATACTTCTTAAGCAAGATAGGAACGGTGATGGACAACTTGCCAGCAATACAATCATCACTCTTTTGTTGCATTGCACAGCCACAGTTCAAAAGCCGCTTGCTGTTCATGAAGGACATAGGGCACAACGGTCTGACATGTACTACCTATGAACAAGAGTGTGCAATGGAATAGTTCAGAGAATCTTTCCAATGCTCTGGAATTCTGTGGATGGAGCAGCATCCTAGTAGATCTTTATACATCTTTTGTATTAATTAATTCATTTTACAATAACAAGTCTGAAAGCCATTAACCTACTGCAAAAGAAACAATTGCAAAGTATTATCCATAGTATAATAATACTGTACATCAGCTTTGCCAAATCAAAAGGAGACAACTGTCTGCCTTTCCCTCCAAAGAACAAAACCTTGTTAAAGAGGGGTTAACTTGACGTTTACACCTAAAAGAGACAGACTTAGCAGACTGACAGACTTGTACATCAAATCATGCTTATTATTACATAGGTAGGAACCCTTAAGAAATATGTTATGAGGCAGTAGCCTTCAAGTAACATTATCTGTATAAAGTAATTATATCAGTGGGGTAAGAGTGTGGCTCTTGGCCTACACATGTTCATTTACCATTACTGGTGGATACTGGCTTACTCCGTGGAGTTTTATACGTTTTCACCCTGTAAACTGAATGCAATCAGACTGTAGTACATTACTCACTAGATGCAATCTCAGCTGACCCTCTTCGCCATTTACTATGCAAACCAAACTGACTAAATAGCCCCTTATCAGCCATTTCAAGTTATATTTTATTCAAATGGCCTTTTAAAAACTACAGTAGGTTGCATCATAAAGTTTACCCTACAATGGTACTTTAGAGAAGCCAGCAATAGATGATTAACTGAATTATGGACAACAGGATTACTGTTACAAACTCTAAAGTAATCTTCTCTATCAGAGACAGAACAGAAGCTCTCTCTCATTCGTCTCAGTTAAATTCCATATCTGAATTCAAAGCAGTGTTATTAGCCCAGTAAATGAGACCAGTACTGACATTTTTTTCAGGATAATGTTTAAAATCATTTAGTGTCCAGCCCTCTCTAATAATAGCAATATCTTTTTAAAAAACAGACAATAGCTCCATTGACAATTTTCATCAGACTAGACAGTCACTCACACAGAACATTTTCTATAATTTGATAAATGGAACCACACAGATACAATTGAAAGATCATACTTGTCTCCAGCAAGCACAATAAAATAGAAAACTAAAAAAATCCACCTAATGATAATTCCTATCAAGGAAGTCTGTTAACTAGAATACTCAGACTTTCTACATTAAGACTGCTGTAATGACTAAAAACATTATATCTGTCACATAAATCAGGAAAAAACTTTAAAGATCCTTCTCTTAAAAAGGCAAATATAATTGCAGAATTGCCCGATACATTTGAAAGAGATTTCTTGCCCCAAGATCTAATAATTTGCAAGCATAGATAGAACTAAAGATGACAAAGCTGAGAATCTGATCTATCAGTCCTTGAAACAGATCTGACAAGTCTATTTATTACATTACAATTTTAGTTAGAGAAAAAAAGATCACCAACATGTTTGTTTATTTACAATTCATAAACAACTTGACTCCAGATGACGCTTTGGGTTGCTTACATTTTAAAAAAATTAGGACACAGTAGCATAGAAAAACAGATTATGTACAACCAAAGGGGAAAAACCCATACATCTCAAAGACAAAAGAGACAGGGTCTCACAATCACCCAATCTGGGAGAATAGTCAGATTTTCAGAGACATTAAGAAATTGTGCCAAGATACATCAGTTATGTTTGTTTCCAAAAAAAACCCCAAAGCACTGCTGAAAGTAATCTCATATTTGCTGTCTTGTGCTTTTCTGAGGAAGGTCAGGCTATAAATACAGCAACTAAAAAGACAGGTAAAAATGTGAATGTTAAAAAAAATGCTGGTGTACTTTAAAGCTGCTTTCAGAAACAGGTGACAGACTAAAGTGCAGTTTGTTAATTTTGGGCTCAGTGAGTTGGACCAACTCAATGATCCCAAGCAATTTAATTAATTCAGTAAACTGTGTTCCGTTAACCATGGATTAGCACACATTGCGAAGATGGTAGAGGACAGGAAGGCCTGGAGGAACGTTGTCCATGGGGTCGCGATGGGTCGGACACGACTTCGCAACTAACAAGCACACATTGCAAACAGGACAGAACAAGTTTTCAAAAATTTCCATTTCTAAATAAAGTTTTATTCAGCCGCAGGCCATTTAATATTACATTTTGCTAAAATAAATGTTTATGTTATTTTGATACATGAAGTGACATCATATGTACCTTAATTAACTCAGATAATTTTTCCATCAAATTATCTGATGACCACTTATTTTTCTCTTCTTATGCATTCTGATCTCCTGTCATATATTATTATAACAACCTGTTTTCCTGTCATGCTAAGCACAATAGTACAACAGCACTGCTACTGCCCAAACAGAAAGAGATCAAAACTCTGGCTTGTCAATACACTGCAGCTCTCATGCCTCAAAAACTAACCTATGCGGATTTCATCACTCAATGAAAAGAAACCTGCCAAATTAAAATACCCTTTTCTACTGAAGAGAAATCAGTAGGTTTTGTTGAAACGTTGTGTAGCTACACTAGAATGTGTTGGGTAGTCTGAATAGCCAGGATTATGCTAGAATAACCTACTGACTTCAATACAGCTTGTTGCTTCAATACTGTTTCTGCTTGAACTTTGGAGCATTTAAGCATAAAATAAGTTCCTGGGACTTTCTCTCATTACATCACTGAAATGGAGGCTACTGAAGTGAAGAAAAAAGATCTCAAATACCTCTTACTTTTCAAATTGTCTTCTAATGGTTTTAGAGAAGGGGCGTTGTCTTACCTGAATGCCTTTTCTCAGCATGATGAATGGAGAATCCACTAATGGGTTGAATCTGACCTCCTGCCCATTTAGACCAAGTCAGTCAAAGTTGCCACGGCTGTCCTGGCTCAGGCCAGGCCCCCAGTTTCGATGAGGACGAAGCAATGACTGCACGACGTGTTGGCTCCCAGATCCCTAACACTGTGCCCGACTGCACAAAAGGGATGGGTGTGGATTCTCCATTCATCATGCTGAGAAAAGGCGTTCAGGTAAGACAACGCCCCTTCTCCAGCATGAAGAATGGAGAATCCACTAATGGGACATACCAAAGCCCTACTGTCCCTATGGGTGGGAAGCAGACTGGGCCAGTGTCCCTGTCGCCGGCACCACTTGCTGTAGTATCCTGTGACCAAAAGAGGCCTTATCATTATAAACTTATCAAGTTTATAATGGCGCACAAAGGGAGAAGGCGAAGACCAAGTCGCCGCCCTACAGACGTCAATTATAGAGGCCTGTGTAGCCCATGCCGCAGATGTAGCAGCACTTCGAGTGGAATGCGCCATCACATGCCGCGTGGCCAAGGAACACGCTTGATACGCTTCCGCAATACATGCCCCAATGGTGGAAGATGAAACCTTCTGACCCTTAGAGGCCGGTTGGAATGAGATAAAAAGGGCTTCAGATTTGCGAAAAGGCACAGGACCTGAGCCCTGCTGCAGTTGGGGTAAATGTGGCCTCTGGTGTTTGAATTTGCTGGGGCCCCGGTGCCTCTTCAAAAAGGGAGAGGTGCTCCTGATAATGGCCAGCTGAGAACCCCTGTTCTGGGTCCCGCTCTGGGGACCATACCATCGGGGTGGGCTCAGGGCCTGGGCCGCATGGCAGTGTCGCCATTGTGGTAGGCGGAGGTATGACCCTCTCCCCTACAGCCAGTTTCTGTGCA
Organism: Azemiops feae; assembly: GCA_023970755.1. Lineage (NCBI taxonomy): Eukaryota > Metazoa > Chordata > Lepidosauria > Squamata > Viperidae > Azemiops > Azemiops feae. The sequence goes on along the minus strand of JALGBA010004127.1, from coordinate 274,458 downwards.
CGGGAGAACTGTTTCTCCAAGGCACGATGTCTGCGGCTGGCCTTTTTATCTGCCGCTTGGGAGGCTCGTTTGTCTAGACCGGCCTTAGTTTTGGCCTTGATTTTTGCAGCTGCCTCCTGACTAGAGGACTTATGCTTAGTTTGTCCACCTGAGGTGGAAGCCTGTGGCTCAGTGTTATCTGCCATTGTAACGCGAGAGTTTTCAGTGGGGTGCTGAAGCGTCTCGGTCTGCAAGAGATGCGGCTGTTAACCACCGAGCTGGGACTGGCCTGCACGTGGATTTGTGATGGTCCGGCCCACCGGCAAGCTCGGAGTCACACTTAGCGATGGTCGTCACTCATCACTAAAAGTGATGAACAGGTGCGATAGACCTCCCTGCAAGGTCAAGGTCGCGTTTAGTGACGGGATCACACATGTCTCAGTGACGCAGGGTATTTTGAGGGCATGTCACTAGATGCAGACTATGGCAACAGGCTGAAACTGGCAAGGCCCAATTAGGTATGCTAGAAGAGGCAGTAGCCTAGGTACAGCCTTGTTAGGTCTGAGGAAGGCCAACAACTGATGTGAGAAATACAGGGCACCACTGTATTTATGCTGCAATTTGAGGCCAGGCAGGGCCCTGGTGGCCAGCAGCAGTTAATTTGAGGTGGCAATGCCAATGTCACAGATGAGCGTTTGTGAACACCATATGAACGCAACAGTGTCCTGAAAATTTCCTTGACTGCTCCCTCCGGAGTTCAGTGCTTGATTGTTTACTGCAGTTCAAATTGGCAGCCGCCAATAATCCAGAGCAGATAAAATTCAATAACTCAGTGATCCTTGTTTGGTGAACCCACAGCCTATGTGTAACTGGCTAAACTGGGTCACAAACTGCTTGCAGCTCCCAATGCAATGATGAATGAAATTGAATCATGAGGCCTCCAAAATGGCAGCCGCGAGATCAGTGAGGCAATCTGAGGCTTTCCAGACTGCCTTGTGAACGGGGGAATAGCCTTTCTCCTCCCACTAGACCAATCTGCGCACGGCGTCCAAAATGGCGGCCGCTGCGATCGGTAAGTAATTTGAATACTCAGGCAGCTTGACCACATCAATTAATCCCCCTGCTCGCAGCAGTACCCAGTAAGGAGAAAGCAACTATTGAAATCCTGAATAGAGAAAGAAAAGGTGATCCGATCTTTGTAAGGTCGCCAAAATGGCGGCCGCGACTATCGGATAAAAAATTTCAGGCATCAATAGAATCTGGTGAGTAGTGAACAATTTCACTCTCCCCAGTGCTTCTGTAGAGAAACCAGCAGTTAAATTGAACAAAAAACAAGGGGAGAGAAAACAAGCCGATTTTCGCCCGGCGCCCGAACTGGCAGCCGTGACTATCGGCAATTGAATTTCAGGCTCAGATTAGCCTGAAAAACCAAAGGGCACTCTCCCTCTGTGATCAGAGAGCCCCGTAAAGGGTGAAAAAACACCCACAGCAAATAATAAACCAAAGGAGGGGGGTGGCGAATTGCCACGCGGCGCCCAAAATGGCGGCTGCGACGATCGGCTATGAGGGAGGACTCACAAAAACAAAGAAATTTGCCAAGGAAAAAAAAATGATTGTGAAGAAAGTCACAATCTAGAACAGTGCTGATCCCAGCACTGACCAGGGGAAAACAGAAAGAAAGGGAAATCCACAAATGGAAATTTCTGACTAAACCTGCTTTCCTCAAAGACTGGGAGCCAAAGTTGTCACGTCCGTCCGGGCTGAGACCAAATCGAAACTGGGGGCGTGGCCTGAGCCAGGACAGGCGTGGCAACTTTGACTGACTTGGTCTAAATGGGCAGGAGGTCAGATTCAACCCATTAGTGGATTCTCCATTCTTCATGCTGGAGAACTTAAGATTTTAAAGCATTGCAAGAGAAATGGATAGAAATACTTTTTCATGTAAAAAATGAGTTATAAAAGGGATACAAAAGAAGCACCCTAAAGGTAAACGTAACAACAACAAAAAAGGCAATCAAAAATGCAGGTTAGGATATACTAGTCAAAATCTATAGGCTGCTGTTAGTATGCAAAACTGTCTGGGATATTAAGGAAAACCAATTCACAACTGATATTAACCCTATGAACAATGATTAAAGGCACTGAGTTTGTCATCTGGAAAGCTGACATCCCAGTTTGACCTGAGCATCGCGTGACAGGATGAGCTCCCATTTCTTGTCCCAGCTCCTGCTAACCTAGCAGTTCGAAAACATGCAAATGCAAGTAGATAAATAGATACCACTTTGGTGGCAGGGTAACAGCATTCCCTGCCCCTCGGCACATAGTCATGCTGGCTATATAACCACGGAAGTGTCTTCAGACAACGGTGGCTCCCTCAGTTAGGAAATGGAGATAAGCGCCCCGCCTAGAGTCAGACGCGACTGAACAGGAGAAACCTTTACCTATGATCAATAACTGTATTTATTCCTATTTTTCTGTGAGTAACAGAGGCAAGGAAAAGGATTAAATAGTTCTGTGGCTAGAGGGAAAACCCCTGAATGCACAGAACGACCACCTTGCCTGCTTTTATTTGATAGATATGTGTCCAATTGTATCATCTTTTTTGTCTCAAATACTGTAAGAGGATTTCTTGTTAATCTTCTTTGATCTCCTTCCAGTTTTCCCCTTTGGGCAAATCTGAACAGAGGCGCTAAGGCTTAAATGACAGCAGCTCAAGTGCTCTTGCCATCATGCCAAGTACATTCAGTTACCCACTTTCTCACACTGTGTTTTCTCCAAATGGCAAAGGCAAGGCACTTCATGAGGACGACCACATAGGAAAAAAATAAGTGGAAAAATGACCATAAGAAACTACCTTTATTTCACAAGTTGGATTTATTTTTCTTTGTTAATTAGATGAAGCATGATCCTGTGTGCCTCAAATGTATTGTGCAATATTATTGACTATTTCTGTTGTAACAAAGATACTGTAAATGTGAACTAGTGGAGCTATGCTGGAAATTCAGAAACAGTTTACATAGGAAAAAGTTTAAACTTCCTGTTTTGTTACCAAGTACAGAGCTATTTTACATGAACCGCAGCTTGATGGACAAAACTCTTGTCTTTGGTAACAGTTTTTTATTTCTCCTTACTTAACAGTGTTCAAAATTCTTAAGTAACAATTATCATTATTTTATTATTTCGTGTATCCATATATGTACTGGAAGACATTAGTTGCAATTCTTTCCTTAGTTACTCTTCTATTCAATAGTTTTTTCAAATTCTAGCACAGAAATATCATTGTACTCCAGCAAGAGTGACTTGATTGTGAGATGGGAAGCTACATAAATATAATGAATGAATGAATGAAGAAACAAATTTTAGTACTATAGAGTAACAGATGACAATTAGAATCTCAAAAATCTAGAAGATATTCCCCATCTTAAATTACTCATATGACCCTGTCTGGAAGTTAAGTCATGGCAACTGAACTTCTTTTCCTTTTGGTTTGAAACATTTTGCTGCTTATCCAAATAGTTTCTTCAACCTGAGCAAGTTGGTTACGTTCCCTTAATCAACTTGCTCAGACTGAAGAAGCTATTTGGATAAGTAGCAAAACTTTTCAAAAAAAGTCCAGTTGCCATGCCTCAACTTCCAGACAACCTACCTGGATGACCAAGAATATTCATCAATATACACTCATAACACCCTATGAATGAATAAACAACTGGGTTTATATTGTTCCATCAAAAGAGAGAACCTAACTCTCAGCATAATGGTACTTGAAGCTGGAACATCTAGATTCAGATTCCCAGTACTGGCATGTACTAATAAATCTGTTTTTCCTGTTTAAAAATGATTAGAAACACAGAAGTGAAAGAAATGCTTGTTCCATATATAAAAATTACTCCAACTCAGCCCATACTACATCTCCCCCTCAGCATTTGCTTGTACATACTGTATCCCTTCTTCCTTCACTTTAATCCATTAAGTACTGTGTATAAAATAAAATCACAATGCTACTCTATAAAAAACAAAGAGGAAAAGACAGTCAAATGCAAGAACAATTTGCTAATATCATATAAAAAGGGATGTTAACTCTATTTTACAGCCAGTTGTGGCTTGGTTAACCTTCCTTTGTTCTTGTTGGGATAAAAATAATTTCCAGCAGGCTTTGGTAATTCTTCAGAGTTCTTTCTGGACAAATATTCTAATAATTTCCATGTTCTTATTAATGCTAGTTTTATTATTTGTCTAAGTTAGGCTAAGGATTGGCACTTCATTGTGACCCTTCCAGTCTGTATCTGCTTAATTGAACTCCTTTTTCTCATCTTGGATGAGCTGCAAGAACAGAAAATTCCCACTTCACAATCAAATAAATGAACAAAGCTGAGCAGAACAGTAGGCAAAAACTTGTCTATTTTCTCCTCCATTCAACCATGTCCAGCTATCCCCTAATCCCCAGCTTATCCGTTGATTGAACGAGAAATATTTTTCCCTCAGCCCATCCAAATGATTAGATTGATGGATCATAGTAAACCACAATGAAGTTAATTCAATTTTGGCTTATATGTACCCACTCACTGTGACATTAAATGACACATGATTTAAAAACCTCTGATTCTATAAATCCTAGGTGTCTGGGATAACTAAAATTGTGCTACTCTTTTTCTTGAGCCTTAATAAAGGCATTCTGAGAAAATACAAGTTTTTATTATTTTAGCGGGAAGTTCCAAATGACTGAAAATGGCAACTAATTTTAAATACTAATGCATCTTACTGAATATGAAATATACTCAGATCCTCTTCCTCCTCTAATTAAGAACTTGACACAAACTATATATATATTCTAGAACTCCATGAAATGATGCCATAAGTTAGGCTCATTCATCAGTCCCATGGACAGCGTTATCTCTATTTCCATTCTGCTGGACGTGGTATATCCTTCTGTCCTGGTTTCTAAAATTTGCCCTTTAATGAATGCTGAATGTTTGAATATGAGTTTTTAAATATTCAAATCTGTTTTTAAAAATGCTGAATTCAAATATGAATGTGACAGAGTACAATAATTGAATACTATTCATATAATAACCCATTATATATCTATTTCACCCTAAAGTAATATATAATTTTTGCAATTTGAACTCTTTATAGGTGTTCTGTAAAGGACTGCATATGATTCATGCACCATATTCCTCTCTAACAGGGCTAAGCTTGTAACTTGGAAGCAGTTGGCAGAACATAAGGTATCATCTGAGATTTTCTATCGAGGAGGAACAGAGGATAAAAAGAACAAGTAGATAACCAGTTGGTTCAGTAGACATTCAGTTAGGAAGACATTACTTATTGCTGAGAACTGGCAACTCTAGTCATTTGCCTGTTTGTTAAATTGTTTAGAAGAAGAAACAGTTTTGATAACATTTGTACTTCAAAATATGTCCTAAGTAACACAATGAAAAGAAAAGTCTATAGAAGTATTCATAGGTTCGAATAACATTAAATAGATATTATTTGGGTTAATCTAGCAATAGGTGCTTTAGAAATGTCAAAAATATGTTTTACACTCTGCTAGGAAAAGATTTGTTAACGAAGCAACTTTCTGATGCAATCCAATTGTGTCAAAAATGTATTTAGTAGAGATATTTTGAAAATGAGAATTTAAAAGCATACCAAATGCAGAATCTTTTTTTAAAATGCTCAAACAATATACAGGTAGTGCCCAACTTACAACCATTTGTTTAGTGATCAGTTGGAATTACAACAGCATTCAAAAAAGTAATTTATGACCAGTTTCATACTTACGACCATTGCAAACATGGTCACAAAATTCATGGTCCAAAAATTCAGGTGCTTGGTAACTAGCATGCACTGTCCCAAAGTTATGTGATCACTATTTGTAACAACTCAGCTTCTAGCAAGCAAAGTTAATGGGGGAAGCCAGATTTGCTTAATGATCACATGATTCACTTAAAACTGTGGTAAAAAGGTCGTAAAAGGAGACCCAACTCACTTAACAACTGCTTCACTTAGCAATGGAAATTTTGGGCTCAGTTATGATGGTAAATCCAGTTTTCCCACATATGACTATTGTAGCATGCCCACGATCATGTGATCAAAATTCAGATGCTTGGGCAACTGACTCATATTTATGACGGTTGCAGTGTCCCAGGTTCACGTGATCCCCTTTTGCGACCTTCTGTGAAGCAAAGTCAATGGGAAAGCCAGATTCATTTCACAGCTGCAGTGATTCATTTAACAAGTGTGGCAAGAAAGATTGTAAAATGGGGCAAAATTCACTTAACAACTGTCTCGCTTAGTAACAGAAATTTTGGGCCTAATGTGATCGTAAGTCAAGAACTACCTGTAACCTAAAACTGTGTGGAGTTATACTGATGTGAACTATGGAAAGATACTAGGTGAAATGGTGAAGATGAAAAGATAAAAAGAAAGTCTTACATGAATGAATGTTGATCAGTGGTAAGATAGAAGATAGATGCATCTGCAGAAATGCCAAAATATGGATACGGCCTGCTTATGGAGTTGTCTGCACAACTTGTTCAACATACAACTAAAGGGTATTCCTATACCTGACAATTGGAATAATACTTTATTATTCCATAACATAGATGAAAGAAGGCTGAATGCAAAAACAACAGGAAGATTAAGTGTGCTTAAGAGGTCATCTGACAGGATTCTGACTGAAAAGTATAAGCAATAGCAATAAGCAAAATTAGGGAAGTGCAAACAAAAAAAAAACATTTATGATATGCTTCTCAATTTACAGGAACTGTACGATAAAATGAACTTGGCTTGAATTATTTTCTGAGCATGTAAGGTTAGCTGCTAGATGCTGTAACTTTAAAGAAGTTATATAATTTGTAAGTTTATTATTGTGATGACAAGTTGTAAAAATATAGCATAAGAAAAAAAATATGTGGAAAGCCTTGATCATACTTGCAGATGACCCTCAGTTGGGAAAAAAGAGGAAGAAACTACAAACTTAAAAGTTATGGAGTTTTTTGCAGGCAAGGTTCAATAAAAAATGTAGTACACTTGACAGTTGCCATCTTTGAGAAAATTGCCTTTCTCTTTTTGAAGAACTTCCACTAGAAATGAAAGTTCCAATTTTCATTGTAATACGGAAGTCTTGCTCTAATGCAGGGGGTCCCCAACCCCTGGTCTGTGGACCGGCACCAGGCCGCAGCATGCCAGAAACCGGACCACGCAAACAAGCAATGCCCCATCTGCAGGATGCAGACAGTACACAAAACCACGCCCCCTCCAGTCCGTGGAAAAACCTCTCTCCACGGAACCGGTCCCTGGTGCCCAAAAGGTTGGAGACCTCTGCTCTAATGGTCTCCTTCTCTCTCATTTCTCCTTTCAGGTTTTACCTTATATGGCAAGAACTGCCGTATTGCTGAGCCTTTTAGGATGTTTAGATAATCTTTTTGCCTTTTTTCATTTTGCCAAAGAGTAGAATAAAAAAAATGTGCTCCAAAAATGTTTTTTCTTCATACATATGCAAAGTTTAATTCATAACAAAAGAGCTAGAAACTGACATAATACCAAGTGCAATAAACCTTCAGGCATTTTGTTCCATACGCCATGTTGTCTGCTCTGTTCACCTCCAGCATTCTTGTCAGTTTGAGGAAGATCTAATTGCTTTACAGGTCCTTGGACACTAAGTGCTAAACTATGACAATACACTCCAAGCACTAATAAAACCACATGAACACACTTTTGTTTTATTTTTAATAAGAGCTCAAATAACCCATATACATTAATCCCAGCAATGTATGTAACTCTTATATATGTAATTTGAGACTTTGGAAAAAGTGCAAAGATGATTAAAGGCCTGGAGACAAAAACATGAAGAATGGTTGCAATAATTGGGTATAGCCAGTTTAGAGAAAAGAAAGACTAGGGGTGACATGATAGCAATATTCCAGAATTTAAGGGGACACCAAAAGAAGAGGGGGTCAACTTGTTTTTCAAAGCATCAGAAGGCAAGATGAGAAACAATGGATGGAAACTAATCAAGGAGAGAAGCAACCTGGAATTGAGGAGAAACTTCCTAACAGTGAGAACAATTAACCAATTGAATGGCTTGCCTTCAGAAGTTGTGGAGGTTTTTAAGAAAAGACTGGACAGTCACCTGTCTGAAATGGTATAGGTCTCCTGCTTGAGCAGGGGATTGGACTAGAAGACCTTCAAGATCCCTTCCAGCTCTATTCTGACTTTACTAACACAGGCCAGTATGCCATGCCAATATTAGAAACTAGTTTGCATACACTGACACCACTGAGAAGATTGATAAAATGTGTTTTGAACTATGTGACTGGTCAGGTTTCCTAATTCAGGAACACACAACATAATGTCCTCAACACAAACATCCTTGGCATTTAAGAGGCACCCTGCCTCATCTTAAATGTTAATTAACAAAATAAGTGAGATGCAAGAATGCAGAAAAGAAATCCCTGGAATATCCCAAATTAGGCCTCATCGACATCATTCTTGCTGCAGCCGTTGGAAACAAACCCACCTGCTTAGCACAAAGAGCAAAAGGAAATTGAGCCTAGTGTCTGAAGGAAAGTAGCAGCAAGCAACTGCAATAGGATTTCTTATACAGTAAAACATATTTTTTTTCTGCCCGTGTGGATTGTGGCCAGTCCACCTTAAAATGTTGGTTTGCTAAGAAGACATAGCACTGTCCTCTGCCTCAATGAGGCAAAACATCTCACAGAGCCAGAATCAGCCAAACCATAACCAAGTTTTTTTGCTGAGTAAAGAAAAATACTTTTGACACTTAAGTTACAAACAGGCTACCAAGGCACTTCATCCTTGAGGTGCCTACTTTGTGCCTACATCCTTCATTCCTACTTTGAAGGTATGTTTCACTTCAACATTTATCAAAATGAGGCATCCCTTCAGAGACATTTGTGGCCTTTTGTGCTTGGCCATGCTTGTAAGAGCAGCTGTTTTCTGAAGGGATAAATTTTGTGGCATCCATTTTGAGAGACAGCCTATCACATGCCCTCAGTTCTCCCTAATATATCTAAACCTAATTCACCATGGTTATTACATAATGGTTTTTGAAAAGATATCTAATATAAATGGAAATGGGCTTTGTTTTCTCTTCTGCTTTCAGCCCACCTAAGCATTAGACCAATCTTTGCAGATCATGGTACTTTGTCAATCATATTTTGACTTGGAAGCTAAGTAGGGCCAGATCTGGTTAGTAAGTAGATGAAAGATGACCAGGAAATTCCAGGGCTACCTCTACTAACTGAAAAGTTAAAACACATCTTGGAAAGAAGCAACTGTATGCCTCATTCATGTTGTTTCAAAAAAAATACTACATGACAAAGTCGATGAAGTCACCAAGTCTTTATTTACATGTAATCTCTCTAACTAATCCCCCTGTCTATCAAGTCCTCTTTCTTCCTCTTCCTTTGCAACCAATGATCTGGTTACAACCAGTTGTACCTCTCCATCACAAGGTGAAGTTTTACATTCTTTGGTGACCTTTATTGCTTCAGGATGAAATAAATTCTTCATCTTATTTTAAATCTTCTGCTTTTAAGCTAGACAAGTTAGAAAGTCAGTCATTTATTTATTCTCCTCTCAACCCACAAAAGTAAAACCAGAAACAGACTGCATACATTTTGCTAATACCACAACTTTCAAGCAAAATTGCATCTAAAAATCCTAAATCTAGATGTGGTTTAGGGCAACAGATGAAGTGTTCTTTTAACTTAGTGACAATGATCTTCAAAGAGGAACTGAACTGAAGTACCAAACAAATGAAAAACACAAGGACAGCACTAATTTCAGACAGAAAAAAAAATTGGCTAAACTATGCTTGTCCCAGCAGATGGTAGCACTTGGCTGACCTTGTCCAGGCCTGGAAGCTAAGCAGAGCTGGACCTGGTTAGAACTTTGATGGGAGACCCAATAGGAAATAATATGGCCTCAGCTGGGTAATTGAAAAAGCATCCCCCAAAGTGGCAATTGCAAACCACTTTTTACTGTTGCCAAGAAAACTATTTGGATGTGTTCATGAAGTCACCAGTAATTGAGCTTGATCCAAAGGAGAGTTAAATGTAGTGAATTCAACTCCTAGACTGCCTTTCAACCCATTTGACTGAAAATTCTGGGAGCTGTAATCCCAACACATCTGGACCCTGGAGTTTGAGAAGCCTGCAATACATTCTCTGGAGAGCAAAGCAAATTGGGGCATTTAACCAAAACTCAAGTGCATCACTCTCTCCTTTTCCAATATCTAGTTTTTACAAGGATAAACAAACATATATCTCACATCTTCAAGTTGGAATCCATAATTACTTTTTGATCAGTCTGGCATTCTGAGAGAATCAACAAGTTGGCCATCATGAAATATTAATGACCATAGGAAGCACTAAAGTGCACTGTTGGTAAGTTTTACATAGTACAAAAGTTTACTTCTTCCAAGGTGATGTCCTGGTCCCGTTAAAATAAAATTCCTTTACTTTAGTACATATACAGATAGTCCTCATTTACTGATTGCAATTGGGACCAGCAACTATATTGGTAAGTGGCACAGTCATTAAGTAAAATGTCACATGACCAGACCAATTTACAATGTCAGTTCCATGATCCACAACGTGCTATTTCCTGCTGGGTTATTGGAAACCAGCTGAGAAGGCTGAAAATGGTGATCAGGTGATCACAGGAAGCTGTGGTAATTGTAAGTGTGTGCTGGTTGCCAAACACTTGAATCACACTCATGCGACAATGGGGATGCTGCAATGGTCACAACTTCAAGGACTGATCATAACTCTCCTTTTTTCAGCATTGCTGTAACTTTGAATAGTTGCTGAATGACTGTTCAGTAAATGAGGATTACCTGTAGTTATACAAGTATCTTTTGACAGATATGAATCTGGTCCATCCCTAAATGATATCACCCATTTGAAATGAAATAAACTTCACAGAAGAGCTAGTAGTTAAGCAAAGAAACTAGCATCCTCTTACTAACAAGACAAACAGCATTGATTCATCTCTAGAAGCTCTGCTGTGTGATATCATAAATTCATGTTTGCTTAAGTTAAAGTTATTTCCAACTAATTTGGAAATTGAACCAAATATCCCAGGGTGCTTTTGTTTTACTGAATAATTCTGCTTTTGTTTGCAAGGCAAAAGCATATTATACAAGTGATTCTATAGATTATATCAAATTGAATCAACTGAATCAGAAGTTCTGAACAGAAACAGAAAATAGTTATAAATGCAGAGAGGTGGGGAGTCTCTACTTTTTGACACCTACTAAGCAGCATATTACATTGGAACAGGATGTTTCCACTTTTTTGGCTTATTAAAATGTAATTTGGTAGGTAAAAAAACACTAGCAGATGTTGGGTGCAGGGCTTCTGGAACCACTAATTAAACCTTTTATTCTTAGTGAGTAATATAACAGGGAGAGGGGGAAAAGTATTTCCTATTTGATCTCTCTCCTCTTTAAGACAAAGCACTAAGAAATATTTCGCAGCCCCACCAGTTCTCATGCAACACTAAGGAATAACTTTTCAAGTAGCACTTCTTAAATCTTAGAAGCAACTCATTTCATCAACCAGACACAGAACGTATCTCTTTAAAGCAGAGGTCCCCAACCTTTTGCTCACCAGGGACCGGTTCTGTGGAGAAAGGTTTTTCTGCGGACCAGAGAGTATGTGGTTTTGTGTGCTGCCTGCATCCCACGGATGGGACTTTGCTTGTTCGTGCGGCCTGGTTGCTGGTACCGGTCTACAGACCGGGAGTTGGGGACCCCTGCTTTAAAGCATGAACATTTTTCACAGTTTAGGAGGTCATCATTTACAATAATCACTTTTATTGTCATCCCTCTGTATAACTTAAGAGCCACAGTTTTTACTTATTTATTTATATCCCACCTTTACTATTTTTTAAAATAACTCAAGGCGGCGAACGAATCCAACACTCTTTTCTCCTCCTAATTTCCTCCTGTGAGGTGGGTTGGGCTGAAAGAGAGTGGTTGGTCCCAAGTCACCCAGCAGGCTTTCATGGCAAAGGTGGGATTCAGGGTCTCCTGTTTTCTAGCCTGGTGCTTTAACTACTAGACCAGGGATAGGCAACCTTGGCTCTTTTATGACTCGTGGACTTCAACTCCCAGAATTCCTGAGCCAGCCATGCTGGCTCAGGAATTCTGGGAGTTGAAGTCCACGAGTCATAAAAGAGCCAAGGTTGCCTATCCCTGACTGAATCTCACCATTAGCAATGCAGAATGACTCTAGAACAGGGGCCTTCAAACTTGGCCCTTTTATGACTTGTGGACTTCAACTCCCAGGCACGCTGGCTGAGGAATTCTGGGAGTTGAAGTCCACAAGTCATAAAAGGGCCAAGTTTGAAGACCCCTGCTCTAGAGCACCCTTGACATATAATCTGCCTAGCCTCTGAATAAATATAGATTGACAGATTACCATCTACCCAAAAGGACTCTTCACCTTGTTCTTTAAGGATGTTCCCCTTAAGTCTAAGTCAAAATGGCTTCTCCATGATTTTCATCTATTGATTACAGATTATTTTCTTGGAATAAGATAAAATAGTGGCCTCAAGTAACCAGGCACTATGCCATGAGGGGCTTTGTAGGTAGTGACCAGCACCTTGAATAGCACTGTGAAACAAACTAGCAAACACTACAACTTGCAAATCAGAAGTGTTACAAGGGCAAATGCCCAGCACTCCTTGCACTGCTTCATTCTGGACCTATAGAAGCTCCCAGGCGGTCTTCAAGGGCATCCCTAAAAAACAAGTCTGTTCTATCTTTTAATGGCAGTTTTTCAGATATTTGAAGACAATTGTGATATGCCCATAGAACCAGTTTTGTGTGGGTGGTTAAGGCATTAGATTAGATACCAGGAGACCATGAGTTCTAGTCCTGCCTTAGGCATGAAGCTGACTGGATGACGTCACTCTCTCTCAGCCCTAGGAAGAAGGCAATAGAACACCGCTTCTGAAATCGTGCCCAAAAGCCTGCAAGATGTGCCCCCTTAATCTTTTCTCTTGTAGGCTTTGTAGAAATTTTTTAAAGATCCTTAGATAATTTGCTTTACTTGATGGCAATATCTTGCCAACTGAAAAAACAAGCAGAGTCTGGTCTGCTCAATATTTCGATAGGAAATCATAAGAGAATACCATGGCTTTAAACAAGCCTGATAAACTGAGGCAGCAATAGCAAACCATCCATCCATCCATCCATCCATCCATCCATCCATCCATCCATCCATCCATCCATCCATCCATCCATCCATCCATCTATCTATCTATCTATCTATCTATCTATCTATCTATCTATCTATCTATCTATCTATCTATCTATCTATCTATCTATCTATCATCTCTCTGTCATACAGGGGCTCTGAACTCACTTTGATATTACTGCCAAGGAAATTATAAATGACTCTGTGAAATAATTTTGAGCCGAGGAGATTTTGTTACAAGATTTGATGTCCAGAACCTTCACCAACCTTATCATTATCAGTCTAAATATATTTCAGTTGCTGCTGTCTATATCAATGCAGTATTCCAGATGTGAGAATTAGTTTAGTGAAATGATTAAAGGCACCAGCTGGCTAGAAACCAGTTGACCATGAACTCTAGTCCTGCCTTAGGCACAAACCCAGACAGGTGACTTTGGGCCTCTCAGCCTAGGAAGAAGGCAATGGCAAACCAGTTCTGAAAATGCTGCCCAAAATTCCATGGATTTGGTTCATGTGGTCACCAGGAAGCATTATATTTACAGGTAGTCCTCAAGTTAATGCAACTGGGACCAGAATTTCCACAGCTAAGCAAGGTGCTTGTTAAATGAGCCACACTCAATTTTATGAACTTTTTTTGCTATAGTTCTTAAGTGAATCATGCAGTCATTAAATGAATCCAGCTTCCACCACTGACTTTGCATGTCCGAAGCCGCCTAGGAAGTTGCCAAGGGTGATCAGATGACTCCACAATGCTGCAACCATCATAAATCTGAACCGGTTGCCAAGTGCCTGAATTTTGGTCACATGACCATGGAGGTACTGTGGCAGTTGTGTCAGTACCAATCATAAATCAATTTTTTCAATGCCATTGTAACTTTGAACAGTCACTAAATGAATGGTTTTAAGTTGAGGACTATCTGTATTCCAGATGTAATCTGACTCAAACGTAATAGAATACAGATAGTCCTTGATTTACAACAGTTCATTTAATGACCATTCAAAGGTACAACGGCACTGAAAAATGTGACTTATGACCATTTTTCACACTCATGACCGTTGCAGCATCCCCATGGTCATGTGATCAAAATTCAGACACTTGGAAACTGACTCATATTTATGACAGTTGCAGTGTCCCGAGGTTATGTGATCACCTTTTGCGACCTTCCGACAAGCAAAGTCAATGGGGAAGCCAGATTCACTTAACAACCGGGTTACTAATTTATCAACTGCAGTGATTCACTTAACAACTGTGGCAAGAAAGGTCGTAAAATGGGGCAAAACTCACTTAACAAATGTCTCACTTAACAACAGAAATTTTGGGCTCAATTGTGGTCGTAAGTTGAGGACTACCTGTACACTTATCATTTCTCTGATCTGGACATTATTCATCTGATATCGTGTCTTAAGGGTACAATTGTTTCTTTTAACAGCCACATTATGTTGCAAGCCTATGTTTTATCATCACCTGTCTCTAGATATTGTTGGTTTGGCCCAGTTTTCCAATTTGTCAAGATTTTTGCCCAGTGTCATTTTATCTAAAATTTAATGTGTATAAGTATTCCTATTATGACTTTATCTGAATCATCATAAAGATCTTGAATAACATGTGGCCCATGAACTACAAGTTGTAAACCTCTGTTCACAATATTTCTTCCATTTTTTCCACATCAGTTACAATTCTGCTACAGTACATAAGCTAGTTTAATGTAATGATTAAGGTGTTAGAAGTAGGAAGAGCCAAGGTCAGGGGCAGGCAACCTTGGCTCTTTTATGACTCGCGGACTTCAACGTTGAAGTCCACGAGTCATAAAAGAGCCAAGGTTGCCTACCCCTGGCCAAGGTGAAGTCCTCAGTCAACAATGCCGTTCAATCAGAAACTGGACTGAGAAACAGAAGCTTAGTTACTTTCTTCCAGTTCAACTTAATTCACAAGGTTATTATTGTACAGATCCAAACAATTAGAGGAAGCCCCCATGGCTCCTATTGTGAGCTCTAGAGCAGGTGGGGTATAATGTGAAATAAGAAGAAAAAAAAGAACAAGACAGAATAGAAATTCAACAGCATTTGAAATATAAATACATAGCTCCGACTATTCAGTGTCTGCAGAACTGATGTTACCAGCAATTTACAAAACAATAATCTATCAATATGTATTAGTTACTGGATGATTGTAACAAATTATGCCTTCTACTCACTGAAATATTTACTGTACAACTTTATATATGCATCTATAATTGTGATTATATGCCCTGTATTGTTTCTTTTTTTAGCTCTCTCTCCCCCCCCCTTTTATAATATTATATATTCGTTTTGGGATTTTTTGTTTAATAAAAGGACAAGAATTAAAAAAAAATCACTTGAGAAAGCAGCAAACATATACCTTTTCCCCCATACTTTCGCTACAGTTATAGCTATAAAAAAAATCCTTTGAACTTACTTTAGTCTGGGAAAAGCATGAGGACCAGGGTTATATTCAACATGCTTTTGTTAGGCCATATAGCATTAAGAATTTAAGGAATCACCTAGACTCTAGACCATGGGTCGGCCAGCCGAAACATCCAACGAGCCGCACGGACCCGTTTCCCTAAAAAAAAAAACCCCTGGGAGCCGCACCCGCCCGCGCATGCACGCCCGCCCACGCACGTGAGCACGTGCGTGCACCCACGCATGCCCGTTCGCGCATGCGCGCCCGTTCGCGCATGCGCATGCGTACCCATTCGCGCACGCGCACCCATTCGCGCATTCGCACGCGCACCCGTTCACGCACGCGCACCCGTTCGCGCACGCGCATGCGCACCCGCCCGCACATGCGCACCCGCCCGCGCACGTGCGCTCCCCAAAATGGCGGCGGAGGCTCCGGAGCCGCAGGTGATGCCTCAAAGAGCCGCATGCGGCTCCGGAGCCGCGGGTTGCCGACCCGTGCTCTAGACTCTAGAGCAGGGCTTTTCAACCGGTGGTACGTGTACCACCTGTGGTACATTAGCACGTGGCAGGTGGTACTTGCCCAGCCAAGTGTAGTGGGGGAGGGAACGAGCCAGCGCAGCGCAGGACTTACTGTGAGGGTCCTCCGGAGCTGCAGAGTGGCTGGGGCGAGGCTCACTTCCAGCTCACTTGGAAGAAAAAGGAGGAGGAGGGGGGCAGAGACAAGAGAGGCTATAAAAGGAGGCAGTTTGGGTGGGAGAGGGAAAGAGAAAGAAAGAGGCAGCCTTGGGAGGAGGTGGAGTCAGCTGTAGCTGCACCGAAAGGAAAGAAGGAGGGTGGGGGGGAGAGGAGATCAAGCAGGCCGGCCATGAGCCGATCTACAACTTCTGTGGCAGCCACCTGTGCTGGCAGCAACAAAGAGGCAAGAAATGCAGTGGGGGAGGGGTCACCCTCCACGAGGAATGAAGAAAGGCGGCAATGAAGAAAGGCAGCATTGGCTGGAGGTGAGGCACAGAGGGAGGGAGGGAGATGGAGAGTGGAAGGATTCTTATGAGCTTTTGTGACTTTGAAGTTCTGGGATTTGTGCAATTTGGCCTTTCTGTTCTTAAGGAGTGTTTGGCAATTTCTATTTGGCGGATGGCTGATGTCTCATGTTAGATTCTATTGCTCTGCTATTGTTAGCTGTACGTTTTGCTGCAAGGGATTTTGAAGTATTTTTCTCCTGAATGGATTTTGCCTGTAGTATTCCTTTACTTATGAATGGAGCCATTTGGGGAGGCTGCCTTAGCGGGCAGCCAGTACTTACTACATTTTTTTTTCTTCCTTAAGTGCCGGCTGCAGTAACTTTCCTTTCTAGCCAGCTAATTCTTAAAGGGGAATGCGCCTTTTTAAGCTAGTTCCCTCAGCGGCTTGTCTTTTCTGTCTCTGGAGGGTTTTCTTTGTTTGATGAATACATGGAAGAGGGAAAATATGGGGGGGGGTGTCAAATTCTTCCTTCAGGAGATGGGAATGAGAAAGAGGGAGGCAGGGAAGGAGGGAGGGAGGGAAGGAAGTCCCACCTTAGCACTTGGCCATCAGCAGCCCGCCATTGACTTTGCTTGTCAAAAGATTGCAAAAGGGGATCACATGACCCTGGGACACTGTGACCATCATAAATATGAATCAGTTGCCAAGCATCCAAATATAAATCACATGACCTTGGGCATGCTGCAAGTGTGAAAAATGGTCATAAGTCATTTCAGTGCAATTGCAACTTTGAACAGGTTTTTTTTTTTTGTCACCAAGTTTTTGACACCTTGCTAGGTGGTACTCGAATATTGCCATATCCTAAAAGTGGTACAATCGGTGAAAAGGTTGAAAAGCCCTGTTCTAGAGGGAGACTAGGAGAAAGAATGAGAAAGGGGAGATCGACTGGCATTCACTTGCAGAGCAAACATATGCAACAGTTTCTTTAGCGAACATGGAGCTATTCAAATGTTAAGGAAATTATTTTTGCCACCAATAAAGCAGGACTTGGTAAGAACTGAAAAAGGCCAGAACATTTTTCCCACTACTGAAATATCCAAGACGATAGCAGCTTATCAGCAGTGACCCAAAGACGCCCTACTTCACTTTAAACAGGAAACTGTTCCATAGATATGTGTAAAGAATGTGAATTAATTGAATAATGAAGGTAAACATCAACCAGTTAAGCTATCATACATCTTATTAAGTGGGGGAAAAATTACAACTTAGGACTGTCTCAGAAGCTATAATAATTGGCAAAGAACTGAAGGTGACTATGAAAATACATAAATGGCTTTAATATGCAAATTATTTAAGATTCTTCCAGACATTTATGACAATACTTTTCTTCCTTATTTATATTTGAAACAGAGAGGGAGAGAGAGATACAGTATGTACTGTGTCCCGTTAAATTTCATCAAGTGTGACTATTTTTGTGTCTGTGTATGCTTTCGAGTCATTGTTGACTCTTGGAGACACTGCCCTGACTAGTCTCTTAATTTTTTTTGGCAAGATTTTGAAAGTAGTTTGGCCCTTGCCTTCTTCCTAGGGCTGAGAGTGAATGACTGGGCCAAGGTCACTGGGCTTTTGTACCCAAGGACTAAATCTCACAGTCCCACGGTTTTTAGTCTGATGCCTTAACCAGTACATCAAACTGGCTTTCATTTTTTAAATTACTACAAGCTATTTTGGTAGCAACATATAAATAGTTACAGCATTTTTGGAATATTTAAAGATATTAGTAATCCTAACAAAAGTTTTGTAACTGTTGTCATTGACTTCATATGGCAGAAGTTGGAAGCAGAAGTAGAAGCTTATCTAAGACTTTTAAAAAGTCAGAGAGCCGAGGTGAAGATTGACTTCTTGGGTCAGAATTCCCACTTTTATAGACTACAACAACTCACCTGTATTTGGAACATTTCCTATTGTGAATATTTTTGTTGTATTATCTTTTTCCTCAAAACTACAGGCAAGCAATCAGAAAGCTTCCTCTGTTTTCTGAGTTTTAGGTGAGGCAATTTTGATGGGCATTCAGGAGGGGGCTACCTCAGCCTTGAGCACAAGCATTTTCTTCTTTCATCGCAGACATTGCAAGAAGCAACAAACCAGACTTTTGCTTTGGTTCAGCAGATTCCTTACTTACTATCTTAGCATCAGGAACTGGTGCTAAAATAAGCCAATTCCTAATAGCAAATTAATCTTTAATTGTGATTTCCATTTTGTTTAGTACATTTCCTGGCTCAGAATTTTATGAATTGTATCTATCCAAACCTCTGGCTACAGAAAAAATTGAAAGGACTTGGTCCTATACCTGTATAATTACTTTTTTTTCTGACATGTACAAACAGGGCACAAGAATAGGGCATTAATCCCATAATATTAAGCCATAGTGTAGCTTAGTTTTGATTAGTGTTATGTGTGTAAACTAACCATTATGGTTTAGCTTAAACCAGTGATCTATGGCTCATTCCACTGACAGAAAGACTGGTATACAAATCTATTAAATAAACTGAGACTAAATTTAAAAATCTTCCTATTGTTAGTTCTACTTTGCATTACTGCCTGGTTTTTGTTAATGCAGATAAGTTTATACTCCCATAGACTCAAAATAAGGTAACTCATTTTGATAAAGATACTTTTTAAAATATTCCTACTAATTTGTAATGGTTGATCTATATCACACTGACTATACCATTCATGAAATATATATATATACAGAAATAAATGTACTACACAACTTCTCATGCATGAATAAATTTAAGATAACTTTCTGTCAGATTTAAGAAACAAAGGACATCCTGAATTATAATGAAGAAATTAGAAATAATTCATACAGGTATTTTTTCCCCAGAAGGTCTATATACTTTGAATTGTTAAATTTGAAATCCATGATGAAACAGCAGGCAAAGCACATTTTCCTACTGAAGCCATAAAGTTTTTAATAAGTTGGAAATAATTTTTTTCTATTCATTATCATTAAAACAATCTAGCTCACAAAGCATTGTAAATTTATTGAATGAAGTATATTGGTGGGATTCACTAAGCCAAAATCAGTAAACCATGTTATGGCTTACTATAATATTGTGAACAGGGATTACTGTACTTTTCATGATAAACATATAACCACATGAAAACTATGCAGAAGCCTTATTAACTGATAAGAATCCCAGGGATTATCACATATTAAGAATCATGGCTAAGCAAAATGAAAACAAAATCACAGATAATTAAGAACCTGGTAAAAATCTCCAGCTACATTCAAGTTGGTTATTAATTCAAAGGATTATCTTGTTACGCCCAAGAATATAAAATGAATCATGCTATTGTTCCTGGGCTAGAGGCTCTTGTGCTAAAATTAAAGGTAACAGCCCCTGAAAAAAAAAACACATTTGATTCTTAAACAGAGATTAACCTGGTGGGATCAAGGCAGTCAATACGAAGATTCCTATTCTGCCATAAATCGAAAGCAAAAAAATAAAAATAAAATAAATTTCTGTTTTTCCAGAAAACGGAACTGGAACCAACAGATGGAAACTTCAGTGAAACAGCTTTCAAACAAGCATTTGGAGATTTTTTGTTTTACATTGATTGACCATGGAATAGCTCGGCTCTATTGGAACACGGGCTTCATTGCCAGGGGTATTTAGTCAAAAGCTTGATGACAGTAATTATACTTTACATCACGGGTGTCAAACTTGCTGCATCACGTGACGGAACCTATCGCCACTTTTTTTGCATTGCCAGATGCAATCGGCCCGCGGGCTGGCAGTTTGACACCCCTGCTTTACATAGTGGCTGGAGTTAAACAATGGCCAGGATCACTTCCAACTGCATGATTCTCAAACAAATAACCTAAATTACATCATATAAAACCATGATTTTTAAAACATTCCAGCTTACTGGAATGTGTCAATGGCCTGGTTTCCACATTAGAGTTAATGTAAGAGCATAGTCTTTTTAAACAGTGAATACCCAGTCACCAAAAGTATTATTAATCATTCAGAATGCAATAAACCAGGAGTAGGGAACCTTGGCTCTTTTATGACTTGTGGACTTCAAAACACCAGAATTCCTGAACCGGCCATGCTGACTCAAGAATTCTGGGAGTTGAAGTCCACAAGTCATAAAAGAGCCAAGGTTCCCTACCCCTGCACTAAACAAAGCATACACATTCTCGTTTATATTTAGGTAACCCTGAGGCTAAGGGATTTTAATGTGAAGAGCAGTCAATAATAGATACAAAATGAATCATTCAATAAAACAAACTGATTTACAGTTAGAGTGTAAGCTGTCATAATATGGTATACGAATTAAGCATTTACCCACTGAATTGTCTGACATATATGTTCTTTGGATACTCATTTACTCGTATATGTTCCTATGGCTCTCCCAGTCTCGCCTAGTTGCAAAGGCTAACTGGTACGACCAAAGGGGGTTTGGACAAAGCACTGACTAGGCCAGCCAATGTAAATAACAAGGCTGACAGTGGTATTGGCTGCCGTGAGTAGTGCCAACCTGCCAAATAGAGCAGCATTTCTAACCAAATTCTCTGTTCATGTTCCTGCTGCTCATTTATCACTGCCCAACATAAAATGAGCAATGCAGCATAACCAGACGCTTTCACACCACTTAAAGTGAGGAGGGAGAGGAAAACAGTCATCTTTCACCATACAAGAGAGGCAGAAGCTCCCCAAACAACTTGGCTGCTAATTTCCTGAGCAGCTGGAGCCCAGGTTGAAGCTAAGAGTTTGTTTCTTTAAGGAGACTGGTTTAGCCAATACAAAGAGGAAAAACAGAAGGGAAATGAAGCTTTCATTGTAAATTCGAAAAAGGAAAAGGAAAAAAATGAAATTAGAAAAAAAAGGCTTTATTCAGCTTAATTGTTTTCTTTTTCATAACTGCAATCTGCAACTTAAGCAACTATGGTATTTTTGCAGTAAGAATCTGTAAAACAGTAACTGTGGGATCTCAAGCCCATATCACTACATCTCTATGGTTCTAATACAAGATACTTCAGATAATCTCATTTAATGCTCTCCGCATATCTGCTTTAAATGCATTTTACAATATGTCCAAGGCCTCTATATGCACTTTTTACTCCATGTCTAGTTAAAACTCCTTAATTTGTTCCAAAAGACATTCCTGAACAATGGCAAGGAAGATTTTTTTTAAGAAAATGCTTGCAGAAATTTGAAAGTGGCATATAAGTTACCACTATACCACTGTGACAATCTGGCAGAAGTAATTCGGAAAACAAAAAAAATAGGTTCAAAACACCTTATGGAAGTATGAGAGAGGATATGAAGCACTTGAGTGTGAAACTAGCAGGGTGTTTTATGCTATCTCGGGAAAGAGGTAGTAACATCAACTTACCTGAAATTATTTTCCATTAGAGGTTAAATACAAATCCTAAATGAAGAATCAGGATACAAGAACTGGTATATGTACACTTCACTAAAGCCAAGAATTCCAAGGATTTTATTTTTACTTCTGTGAGTTGTAAAATTATCTGAGTTGCTTAAAAAAATGAATCATATTCCACAGGCTTAAGAGCTATTGCTACTCTGAATATAAAATGTTATTAAATCTGTTGTGATTTATTTACTAAGTGTTGTAGTTACAAATTTCTTATATTGAAGTGAAGAGACATTACCAATAATTTGAACTAGTTCTCCCTTCCTTATTTCTTCCTTCAGCATTGTCAACAATTAGCACATCTTGACTGAGCAACAGAAAAAAATGTAGATTACTTTTTCTTGCCTTAAATTCTCCATATGCTCCATACGCTATTTTTGGAAGCAGCCACATTTTGTTGCTAGATTTGAAGTCAGCATTCTTCAGCCACAAATCATACTATACATCAACAGATCTATAACTTTGTTATTCCCTTCTCTAACAGAAAAAAAAATCTCTTAACTGCTAGCTGTTTGCATTAAATATAATTGAGAGATAAATACTGACAGCTGTGCATAAAACTCACCTTGGAATTTATCTACAAGCAATCCCAGGGTCACAATTGTCAAACTTAAGGACAACCAGGTCTGCCAATTACTCTAAAATGGAATCCAGCCGATGAACGGCTGAAGCTGTGCTGAAATCGCACATTTTTAATATACAGATTTTTTTTCAGTGGTTCATTGTGTGGCTTTGTTGGTTTGTTGGCTCAAGGAAGGGGAATGCCATCCACCATTTTTAGTAATAAGTAGTCCAGTGGTGGCGAACCTATGGCACGCGTGCCAGAGGCGGCACTCGGAGCCCTCTCTGTGGGCACACGCACCGTCACCCCAGCCCCGCCTCCTCCCATGGCCCCCTCCTCACCAGCAACCCTCCGGAGGAGTCACCCCCGGACACGGCCCATGCAATGCTGCGCAGTCAAGGACATGGTAACCGGGCAGCGGGGACAAGACTCGGCCCTTGCACCCCATCGCACGCAGATGATGCTGCAGGGCACGGGCGGAGGCCGTGGCCACCATGGCGCTGCTGGCTGCCTGGGTGATCTGTGGCGGGCCGTGGAGGTGGTGGGTGGTCCAGCGGGCACAGTGGAGCAGGGACAGGGGTGGGGGGTGGTTTTTGGGCACTCGGTCTCTAAAAGGTTCGCCATCACTGAAGTAGTCTATTCATCGAGATGAGTTCCGACTTACAAATTCAAGTTAAAAGTCTGAATTTGAAATGGAACTTGTTCTTAACTAGGGAACTGCCTGTATATTATTAAAATATTATAAAGAATATCAATCAAAATGCTTATTTTCCTTTTTTTATTGCACTGTAGAAGTTATATTTAGTGTTGGCAGGTAGAAAGAGAGATTATAGATAGTTAGGGCACTGTTTATTTCAGATAATGCAATTCCCCCCCCCCCACACACCTTTATACATCCCCAGGAAGACAGCTTTCCTTGTCCACACTGATTCTTTGTAACATTAAAAAAAAAAAATCTGGGTTTAAGTGAAGTGACATTTTTCTACAGGTAATGGTGCACTGAATAATCCCTGATTGGAAAATGCTCGTGTGGCCTTGCAGCCTCCAAAAAGAGTGGGAAAGCATGCATGCCCTGTTCTTGCATACTTTTTGGAGGCTCCAGAAGCCGCGTGAGGGCAGGGCTTTCTCCAAAGGGTCTGGAGGCCTGGCATGTCGCCTGTGACAGGTCTTAGGTTCACTGTCACTGCACTAAGCCATAATGTGTTTGATTTTGGTGTAGCCTAGTGTGTGAACTAAGTTAGGTTCAAATCCTAGTCCATCTAGCTAAGTACAGCACTGCCTAAATAAATACTTTAAGCACAAATATTTAATATAATACATAATACAAATAAAAATAGACCAACTAAAAGAGGCTGCTTATTACTTTGGGAAAATAATCTATCCTACCTCCACATGGCAATGAAATCTTTTTTTCTTTTTCTTTTTAAAGAACACTGATCTACCATTATAAACTATTACTTTTCCTCATCACCCGTCATGGTAACTGCTAGGTTCATAAATTGCTTTAAGAAAGTATTCTCAGTTTCAGTTTCAATGAAACTGTTACTTTAAAAAAAACCGAATCTCTGATCAAGAGGTGTAGAACTCTAGGTGATAGAAAATTGACTGCATTTTAGTTTTTCTCCCTTAGTCTCTCATGGAGACTCTCTTGCAGAACCCTAGTAGTTTTCTTTCTTAAAAGAAGAAAACAAGGAATCCTGCTTTAAGTTTCTGTGGTTTGCAAATTATGAATTAGTGAATTAACTTTCATAAAACACAATTTATTAACTACGAGAGCAGGATCGCACAATACATTAGTGAGAAAACGAACGGCACTTCATTGAGTCCTATACAATTCCATGAAATGAAATTGGATTCAGAAATTTAACTTGGTGCAGTCAACAAGACATATGTTGATTGCACCGACTTACAAGGCTCAAGTGCTTTATCATACTACTGCCAATCCATGAACATTCATCCCCCTTCCCAAGACTTTACTATCACTGCAGGTAGTCCCCAACTTATGAATGGTTGCTTTTAGCAACCAGTCAAAGTTACAACTTATCTGAAAATGGAGACTTACGACCAGTGGTGGGATTTAAATATGTGAACAACCGGTTCTCTGTGTGGATTCCGCTTCCGGAAGTCCATTCTGGGCCTGGGCAACAAAAAATTAGCTACCGGTTCTGCCAAAGTGGTGCGAACTGGCTGAATCCCACCACTGCTTACGACCCGGACCTGAAATTCCAACGATCACCTCAGCCATGTGACCACACTTCAGGCACTAAGCAACATGGTTTTATTTATGGCGGTTCGAAGTTCGTTTTGCAGAAAATCATCACTTCCGAGTTTTTAGCGAAACCAGGCCATAGCGAACAATGGGCTCGCTTACAACCGCCTCGTTTACAATATAACTGCCGCAAGAAACATAATAAAATTGGGTCAGTTACATGACCGACCCATTTGACAATCATTATGACTTACAACTATAATGGGCAGGCTCCATTACGGTCATAAGTAGTTGCAATGGCATCTCAACCAATTTGCTTGTGAGATGCAAAGGTAACGCAACAAGTGTCTTTAGCATCTTCTATACACATTTACAAACTGCTTGCTTGGAATGGCAGCAGTCTAGGAAAGACAACTAGGAACAGTAACCATTGCTCAGTTGCTGATTCTTTTCTGGACGATGGCTACTCTTCCTCCTTTTCATTTTTAAATTCCATTTCCAAAATCTACAGGAAGGCAAAAATACTCCTCAGTGACACAGGCAATTTACTGGTGTCTGCTTCTCCTTGCTGCCCTTGCTATTCATTTGCAAGAAAAGAAAACAATTTATTGCTCTGAGTGATTCCACACCAAGACAGTTTCTATATCTCACTTCTCCAGGCAATGACTTCTTCCTCTTTGTCTGTGGTAACTATGAGAACTTGAAAAGAGCGTATATTAGCTACAATTCATTACCTCCTCCAACCCTCTAATGCAGGGGTCCCCAACCTTGGGCACTTTATGACTTGTGGACTTCAACTCCCAGAATTCCTCAGCCAGCCATGCTGGCTGAGGAATTCTGGGAGTTGAAGTCCACAAGTCATAAAGTGCCCAAGGTTGGGGACCCCTGCTCTAATGGAAGGAATTGAGAAACTACTGTGCAGCACCTGTGGCTGAAGTGCTAACAAATCCCCATTCAAACTGAGTGTCTCCAAAATCCACCTTGAACCTGGATAATACTTATCGTAGTAGTGTCCATGAAGCTTTGTTCTCCCTCATACTAGTGTCTCATGAAGCTTTGTTTTCCTTGGGCACATTACTCTGTGATGGATTTTAGAATCTTGGGGGGGGGGGTGTCTTCCAGGTTTGTTTTGAAGGTGAAGGAGATACTGGCTTGGAATTTTAAACTGACTTCTTACTGAGGAAGTTAGCAGAACTGCAGCTAACGGTTTCACACATCTCACTGTATCATAGTTATTTTGCAGGTTGTGCAAAGTATTATGATTTGCAGACATTTATGTCTTATTGTGTTTTGTGACCCCAGTTAGTTTATTCAGTAAATCGTAAGTTATCAGGTCACTGTATTCTTAAAGCAATGCTATGGATATTATATATACATATAAGCACTGGAAAGAATGAGCTTCATGGCCCATTCAACGATTGGCTGAATAAAACATAGTTGTTTGGATTTACTAACGTGCTAAGCTAGGGACAGGCATCCCATAGTCCCTAAGGTTAACGTTTTGATAAGTTTAATGCCTCTATTTCAATCTGTTACCTGTTCAATCAGGTAACAACACTGAAATGCGGCTGAACATTTTGGTTTATCCTCAGTAATGTCACTGGCATAAACTTGAGGCCTTTGGAGGCTGGATTTCTTTTTTTACTACAGTACTAAAGTACAACCCACACCTATAAAAATGTTGCTACTTTTATGCTAAGCAATAAATCATGGATTGCAACATATTAAAGGTTCTTTTCAATCAAGTTGCCAAGTCAAATCCTAAATTACGACTTGACACAAAGTGTGAACCCACTCATTAAGAAACGGCATTTTTAGCTCTTTATTTAATACCATGTTAGTTCTTTTAAAATTCTTAAGTCTCAGATGATGCAATGGTGTTGTACATCTGTGGCTTCTCATATCTGCAAATTTTATCTGTAGAAGAATACATATTCTTTGCATTCCTACTGTTATAATACTTTTCCACTGGCTTCTAAGGATGCCAAACGTTAATGATTTGATCATGAAATAAAATAGCTATTTGTTTCTCATTACATCTGCAGTGAAAGATCCCAATGATACTTAGGTCACTACTTACTCCCAATAAAGAAGAATACTTGTAGCTCAGGGTTGAAATGAAGTCTCCTTGGTGCTCTCTGAGCTTGGTCGTTTTCTTGCAGATGTTTCATTATACAAACTAGGTAACATTGTCAGTGCTTATGATGTTACCTGGTTTGGGTAATGAAAGGTCTGCAAGAAAACAAGCAAGCTGAGAGAGCATCAAGGACTCCTCACTACCTACCCCCATTAGGTTATATAGGGGGCACAGCCAGCCGTATAAATCACAAGTCAGCCTTATGTGCTCAGAGTTGCCACACTCGAGCGCCATCGATGGAAGAAAAGAAGGGGGGATCTGTCAGGTTGTAGGAAGGGAGAAAGAGTTTGGAAGTGAGTTGAGAGAAAGTTGGCTGGAGTCCTGGATGGCAGTTAAAAGTTATGTAGCTGTAGTTAGAACTCTCTCTGTGTATATGGGAGGGTGGGTGTATTTTATCTTCTTTGGCTGTGTATTATGTATGGACTCTTATGTTCTTTTGATACCTTTAATAAAGTTGATTTTTGTTTAAATCCTGGAGTTGACTGGTGATCTTCTCTTACCCACCTCAGCCTGGCTGAGCTACAAAGTTTTTGTTTCCTTTTCCACATTTAGCCAGACCCAGGGTGGATGAGGATTTCCCCTTCAATCCTCTCCTGGTTTCCCACAGGGCTGGGATGGAAGGGGAGAGCTGGTTTATACTGAAGGGATGGTGATAACAAGGACCCCTAATTTTCCAGGCACTTTTGTCCACAGGCATGATTGCCTTAGAACTGAAGGACCTTAGAGTTTGAGATCCTGATGTATGCCCAAATGCTAACAGAATCATTAAGATCTAATCAAATTTTCTATTTTACCATAAATGTAGCTAATTTACACAATCAACCAACTACATTTTAGCCAAGTATTGCACTGATCAGTTTATGATCAGTTTATATTCGTATTTCCACAAAAATAAGACTGGGTCTTATGTTAAGTTTTGCTCCAAAAGATACATTAGGGCATGGGTGTCAAACTCGCCGCGTCACGTGACGTGTCACACAACTTTTTTTGCATTGCCGAAGCTGGGATGGGCGCGGCTGCCATATGATGCAACCGGCCCGTGGGCCGGCAGTTTGTCACCCCTGCATTAGGGTTTATTTTTGGGAAAATATGGTACTAAATGCATCCGTTTGGCTGGCGATCTTAACTGGGGCTTATTTTTGAGGTAGGGCTTATTTTTGGGGAAACAGAAGTTTGGTATATCATAACAGTAGCAATGGGGCAGATGTATATATGCAAAAAGGTGTTACTACGTTGGCTAATCTATCCAATGTTATGAGGAAAGAGGTTATGTTCTGATGAGCACCATGTTTTTAAAGTTATTCAACAAATATAGATAATTGCAAACTTCTAAGAGCTGTTCAGACCAAAGTATTGTATAAATTTTTTAAGTTAATGTGTAGATGACAGCTGCAGTAACAATAAAGGAAATTTTGTTGTTGCCGATATTACTACACCTGCAAGACCAACCATATCATTAACCAGGGTGGGGAATCTGTATCCTCCAAATGTAGCTGAATGATAACTTCCACTAACCCCTGCCGGCATGCCCAGTGGTGACAAATGCTAAGAGCTATAATTCAGCAGTATTAAAAAAGGCAAAAGTTTTCCATCTCATTGTAAAAAACACTAACTCCTTTTTAATTCCTAGCATATTCCATAATTGGGGAGGGCTACAGAGCTTTCTTATGGGTAATATTGCAAGCAAAAGCATCACATGTAGGAGGCAGCCATCACATGTAGGAGGCAGCTGCGGTTCCCAATGGCCTGGATCATGTATAAATTGAGGGCTAATTTCACCCTAAATCACTGCATTGTTATCACTGGTTTAGCATACTGTGTGAATCTAGCCAATTTTAGTATATTCCAGTGGTGGCGAACCTATGGCACGGGTGCCAGAGGCGGCACTCGGAGCCCTCTCTGTGGGCACACGTGCCGTTGCCCCAGCCCGCGACCCCCTCACCAGCAGCCCCCCTGGAGAAGAGTCATCCCCGAGCGTGGCCCACGTGGAGCAGCACAGCCAAGGACATGGCAGCCAGGCAGTGTAGTCAAGACTCTGCCCTCATGCCCCATCACGCACAGTTGATGCTGCGGGGCACGAGCAGAGGGCGTGGCCGCCATGGCACTGCTGGGCTGCCTGGGCGATCTAAGGCGGGCCCTGGAGGCGGTGAGTGGCCCTGCGGGGGGGGAATTTTTGGGCACTCGGTCTCTAAAAGGTTCGCCATCATTGGTATATTCTATTAACCAAATTCAAGCAGCTATGGCATAGTATAATTCTGCAAACCTTGGTACAATTCCCAGCTTAGTACAACATGTGAACCAGGCCTTTGTTTCTGATGGCATTAGTCTAGAAACAAAGTCCTTGGAAATGCACTACAATGCAAGACAACAGCGTACTGTAAATGAGGAATATGTAACTTTTCTGGCCGTTGAAGTGATAAACTGGGAGCCATATAGCAAAAATGTACAATTTAATTTGATGACATTTATATTTAAATAAAGTGAATATAATTACACTTCAGCTATGTGTTTAATAAATAATCCCTCTTCCTTTGCATTAGAACTCTAACTATGTAATACATTTTGGAGATCTTAAAGAACCTACAAGGTTTTACAGAGCCGATGTAGTCTCCATAACTGAGATTGAACTACAGCAGAGATGCACTATCTTTCCTCCAGATAAATTAATCAGATCCAACATGACTTCCTCCTTCTGTAAGTCCCTCAATGAATTAATGCTACATAGCATTTTGTATTTGTTATTCCATTCTACTGGTTATCTCAGCTATCTACCATCTGTTCATTTTGTAATAGCATATTAGAATAATTGTTTCCTCTGTAAACTCATATTAAAATGGATATATATATTTGGGAAAAAGGGAAGGACAATTTGCTCCTTTTGTTTTATGGTCAGCCTGCTAAACCACAGGAAGATAAAAAAGAACATAGAGCAAGTGAAAAAAACTAAGCAAATACTTCAGCAAATACAGGAAGGGTAGCAAAACTGCATCCTTCCAACTCCATTAAAGCTGAAAAGAATTAAAGTAGCATTTCTGAAAGTGTGGTCCAAGGATGCCAAGCCCCTCCACCAAAGATCCTCTTAGGGGTCCACAAAATCAAAATGAAGATATTTGCAAAAAATTTAAATGTCACTTTTCTCTTTGTTACAAAATAGTTGTATAGTGTCCATGACAAAATATTATGTATGTTAATATTTAATGGTTTAATAATATTTATGATCATTATAATTTATATCATTTAGAATGGCCATTATTTATAATAATTTATTACATGATTTAGTAAGTATTCTATTAATGTGTCCACATTAATTTTTGGTATGGTCAATATTGATAAATATAACCCATACAAATAAAAACTCTTTTGTGGACCTCCATAGTTCTTAAAAGTGGGAAGAGCAAAATATTTAAAAAAGCAGCATTAAAGACTAGATTTACCAAACAAATCAATTAACAGGTATATTTTGAGATTACAGATTAGATTAGATTACTGGCACAATTATTTTTCGGACAAATTGAGAAGTCACTTCAGAAAACAAACATTTAAATACACATTCGAAACTCCAGGAATCCATAGGCTAGGTTCACATTAAGTTAAACCATTGTTTAACCATGAAATTATTAATTATTAAATTAATAATTTAATAATAAATTATTAAAATTATTAAACAGTAAACCATGAACCATGTGTGAATGGTTCACAGTTGGACTCATGCTTGGCCTTTACGGTGTTTTTTTATTATTAATACGGTTATTTTGCATTCACATATTATTCCCCCTTTCTGTCACACTGAAACTTGCAACTTTGAAAATGTCAGAGCTTTAAACCATTGCGTTCACTTCTAGGGCTGTTACTACAAACTATTATTTGTGAATCTGAGTGGCAACATCAAGCCAAAAGTGATGACTGTGGTGACTGTGGCTTACTTAGCAAGATGGATGAGATAGGCCACACACCACAAACTGAACACCTTATTCTTTTATCTTTTATTCCGATGTTAATGATAGAATATTTGGAATGCAAAAATCCGGGCAACCAGTAAACAGAGCAAAAGCAAAAGCTACGCTCTCGTGTAGCGCTGTCCGGATTTCTGTAATCCCAACAGTCGCCTCTGGAATGCTTAACGAGGTTTGATTTATTAATGACATATGTATGGGAATGCATACAAACAATTCAATAATTATACGCTGTCACAACCAAGCAAGCTTTCGCAATCGCTTGTGAATCCTCTCTGCACTGTTAAATCTTCGCCTGTATCTACTTTCCAGGCGGTTTTTGACTCCTGGCGAACAGTCCCTGCAAGGGTGGGATGGCAAAACCTAAGCCCGTTGACCAGAAAAGGTTTTCGGGCGCCTAATTTTGCACAAAAGACGGACGGGGATACCAAAACGACTTATGGTACAAGACGCAACCCTCCAGCATGTCTATCAGCAAAACCTCTGCGCGAGAAGCCTCCCCTTTTCTGAACGGGAGCAGAGCGACTAAAATTAATGAAAGCTTTTCCCACTTTCCCAGCTGACCAAAAAGAAAAAGAAAAAAAAGCACCCTGGTGACACAAGAATGACGGCAGGCGGGGAGGGGGGCGGGAGAGGGGAGTAAACAGGTAGGAAGGAGGAAGTTAAAGAGTTGAAAGCGGGCGGCGTTTACAAGCGCAAGTTTTGTCGAAGGTGGGGGAGGGGCTACCTCATCCGCGGCAGAGGTGAATGCGGGGATGGGGGCGGGGGGAGCGGCCAGACCACCGAAAACTTCTCCCGCAGAAGAAGGTCGACCCCCCCAGCTTCTCCCCCCCCCCCTTGACCTCAACCTCCAAATGTCTTACCTTGCCGAGATACAGCAGAACCAGGAAAAAAACCTGCTTCAGTCCCCTCATGGTGCCCAGAAGCGGCGGCGGCGGCTCGGGAATGCGCGCTCACTCAGCGCCGCTATATGTAGTCATGGCAGAAACTCTCCTTACCCGCCCGCCAAAAAAAAATGAAAGCCCCGGAGGAGGGAAGCGAAGAAGCCGCGCTGCTCGCGTCTCGCTCCTTTCTCCGAGGAGTCCTTCTGCAGCCTTTACCCCCGCGGCCGCTGGGAGAAGTCAGGGACGCCGCGAACTACAGGCAGAAAGCCCGGCACGGCAACCGCCTGGGGAGGGCAAAGAGTCAGCCACCGCCCCTTTCTGACCATTCATCGCTTCCTCCACGCCGCCGCCGCTGCCGCCGTTTCCAGAGGGCAGAAATTAAGCTCCACGTTGGCGGCAATTAAAGGGTTGGTCTTCAGCGTTTGCTTGCTGGCAGCGGAGTAGGAAGTTGTTCAAGCCCGCATTTTTTTTCCTCCCTCCCTCCCCGGATTGGGGTTAGGGTGCAAGTGGCTCCCCTAAAGCTTTTTGTCTCCCGTCCTCCTCTTCTTCCTTGCAGAGGTTATTTTCTGCGTGGGGGATTTCAAAATGCCGCTGGATGGGGATCTTCCGGTTTGTTTTGGAGAGTGGGAGCAGTGCTGTTATACCCGGATTGCAACTGGACGACTAGGATCTTGGGAAGTAAAACTATTGCATTGAATTCACGCCTTGTGGTAAAAAGGATAAATTTTGCCTGGATTGGGCTTAATGTTTTGATTGATTCAGTTAGGTTACCAAACAACCCATGACTCAGTGTGATGTGTAAACTACCCAAAGGAAGGAGTTTGCAACAAAAAATTTGCACGAAACGGTGGCAGTGTATCATCTCCCGAGCATTTCAAAAATGTCAAGTTGCCAGGTCACTCGCAGTGACTTGTGGCTCCATCCATACCAATTTTTTGCACCAATATAGGTGTGGTTTGCTATTGCCTTCTTAGCTGAGATTAAATCTCTTTGAAATGATCGTCCGCCTTTACAGTGATCGCCACGTTTTTCTGTTCAGGGGCACAATGAGCCACAGACCGACCTCATGTCACATGGCACAAGAATTGGGTTCGCCAAATAGGCAGGTTGACTATTTTTGTGGTTTAATGTTTCATGCAAACATGCTGGTTCTGAGAAGATGTGTAATATTAGGGGCTGACAACTCAAGCTTGACCCTAACCATTCTATGAACAAATCTGCAGATTCCAGCAACAATCCACAGATCTTCCAAAATCATTTTATGTTGCTCGCTTCATCTGTAGTTTTCTCTTTTGATTTCCTTAAGACAAATTTAATAATTTTTCCTAATCTGTCATCCATCCATCCTTAGAGTGAGCTTTTAGCTGCTGATTACTGCCTCAGAGTTAGCAGTCAGCCTTTACTTCCTAGTCCTTGTGGGGCCATGATATTCTTAGCAACATCGCCAAATCCATAATTCAATGATGCTTATATTTTTCTTGTTCTTTCTCAATGTACAGCTTTTTACAGTCATATAGTATCACTTTGGAAAGTCACCACTTTAACTCTCAAATTTATTTCCATCAAGTATGCATAAGATTTGTAGCAACAGAGCAGCTGTAACAGAAAAATTTAGTTGGAAAATGATCAGAAAATGGCTCCACTGAATACAGGGAGATTTTTTTTCTAAAGAAATATAGCAGAAGGGCAACAAAAAGGACCAGCAGTTGGTTTCAAAGCCTCTTTGCACCCTTTTTAATAGGCTGTAGATTTAGTACCATACAAGTCACCTTTAGATTTCACTTCTGCTTCTGTCATAAAAATAAAGAGAAGCAGGCATGTGTCACCAATCAAACAAGAAGTCTGCAGTACAGCTACACTGTACTTAATTATTTTTCCTTCAGTTTTGTACAAAAGGAATTTAGAGAGCATGCCTTGATGTTTGGCATTCTATCAACTTTAATGCAGAATAAAAGTCTGGATGAAATGGCAGTCTAGTTGCGCAGGACTAATTAATTATCTGTTGTTCATCCCACCTGGGCATTGAATATGACCCAGTTTTTCTTGATCAAGATCTGGTTTCATGGTCAAAAATTTTAATTAGAAAATACTGACGTAATAAGACAAAACAAAGAAGCTGTTGTACCTTAACAAATTGACTTAGAGTTTCATGAACTAGACGCCCTTTATCAGCCACATTGGCAGAAGAAAGCTGATCTAGGATTCTTCTCCATGGTAGTGCACTCCAAAGTTCAAAGAAGAAGATCTGATTGCAATTTGAACTCTAATTCTGTTTTGGCATAAAACAGAATTGGAGTTCTATGGCACAGAGAGCCTGGAGGAGAAGAGAAGTGGAGTGGGGAATTCCTCACTTGAGACCACTTTTTGGCAGCAGAAGACCTGTGGGATGTTGGGACTGAAGCCAAAGCAACTGTTCGTTGCTGCTCTTCTCCTCCCTGTTTCTCCCACTATCCATGATAAAAGAAATGGAGAGAGAGGGCCCACTCCCTCCTTTCCTACCCCTGCTTTTCTTGCTAGGGGTAAGAGCTGAAGTTGGGGACGCAGCATTCCTTGGGAAGCTGCTTTATCATCTTTAACCAAGTGCAGCAGCACAGCTGCTTTTCCCAGCTTGAAATGTGCCCCCTCCCCTTGGTGAATGTTTTAAACGTGTCCTCTGTGGCTTTGACATCCCTCTAATAAAGACACCGACCATCGACTGCTTCAGAAAAGAGGGGAGGCATTTTAAACACTTGTCCAGGGGGCAGACCTGCAGCTTCAGCACCCCAATGTTGAACTTGTGATGACTGTTTGGGATGTATGTCCACATCAGAGGGGCACATATTTAACAGCTTACCACAATGAACACATGCATAAAAAGCCCTCGTGCCTTATTCCTCCACCTAATCCACGATGCAGGGGAAGCTCTTCTGCGGGTAGCAGAATAGCAGACCTGTGGGGAACACAGATCTTTTGGTTATCAGAAGAACCGGCATCCAAAAGACCAGCTTTCTGTCCATTCTCCTCTCCTTCGAGGGGAAAAAAAAGCAGCATGGGGGAAAGCCCAGAAGAGCTGCCCCTTTATTTCCAATTTTCTAATCTGCTTGGAAAAGTGGCAGCAAATGATCCTCTCCTTCCATGTCTGCTTTCCAGAGCCAGGGGGAATTCTGGTAAGAAAAAAAAATCATCCTTCCTTCCTCTCCCAGTTCCTCTTCCCTTTTGCATGGTGGGAGAGTCTTGATTTGCTGTTGCTTAAAAGCAAATGGCCCTGAAAATCAACATCCAGGACTAAAAAGGGAAGTCACTTCAGAAGCCTTAGGGTAGTCAGTAAGAGCAGGACATGAATCCATCCTTCCGTTTATCTCACGGTGGTTCTCTGTGCATTTAGAGCATTTAGAATGGCTTGTGGTGGCAGAAGTGGAAAAACCTTACTTCTGAAGTGGAGCAAGGAAAGACAGGTATAGGCTACAAAGGCAGTGACCAAGGGACAGATGGAGGGTGATATCATGTCTTCATGGCCTCAAGGAATGATTGGTGTGGATCCTTAATGTTGGGTAAAACTCTATGTGGGGATGAATCTCTAATATGTTTTAAACCATGGAAAATGACTTACCTACTGATCTTTCTTTTTCTTCCATTCAGTCATGTCCTGGACAAATCCCTGCAGTTTTCTTGGCAATATTTTTTGAGAAATAGTTCGGCATTTCCTGCTTCCTAGGGTTAAGAGAAAGCGACTGGCCCAAGATGAGCAAGCTGGCTTTGTTACTAAAATGGGACTAGAATTCACAATCTCCCAGTTCCTAGTCTGATGCCTTAACTCAGGGGTCTTCAAACTTGGCAACTTTAAGACTTGTGGACTTCCTCAGGGCTGGCTGAGGAATTCTGGGAGTCCACAAGTCTTAAAAGTTGCCAAGTTTGAAGACCCCTGCCTTAACTACTACAGCAGACTGGCTCTACATCCACAGAGATGGACAATGACTTGATTGGAGTCAGAACTACAGTGAAGTTTCCCCCAGCCTTCTTCCATCTCAAATTCATTAAGGGAAGAGACTGAAAAAGCCACTTTAGCTTCTCATCTTCGTCCTCAAAAGCCATAAGGAAAATTGAAACTCGGCCCTCCCTTCTGAGGTCAAATAAAACAAGGACCTTGATATCCGATATTTTAAGTTAACATACAATTATTTAGAGATCTTCGGGGTTAATTTGGCCATGATCCTGATAGAAAGTGGCCAACCTGTAGGATTTACATTATATACATTATATACTTATTATATGCTTAACTTTGCTACTAAATTAGCAAAGTTGCTTACCAATTTAGTAAAGAGGTTCACCCAAACCATTACATTATAAATGAATCAAATTGTTTGCATAACATTGTTTAGCTAATTCGTAGATTGTGGCTGTGTACAGGCTTACTGAATAGCTGATTAGCAACACCCATTTTTGTGGTAGGCACATAACCCATATGATTAGGGGTAACCAGAAAATTGGGGTAGTTAACCCATCATTCGTTCAACTATGAGTAAGTATGTAGTGAGGACATAGAGTTACTGCAAATTTAACAAGGGTAGATTCATGGAAAGTTTAAATAATTTGATTCACAGATTTCATTATTTGATGTGCTTGGCTTAGCATGTTCCATAGTATTTTTTTTATTTATTTAACTGCTATTTTTCATGCCCTAAGTGTGCCAGGCATTTTTATTTAACTTCCTCCTAGGCAAATGACTGGTAAAGCCTATGCTATGCTAATTTTTTCATGTGTTTGTCATTTATAGGCAGCTGTGTGTCATCTTGGAATATCTTGAGTGTTCAGTGTTTGGAAACTTTTATCAAATTCGTTTGTTATATTTCTTTCCACTGTTACTTGATTTCTCCATCTATCTTCATACTGTAACTAATCTTAATAAAGCAACTCAAAACATTGCTGTGTTTTGTTATGTTTGTTGGCACAGGTTCAAGCACCTTTCTCCAGTGTTCCAAATTCAAGGTATGTGCTTTATTCAAGAGAAAACACAAAACAAGTTCAGTTTGCATTGATTAAGAATTGTAACTGTTTTGCAGATCTTATGGTTCCCCCCAATCTAGTTTGAAGAGATGGACAATGGTTAATCAACAAAATAAATATTTAGAGAAGTATAACAGGCTACAGTCCTATTGGACAATTGTAGAGTCCTACTTTCTATGCAATGAATATACAAAGTAACTTGGAGGCTTCTGTATCTTTATGATGTGTTTATACGGCACATCATAGAATAGCCAAAGATATTTTAGCTAGCATGTTATGGTTTATGGTTCAGTGTGATGTACAAACCCGGGTACCTGAGTAACCAGTGGTTGAGTTAACCATAAATGGTCATGCAGAAGAAATGTGACATCAATCGGTTTTGTAACAGATCAGCATCATTCTTTAGCTGGCTTCACCCAAAAAGATAATATTAATTAATAATTAATAATAATTATAGTAATAACAACAACAACAACAATAATAATGTTGGAAGGGACCTTAGAGGTCATCTAGTCCAACCCCCTGCTCAGGCAGGAAACCCTATACCATTTTGGACAAATGGCTGTCCAGTCTCTTCTTAAAGACTTCCAGTGTTGGAGCATTCACCGCTTCTGGAGGCAGGTTGTTCCACTGGTTAATTGTTCTAACTGTCAGGAAGTTTCTCCTTAGTTCTAGGTTGCTTCTCTCCTTGATTAGTTTCCAAGGATAGACTTAATATGGTTAATTTGTGGTCCTACAGCTGTATTTCTATAACACATAAAACCATAAATCAACATTTTAGCCACACATGAGGGGTTTTTTTTGTCCTAAGACTCTCCCTTTATGCAAATACTTCACTCAGTCTCACTGTTTCATGCAGGAAATGACCGGGTGTGACCAACCAAATTAAAAGTTAAATTTGGTAGCAAGTTTCCAGAATTCAAAAAAGAAAGCTGCTAGGATCAGCTTTACTGGAAGAAACAGAGATGTTGCTTTGCTTCCTATTTAAAACTACATGGAAATGGAAATTGTTTCCAATTTTTTTTGCCCTTCATAATTTATGGCTCTCATTTTCTTCTAGTTGGTTCAATGGAGTCACATTATAAGCTCTTTTTCTCTACCACATCTAGATACCATAAATGTTACTTAGATAATAAAGTAATCTCTTAGTAATTAGTTGCAGGATGCCTTGTAGTTTTAGGCATTGATCCTTTAACTTATATTCAGTACAGGTAGTGCTCAACTTACAGCAGTTCATTTAGTGACCTTTCAAAATAATGACACTGGAAAAAATGACTTATGACTGTTTTTCACACTTATAACTGCAGCAGCCTCATGGTCACGTGATCAAAATTCGAATGCTTGGCAATTGGTTCATATGCATAACGGTCATGTGATCCCCTTTTGAGACCTTCTGACAAGCAAAGTCAATGGGGAAGCCAGATTCATTTAACAGCTGTGTTACTAACTTAACAATTGCAGCGATTCATTTAACAACTGTGGCAAGAAAAATCGTAAAATGGGGCAGAATTCACTCAACTGTCCCGCTTAGCAACAGAAATCTTGGGCTCAATTGTGGTCATAAGTCAAGGGCATAGAGATGGACAAAGATATTGATGCCATGAAGATAAGCGATACCATCCATTACTACTGATAGATAAATAGTCCAACTGGGCAATCAGCAAAGTATGGACAACCATACCTTTGTCAGAAGGACAGCATCTGACATAAAGGGTAGACTTGACAGAGTTGTGACAGATGACTAAAGCAGCTCCGGACCCTACCAGAAGTGACATCGAAAAAATCGTATCACCAGGTCTCAAACTTTTCAAGCACAACTCAAATGTTCAAGTGATTTTCAGGACTTGACAGTATCAACTTCCTGCAAACATTCTTTTAGCACAGCTGTCAGAATGGCAAATTGAGAAGTTAGCATTAATCTAAACAG
Organism: Azemiops feae; assembly: GCA_023970755.1. Taxonomy (NCBI): domain Eukaryota; kingdom Metazoa; phylum Chordata; class Lepidosauria; order Squamata; family Viperidae; genus Azemiops; species Azemiops feae. The sequence continues at coordinate 235,751 of JALGBA010004127.1, read as the reverse complement.
TGAAAATGTTCCGTTCTAGATTGACACCCTGATGATTGGACCTTTTTTGTACTTGGGAGGGGAAAACACCAATGAGTCACCCTCTGAAGGTGAGGGTACTTTTCCCATAAACCAAATGCTTACAATAAGGCAACAGAAAGTCTGAAATAATGTAAGAAGAAGAAGAAGAAAAAAATCTTCCTAGCATTCTTTTAAAACCACATGCTGTAAAATACTAAATTTCTGAGCCAACCCCAGTATTGGGAAAGAAAGAAATCTCTGAGTTTTAGACATTCTGTATTATGCAAGAGGAATTTAGCTCACACGTTTTTTAAATGTAAGCACTATTTTAAACACACATCAGAACGGTAGCATAAATTAAAAAAAAATTAGGCTGTTATCCAAACGCATTTGTCTAGGGGAAAAAAATCCCACTGAAGTCAGAATGACTTACTTCAACAGGACTGCAGTATTAAATGTTGTAAATGGTAAGAAAGTTTAATATGCTCTGCTAGAGGTTATAAAGCTACCTTATTAGTCCTACTGATCATTTAAAAAATCTCAGCATTTCTCATTCTATTGCCTTCAAAATACCAATATTTAACGCAAAAGAACACCAACAACAACAAATTTTGGAGAAAGAGGAATTAGAGAAAAAAAGAAATATGGATATGCTATATTTAGAAATAATTCACACTTAATTTGTCTGGTAAAGATAATGTGATAATATCTAGAATGAGTACAATGCCACACCATCCTTTGGCAATACACAGTTGCTTGGAAATAAAGTGTAGTTCTTTACTCCCAAGCAATTGTGTGTTGCCAAAGGACGGTGTGGCATTGTACTCATTCTGGGTGTTATTACATCCTCTTTGCAGATAAATCCTAAGAAAACTGAGCACAAGGGAAATCGTGGAAGGGTATAAAAATTTTCCTTCAACGGATTCCTGTGTTCATTCATTTTAGAATCCAAGTACTTACATGATCAAACTTACTGAGGGCTGTTTTATTAGTGCATTGTTTGAGGCTTACTATTCTAGCCTCAAGGGTTGAAAATAAATGGAAAACAACTGTTTATATTTGCATCAAGAACACACAATGCAAAGAACCCATACATTTAGCATCTTCTTCTTTGAAATGTTACATTTTCTTTTTTTTGAAAATGTCATATTTCAGCCTACTACAATAAAACTCAAAATCATTATCATGGGAATAAGTTGCTTTAGTTTTGTGGTAGCCTATTAAACTTTACATATGTTTCCCAGCCCTCTAAATAATTAAAGTGCCCTCTGCGTTAGCTGAATCGGCTTCTGAACTTCATTTCTATTTGCATTATAGGCTTTGAAAAAGTTAAATATGAATATAAGTGGAAGTGGACAGGGTTTTTTTAGCCGTTAATTTGGCAATCACTGTATTAGAGCTATAGCCATCCTGGTTGGTCAAGCGTGGGAAAAGCTGTGCTGGTGCAGTGGTTAGAATGCAGTGTTGCAGGCTAACTCTGCTTGCTGCCAGGTGTTCAATCCTGACTGGCCCAAGGTTGACTCAGCCTTCCATCCTTCTTAAGTCAGTAAAATGAGGACCCAGATTGTTGGGTGCCATATGCTGACTGTGCAAACTGCTTAGTGAGGGCTGTAAAGCACTATGAAGCGGTATATAAATTTGAGTGCTATTGCTATTGCTGCGAGGGGATATATGATTGGGTTTGGGCAGTGATTAATTATTCCTTTACCCCCTTCTCAAGAGGCCATTACTTGACCCAACCAATCTAGGCAGGTTTTGTCAAGTTTCCAACCTTCTCTTGTGGAGAAGGTGATTGTACTGCAGCTTCCAAAGACTCTGGATGAAACAGATTATTGGGAGCCCTTTAATTTGGATTCAGGCTGGGATATGTGACAGAGATGGCATCAACTGCACTTCTGGATGATTCCTGGGAAGAGAGGGATAGGGTAGCACATCCATCCTAGCTCTTTCTGATCTGTCAGCAGCTTTTATTACCATTCATCATGCTATTCTCCTGGACTGAGTCCAAGAGTTAGTAGTGGGTGGTACTGTGCTGTGTTAGTTCTTCTTTCTCTAGGCCCAGTTCCAACTGGTGTTGATAGGAGGGTGGAGGTCCTTTGTTTTGTGGGGTGCTACAGGACCCAGTCTCTTTACCCCTCCTATTTAACTCTACATGAGGCTGCTGGAGAAATTATCCAATGATTCAGGGTGAGGTATTACTAGGTAAATGAAAACACCCAGCTTTATATCTACCTGAGTGATGCTGGCTCTGTGCCCGCACTTGGGGTCCTGAGTATGTGCAAGGACCCATTTCTTGTTGGCATTAGTGTGTTGCATGTTATTTGATCGATGTGATATTTTCTCAGCTGCTGTGTATTTTAACTTTTCTATTGTTGTAATAGCTTTTACTTTATTTTAATTTTGTTTGCTGCCTAGAGTCACTTGTTGAGATGGGTGGTCTTACAGATTGAATAAATGAATAAGTAAATTTAAAGTGATTTTTTTAAAAAATCAGTATCTAGAAATTTGCTTTATTTTCTTCATCTGAGACATAGAAATACCTGTAAAACTTTTGAATGGAAAGAAAAAATTACAAATTTTAAAAATCACATTACCGAAGTGTGATTCTATACACATTTTACTCAGAAATAACCCTGCTTAATTTCAATGGAACTTATCCTTAAGTCTATAGGATAAGAGAATGTTCTGTAAATTTACCTAAAACTTTGTAAAGGTAGTCCTCAACTTACAACCATTCGTTCAATGATAGTTCAGACTTATAGCAGCACTGAAAAAAGTGGCTTATGTCTAGTTTTCACACAACTGTTGCAGCATCCCCGTGGTCATGTGATCAAAATTCAGGCATTTGGCAACTGGCATGTACTTATGACAGTTGCACTGTCCCATAGGGTCCTGCGACCACTATTTGTAACCTTCCCAGCCAGCTTCCAACAAGCAAAGTCAATAGGGGAAGCCAGATTCGCTTAACGACCGTGTGATTCACTTTACAACTACAATGATTTGCTTTGCAAATGTGGCAAAAAGGTTGTAAAGTGAGGTATAACTCATTTAATGACTGCCTTGCTTAGCAATGGAAATTTTGGGCTCAATTGTATAAGTTGAGGACTATGTATATAAAGCAATAAATGATATCCTAAGTCCTATATAATGATCAAATTATATCAAACTGAAGCAAACACTGAACTTTTCTTTAATATAACCTTCAAGAAGTTCACATTTGTCTTTATAATCTTGTGGATAAATCTGTTTTTTTTTTTTTTTAAAGGAAGTAGAGAAGATTTAAAAAAAAAAAAGTGCAGCAGTCCAACGCAGAGATACAATAAATAAAGACTTTATTTTATCCTTGTGGTTGGCTGTGCCCGGAAGGAAGCAAAGAACTATCAAAAGATTATAAGAAATGTCCTCTGCCCCCTCCCCACAGACAGATAAAAATATGTGCCCAGATGCAGAAGCAAAATGAATGGCCATCACACAGAGCTCTCACAGATGCCCTCCCGCCCACTTGTCTCATTGACAAGTAGGGACCTTTAAATATTTCATGGGGTAACTTATTCCCATGTTGTTAAAAAAAACAAACTCTTGATGTTTCAGACTAGCAAATTTTTGAAGACAGAATAGGTTTCTACCAATGTTCCAGGAAGCTGATAGACAATTAGCCAGCCAGCCCTTGAGAGAAATGTTCCGGGAATGGAGTCCAAAGAGTAATAATCTATTTGAGAATCAGGATACATAATAATAGTCAAAAGTGAATTCCAGGGATGATGATACAGTACACAGTGTGGGTAGCATCTGCCCATGCAACTCTAGAAGCTGGGGAAAACTGGTACCACGCTTTTTAATCAACTTACTATTGTATGTTGAAAAACAAAAAGGTATGCATGGAGGCCTATCCTGTTGCGCTGATGAAATATTGCTAACACAATAACACGACTTTAATAAATGTTTTCATGTGTAGGACTGAGATATTTGTGTTCTTCCAAGCACTGCAGAATAGAAATCCTCACTATCCTGACACCGATAGGGCTGATAAGCTTATCGGGAATTGTAGATCAGCACCATCTGCAGGACAATACTGTAGAGTCCCTGTCCCAGGTTTGAGGGTGCCAGAAGACTTTGCTTATGTAGATTAATGTGGCTCCCTCTTTAGAAATTCAGTCTGGTTTTTCAGCGAGGGAGGGTAGCTGCTTACTTTTCCTGTTTCCAAAACAATCTATGTTTATTTATAACTCCCATAAATTACCTGCTAGCATAATTTAATGCTCTCCTGAAAGATTAAAATGCTTCCTTTCTCCTGTTCTAGAAATTCCAAAGCACACCGTAAATTATTCAGATGGAACGCATGACACTTACGTTGGAACAACAAAGAGAAAGATGAACAAGCGTTTCATTTTAGCCAGTGACTCTTTGACTGCTCTCTTAAACATACTTATGTACAAGAAAATCGCCTTATATGCAGCTTCAATATTATGTACTTTTCTTTGCTGCTTCAAAATATGAGCAGTTGACTAAAATGTTTTCCTTAGTATCAACAACATTATAGATTTTTTTTATTTAAAATGAAGTATAGGTAGTTCTTGACTTATGGTCACAATTAGGATAGGAGTTTCCATTGCCAAGCAAGCTGGTTGTTAAATGGATTTCCAACCTTTCTTTGCTTGAGTTGTTAACTAAGTCATTGCACTTGTTAAGGGAATCATGCAGTTGTTAAGTGAATCCAGCTTCCCCCATTGACTTTGCATGTTGGAAGCCAGCTGGGAAAGTTGCAAATGGCGACCACACAATCACAGGACCCTGGAAAGCTGCAACTGTCATAAATACATGCCAGTTGCAAGCACCTGAATTTTGATCATGTAACCCATGGAGGCACTGTGATGGTTGTAAGTGCAAGGACCGGTCATAAGTCACTTTTTCCAGTGCCATTATAACTTTGAACGGTTTATAAATGAATGCTTGTTAATCAAGGACTAGTGTAACAAAGTCCTGGTCAACAGTCTGCTGCCTATTTTAGTGTGAAAAAGCTGGTTCCCATATATTTTCCATGCCGTTTCAATGCAGAACCGTAGACTAACCTGAACATAATGTAAGATATTATAAAGTAAAAATGAAATGAAAAGCATTTTAAACACCTAATATATCTCACCTCAGGAGTCAGCAATGTTTTCATATGAAAACACAATGCTTCCTCCTAAACAGCTGGTGGCTGCACAAGACCTTCTGGTGAGTAGAAGATCTCACTAGAAGGAACAAGGCTAAAAATGTTCAGCTTGGTTTTTTAATGGACGTTAGGGTTTCAGAGACATTAAATTTCAAGATTATGATTGACATTCCTATTTTTGTTTTTAACTCAAAAAGTATGCTACCAAAATTTGGCCAAGTTTCAGTAATGCAACTGTGGCCAAATTTCTCAGATTGTAAGGGTGGAAGTAGAAATGGTTTCACTTCCCAAATGTCTTTGACCATTTGTTTTCAAGAACAAAATAAAACAAAACAAACCCCCCAAAACAGCAAAGGTCCTACATCTGAAATTTGTTTTGCCACTAAAATTGGGTAGCCTGATCTCAGACAACTTTGGGGAGGGGGGGTGTCCACTTTGAATGGTAGAGATTGCAGGCAGCCCATGGATGGTTTACCACTCCCTGTAATGTTATTGATTTCTGAATGATTTAAGATATGCCCAACATATTGAGATGGTGATCTCTAATTGCAATGTAGCCTTTCACAGATGGTGAATTTTGAAGTTGGTGCGGACATTTTTTTTAATGCCACCTCAGCACATATCCCTTTATTTGAGGTTACCCACCTTTGGATAATCACTATATTTTTTTTCCAAAGAGGAGATCTTAAAGATTCAAGGGATAGGTGAACAGCATCTGCATGAACTTGGTATGTAATGGATATCACCCCAACTAATTCACTTTACAGTATTTTTATCTTGTTCGTGAAATTGTATCTATAGAATGCAATATACACCCAGAAATATGATGTAAATACTATTTTTCACCATACTGAAAAAACAGTATATACTATTTCTCAAAGATAAAATCTTCCCCACAGTACACTCTAATGGGAAAATATTACTGGTTATGATGTTACCTTTTTGCAATTATTCTTTGAAGATGGGATTGTGCCAGAGCCTCCCACCTCAGGTTATAGTTATCCTCAAACCTCATAGCAAACTTGTAATGATATGTGGAAATGACCTTGGGAAACAGGAGGAAGAACCTCAGACTAGACATTAGTTAACAGGCAGCTTAGCCCACAGAAGCAATGGGAGGGGATGACAATCATTTCAGAAGGGACCTTCCCTATTTTAGGTACTGGACTGAACTATAGAGCAAAGGCGAGAGATATAATTTCAGGCTTGAAAGATTCTGTTAATGTAACCTTATAATAAACTTAGAACTAATATTTCTGGGTGTATAGTATTTAATTACTTTTTTTCCCCTCTCTCCTTTCAAGGGCCTTACTCTGGTTGGAAAAAAAAAGCTTCTTTGGATCTCTTAGCCTTAGCGGATAGTAGCACCTGCCTAATTTGATTTGGGGTCAGAAAATAAGCAGGATAAGGTCTGGTTAATATTTGGAGAGACCCTTTCAGAAAATACCAGGGCTGCAAGGTTAGACTGGGATGTATTTTAAAAAACTGTTGCGAAGAAGCAGTTAGAAACCATTCTACTGGTGTGAGAAACCACATGGGTTATGTCCATATAGTCACTAAGGTTAGAGCTAGATCTGAGCATTTTTACCTGGCAACGTGTATAATGCTAGAAAATATAAAAAGATAAGGTAGTTTAGCTGTGTCCATGCTTAAATAATTACCACAACCAAAACCACAAAAGAAGTAATGATCATTAACACGATTATTTAGAGTTGTGATTGCATAGGTACCTAGATAAGCGAACATGGTCGTGAGCGGTACTGACTACAAGCAGACTTTTTCTCAAGTAAACATACTAGGGAATATCTATAGCTCAGGACTGTGGAGATCTGGTTATGAACAAAAGGCCTATGAACTGTGCAGCATGGGCTTCGGTAGCATGCTGCCCATAAACTAATGAGATTTCCATCTCATAGCATCACTGCCATTCATTCCATCTCATGAATGGCGTGTTTATCATAGGAAAAGAGCTGTAATGCAGCAACATATTTTTTGTAATGAATGTACATGACAATGTTTCTTCAGTGTTCTGTGCTGAAGAATACTGAATATAGCCAATAAGCTGCTTAGGGCTTAGGACAATTGAAATCCGAATGACAATTTCTATGACAATAAAGGTTATCTTATCTTATCTTATCTTATCTTATCTTATCTTATCTTATCTTATCTTATCTTATCTTATCTTATCTTATCTTATCTTATCTTATCTCATCTCATCTCATCTCATCTCATCTCATCTCATCTCATCTCATCTCATCTTATCTTATCTTTTATTAAACTGCAAGTCTCTTTGGCTGGCAGAGCTCGACATACGACTGTATTTTTAAAAAATAAAAAGTAGTGGCTTTTGGTTAAAACACAGAAAGCTTAGGGTTTATTTGCTCCTATTTTGACTTGCTAGAATAGATACTGTCACAGGGCAGCACCTAAGAATGAAGTATCTTTTAGCTTCTTCAACTACATAGAAGGACTAGGGGCTAACAGAATAACAAAAGCCAATTAAAGTTACACTGATAATGGACTTTCCATGTTTCCTTTTCATTCCACGTACTTTGCATTGCCAAACATCATCACCCTACTGAAACTATCATAAACATGACAGACTAATGAAAGTATTTCCTAAAACATCCTGCCCACACACCATAACTCTTTCTTTACTCCGCTCTCCTGCTCCTCTTGCTTCCTCCTGAAAGTCGAGGACTTAAATAGAACTGAAGACTTTGAAAGAACTTTATTATTAACAACAGAAGAGGCAAGTAGGTCAAACCAGCACATAAACAAGAGCTTTTTTTTTCTTTAAAAATCAGCATCCAAAACAAAGACATCCATTGAGTGTCTAAATTACAATATGGGGGACTTAATGTTCCATATTTTGACTACAAAAGCAGCTGTAACTTTCCAGTAACAAACCAAAGAAAAATAATTCCTCGTTCCCTTTATACAAAACACTGCAGAACTAAAGGGTATTTTGTGTTCAAAAACAGAAAATACTCCTATTTGTTAATTTAACATTGATAATTTTTATTAGTTGTTGAATGCTATTCTGAAGGAATGTTTAAAAACTCTGACGATGAGAAGGTAATTGCCTCTTTACGTAGGACTGCAGTCTTGCAGCCATGCTTGAGAAATATAATGTATGTTGAGTATGCTTGTGGTTTTCTTGTAACACAAAAGCTTTTAGGCAATGATTCTCAACCTGTATTTTGCAGAGCAGACTCATAAGCAGAAACCCACCAAGTCTTCCACAGCTACCTCCCCACACAAACCACCAGGCAATATATATAGTTTCTTTACCACCTCAGCCGCCACCTCCCAAAGTGCCCTCTATAGCTGAACACTGGTTCATTGAAATGTTTCAGTGAAAATACCAGTAGGAAAAGGAATACTAAAATTCAGAAAACCGTGTAACAGGAAACAGGTTTCAAGTTCAATTATCAACTATGAGCATACATGATCCATGCTGAGTAGATCTATGCTCTTATATATCCAATACAAAAAGAAAAATGTAAATAGGAAATACAACAAATATCTAAAAAGAGGGTTGGATATTCATTTGCCCTTCGGTATTCATACTGAGGATTATTCTTGACCAGCAAGTTCGTAGACTTGCAATTATGTCACATGGTAAATGAAATAATTTGTTTGGTAAATAAAAAGTTAATCTTTAACCTTTAACCTTTTATTTAAGGTTCTAATAGAAAAATCATTTTAAAATTAGTATAAAGACCAAGGGGATGGAAAGACATAAATAGTGCGACTATAATCATTATTTTGTTAGCTTTCTACATTCTTAGGGATGAAATCATTGGCTGATGGTATTTGGTAATTGGGGTTCCCTACATTTTTTAAATTTTTATTTAGAAGTCTGCAGAAAGGTTGGAGAAACTCTGCTTTGTGGCTGAGTATAGTGAAAGGGAGAAAATTATTTAATCTTGGCTTAGCAAAGCTATGATTCAATAAGACTGAGAACCTAATGGCCCTGTACAATTAAGGCTCAATTAATTCAGTTTTTCACTGAATATAGGGATGCTTCAAGCTGCAGACTATGATTCATCGCTTATATTTGAACATATATATCAAACATAAATAAGTTTCTGCCTCTTGGCTTAGTGCATTCTTTACTGAACATTTCCCATCTACAATTTTGATAATATATGAAACCTAAAGAGAGACGGACTTAAAGTATGCAGAGATTTGCAGAGATTGTAGCAAGGAAGGTTGGAAGAAACTGTTATGAATTCAAACATTTCTGCCCAATGAAAAGAAAAGGGCAAATGAAACTAATAGCATTAGCAATAACAATAAAACTTACACTTATATACCACCTCAAATGCCTTACAGCATTCTCTGGCATTTGTGGGATTCAAATATGTGAACAATCGGTTCTCTGTGTGGATGCCGCTTCCGGAAGTCCATTCTGGGCCTGGGCAACAAAAAATTAGCTACCAGTTCTGCCGAACTGTTGCAAACTGGCTGAATCCCACCACTGCTCTCTGGGCAGTTTACAGAGTCAGCATGTTGCCCTCCAACAATCTGGGTCCTCATTTTACTGACCTCAGAAGGATGGACAGCTGAGTCAACCTTGAGCCCCGTCAGGCTCGAACTCTAGGCTATAGGCAGAATTAGCCTTCAATACTACATTCTAACTACTGCGCCACCAGGGCTCCTCAACTAAACAATTAAACTAAACTAAACAGTTTCCCCCCCCCCCAATCACTTTCAAGCATTTTTTGTTAAAAATTCAGTCATTAATATCTGACTTCCTCAAGTTAACCTCTCATCACACTTAGAGCAGAAAAGCAGTGGAAACATGCCACTTCCTGGAAGAACCTTCATTTTGCAATACAGCGATGTTTCAGAAACATTGAAGGCATGTGTGACTAGAGAAATGTTCGCAATCTTTTCCAGTTAATTAAAAAAGGGGCTCCCCCTCCGGGGCTTGAATTACTGAAGCACACACTATTTGGTTGCATATGTGATCTCTTTGTGGATGGCATATTTATGCATGGTAATGCAGTAAATTATAAAAATATTTTTACTGTTTCTCTGTGTGTATAATTAATAATATCTGCTATCTTTTTAATTGTGAAAATTGATTTGATGGCTATCTCCAGTTAACACATATGCGCTCTCTCTCTCTCTCTCTCTCTCTCTCTCTCTCTCTCCCCCCCCCCTCTCTCTCTCACACACACACAACATAACATAACATTGACTAGGATTGTTCATCCTCAAAGTTAATAATATACTCTAGGAAAAGTTATTCGTTTTTATATTTTTGCTATTTGGGGAATAAAAATTAAGGACAAAATGTACTGTATGATGATAATCAAACGCTAAAGACCTTTGTCAGAGGCTAAAACAAAAATGCTAAATTAGCTTTTGATTGAGCAAATGATTTAACCAAAGAAAATAGATAAGAAAGATAGTAATTCAAATTGCAGTTAACTGTGAAAAGATCTACTGTCAATTGTGAAGAAGTAATGCAGTGGCTGATGTGTTAACAAGAGATGGAAATGTTCAGGTTCCCAGCCTCCATTAATCTATTGTTTTCATTGATCTGTTGTTTTATTCCATTCACATCGGATTCTGCATTAACTCTTCACCATTACAGTTTCAACATTAAGCAATTAGCTTCAAAATATTCTTTTATATGGAAGTCAATTTTAGTTAGAGAAGCAAACTTTCATTAGCTATTTTTACACATTCACAATAGCTTAATACAAAGGTCCCCAACCTTTTGGGCACCAGGGACCAGTTCCGTGGAGAGAGGTTTTTCCACGGACCGGAGGGTGCGTGGTTTTGTGTGCTGCCTGCATCTCACGGATGGGGCTTTGCTTGTTTGTGCAGACTGGTTGCTGGCATGCTGCGGCCCGGTACTGGTTCACGGACCGGGGGTTGGGGACCCCTGGCTTAATATAACTGGATGTTACGAAGTAACACTAGTAATTTCTCTACTGAATGGGCTATTTAATGATTTGATAATTGGGAGTTACATATTTATGAACAGTCAGCTATTTGTAACATCAAAGGGCTACATTACAGTAGATTAAATATGAAATATATAGTATGTATGGAAATGTTTACTGCTTGGATAAATAGCAGCAAGGAATTTCCTGTATTTTTCATTATGATCCTACTTGACTCCCTTGGGGAGAGGGAAATGACATTCTACAATGCTGTTCCTTCGTAACAATTTTTGAGTTTTTTTTTAAAAATGTGCGAATTGCATTAATGCATTTCATTTATATGTTCAACCCTATTAATTGTTCAGAAATTCAGTACTAGTTCTCAGGTTTATGCTCTTTGTCAGTTTTTTCTCTTAATGATCATGTTAGGTGCTATCGAACTGGGTTTGACTTTTGGTGATAAATGCTATATAATATAATCTCTTAAATCCTATCCATCTATCTTATCCATTGTCTTCCTTTACTTCTGCTTCCATCAACATTTTTTCCTAGTTCATCATTTGCTTATATCGCATGCCCAAAGTATGTGATTTTCTGTTTGCTGATCATCATTTCAAGGAAACATTCTATCTTGATTTGGTCCAGAACTGATTGAATTGGTTCTTCTTGGAACACCTACTACTCTTAGTAACTTCCTCCAGATTCATAATTCATTGTCCTTATCTTGCTCTTTCAAGCTATATATTTTCACTGGAAAAACCATTGTTTTATCTATTGTCTACTTTCATAGAAATAGCCTTATCCTTCAGACCTTTCCTAAGTTTGGCATTGCTTTCTTCCCTGGAATCATCATATTTTTAACTTCTCCAGCAAATTGTCCATCTCTGCTTTTTTTTGAGTGCAAGAAAATAAAATCATTTATCCCCTTCATCTATCATTACCCACTATGGCTTAATTGAGCATACTAGTTGAGCAATCCCTCTTATCTTCTTAATGTTTAACACTGACACAGATTTTTCATTTTCTTTCAAGTTTCATTTAGCAAAATAGTGTTGCCAGTATATCTCAGATTGCTAGCCTTTTTACTTTATTTTTGATTCCAGCTGTTCTCTCTTTCAATCCTGCCAGTCTTATAGTAGTATATCCCCAGTGCAAACATTAAAGAGATATGGGTACCATATATGTTCTTTTCTATATTCTGAACTGCTCCATTTTTCCAAACTCAGTTCTTACGGTTCATTATAAAGGTTTTTCGGAAGAATAATCAGCATTTCTAGCATACCTCTTCGCTTTAATATAGTCCACATTCTTGTACGATCTGCAGAATTAAAACCTTGCTGATACAAAAAAGCAAAGCAAAGTGAATCCATTAGATTATCTTGCATTTCTATTATCCATCTGATGTTAATTATTTGATCTTGTTTTCCTTAGCCTTTTCTGAAACCTTTCTGTTCATTTGGTGTTTCTCTCCATGTATCTCTCTACTTCCCACCATAAGTCTATAAGGAAAACTTTGCTGTCATGAGTAATTCTGTATTTTGCATACTCTTTCACTTTTTTGATGCAGATACTGCATATGCCCTGAGGTTTGTTTTTTTATTATTCTTTAAGCCTGGGAGTTTGTTACATATTTTTTGACATAGAACGTTTAGCACTTTAACAGCTTTTTCTCCTCCAGCTTTAAATAGCCCAATAGGTCTTTCTTCTGCAGTACAGCAGATGCTTTCTATTTGACAGTTGGTTTAATGCTTCTTATAATACATTTTCTGGTTGAATCAGCTTCTGAATCTATTCTTTCCAAAAATGTTTCTGTCATCTATAATCCCATTTGTAAAAGGTTGCAGTATAGTCTTTCCAGCTTCGTCCTCATTTGCCACCATTAGATCTCTTTCATGACTGCTCTTAAGCATTCCTCCCTGTAGCTTTTCCTGTAATATATTTGATCTTAGCCATATTTCTTGTTTTCCTTCTCTTGTTATTTTCTTCTGTCTGTTGAATTCTTGATTGAAGTAGTTTCCCACATAATGGTGTAAGTTGCATTCTAAATGTTGCCAAATGCCTTTCTTTCCACCCTCTGTCTCTTTGGCTATCATAATAGCCTATTCAGCAAAGCCATTTGGAATCTTTCTTGTCTAAAATTGTGGATTCCCCTCCCCCCAGTTCATTTTTCACAATGGCTCATCTTTTCCTATAGCTCCTTGGTTTTTTCCCCCCCACTTAAATTAGTGTAGAGCTGCCATATCAGGACAGCACAAATACAAATGACCACCCGATGGCAGCAGTGAGTTAGAATTTTCTGCATCTTTTTACTGCCATTTATTTGTTTATAAATTTTATTGGTGGCCCATTTTACCATAGGGTAACTCTGGGCGGCTTACAATTACATCTAAGCTAATACATAAAAAGTTAAAATCAAACATTAAAACCAAGGACACATTGGGAGGGTGGGGGCGGAATGGAGGGGGAGGGAGAATCTGTCACTACTCAATCAACCACCTCCATTGCGCTGTTCCCCCATTGGGGCCTCAAGCTGACTGGCAGAGTCATATCTTTAGGCCCTTACAAAAAGATAGGAGGGTTGGGGCCAACCTCACATCGGGGGGTGGGGGAGATGTTCCAGAGGACAGGAACAACAGCAGAGAAGGCCCTCCTCCTCTGCTGGAATAACTGGGCTGACAGGACCCATAGCATGCCTCCTCTGCCAGCACAAGTAGTATGGGCAGTGGGCTGAGATGGTCCCTCAAGTAACCTGGACCCATGCCATGAAGGGCTTTAAAGGTGATTACCAACATCTTGAAGCAGACTGGTAACCAATGCAGCTCACGGAGCAGTGGTGTTACAGGGGACATTTTTTGGGCCCCCAAAACTAACCCTGCTGCCACATTCTGCACCAGCTGTAGCTTCCAAATGCTCTTCAAGGGTAGCCCCATGTAGAGCACATTACATTAGTCCAGTCGTGAGATGACTAGGAACTGAATGACTGAGCACAGGGAATCCTGGTCCAGGAAAGGCCGCAACTGGCGCACAACGGTGCAAAGGCTCACTTAGACGCAACTGCCATTTGTTCCTTGAACAGGAGTGGCGAGTCCAGGAGAACCCCCAAATTGTGGACAGAGTCTTTCTGGGGCAGTGCTACCCCATCCAGACTCAAAGATGACAAAGTCCCAGATTTTGGATTCCTGTGTACCAAAAGCCATTTAGTCTTACCAAGGTTCAGTTGAAGCTTGTTGTCCCCCATCCAGGCCCCCACAGCCTCCAGGCACAGCGAAAGAGTGGCAACAGCATCACTCGAATCACTAAGTCACTAAGAGTGGAAATATAGAGTTGGGTGTCATCAGCATACGATATATACCTAAATCCGTGGTGATGGATGATCTCACCCAACGGTTTCATACGGATGTTGAAAAGGAGTGAAGAAAGTACTGAGTCTTGCAGTACACTACAGAATAGTGGCCGAGGGCAGGACTTTTCACTCCCTGTCAATACCAATTGGGACTTGACACAGAGAAAGAACTTGAACCAGCACAGAACTGTGCCACTCATCCCCATCCCCTGCAGCCGGCCCAAAAGGATATCATGGTCGATGGTATCGAAAGCCATGGAGAGGTTAAGGAGAGCGAGGATGGTTACACTACCCCAATTTCGCTTTCGCCAGAGATCATTGACAAGTGCAACCAATGCTGTCCCCATCCCATAACCAGGCCTGAATCCTGATTGAAAGGGGTCCAGATAATCTGCAGCTGCCAGGCCATCATCTTTTCCACAACCTTCCCTAAGAATGGGAGGTTGGAAACTGGACAAAAATTGTCCAGGCAGGATCCAGTAATGTTTTTTTTAAGGAGGGGGTGAATCAATCTTGTCCAAAGCTGCCGCCACAGCTGCAGCAGGATTGTACAGCAACACCTCTGGGATATCCCCCAGTTCCCTCTGGAACCCTTCAGGGTCCATCAGTCCCTGGGGGCGGACCATCTCAATGAGTCCATCTCCCTACAGAGGGGGGCAATATACGAGAGCTCAGGGACACCTGGGCGTGATCTGACCATGACAAGGGGAATAATCTTTGTCACCATCATCATAAAGTTGATCGTATGCCTTTAATATATGCATAGCAGTTAATTACAATAATGTCAGATGCAAAGAATCAGGACCATACATTAAGTTGCAGTACATAAGATTTACTGCTCAAATCTATACAAATCAACTGAAATTCAAAACTAAATTGGTACCAGATACGGAGCAACAGAATTCAAGAAGTGTTGGGACTTAGACCATTTGTGGGATCTTAGGGATGACTCTAGGCCACGGGTGTCAAACTCGCCGTGTCATGTGATGTGTCGCAACATATTGCGACTGTTTTCGCATTGCCAGAGCTGGGGTGGGCACAGCCTCCGCATGATGCAACCGACCTGCGGGGCGGCAGTTTGACGCCCCTGCTCTAGGCTGAAGGCTTGTTTAACTCTGCCCCCAGCTCTGCCTGCTCTTCTCCTTCAAGTATTACTTTTTCTAGTCTTTTTTGTACATTAACTTAGATTTTTGCTTTTCAGCCTTGAGGCTAGGCAACTATTGATAATTAGCATAACCAATGTTTCTGCCTGGAGAAATTCTACCTCCTTATATAATTCTCCCACACCAGCCAATTATCAGTAACAGGAGGTGCTAAATGCAGCATCACTTGATGCTGCGTTTAGCACCTCTTGCAATCTGCCTTACTCTTCCACCACTGCTTCTGTAATACATGCCACAACATGCCAAAACAACATTACGGTTTACAAATCTCAATAGGTGGGGCTTCAGGTACTCAAAGCCATAACAATCAAACCACATTTTAGCTTGTTAACCCAACCATTATTTTTGGAATATTTCCATGGTAAGGCTCAAGCCGAAGTCGAAGGAATTACACTGTCTGGCTTGCCACTTCCCAGGTGCTGAAAAGTGCAGTCATCTCTCCAGCTGCTGCACACTTACTGAGATGAACTATAAAACGTCTACAGAGGAGGGAAGGTTAAATTCAGTGCAGATATTTCGCAAGACTCATGAGGACGAGAAAAAAAAAGGCTTTGTCAGCAAGTTGTACTGAGATATTAATCTAGGGCTTAGAGGGAGGATGAAGAAGTAGCAGGCAGTTAATGTCAGGAAACAATAACACTAATACTACGCTAATTATTATTTTCCTCTGGGCTACTAGCATAACTTAGAAGCGTGGGGCTGGGGTGGGGTGCGGAAAGCCAGTAATTTATGTTAGGAATAAGAGGATACATCTGCTTCCGGAGTTAGGTTAATCAGCTCAAGTCTGTCACAGGTTTTTCTCTTCTGAAACGTATCTTCTTCAGATAGGAGTTTCCCCTATTTTTAAAATGTATCTTTACCAAGCAGTGCAGGGGTGAATATTACATCATTTGGTAATAGTGCAAAGGAGACTTCTGAAGGGGCAAACTTTTGCTGACGTGGAAACAAATTTTTAAGAGTGAAAATGGGCTGAGAGCCATCTTTTACTGAGATGTGGAATGAGCGTCCCTTATGTTTGAATTAAACCAAATTAAAATGTTTATAAACAAGTCTGCCTTGTGCCAGAATATACAAAATGTTGCCAGAGATTCAGCAAAAGGAAGTACAAGTACTTCCTCTTTTTATGCATCTTGGCATTAACTCTTTCACTTTTAAAAGCCTCTGTCCTGGTGTTCTCTGAGATCTATATACTGAAAAGAAAACAGGTGGTTTTTTTCATACTATATACAGAAATAGCCTAACTCTGGGTGTTGAGATAGGGAAGACATTCATGTGAAAGCCTTCTCCGAATTAATTCCCTTTATGTGGGACTTAAGTAAGGACGCTTATAGTCCGATAAATATTGATAAGATGGTAACTGTAAAGACGCCCAATTTACTCCTAATGCAGTATAACATGAGCAGGAGCTCCAGTTCTTCTAGCAAAACAAAGCTGGGGAAAGGTAGTTTTTGTTTTTCAAGAGTTTTCTGCCTGCTGGAAAATCTATTTGCACTCAGTGCATCTTACCGACAGTTTCAGTCAGGACTTCTGAAAATGTCCAAATGAGTTCCTTTCAACTGAAATTCGTTTTGGGCTTCATCTCTTCTCACCACCCCAAATTGTAAGGTTATTTGGGAATTCTTGTATAATGTATTTGTAACAGGATAGAGGAAGTCCCAGCAAAGCAGAGAGAATGTGGTGCCCTGCTTGGTTTTGCTTGATGGGAAAGGAGAGAAAGTTGTTTGGTTCACTTTTCAAACCGACACACAACCTGGGATACAATTATATGATGCTATCTATTCTTGATTTTGTCATAAAATTCTATGAACAAAGAGTGTATTATACGCAAAGCGTATACAGTACTGAAAGTCACATTATATTACAGATAACTGTTGCAAAAATATGTATATTTGGGAGAAAGGCACTCAGAAAAAAGGCAGAATACCAGCTGCTGAAAAAACTGAGCAGGAGGATGGTAATGCAGCCATGTAGATTTCCCAGAGATGTCTGGTTTTGTGGAACCAGAATGCTGGCTTAAAAAAGGCCTTTGATCAGCTCCAGTGTCAAATTATTTTATGCATTTATTTTCTTAGTATATGGAGAAGGGAAATATTTAGCACTATTCTAGGAAGTGCTTTGGTTTACAAAAATGGAAACATTAATGCCTTGTTTATGGAGTGCCTGAATTCCAGCTATTAAATTAAGGTAGTAATACATCGCTACTGATAATGTTAGTGTTTGGCCCGCAATAAACTCTAGATTATAGCATTGTTAAAATTAAAGGAATTCCTGTTCCCCACTGTTATTCTTGGCTGGGTGAGTATAGTAGGTTTTCACTGCAAGCAATGAATTTTTTTCAGTACAAATTTCCTTCAATTCATCCGTGGAGATTTGGCTTGTTCCACTTAGACTTTGTGACTGGCTTTTTTGATAAATCTGTGAACGTGCAAGGGATGGTAGGGGTGGGGTTGTCCAGGACACATTATCTTAGACATTTTGTTCTATTTTTGTTGTATGACCTTCCTTTGCCAAGGCTTCTGCTCTCCTTAAATTCCTCAGATATATTTCCTTCACAACAGCCTGTCTTGGCATAGGTATATCTATATGTGTATATATTTCCACTTTCCCTTTCTCAGTGTATTACTGCAGAGGACTGCTGAGTCTTCCTGCAGAAAGATACAGCTGCTTTAAAAAGCTCCAGAGCAGGTGCCCAGCTTGTGCTTTCCTCCACACTGAATCAGCTTTTCAATTATTACCAAAATATTTGCACATGCTATATTACATGTACAGTACAGTATACACAGAGAAGGGGGGGGAGGGAGGGAGAGTGAAAGAGAGCGCTAAAATATTGAATTATTTTCAGAGAACAATACTATGCATACTCCCAAAGTGAATGGGAGCTAGGGCTTAATTTGGGAGGCTTCAGGACCTTTAAGAGCTGACATGGGAGAATCCTTGTATATAAGTTTAGAATGTCCTCATAGAAAGTGAAAATTGTTAAACATATGTTAATCAAAACATTCCATTGCTAAGCATAGGATGTTTTTCCTGTTTTTATTTTAAAAGAAGATTGAGTCCAGATATTAAATATTTATTTAATGAAGGTAATTTTGTTTGCTTCCATCAATTTTGGATACTATATATATTAAAAAAGAGCACAGATTTATTAGAATAGCTAAATATCTTTTGCTTAATGTTTGATTGAACTCATCCATCAAAAATAGCCAGTAGTCACAAAATATGGAACTGGTGCAAAGTCCAACCCCAATGAAGAATGAATTTCAGCTGTGGTGCTCTTTGGTATACTTTTCTGAAATGTTGCTCTCCAGATATGTATTACATTAACCCAATTAACAAAAAGTTGGGAAAAAGAAAAATAGATAAC
Source organism: Azemiops feae (assembly GCA_023970755.1). Taxonomy (NCBI): domain Eukaryota; kingdom Metazoa; phylum Chordata; class Lepidosauria; order Squamata; family Viperidae; genus Azemiops; species Azemiops feae. The sequence continues at coordinate 216,820 of JALGBA010004127.1, read as the reverse complement.
TGAGAAAATAACGAAGAAGAAAAAATCACACCACATATGCAAGCTACCTTCTTCACTTTGCATGTGAAATAATTCAACATAGTGCTCTTTTTTCTGGTTCCCTATTCAGACACATTAGTGCAGATGAAAAACAATGCTTTCTTCATACAGAGAGGGAAAGTCCATCCTTTAACCATGAAAAATAACTAAAGAACATATATATAAGCATTGTATGCACCTATTAGGCAGTTATGTATATACAATTGCTCTCTAGCATGCAAACTTCACAGTTAAACAGCCATAAATAATCTGACAGAAATACTTTAAAAGTTATCGAATACAATCTGCATCCTGTTTGGTTTAGCATGGCCCACCCATTCCAGTCAGTGAAGAGAACCAGTTCTGTGATTTTTCTCAGCTGAGACTATAGTCTCGGTAACTTTTCAAAATGCCCTGTATGGTCCTTTGTCTAAATACTCAGTCTATCAAGGTTCAGCCTTGCCTTTGATACTTGGATAGATTGGGTGGATAAAGAGAAGGGCTGGGAGTTAGGAATACCTTGGGACTGCCTGCTAACTGCAGGGCCTGTTCTCCTTTCTCTCTGTAGGAAGACCAACCACCTACGTAAGAATCCAGATCAGGAACAAAGTTTCTTCATCAAAAATTAAATGTCTAAGCCTATATAAAACATCCAATGGTTCATATAGAAACTGTAAAATACAACCCAGGCTAAACAACTGAAGCATAACGCAAAGATTTTCTGCCCTTTCTGATGTTAACGACCCAGAACATTTGCCACCACAAGCAATATTGAAAAACATTGAATTGTAGTTTGAGAACCATTGTGGTTAAAATGTTGGACTGGCTCGAGGGAGACTGTGTTCAAGTTTACCTGCAGCCAGGAGAGCTCCCTGAGATATTTTAGCCAAGCACTATTATACAGGAGTTTTGTGAGGGAAAATTGAGAAGGCACCAGTATGAAATGCACCTTAAGCTCCAGAAGATGGGATATAAATGTAGCAGAGAAATAATTAGCAAACAAACATATAGAAGCAACAAAAAAAATTCCCTGTCCCTGAAGTCTGATTATTTACGATGTTTAATCTTTTGTGCTTTTGGACTCATGCAGGAGTCCATCCTCCGGGAACTTCTCTGTGCCGGAATATCTTTTCAAAGGGTATAAAGGTAAGTTTCTTTCTTTGACCATTAAGTTTCTCTTCTCTAATTGTTTCCTAGGCAGCATCTCTCTTCCCTCCTTTCCCCAAGGTCATTCCCACATTTCCTTTGCCCCAATGCCCACATTTACAACCTTTGCAGCATGTGGCTTATGAGACCCATGCAGTCCATTATCAACCCTTTTACAACCCTTCAGAATGGATGGGCCAAAATCTGTAGCCTGTTTTATTTTGGAAGGCTTCCAATGTTTTAGGGAACTAGGGTGTAGACTTGTAGAGATAATTTCATCCTTTAAGACTTCAGGCTTTGGAGTTATGCCCCACCCAGAGCATGGACTGGTCATGCCATATGAAACTTAGTGCAGCTGTCATGGTGACTGAAGTTCTGCAACTCTGAAGTATGAGAAAGCAAATAGGAGAAGTGAACAATAATACTTTATAGGTTTATAAATCAAAAATATTCGTAGGTTTGACAATAACAGGATGGCAACCCTTATAATGCCACCTTGATCCATTTAACCTCTGACCATAAATGCTAAGTACTTGCTACCCTGTTCTTTACAGCTACAGTTTCCCTGACTCATATCAGGAAACAGAGGAACTGCAACAAATCAGGAACACTGTGATAAATTGCTGTTAATTAGACTGTAAAATGTGGTGTGTGCTCAACATGTTCTCTGGAATCCTCTTAAGTGTCTTTCTAATGCTGTCTGCTTAAGGATGTTTTGAGAAGTTAGTATTTTGCTAGCTGCAAGGCCTAAACAAACCATATAGGCCACAAGTAAGATTGGTTCCATTGAGAGGGCTACTCGCCCATCATTTGGTGTCAGAGAGATGAAAACAGGAATCAGAAAATAATCCCCCATTTTAATACCAAGAATCACTGGGTAGATTAATTTGTAGGATTCTGCTCTGTTTTAAAAGACAAGAGAAGGTCTGTTCATTACAAGGAGTGCATATTCATAATTACCAGGAGTGCATATTCATAATTGCTGTTTTTCCGTTTGTGCCCAATTGGCCCCATTCTGTAGTGCAGGGATAGGGAACTATGGTCCTTTTATACTCGTGGACTTCAACTCCCAGAATTCCTGAGCCAGCCATGCTAGCTCAGGAATTCTGGGAACTGAAATCCACAAGTCATAAAGGGGCCATAGTTCCCCACTTCTGCTGTAGTGGGACAAAAGGGTTCTTATTACTTTGGTGGACATTCCATCTTCAGATTTTTGCAGCATCCTATGGTAACAGTTGTGAGCTGTCCAGAGTCGCCTTGCGATGACATGGGTGGCAAACAAATTTAATAAATAAATAAATGATGATTAGGGGACTGGAGGCTAAAGCATATCAGGAACGTTTGCTGGAATTGGGTATGTCTAGTTTAATGAAAAGAAGGACTAGGGGTGACATGATAGCAGTATTCCAATATCTCAGGGGTTGCCACAAAGAAGAGGGAGTCAAGCTATTCTCCAAGGCGCCTGAGGGCAGGACAAGAAGTAATGGATGGAAACTAGTCAAGGAGAGAAGCAACCTGGAACTGAGGAGAAACTTCTTGACAGTTAGAACAATTAACCAGTGGAACAACCTGCCTCCAGAAGCGGTGAATGCTCCAACACTGGAAGTTTTTAAGAAGAGACTGGACAGCCATTTGTCCGAAATGGTATAGGGTTTCCTGCCTGAGCAGGGGGTTGGACTCGATGACCTCCAAGGTCCCTTCCAACTTTATTATTATTATTATTATTATAAATATTTGTTTGAGGGGGAAATGGCAGCTCCTATTCCCAAGGAACTATGATTTTATACTGTGGGTACTTCTTGAGAAGGTAGAATGGCTGCTTCTAGGAACAGCTGCTGAAATCCATAGTTGCTTCTACAATCCTCAGGAATAAATGGTCAAACAGACATATGGTATCAAATCCAGTGAAAGTTTTTAATTGTGAAAAAATGATTATTCACTTACTTTGTGTTTTTTTTTACTAAATTCATTATATCACCAGCTACTCAGTGTCCTAGCTATTAACAACAAAAACGTAAAACATAAAAAACACGAAAAGGTATTAAAATAATCAATGATTAAAAGCCTTTTAAAGTCCCACATTTTAGGGCCTTTTTGAAATCTGACAAATTGGTTAGTCTCCTTTGCACAGCAGGGAGGGCTTTCTAGAGTCAGTGGAGCAGATGCAGAGAACAAAGGTGTGTTTGTTTGTTTGTTTTTCATCTTTCTAAACTGCCCATCTCTCTCAGAGGGGCTCTTAAGATTGTAAATAAGATCTTTAATGATGCAATACATAAATAAAAAACTATTTCCTCTTCTCCACACTTACTATGTCAGTGGTGGCGAACCTATGGCACGGGTGCCAGAGGCGGCACTCAGAGCCCTCTCTGTGGGCACACGTGCCATTGCCCCAGCCTTGCCTCTCCCCGTGACCCCCTCCTCACCAGCAGCCCCCCTGGAGAAGAGTCACCCCCGAGCGTGGCCCATGGGGAGCAGCGCAGCCAAGGACATGGCAGCCAGGCAGTGTACTCAAGACTCTGCCCTCACGCCCCATCGCGCACAGTTGATGCTGCGGGGCGCGAGCAGAGGGCGTGGCCGCCATGGCACTGCTGGACTGCCTGGGCGATCTAAGGCGGGCCCTGGAGGCAGTGAGTGGCCCTGCGGGCAGGCGGGGGGGCAGAGCGGGGGGGCAATTTTGGGGCACTCGGTCTCTAAAAGGTTCACCATCATTGTACTATGTTAAAGTTTTCTTTCCTCGGATGATTTTTTTTTTTTAAAGTGACCATTATGAAGCTCAGTCATAGGTATCCAATATGTCACATTGTGCACCCAACAAGAAACATGTAATTTGTGTCAGTTGTATCATGAGCCCAATAATACCAATGAAGGAGAATATCTGAAGCTCAGGAAATGCACAGTATGTATTTCCATCATGACCTATGTGATGTCCCTTACCCAGTCTGCCAATGCTTCCAAGCCCTTAACAGTATTTTGAAGTAGGAGACACATTCCTGTTCTGTTTGCATCTTAGTCATGGAATGTATGACTTAAAAAAAATGCTAATGAAAGAGGCAAGCTGGATCTGGATTGTAACGAGGACTAATGGTTGCTTCCTCTATCGTCTGGTACTGAAATGGTTTTCTTGAAATAAGAGAAAATTTCTCTTTTAATAGCAGTAAAGGCATGATGTATTGTGTTTACTTTGGTCCTGAGAGTAGTAACTTTTAATGCTGCAAAGGCAAGAACGATAAGGATTTCAGTGCTAATGAGTTTCACTCACAATATTTCAGCAAGTCATCCCCATAGTGGGAAAAAAGTAGACAAAACAGGAGGGAGTCTTGTTGATAAAATGAGGCAGTTGGAGCATGTGCAGTGAGAATTGAAGCAGCAAGTTGTTTAGCTGGTTTTTGTTTTTTTTGCCCCAGAACATATAATAGTCCTTTCATAACCCATGAAACTCCACAGAAAGCAGAAATCAGTCTTTTCCTACAGGAAGCTACTATTCGTGCCTATTGGTTCTGACTCTCTGGTTTGAGTTTCCTAAACTATAGTATAGATTGTATCTGGGATATTGGTCCAAATATATTGGTTTGGGTATACATGGGTCGGTTCTGAACTTTGTGAAACTAAAGAATTGCTGCAGTTGCCATCCATATTCCGTTAAGTACATTTTCAAGTTTTTTTCCCCTTCAAAATTAACTTTGATTTATTCTTTTATAAATGTATATACCACCTTATCTTAAATGGTTCTGGGTGGTTTACATCCGTCAGACAAAAAAAAAAGGAATACTTTCCTGAATTTTCCATTGTTGGTAATACAGTGCAGGGTTTCCACCTACCAAGGATTTGGCTTGCCACCAGTTTTTAAGAGGCAAGTGTCTTTCTAAGAGAGATTTTTTTTTGTAATATGCAACATGAAGGTTGGTCCTGTTTGCTTTATAAAAACATACAGTTATAAAAAAAATATAAACCTTTATCCATATTCTATTTGAATTGCAATTATATTCAATATTATTACTCATTCACCACATCCAGCTCAGCTCCATGCCTCTTACTTCTTTTAAATGAAGCAGCACTTCAAGAGAATAGAACTGTGGGAGGTTTTTTCGGTATATATAAGTGTACTAACTAAAAGCAAGAGCACCACCTGTTGACTTAAGGACATATCTATGAGACCTGTGCAAATCAGCCCTGATTCAATTTGGATTAGGGATTCAAAAAGGGCATATTTTTTATTTGAATTTGTGATTAGACTAGGATCAAAGGCCATCTAATTAGATTTGCCCTGATCTGAGATCTAATTAAAAGCAGTTTTATATAATGGGGAAAAAATGTCAAAAGACAAGATGCTGCTTCATTTTTTTGGCAGAACAGAATGAAAATAGCAGAGATGGTAGACCTTTTAGAGGCCATTAATCCTGCCATTCTTCAACAGTTATCTTCTAGGGTTTTATCACAATAAATGTCTGATGCAAGAAGGTTTGGTGAAGAAATTACTGCACATAATGACCATTAATAAGAGAAATTGTATGTAATATGCAGTGTTTCTTCCCCAGCAAATAATAGGCATGCATACCTAGGAGCCACTTCCTTGTGATGGATGTTTACGATGGATGACGGAATATTGTAGATACAGTAGGTTACCGGGACTAATTGGATGTTTTTCACACAGTAGTCTTAAAATTATAGAGTCATGGAGTTTGAAGGGACCTTGGTGGTCTTCTATTCCAGCTACCTGCCCTTAGGAGAAATCCGCAGGCCACCTCAGACAACTGGATGTCCAGGTGTTAGGTCCTGGGACTGCTGAATGACTCAGCAGGCTCAGGAGGCTGCAGAAGGCCCGGGCAAACCACGTGGTTGCCCGGGACCAGACAGCCTGTCTCCAGCTTTGTGCGCACGCGCAAGGCGGGAGACTAGCCTTGCATTGATTGGCTGACGCTGTCCCTTGCAAGGGAGTATAAAAGGCCTTGGCGCCATTTTGTGTTCTGTTCTGTTTGTGATCTCAATAAAGAAGTTGTGTTTGTTACTCCTGCCTCGCCTTGATGTCTTTTCTTCGGAAACAGAACATTGGCGACGAAGGTGGGATTCGCTGCAAGCAGAACAACCGGAGAAGCTAGGCTGACTTACCAGAGAAGGCCTGAAGCGCTGGGAAGTTCGGCGTCCGGAGGAAGCGATTGCCTGCCAGTACGAAAACGCTGGAGATGAGCTCGGCTTCGAGGGACCCCTTCTCATTCCTTGCAGCGAGAGGCATCGAAGAAGTTACAGGCTGTAACGATGTCAAAGCTGGGCCGTCTGTCGGAATTTGATACTTCTCACCCTGAGCATTGGAGTTCCTACGTGGCGCGAGTGGAAAATTACTTGCGAGTAAATAAGATCCAGGAAGACAGCCTTAAAGCTGCTACCTTGCTGTGTGTCTGTGGGCAAGAGACTTTTGACATTGCAGAGAATCTTGTAGCCCCAGCACCATTGGAGTCAATTGTGTATGCTGACTTAAAGAGGATGCTGTGAGAGCACTTTGAACCCAAGCTCTCAGCAATTGCTTGGAGGCATGCATTTGAGCAGAGGGATCAGAGATCTGGTGAGTCGGCTGCGGACTTTGTTGCTGCCTTGAGACAAGCAGCTAGGCAGTGCGAGTTCAAGGATCTGGAAGAGAGGCTCCAGGATCGCTTGGTTTGCGGACTGCGAAGTCGTGAGCTGCAACAGAAACTTTTTGCAAAAGAAGATGTCTCATTCCAAGATGCTTTGAGAGAGATTGCAGCTGAAGAAGCAGCGGGCGGCACTGTGAAAGCATTGCGGCTCGCCAGGAACCCCCCAGCGGCGGTCTCCATCCATCAAGATGTCGCTCGAGAGGAATCTGAAGTAGATCCAGAAGAGGAGGTGGACAGGCTTCAGCAGGCAGAAGAGAAGAGGCCTCAAGGGCGCAGAGAAAAAGTGACAGCATCCCCTTGGTGTTTCGGTTGTGGAGGATGCCACAAGCGAAATGATTGCCGGTTCCGCTCTGCTATCTGCCGGGCATGTGGCAGGCAAGGCCACATTGCATCCGTCTGTTTGGGTCGCCAGAAGGAACGGTCTGCAGAAGAATTGCCTCTGAAAGGTACCAAGGTCCCCAGCCAACACAGGGTGGGCTTCTGCGCGTCCCGTAGGGGCGTTTTCAAAACTGGGGTTCACAGGCCACTTAAAAAGAAGCTTCACATTGACGTGAAGTTGCAAGGGGTTCCCATGTTGATGGAGTTGGACACAGGGTCCACTCTATCGATCATTTCCTTTGACACCTTCAATAAGGTTTGCAACAGAAGTGGCCTACGAGTCAAACTCAGGCCTTCAAGTTTAATCCTTACTGACTTCCAGAATTCCAGAGTCAGTGTGAAGGGGGAGGCCACGCTCAGGGTGCAGCGTAGGAGTTTTGAGGGGCTGCTAGATGTGGTAGTAGTTGGGGGTGATCGTGCGAGCTTTATTGGGCTCGATTGGTTCGAGGCCCTTGGAATTCAAGTGACTGGACTTCACAATCTGCAAACGTCAGGCCTTGCAAATGTTTGCAAGGAGTTTGCTGATGTGTTCAGTTCAGAGCTTGGCTCATACAAGGGGCCTCCCATTGCTTTACGCTTAGACTCAGCCATCACACCCATCAGGATCAAGCCCCGAAGGGTGTCCTTTGCCCTAAAAAACAAAATAGATGCAGAGCTGGACAAGCTGCTCCAGCAGGGCATTTTAGAGCCTGTGGACTCTAGTCCATGGGAAACACCTATAGTCACGCCACTGAAAGCCAATGGAGAAGTCCGGATTTGTGCGGACTATAAATGTACACTTAATAAAGCATTGCAGCAGCATGCCTACCCGGTGCCTGTGGTGAGCCATATTTTGGCCTCCCTCAAGGGGGGGCGAATCTTTGCAAAGCTTGATTTGGCTCAGGCCTATCAACAGTTACCTGTTGATGAGGCAACGGCTGAGGCCCAAACAATTGTGACGCACCGGGGAGCCTTTAAGGTCAAAAGGCTGCAGTTTGGGGTTAATGTGGCCCCTGGCATATTCCAAAGTGTAATGGAGCGAACGCTCCATGGTATCCCTGCGGTCTGTCCCTACTTTGATGACATCCTCATCGCTGGGGAGTCATCTGTGAACTTAGCTGAAAGACTGAGGGCTGTCTTGCTGTGTTTCCGCCAAGCAGGGCTGAAGCTGAAGCAAAATAAATGTAAAATTGGAGTCACCTCCACTGAGTTCCTGGGATTCCGTATTGATGCTGAAGGCATCCATCCTGTGGAATCCAAGCTTCAAGTGATTCAGCAGGCCCCAAGCCCCCCGTCGAAGAGTGAGCTTCAAGCCTTCCTGGGGCTGTTAAATTTTTATCATTCCTTCCTTCCCCATAAGGCTGCAGTGGCTGAGCCATTACACTGGCTCTTGGACAAACAGGCTCCATGGAAATGGACAAAAGTCCATGAAAGGAGTTTCACAGAGATCAAGGCCTTGCTCTCTTCAAATGCGGTTTTAGCGCATTTCAATGAGCAACTGCCTGTGTGCATAGCCTGTGATGCATCCCCTTATGGGGTTGGGGCTGTGCTGAGCCACCTCAAGGCTGATGGGACTCAAGTCCCTGTGGCCTACTACTCCAGGACTCTCTCATCTGCAGAGCGTAATTATGCGCAGATTGACAGAGAAGCCTTGGCAATAGTGGCTGGCGTAAAAAAATTCCATGAATTCTTGTATGGCCGCCATTTCACGGTTTACACAGACCATAAGCCTTTGCTGGGTTTGTTTACAACAAACAAACAAACTCCTCACATTATATCTCCAAGAATGCTGAGATGGTCAATTTTCCTGTCAACATATGACTACACCCTGGTTCACAAACCAGGTAAAGAAATGGGCCATGCAGATGGCCTCAGCAGATTACCTCTACAGCAGGTAGAGGCAGATCCGGCTCCGGCTCTTCACATTCTCTCCATTCAGGAATTGTCTGAATCTCCCCTTAATGCTAGGGACGTGGCTGCAGAAACTGCCACTGATCATACGCTTACACGAGTGCTGACATGGGTGTTGTCAGATGGCCTGACACGTGTCCGGGTGCAGAATTCCAGAGTTTCTGGCAAAGGAAGCACGAGCTTTCCACTTTCAAAGGATGTATCCTATGGGGCAGCAGGGTAGTCATCCCGGCCTCATTGAGGACTAGAGTCTTGTTCTCTCTGCATGAGGGACATCCGGGAATAATCTGGATGAAGGTGCTAGCATGTAGCCACCTCTGGTGGCCTGGGCTCGATAAAGAGATCGAGGCCCAGGTGCATGGGTGCCAAGTGTGTCAACAGTCAAGGCCAGAAATGCCCCCAGGCCCCTGTACATAGGTGGGAGGAGACACATACACCATAGTCGACTACGCTGGGCCCTTTCAGGGGCAATTCTTCCTTCTCCTCATGGACAGCCATTCCAAGTGGCTAGAGGTTGTTCCTGTCTCCTCCACTACTACTGCTAGGACCATCCAGGTGCTGAGAGGAATCTTCGCCTCACATGGTCTTCCAGATGTCCTTGTCTCAGACAATGGACCCCAATTCACATCTTCTGAGTTTCAGGGTTTTCTCCAAGCCAACATGATCCGGCATGCCAAATCTGCGCCATTCCATCCAGCTTCCAATGGCCAGGCTGAGCGTATGGTGCGTACTACCAAAGATGCTTTAAAGAGAATCACTCACGGGAACTGGCATCACAGGTTAGCTGACTTTCTTCTTTGTCACCGCACCACACCTTGCACTGCCACTGGAAAGAGCCCAGCTGAACTCCGCTGGGGTCGCAGACTCATTACTAAGCTGGACAGGTTGCACCCCGACCGGGTGGCTTCACAGGTGTCACAGCCGCGGGCACCTAGGAGACTACAGGTGGGCGATCCGGTCTGGGCAAGGAACTATGGACCTGGACATCTCTGGGTGACAGCCGTGGTATGCAAGGTCTCTGGGCCGCTGTCATACGAAGTGGCCTTGGATGATGGTCGTGTGCTCAGACGTCACATTGACCAACTGCGCTGGTGGCTTCCCAGCCACTCTTCCGCTCCTGGCTCTGCTCTCGGGGGGGAGGAGGACCACAATTACGATTGTGGACCACAGTCTCTCCGCGAAGAGGGACCTTCAAATGTTCCTGCACATGTTCCTGAAGGGGGTTTTGCCATGGAGGCGGCTCCTGACTCTGGCACAGGCACCGGGTCTATGGGACATTGCTGTCAATCGGCTACTCAGGCCACTCCAGCTGCTGGTCTTGGGCTCGAAGGACAGTGTTCCCAAGAGGGGTCCATTGTGGATTTGGGGAATTCCACCCCACCACTGGACTTGGGGAACTCCACCCCACCAAGGAACTCTGGTTTCAGTTTAGCGGATCCAGCCAGTCAGCAGTTTGGAGGGTTGCCTGGGTCTTGGGGGCATCAAAGTCCTGGTCTGCCTAGTCTAGCTGGCGAGATAGCACGCCAGGCACACACGCTGGCTCCAAGAAGGTCAGAGCGGGCCAAGGGTCCACCCAAACATCTAAAGAACTATGTGAGGTTCCTGTCAAGTATAAGGGAGGCTTAATAGTTCTCTAGGACTCAGGTCACACTCATAGAAGGGTGTTCTGTTGATAGTATGAAACAATAGGAGGTATTCTTGTAAATACAAGAAATGGAATGAAGGGGTCTGCCAGTGTGCAGGCATAACTGTGTTTAGAAATAATAACATGATAACTGAACACATGTATACGTGTGCTGCTGTAAAACAGTAAGTATTCACTTATTGTTTTATCCAAGGGGGGAGGGGTGTTATGTCCTGGGACTGCTGAATGACTCAGCAGGCTCAGGAGGCTGCAGACAGGCTGTCTCCAGCTTTGTGCGCACGCGCAAGGCGGGAGACTAGCCTTGCATTGATTGGCTGACGCTGTCCCTTGCAAGGGAGTATAAAAGGCCTGGGCACCATTTTGTGTTCTGTTCTGTTCGTGATCTCAATAAAGAAGTTGTGTTTGTTACTCCTGCCTCGCCTCGATGTCTTTTCTTCGGAAACAGAACACACCCTTTGCTGAAAATCTCCACTGATGGTCTCCACAACTCTGGCTTTTTCATTGCTTCCTAGTTTTGCCTAGGTGAAAAAGAAAGCAATGCTTTTCATCTTGCAATGTTACAAATAAAAGGAAGAAAATGTTCACAAGAAAATTTTGCATAATGATGTTTATCTGATTGATTTAAGAACCCATTTTCCACAAATCTTCCAGCCAAGCTTTACTGTACTGTATGTATTTACTTGAGCTTCTAAGCTGTTCTGAATGGCTTAAAGAATGCCAAACACAGGGTTAAAAACAACCTCTGATGATAATCTTATTCCTGAAGGCCCGTTAAATGTCTCTGTTACTAAAAGCCTCCCTGAATGATAAGTTTTTTTACAAGTCTTTGGAAGCCTAACAATTTGGGGTGGTGAGCTTTCTGGGGATAAGCTATCCCAAATAAAGGCACCATCACTGAAAAAGCTCACACACAGGATCTTTTTAAGTAACCTCCTCTTCCAGATTGCTCTGGAGAGGTAGATTCCATCTGGAGAAGGTGATCTCATAGGTCTCCAGTCATGAACTAAGATGACACCATCCAGTACTGATACGTAAACTACATCCTCTTGAGACAGTGTCACAAGACACAGCTTCATTTAGCTTGCTGCTCATATGAAGAAGTCAGTGAAAACCGTTTCTGAAGACCACTTTTGCAGTTCCATACAATATTACAAGAATGTAACTTTCTTTAAAAATCAGTAAAAACCGAAGAGGACTTATGTATTATATTGACTGGTTTAAAATGGTTATTGATGAACTGCAAAGATACAAGATGAGAGATGGTAGTAGTTCAGCAAATTACTGTAGGATGGCCATGGAGTTTTCAATATGCAATTCAAATGAAATATGGATAAAGTCTGATATATTGAGAACCCTTTTCTGGCATATACACAAACAACCATATATTTGGAGATGTTTATTTGGATTTCTCTTTGAGAGTCCCCACATTGGCTTATTTTGCTTTGTTTATAGAATGTGCTGATAACAATAAACAGGAAGGGATGTCAAAATCCATTGCTGGATTCCAAGCATGTCAAATCTGAAGCAAATTGCATGTATTCCAACAACCAATAATTAAGATTGTAATCTTCATTTTCATTTGAAAATCTAGCAGTAACATATCGGAACAATCAATAATCATAAAATGAAGAAAAAGAAAAATATTGTTCTCAGTGAGCATGATTTTGATCAAGTAAACACAGGGTAGAGAAAGGAAAAGTAATTATGTATGAAACAAGTAGTGAAAGGAAATAAAAAAGATCATTACCTTTGACTAATCTTACAATGACTTGTAAATGTCTATTGTATACCACACTTCAAAAAATAAAAAATAAAAATGGAAAGAGGTTGTTCCCCTACAAGCCACTACATGGCAATATTAATACTAATAAACTTATAAATTTATAAATTTATCCACTACATTATCTCAAAAATGTTGTCATATATACCTCCACTGACAAAAAGGCAATATTTTTTGTTTAGCCTCATATTATAATGGAAGCTTCTTAAGCTTTCTAGTTAATTTTTTTTTATATAGAATAGAACAACAATCAAGGTATCTTTAAGTCATCACGTGCTGGCTCAAAGACTTAGATCCATTAGCCCAGTTTGGTTTAATTGGTCTTGTGGCAATTCTTGAAAGTTCCCCAAAGCAGAGTTCTTCCTTAGTTCTGGTCCCTATAAATGGGGGGGGGGGGACAGGGATTAGCCCCAAGTCCTCAAGATGTATTCTGTTATTGTGCAATTGTTCATAGCTCTGTTTTGGGTATTAACATTTTAGTATTGGCAATTTATCTTATTTTAGCTCTTGCTTGTTCAGTTGGGCCCAAAGGGAATTATTTCAGGATTACAAAAAGCCTTGAAGTTAGTGAAGATTGTTGATTTGGGATACATTTTTTGCTGAGTTGTGTTGGACACGAGCGTGATTCACTAAGCCATATCCCCTTTCTTGTGAACTTAATGAAGTGGTTAGAAAACTGATAAACCATACTTTAGTTTGCCCCTCTGATTCCTAACGGACTTCCATTTTGCCTATTCCCAAGCTGACAGTACTTGACAGTATTGCAGTCCTATCTGTTCTTTTGGCTTTTCACTTGTGGTCTTTCACATGATGAGACAGATAGTTTGTGTAGTATTGTGTAGTACTGAAGGTGATGGCCTAGAAATCAGGAGAGTGTGAGTTCGACACCTCCCTTTGCGTAGGGGATTTCGGGCCATTCACTCTCTTTCAGCCCAACCTACCTGTTGTCATGGGGAAAATAAGAAAAAGGAGTATTAGGTATGTTCGCCATCTTGAGTTGACCAAATATATATTAAAAACCAGGAAAAAAATCTAATCATCATCATCACACTGATGACTTGTCTCAATTTGTTGTGTTATAACTCCCATGAAAAAAACTCCCCCCTCCCTTTCTCAGACGACTCTAACTATACAAAGATATATATATATATATGATATGCAACAATCTGAATGCCCATGAAATTTCTCTAATTGATTTCATTTAAATCGTTCAGGATCACTGAATAGGGAGACTGAAAAGTGACCCACAATGACAGCCTTTTTCCCCGTAATGTTATATTGTCATACTGAACTGAGGATACATTAATACTGAAACTTATCCAATGAATACTTTGAATGTTCACATGGAGTTTGTCTCTCTGCCCTTAATTTAAACAGAGTATAATTCAGAATATAAACAATGATATCTTGTTCAATCATGTACTAAATCCATTAAAATGTATTGGACATTTTGTTTGCTTATTAATAACTCTTAGAGCTTGTGAAAGAGAAGGACTCTTGTTCTTTTTTTTTAAAATGAATAGTTGAATATCTTATTTTCTCCCTCTCATATGAACGCCCAGAATTGTTTGAAAATTGCTCCTGTATTCAAAAGATCTCATTCTGAAATGTCTTTGTGCCTCCAAACCAGAATTTCAATAATAAATGGGTCTTAAAGCTCCATTAGTATTCCTGCTTATCTAAAAATGATCCTCTTCTGAATGTGTCAATATAGTATTACAAAGACTAGACATGATCAGGGAATAAGTACAATCCTGCCTTCCCCAGACTATAGATCCCAGGTAGGCATGTTGGAGCGTAGCGTTGGAACGCTAAGCAACCCGTCGTAAATCGAGGATTACCTATACCCATCTGGCCATTTTCTGAACTGCAGTTCCCATTTACAATCATTTTTCTGTGGCCCTCAAAAAACTGAGTAGTCCTGGTTTCAATACTGCCGGGGTTCCCGATATCATTTCTAAACCCAGTGCTTTTTTTGTAAAAAAAAAAAAGGTGCCGGAACTCACACATCTCATACAACCCACTTTGCCTACCCTACAAGGTTCCATCCAAAAAAGGTGCCGGAACTCCGTTCTGAGCGTTCTATGAGAAAAAAAGCCCTGTCTAAACCTATCTCAGGTGCACAAACAGCAGACAGTAAATCACCATTAATATAACAATAGGAATTAGGGTAGTCCAGTTCTTTGACAGCTACATGTCATTAGTGCCCATTATAGGAAGCAGACAATTGAAGAAGGTGGGTGCTAGAACATTTGTAGCTGGAGATGACTGTTGCTGGAATTGTATGCAATCAGAATATTTTTAAAATGGCTTTTCAGCCCACACGGGACAACTGCATTGCTCCTTACTCCCACAGCGCATTGTACTAAAATGTGCTGTATTGTTAAATCGGTATCAATAGTTTGTATAACAGCATTACTAACATATCCTAAGTTAGAAATAGGAAATGAGTAATAAATGCAGTCAAGTGCAATTTTTGTACATTGTACTTCCATCCCCATTGTTTAAGTGATGTATAACGATTTGTAATGCAAGGGGGGGGGAAACCTGAATATTTAGATATATCAGTGAGATTAAAAGGTTGTATGTTGCCTTTTTATGTTAAAAGTTGGGTTTGGTGATAGCAAAATTAGTTTTGTTTTAAGGCATTAAAGGCTAATTATTTAAAAGTATTATCTAAATATGGGTTTTCTTTTCCTGTGTGTTTCTTCATCACACGCAGCTCTGTTTCTTCTGTAAGACAACTTTACCTTGTTCTCTTTTTATTGGTGTTCCATGTTTCTACAATAGGCTTGCTTTGTTATATTTCAATTCACTGTTAAAGAGCCCTAGCCAAAAAAAAAATAGAATAAGTTCTATCATTTCAATTATTTAATTATTCTAATTTTTCAATTTCCAAGCTGTCACTGAGAAAGCATGCTCCCTGGGTCCCACAAGGTGGTACTTCTTAATTGACAGGACCTAAAGCTTATCTACTCTACTTCCCTCATGGAATGGGCCGATACATACGGACGCAGGTGGTCACTCACGTGGCCATGCCTTATATCATGAAAGGCTTTATAGATGATAACTAGCATCTTGAATTACAACGGCTTCTTAAGAAGGGGGTGAACCTTCTTAAAGGGCTGTGGAATTCTGGGAGTTGAAGTCCACACGTCTTAAAGTTGCCACAATTGGGAAACACCGTCATATTGGAATGGTTTGCTTTCTGACTATGGTTACTCAAAATATATCATCATCAAATGAAGTTGCACTGATGGCTCATGAAATTGGCCTTGAAATTATAGGAAGTATTGATGTCTGTCAAAAGCCAACTTGTTCTCATGCACCTAATGTGCTCCTGTTGATTTGGTGATGAATGGTGCTATTAACACTTAAACAACCTTTTGAGAGAGAACTTTCAGAGCAAAGAGCACAGATGTTGCATTTTGCCATGCTGCCTTGTTTGGGATTTTATAAAATTTATATAATTTCCACACAGACCCAAGTGGGGCAGGAAATCCCTCTATTTTGGGGCAGTGAATATCCTGTGTGGTGTTTTAAACCAGAGGTCCCCAACCTTTTGGGCACCAGGGACCGGTTCCATGGAGAGAGGTTTTTTGGCGGACCGGAGGGCGCGTGGTTATGTGTGCTGCCTGCATCTCGCGGATGGGGCTTTGCTTGTTTGTGTGGACTGGTTGCTGCAGTGGTGGGATTCAAATATGTGAATAACCGGTTCTTTGTGTGGATGCCGCTTCCAGAAGTCCATTTTGGGCCTGGGCAACAAAAAATTAGCTACTGGTTCTGCCGAACTGGTGCGAACTGGCTGAATCCCACCACTGGGTTGCTGGCATGCCACGGCACAGTACTGGTCCACGGACCGGGGGTTGGGGACCCCTGTTTTAAACTATAGTTGTTCAATGTAACGGATATCTTTGATTAACCTTATAAAATACTTTTTAAAAAAATACGCAGTATCTTATTCTATTGCTATGTTTTAATTCAGCAAAGAGATAAGATATCGGTCTCTTGTTTTGTTAGCAATTTACCATTCAAAAGATCATTGTGTATGCTATACTACCAGCTTTTCTGGGTGCTGTAACGTTTCACTTAGTTCCTTTCAATAAATAACTCAAATGCAAAAATGTAGTCCTATACATGTCATCTCAGAAATTCAATTGAATTAATTAGCATAGAACTGCAGTTTTAATAACGACTTGGAAATAGTCCAATTTACACTGAATAATATTTCACTGATACATTAATATAACACTAGATTTTTAAACCCAGTCCTACTATGCATAAGGCAGGAATATTTAGCACCTAAGTAATTTACTACCTTTTTTGTTACAAATCAAATATGAAAGAGTAAAATAACAGCATGGTTTCTTCCTTAAAAAAAAAAAAAAGATTATAATACAAGACCAAACTTTGAAAAAGCTCCCTTCCAATTTCCTTGAATATTTGAAATACATGAAGATCCACGTAACCATGGCATTTTGATGACATCATGGTAACCATGACAACAAAAGTGGAATGGTGTCATTGGACACCCCCCCTCTTTCCAGCAATGCTGCAGTTTCCAAGTGTAAGAACATCCCCTTTTCATTGTATAAATAGTATTAAAAATGTAATTCATAACTTTAAATGAAAAAGGTGGGATTTTTTTTTTACAATAATGATCTATTACTCCATTCCTGGAACATCACAGAAGAATATGTGATGAGGGGATAATTGCTCTGCTCTGCGTCTTCCAAAGTTTATTCATTTAGAGAACAAAAAAAAAATATCACTCAAATGAGGAAATCTCAAATGAATAAAATTAAAATGTTGGATATATTATTAGCATTTGAAGTCAGAAAATAATTAAGGAGAAGTCAGTAAAAAGCCTAAAAATTACTCATAAGAATTAAATAATACTTTTGAAAGGGGATCAACCATTGCGGTCCTTGAGGATGATGCAATGAGAAACCCACACTATATCTAATATCTATGTATCTACTATACACCAACAGCATAACTGCACATAGGAAAACTACAGAAAGATTCCAAGGAAGGTTTCAGTTCAGTGAAGTTTTGACGAACACAGATACCTAAATCAGGCACAGATATATAAAGCAGCAAATCAGAGTATTTCATATGCTTTGTCATCTTTCCAAGCCGTTTGCGGATATAACTGGGGCCAGACAATGTAACAGACAATGTTGCACCTTCCATGTAAAGAGAATGCTGAAGGAGGGTTTGACGCTGACATGAAGAATCAGCTTTAAATGAATTTTATTATTTTGTTAAGCTCTGCCTTGCAGAAATGTTCTGGAGTTTGGGCTTTGTTTATTTTCTCAGCTCTTAACTTCTTTAATGGGGCCTACCTCAGCATTGCTATCTCTTTTGTTCACGGAATGTCACAATTCTGTGCTGGTCCTTACTCAACCAGCATCTGGAATACAGGCTCAAAACTGACCAATCCATATGAACTCTTGAGTCAAACATTACTTTTACATTTTTCATGTGATTTAAGTCTCTGTGGAAATGAGTTAATGGGTGCCAGGGTGCCACATTTATATCTGCTGTCTGAACATTTATTGTTCAGGGATAGCAAAGCTGCAGAAGCCAATTCATTTGTGCCAGTCTTTTTCTCTATAAGCTGTCTTTCTTTAGAGTCTTGTATCTCACTGTGCCAACCAGTTTCTGCTGCCACTGCCAGTTAACCATTACAGAGTATTGCCAAAGAGCCATTACCCTGACATAGTTGAATCCTGCCACACATGATGGCATCCTTGAGGAATCATGTGTAATAAAAATAGAACAATATCAATCTTCCTGTTGCCCCACTAAGCACAGGGATAGCAAAACCCACTCTTTAGACCAGGGTTTCCCAAACTTTGAGATATACCTCTCTTGGGGAGGTGCAGACAGAGTCCAGGGGAGATGTGAAGAATCGTTCAGTTACACTGTTACAAACACACAAAAAATCACCTTTCCCAAAGTTGCATTGTATTGTTTTCATTGTTCATTTGTATTCATTTTGGTGTTAGAATGATTTTAATGTACTTAAAGATTATGCTAAGATTACACTAAAGGAAGGTGTGATGGCAAAAAGTTTAGGAACCCCTGCCCTGGACCAGTCCTTCTTCTGAACCCTGCTGCCAGTGGTGGGATTCAGCCAGTTCGCACCAGTTCGGTAGAACTGGTAGCTAATTTTTTGTTGTCCAGGTCCAGAATGGACTTCCGGAAGCGGCATCCACACAGAGAACCGGTTGTTCACATATTTCAATCCCACCACTGCCTGCTGCCCTAAAAAGGTTCTGCCCCTACATCCTGCCCTGTCTTGCACTACACTGAAACCAGGGACCAAGCTTGGCAACCAGCCATGGCAACCCTCCTCCCAGCTCATGAGGCAGGAAAGCACTTCCCCTCCCCTCCTCTTTTGTCACATTCTTCAGGATTAAACTAAGCCGGGTACACATACCCCCAAAACAGAATCTTACATGTTTTATAATTTTTCAAGTGTTTTCTTTTTTAGCTTGGGGTGAAATAATTCCTGCTTTGGTTATGGGCAGCTTAGGTTCTTTGCTGGATAACCTGGAGGTGATTTTGCTATCTCTTTCTTGTCTCTTTCATCTCTGCCTTAAAGAAGGTGCAGGGTGAACACAGATAATCCTCATTTAGCAGCCACAATTGGAACCAGCAGCTGATTATTAAGAGCATATGCTAAGCGAAACAGTGATTGTGCTTACGATCTTACTTGCTGTGAAGGTCGTAAATGCAGGAATTTGCTGCAAAGTTTCTTTTTCATTACCATCATAACTGTGAACTAAGTGAGACAGTTGCTAAATGAGACAGTTACTATATGGGGATAATCTCCATTTCACCATGTTGCAATAGATACTTAAAGGTATCTAATTTAAACTGGGGAGCATTAACACTCTTATAAAGCTTACCATTCTTATTTTCCCTTATTCTGCCACAAACTGAAGCAGCTGCAGGCAATTCAACGCTCCTTATTATCTTTTGTCTAACTGAATCTCAGATCTTATGGAATAATTGAATGTATGGGCTGTAAGGGATTTTATAGGTCGTCTAATCTAACTCTCTGCTCAGTGCAGGAATTCATTAAGCCAAGAGGCCTCTCTCTATACACCAATCCTGAGGAGCTTTTTGGTTTACTGAAGTCTTTCGAGAAACCCTGTGATACTCAGAGAACTATTAAAGAAAGATGAGGGTGAATATGATCAATATGATCAAGTTAGAGCCCATATGGACTTGTATTGTGGTAGTAAAAGTTGTGAATGTCAACACCACTGTTCTCATTGAATCAACAGAAAGTCATCTACTCTTTAGGGCCATTCTCCCTGCTGAGGAGAGATGGACAGGATGATATTCTGGTAGCTCACTGCAACTTCTGTTGAAATGACTGAGGCAATGTCTTGCAGTGTTACTGTATCTGGGATTCATTTCAGCTATGGGTTTGAGGAAGAGTAAAGTCTTCTCCAGTATGAACTTTGTCATCTGTGGGCTCAATCCAGACTGTGCATGTGCATGTTTGAATTTGGAAAATGATTGATGTTATTTTGGGAGAGAGATCTATGGCAGCTATTTTCCAGGTGGAAGTGCACATCTTCCTGAAAAAAAGTGTTTTGATCCAACCACATTAGACTACTTGTGCACATTCCTCAAGCTTCCCTACTTAGGGGAGATGGTTGAGAAGATTATGGGGCTCCAGTTACAGAGTTCCTAGAGGAAATAGATTGTCTGGTTATAGGACAAAAACTGCATTGGTTGCACTGATCTTTGTTACAACGTGGGGTGTTACATTGTGGGGAATTACAAATAGTCACAAGAACCACGAACAGTGAAGGGAAATTTATCCTGAAATGTTTTCCACACTGGATGTTTCATTTCTATGCTCTGTATTAGTGTCTTGACATGAATAGGTTTTGTGAAATTTTGCTTCTTTGTGTATGTGTACTGCTGCTTTGAGCAAACATTGGGCATATTTTATTTACTGCAAAAGTTAATGTTATTTTCTTTTTGCATTAAATAGTTCATATGACATGCTATTCAATAATATATTTAAGATGGCCTTTGAATAGCAAACCCTTCTTTCTTGTCAAAATTTATTTTTCACTCACTACACTGAGTTCCATCTCAGAGCATGCCAATACTTACTAACAACATAAGTCCAATGGAGAAAATTGGTAGAATTGGACTCACCAGAATTATCCGCCAAAGAGTTGCTGTATGACTCAGAACAATGTCTACAATAGCATTGGTAGTAATATACAGTATATGCCGAAGATGAGTCATCTTGCTACATCTATATGAACATAAAACTGGAAAACTGAGAAATTGGTCAAGTCACTCCTAAATGTTCCACATGTTTCTAACTGCCCCCACCTTTTTTACATTCACAATTACAGTTTTATCATTCTTTCTTACTGCAACATGGGTAGGGATGGGCCTTTCTCAGTACGCCCATATAATACCTTTGCTTCACGAGTATGATGGAAGCCCCTTTTCTTCTTTTTGTTTTGTTCCTATTTGGATTTTTTTTTATCTCTATCATGTCTGTTCCCTTTTTGTTCGGTCATATGTTTTCTTCTTTTACATGTTTTAACAATCTGTAACTCTCTCAGAGTTGCTGAGAGTTGGGTAGCATATTATGCAAAATGCAAGCAATCCCAATTCCATTTCCACCATTACAACTCCTATTTTTTTTTCTTTTTTAAAATCTCCTTCTGACTTCCAATCCTTGCATGTGGCTGTGATAGAAGAAGTAAAGATTCAGAGCATGCAGTCTGTTTCCTTATAAACCTCAGAAGTTACTAGGTCATTTTCACAAATTGACTAGTCAACACTAGCCTAAACATGTGGACTTTTCCCATCCAGTCATGAATCATTCAGTCTTTGAAAGATGCTATTCCCCCTCCTACCAGTGTCCTCTAATTCAGAGGTCCCCAACCTTTTGGGCACCAGGGACCAGTTCTGTGGAGAGAAGTTTTTCCGCGGACCGAAGGGTGCGTGGTTTTGTGTGCTGCCTGCATCTCGCGGATGGGGCTTTGCTTGTTTGTGCGGACCGGTTGCTGGCATGTTGCGGCCCGGTACTGGTCCACGGACCGGGGGTTGGGGACCCCTGCTCTAATTGATATAGGAAAGGGTTTTTAGGGAGGGTGTAATGTTAGGCAAAGGTCAAGTATGTCACACTGGATGCAAAGGCATACTTCAAACTAGACCACAAAAAGCAAATATGAAAATCTACTGATTAAAGTCATCAAATATTGTACACATTTAAAACCCCATTTGAAATGTTGAAATATTTAAAAGCAAGGAAAAGCAAAGCAGAATTAATTCACAGTACTTAATAAGTGTTGCAAACTGAAAAATGTTTGCCTAATATATGTAAGGAATATATTATTAAAATAAACATCTACTTTTAATACTAAATTATATGTATACCACCAATAATACCAAGGAACAATAGACAGCATGATGCATACAAATGATCAATTTAAACAAGTTCAAATGAACTGATAGCAAAGGATGGGGAAACTATTTTGTATGAAGATAAAATTGCTTTTTTAAACTTGAGTTTAAAATAGCTTTTTAAAGTATTAAACATTAATAACCTTTACAAGTAAGAAAGTATGAAGCAATCTTTATCCAATAAATTAGAAAACCCTCATAGGAGGGGTTTTTTTTTTGCTTAAGAAGAACAGCTTTTAAAAAGGTGTGTGTGGTCAGAATATGAGAATAATATACCTGATAATGAGTATATCTACTAAAACACGCAAAGCAATATTGATTTGCTGGCAACATGCAAAAGTAACTACATCAAGTTGCAGAGGAACAAATAAATTAATGTTGAAATACCATACCAACAGGCCTTTAATGCCTGAAAATATTAGTATTTAATATTTTTATTAAATATATGCATGGGACATATGCATGTATAAACTTGAAAATGAAACAATAAACTTTAAAATGAGGTTTAAAGGCAGATATTAAAGGGGGAAACAGGGACAAGCAATTAAGTAAATATTAGAAATGCAACCAGTGGAATAAGAAGCACATTTATATAAAGTACAGCCTAATTTGGGGGGGAGGGGCATGATGGCTCAGCAGTTAAGACGCTGGGCTTATTGTTTGAAAAATTGATATCCCTGGTTCGAGACCTGAACGTCACATGATGGGATGAGCTCCCTTTCTTGCCCCAGCTCCTGCCAACCTAGCAGTTCGAAAGCATGTAGATGTGAGTAGATAAATGGGTACCACTTCAGTGGGAAGGTAACAGCATTCCGTATAGCCATGCTGGCCACATGACCACGGTAGTCTCTTCAGACAATGCTGGCTCCCTTGGCTAAAAAAAGAGATGACTACTGCCCCCTAGAGTCAGATAAGACTGGACAGGTGAAGGACTTCCGGTGGCGATGTCAAGGCGGTGCAGGGGAAAGAGGACAGTCTCCATCCTCCAACTCTGATTTTTCTACATTTGGAGACCCTTCGGGGCGCAGAGAGCCCGGAGGGCGATGCACGAAAGGGGTGAAGCCTGGGGAGTAGCGAGGTGAGAAGCAAACACCCGCTACAATGAAAGGAAACCCCCTAACTCCAGTGTGGAAATATCTGCTATCTATTGATGGCGGATCTGAGGCCGTGACAAACCACAGAGGACGCGGAAGCAAAGTTATACTTAACAGATCGTCTCATTGAGTGAGTTTAAATATGCTAAAGAGTAACAGAAAAGTCTAAAAAGATCTACTTGTCCGTTTGTTGGGTGTTGGAAGGAAGCTCAGTTCGTGAGGGAAACCTCAATGCAAGCGGCGACCCGGCGGGAAGAGCTGTAAGTCAGCAGATTGGAACAACCAGAAGATTAATAGGAGAGAGACCAAAAAAAAAAAAAAAAGGAAAAACCTTGTGGCAGATGTTCTAGCGCAGGACGAAGAGGACGGTTGGAGATTGAAGAAGGAAAGGTCGAGAGACAGCAGTGACAGTGAAATTGGTATGACGAGAGGAGTGAAGTGAGACCGGCAAGCAGACGGCCGGAATCGAGGAGAAAATGGCGATCTAGGAAAGAAGGAGAAGGAGCGATATGCAGCAGCACGTTACAGAAGATTGGAGAAAGTAGGATCGAAAGAGAAAGGAGGAGATAGACTTGGACGTGGAGAGGATCCGGAGAGTAAAGGAGACAATGAGAAAATGTGATACTGCAACGAAAGAGACAGGGACGTGGAGAGGATTGGAGATCGGAGGCGGTGGTGACAGCGGAGAGGGAGCGATACGCAGTAACACGTTATTGAAGTTTGGAGGAAGTAAGATCGGAGGAGAAAGGAGGAGATAGATTTAGACGCGGAAAGGATCCAGAGAGCAAAGGAGATAGCAAGAGAACGCGACACTGCGACGAAAGAGACAGGAACGTGGAGAGGATTGGAGATTGGAGACGGTGGTGACAGAGGAGAGGGAACGATACGCAGCAGCACGTTACTGAAGTTGGGTGGAAATAGGATTGGCGGGGAAAGAAGGAGATAGATTTGGACATGGAGAGAAAGGAGACGGTCAAAGGACGTAATACGGTGATGAAAGTGATAGGAACGGACAGACGGTTAACGATATAAGATTGGAGAAGAAATTTGGAATCTTAGAGAGACTGTGTGTCAAGTAAGAAGGAGGAAAGAAAGTGAAGAGGGTTGGAGAAGGTGAAGGGAGGTCTGGGAGTATTGTGGAAGTAGAGGTAGATCCAGAAGAGGAGAGATAGAAAAACGAAAAAGCAGAAGTCTAGAGCAAAAGAGTAAAGCTAAATAGGTGGCTGGCTAAACAAAGAAATATTAAGAATAGAAAGTATTGGAGAAATAGGATATCATTATGACAACACTGAGAACAGGAAAAAAGACAATATCAAGCCCAGCATTGACATCTTCATCCCCACCAGGTCAGAGAACATTAGAAGGAATGTTAGGGACAGAAAAACAAAGTGTAATGTTAAATATGCAAACCATGCAGAAAATACTACTGACAATTCAGGAAACGATGTTAAAAATGCAGGAGACAATGTCTAAAACTCACATAGAAATGAGAGGGGATATGAACAAATTAGATAATAAGATAGAGACGATACAACAAACAATTGAGAAAAATGAAGAAAGAATACAGACAGTAGAGGCTGGGTTGGACACATTAGGGGGAAAAGTTGAGGCAGTAGATAAAAAATTGATGGTAACTAACAAAAAAATAGAAGAATCGACCATTCATTTGGAAATGGACTGGGCAGCTTTCTATTTAAGATTTCAAAACGTGGTGGAAGAGAAGGAAGAGGATTTGGGTGCTATTATGGTAGAGTTGATAGCCAAAGCTCTACAAAGAGATAAGCAAGAAATAGTATTGGAGATAGATGAGACGTACCGAATCCATACGAACTATGCAAGACGGAACAGACTTCCACGAGAAGTTCATATAAGATTTACCAGAAAGAAAGTTAGAGATATAATATATAACATTACAAGAGACAATCCAATGATTTATAAAGATAAAAGAAATACTAACACTAAAACAAGTCCCAAAGCAAGTAAGAGAACAGAGAAGAGATTATAGATTTCTTAGTGCATATCTAATTAAAAGAAGCATACCATTTAGATGGTTAATCCCAGAAGGGATGTTGATATCTTGGCAGGAGAGAAAGATTAAGATAGATAGTTTAGACAGAGCACGAGAATTCTACGAACAATTGGAAGGGGTGGAAGAAAAGAATAGCAGTAAAGAAGAATTAGAATCTAGAAGCCAGGAAGACCAGCTAAAAGAAATAGAACAAGAGATAGAAAGTAAGGAAGAAAAAGGACAAAGGAAAGAAAGAGGAGTAGGTTCGAGAACAAGACAAACACATAAGTAGAACATACAAGTAGAATAATGGAAAAGGAGATTAAATTAATATCAATTAATGTTAACGGATTAAATGCACCCGCTAAAAGGAAACAAATATTAATGAAATTAGTAAAACAAGATATAGACATAGCTTGTCTACAAAAGGTACACATAAAAGAGCAACATAGGAAATATTTGGAATTCCCAAAATTAGGAGTACTACACACAGCACTAGTGGAACAAAAACAGAGGGGAATAGCGGTCTATATTAGGAAAGAAATTAAAGCCAAATTGAAATACCAAGATACAGATGGAAGAGTGCTAATAATAGAATTACAAATTGAACAGAAAATATGGCTGTTGGTGACGATTTATGCTCCAAATGAGAACCAAAAAGAATTCTATAATAAATTACACAAAAAACTTATAGAAATTGGACAGGAAAACATTTGCATAGTGGGAGATTATAATGCAGTAGTGAATGTAAAAAAGGACTATATTAGTAACACGAAAAATAAGAAGAAACGGAAAATATTACCAAAGACATTTTTTGAAATGGTACATGAATTTGAACTATCTGATCAATGGAGAAAACGGAATTTAAAAAAAAAAGGAATATACTTTTTTCCCGAATCCGCATTAATCTTGGTCTAGTTTAGATATGGCATGGATGAATGGAGAGGTAGGACAAGACATAGAAACAATAGAAATAATGCCAAATACATGGGCCGATCATAATCCCTTGAAAATAGTCTGGAAAGGGCAGAAAAAAGTATGGAGAAGGTGGACATTGAACTCCCACATCTTAAAGGAAAAAGAATTTATTGTAAGGATTAGAAAAGAAATGGAATTATTCTTTAAAGAGAACACAAAACAAGAAACATCACTACAAATTATATGGGATACGGCTAAAGCGTATTTGAGAGGTATAGCAATAGCTTATACAGCAAAAAAGAATAAAGTGAGAGGGCAAACGCAAAATACACTTCAGGAAGAGATTAAAAAATTAGAATCTAAATTACAAAGGGAACCTCAGGATGAAAAGATTAAAGTGGAAATGGTTTTGGCTAAACATAAACTGAATATGATAGACCAAGAGGAAATGACAAGAAAATTGAAAATAGCAAAACAAAATTTTTTTGAACATGCTAATAAACCAGGGAGGTGGCTCGCTTATAAATTAAGAAAAGAGAAGGAAAAAAAATTTATTCAGGAATTACAAGATGAAAATGGAGAGATGCAATATAGAATGGATAAAAAGAAAAAAATAATTCAGAATTATTTCGAATTACTATACAAGAAAGAGGAAATAGATGTGGAAAAAATAAAACAATATTTAAAGGTTAATGGCTTGCCAGAACTAAAAGAAGGTCAGAGAGAAATATTGAATAAGGAAATAACAGCCATGGAATTAAGAACCGCAGTGCAAAAACAAAAAAATAATAAAACCCCGGGGCCAGATGGACTTCCAGGGGAGGTATATAAAACCCTTTATGAAGACTTTGAAACGATATTATTAGAAGTGTATAATGATGTATTGGAGAAAGCCAAACTACCAGACTCCTGGACAGAAGCTAATATATCCCTTATCCCAAAAGAAGGTACAGACCCCAAATAGATAAAAAATTATAGGCCAATCTCACTGTTAAACACGGATTACAAAATTTTCACTACCATAATTGCGGAAAGATTGAAATTAATATTAAATGATATAATACATTCAGATCAAAATGGCTTTTTACCCACAAGACAAATTAGGAATAACACAAGAATGGTGTTAAATGTCTTAGAATACTATGAAGCACACCCTGAAAAACAGGTGGCACTAATATTCCTAGATGCTCAGAAAGCGTTTGACAACCTTAATTGGCAATTTATGTTCCAACAGATTGAGGATATGAGATTTGGAGGGAAATTCGAGGAAATGATAAAGGTAATATATAAGACACAAAAGGCTAGAGTGTTAATTAATGGGGATAATACAGAGAAAATTGAAATAAATAAAGGAGTTAGACAAGGATGCCCAATGTCACCTCTACTTTTTATTTTGACTTTAGAAGTGCTATTAACCCAAATTAGAAGTAATAAAGAGATAAAAGGATTACAGGTTAAGACAGAAGAATACAAGACGCAGGCATTTGCGGACGATTTGGTATTTTTTATAGAGGAACCATCAGAGCGAGGAAATATCCTAATGGATGAAATAGAAAAATATGGAACAGTGGCAGGACTAAAAATTAATAGAGAAAAGACTAAAATGCTAGTAAAAAACTTAACTGAAAAACAAAGAAGGAAATTAGAAGACTTGAGACTGCAAATTGTAAAAAAGATTAAATACTTAGGAATTTGGCTCACAATAAGATGTTCCTCAATAAAAGAGGATAATTATAAAAAATTGACATTACAAATGAAAAAAGATCTAGAGGTTTGGGGGAAATTATAACTATTACTAGGAAGAATTTCGGTGATTAAAATGAATATATTACCAAAACTATTATATCTATTTCAGACAGTCCCAATAAAATTAGGAATTTTTTTTTTTGGTGAATTAGACAAAATGATTAATAAATTTATTTGGTTGGGTAAAAAGGCACGAATAAATATCAAATCATTACAAGATAGTAGAAGTAGAGGTGGCCTTGGACTCCCAAAATGGGAAACTTATTATCAAGCGGCTGGGTTACTTTGGATTAGGGATTGGATAAATTTAGATAATAAAAGGGTTTTATTGATTGAAGGACATGACTTGCAGGCAGGTTGGCACGCTTTCTTATGGGGAAAAAAAAAAAAGACACATACATACTTTTACCGGCATCAGATAAGAGATGCGCTGATTTGGATCTGGGGAAAAGTTAAAAAGAAACATTATACGAAAATGCCAAATTGGGCCTCACCAATGGAGGCAACGATTCACCCAAATACATTGGACAAAAAGAAAATGATTAGATATAAAGAACTATTAGATTATCAAGGTAACCTCAAATCAAGGGAAGAATTAAAAGAACAGGGAATAATGATAGATTGGTGGCCATACTTACAAATACAGTCAAAATTTAATAAAGATATGGAAGAATATGGAATAAGTCGGGTACCACAGCAATTAGATAAAATTTTGATAGACAAGAAAAGAAAATTTTTAACCAAAACTTACAAATACTTATTAGAGGTAGAATTAGAGGAAGAAATAGTAAAAGGTCCAATGATAGCGTGGGCACGAAATGTCGGCCAGAATATAGAATTAGTAGAATGGGAAAGAATATGGAATAAAAATTGCAAATTAACATTGTCAACTGCATACAAAGAAAACCAATATAAAATGTTCTATAGATGGCATTTAACACCGGCGAGATTAGCTATAATGTATAAAAATATGAATCCGGATTGTTGGAAGTGCAAAAACAAGGAAGGAACATTCTACCATATGTGGTGGCAATGCCCCAAAACGAAGATGTATTGGGAACAAATAAGAAGATGGATACAGGAAATAACAAAAGAACAAATTGAACTCAAACCCGAATTATTTCTACTAGGCATTATTAATCCAAAGATAAAAAAACATCTCCAATACATCATTGTACACATAATAACAGCGGCACGCATTGCATACGTCAGTGTTGGAAATGTGAAAATACTCCAACAAATGATATGATTATTCACAAGATGCTAGAATGTGCTGAGATGTACAAGCTAACTTTAGAGATAAAAGATAAAGAAACAACAGAATTTTATGAGATATGGAATAAATGTTATGTTTGGTTAGAACAGAGAAACAAGAGTGTATGAAAATTAATGTAAATAACTGTAAATAAATGTAAGAGACATAGGAGACTACACTGTTAAGGTAAAGAAAAATGTATTTTGTTTGTTGTAAAGTGAAAAAGGAAAAATTAAAATTAAAAAAAAAAAGACTGGACAGGTGAAACCTTTACCTTTACTGCCTGATTTGCCAAACTTTCCATATTTACTATTGGACATAACTAATAATACTTTTCTTCTTTAAAAAATTAGAAAAGCCAATTTCCAGAACATTCTTTTTAACACACACACACCTCCACAAATTTGGGATTTGATTTTAAATGTAATCATGAACCAATACAGAAGATAATAGAGATCATATAATATATGTATTTTACCATGTACTTAAAAATATCACATCTTCCAAATAGTTATTTGGTACATTTTACATCTCTCCCTCCATTTTATCCTCATTAATATATTCCTGTAAAGAAGTTTAGGTTGAAAATCACTCATCCAAGGACACCTAGTGGTAGATTAACACATTGCACAAACCCTTAATTTCTTTAACCATAAATACAGTCTTGACTAATCTGTATTTGTTTTGGTTTACACAACACACTAAGTGATAAACCATGGTATACAAGTCACAGTGGCAGAGTTCATATGTTAACTGAAACTCGCCAAACCATATTAATATATTAATTTGATATCTGAACCTCACCATGAGTTATTGAAATGAATGGGGAATTGGAACTTCCCAATTTAAATCCAAAAATTTATCCTGTCGGATTTGGGATTTCAGAAATTATAGTGCCCTATCTGGCATGCAGCAAGTTGGGAAGGTTGTTATCATTATATTTATCTAATTATTAACATGATACTCTTTTGATTAAGTCGCAAACTTTTCATTCAGTAAGGTTAGCATTTCCCTCAACAGCCTGAACTCCTGGTGACTACATTGAAATGTTTTTCTAGCAATAGTATGCCACTGATATCTTGAAGGAGATCGACCCACTTATCTTTCTGTCTGTTTTCCAGTCCAGTACTCAAGTACCCAATTCTGTCTGTGTTGAATTTTGAGGAATCGTTGGTGCCTCTCTGAGTTTGGTTGTTTTCTTGCAGACATTTCATTACCCAAACTAGATAACATCATCAGTGCTAGAAAAACAATCAAAACAACCAAACTCAGAGAGCACCAAGGACTCCTCATTTCAACCCTAAGCTACAAATGTTCTCCTTTATAGCTGTTGATTTTTTGTCAAGATTAGCCAAAGTTGGCAACACACTGTCACATGATGTAATGACACACCCTTCGAAAAACACTCAGTTGAGGCTCCTCTCCGATGCCTGGTGATACCTTTCTGCAGACTAAAAGCCAGGTGCACACCAAGACAACAGAGATTCAGGACCATAGAGAGTTCCCAGCAAAGCAAGATTCAAAATTGGCTGAATGGGAGATATGTTCATTAGCATTAAGGAACTAAGAATATTGTTCAATCCAATGTCAAAATTCCTTAGAATCTTGCAGGGAGAGATATAAATGAAGCCTCATCTCCCTTGGACAGGCTGACTTGATAGCTTAAATGACTTCATTCCAATAGGCAAGTATGGGTTCTGGCAGAGTTGAAATGCCTCTTAGGGCCTACTGAGGTGCCAAGATGAAGGAAGAAGAGCTTTTTAATAGATAACTCAAGAGAAGAATCTTCAAAGTGTAAGAAGAAGAGCATTCTTTTCATTGTGTACTGAGTTTCTAGTTTTTGTGGACTAACCATTTGGGAGAGTATCTCCTGGGTAGTTTTTGATGACATCCCCATTAGTGTTCTCACTACAAGCTAAAAAGCACACTGAGTGTAGGGAAGAATGTAGACTATATACCTACAGGAGTAATGCAGATGTTCTTTAACACAGTATTCCATTTCAAATATGGACAGATTTATCTCAAATCACACTCTGCAAGTAACAATCCCTCCCTGTTGATTGTCTTCCTTTTCAATGGTATACTGCAGTTGAGAATGGAGTTTCAATTTAGTGATCATAGGCATGTTAAACAAGAAGTTAAGGATGAGGAAGCGGTAACTAAACTCAAGACCATTGTTATTAGTAGCAGCTAGGTATATGCCATTTCTATTATGCAGTCCTGTGCTAAATATGCTTTAATAAAATCCAAAGTGAGGAGGAGCACAGGAAGTTAATTAATCAATGTGGCGAACGTGGCAGAAGCTGTGAAAAACCTCATATGCCTGCTCTTTGCTTGTAACCAAGTTCTCTGATTAATTAAGGTCAATTTTAATATGTGATTAAAGGTTTGTTGATTAATCACATCTATGCTTGCGGCACTAATTAAATTAAATCAGAATTTTGCCATTTATTTTAACAGAACATTTATTACATCTTCAGGGTTGAATATGTACTCTACTCTGCACAAGAGGAGTAAAATAATGATAGTTTAGGATAAAATATTGCTGCTGTTCAAAAATATTGAAATACTAAATTTTACTTCAGGAATGCTAAAAGCATTTAATAACTGTTTAATAACTAGGATTCTGTAGATAGTTTAAACCACCAAAGCCACTGACTGAATTTATAGTTCACTATTTTTTTTTTGTTAATTGGTTAACCAGCAATGTGTGGGTTCACACAACTTGCTGAACCACAATGTGGCTTGCTTGTTTTATTCTATTATATACAAACCCAGTTGCTGATTTGAATTACTCCAAATTATGTACTTTTTACCATTATTAAATTTTGTATCTCATTGTACCCTGCTTGGGGTAACTTTTGATGGAAAGTGGATTAGAAATATATATAATAGAAATGAACAGTGGTGTTCAAGAAACTTCAGAAATTGTATTATTGTGCTTTTAAACCTGCCTTGCTTCAACCTAAGTAAATGGCAGGTGAATAGCAGCAGCAGAACGGTATCATTATATTGTGCTCTGAATCCTTGTGCAGAAAGATGGGCTAAAAGCCACTAGAAATATCTCTGATTATCAGACTAGTAAACACTTGGTCATCAATGGTAGTTGTTTTACCCTCATCCCCAAATGGGAGGAGTTGTGCCTTTGAGTTAAGGGCATTACCATCAGCATCGCCATGGCTCACCACATCCGAGCTAAGTTGCAAAAGCTTAATAACAACAGCATCATCACAAGCAGCAGCAGTGACAATCAAAATGATTAGCCAAAGCCATAATCTTATTCCAATCCAAATTGAAAAAGCGTAGGTTTGGGCTATTATCAAGAGCTGTTTGAGCACCTTAGCATTTATGCTTTAATGCTGATGCTCATGCCTAACTTTTTAGGATCCAAATTAGAAACATAGAATAA
Source organism: Azemiops feae (assembly GCA_023970755.1). Lineage (NCBI taxonomy): Eukaryota > Metazoa > Chordata > Lepidosauria > Squamata > Viperidae > Azemiops > Azemiops feae. The sequence continues at coordinate 184,444 of JALGBA010004127.1, read as the reverse complement.
TAAGAGTTGGAAGGCACCTTGGAGGTCATCTACTCCAACCCCCTTGCTTGAGCAGGAGAGTCTATACTCTATACCATTTCAGACAAATGGTTGTCCAATCTCTTCTTAAAAGCCTCCAGTGATGGGGCACCCACAACTTCTGAAGGCAAAAGCCACTTATTAATTGTTCTGTCAGGAAATTTCTTCTTGTTCCAGGTTGCTTCTCTCCTTAGTTGTCCTGCCTTCAGGTGCTTTGGAGAATAGTTTGCCACCCGCGTAGCCTTGTTTCCTTTTCTTATTCAAAGATTATTCTTAAGCCATGGAAGTGGCGATGTTGATTGTTTTGGAAGATGTGAGCTGATTTAAAGCAAAAATAATTCAAATATGGGATACAATATTTCACTTTATTTTATCCATACATTAAGAACTGTGTCCATTTCTGAGCAGGTACCACATTTAAGAATTCCAACAGATGAGAATATATTTAAGGAAGATCAATGGTGAAGACCTGGGGATTAAAAACTAAACCCTATAGAAAGATTTTGGAATGTGTTTACCTTCAGAAGGACAGCCTTCTCAAGGGGATATAATTGCAGCCCTTGTACCTGGAATGATGTTACATAAAAAATGAAGACCAGCTCTCCATTGTTCATGAATACAGGACATGAGGTAACATATTTAAAACAGGGGAAGGCAGAGTCGAATGTTAGATGAAACTTTCTGGTGGCAGTTGGACCTATTATCCTGTAACTGAAATGCTAAGCAGCATACTAATACAAACACTGGAGCGATTTGTTATAACTAAATACCGCTGTTTTGAATTATTATCCTGCTACGTTAGACTGCATAGAATTGTGAGATTTTTTTTTTAAAGTGATTTGACAATCCATAGCTGTTTCTCTCTATGCAGATTCATATGTATCCACAGACTATGTTTCTATCAATTAATATCAAGCTTATCTGAAAAAATCAGTTCTAGTCCACAAAATCTTTTTGTCTTTATGATATTGCTATTTATTTAATCCATTTATATGGCTCCCAATCTCACAACAGTGACTCTGGGCAGCTATAAAGCATATTTATTTCCTTCCTTCCTTCCTTCCTTCCTTCCTTCCTTCCTTCCTTCCTTCCTTCCTTCCTTCCTTCCTTCCTTCCTTCTTATGGAAAGGATCACTCTGGCAACTATACATTTCCTGTCTGTGTATTTTCTAGTCCAGGGACTTAGCTTTGAATTTATCAGGCTTACATTGTATACCTTTTTTTTTTTTTTTTTTTAGCAAAGCAGGAGCTGTAGTTTTCCCAATTATGCATTTTCTTTACTTGTTGTGGCTTTGCAGCTTTATGTAGTGTTTTGAGCATTCCTGCAAAAAAGCTAAAAAGATCTTACAGCCATGTGGCTAGGACTGCTGCTGCAGTTGTATGTATATTTTCATTTTTACTATTGTGCAATATATTTTCCTCACAAATGGCAAAGAAGGAACACATGAATTTGTTTTATAATAGTTCAAGATATACTTTTTATTTTGCGGCATAATTCTGTGCATGTTGATTCAGAAGCAAGCTCAATTGAATTTAATAGACGTCAATATTTATCGGCCATTCTCTATATCCTCGAGGTAGGTATCCATAAAGCACCTTATATTTAAAATGTTTTTAAAGTTATTTTGGTGTTTACAAATTAGCAAATGTATGGAGAATGAAAGAGATAGATGCACTGATTTGCTAAAAATGTGGGGAAATACATACATTAGAAATATTTATGGAGATACAGTACATTCTTTTTCTATTAATTTTTTCATATCTGCCAATTACTTCTGACCAGTGTTTGAAGTGGTTAAAAGGCAAAATGTTTTGCTAAGTGTCTGATAAGCTTTTCACCTAAATGTGCTTTGCTATGACAACCCATTCTTATGGATTCTATTCTAAAGAATGTTCACATTATCTGGCACCTGATATTTTAACTGGTGAATAATCAGAAGTGTTCCAAAATAAACATTTTTCCCCTGCCAAATTCTCAGTTGAGAATTTGCTTTATATTTCCTTCAAAAGAGATAAAAACTTGCTTTATATTTCCTTCAAAAGAGATAAAAATTTCAGTATTTTCATAGACAAGAGTGCAGTTTTTCTTGCAGATATCTAATTACAAGTCGGGTGGGGAATATACAAGTGCATTGGCTTCTTCTCAAGTGATCAAGAGCTTCCCAAATGTCATTGAAATTCCAAGGAAAAAAATGAGGCAACTTAGTACATAGGAAACGTTCTAGTGCTGAGAAATTTGGAGATAATTTTATTTTTCTCTAGAGTAGTATTTCTCAAAGCGGGGCCCCCCAAGACTCTTGCAAGAAATCTGCAAAGTCAAATGAATAAATATTTTAAAATTTCTCAGTTTTAATTTCTAATGCAGCAAATATCAATAGATACAATCCACATAAACCAAAGCTCTTTGAGATGCTCAGTTATTTTAAGAATGTTAAGGGGTCTTGAGATCAAACTTCTGCTATAGAGAAGTAATTTACCCAATTACTCTTTTTATAAATTTGATAAGGAATTTTGAAGGACACTTTTTGTGCCCAGCGCTATGCATAAATGTTTAACTGCACGCAGTCCTATTGAAAGTTTAAAAGATGTTTTAAATTAAGTTATATTAAAGATTATCTCCTTCATGGATTACTGCCTTGTCGTGGCGAAGGGGCTTGCGTAACTCAATGAAGTTATGAGCTATGCCGTGCAGGGCACCCAAGACGGACAGATCATAGCAGAGAGTTCTGACAAAATGTGATCCACTGGAGAAGGAAATGGCAACCCACTCCAGTATCTTTGCCATGAAAACCCCATGGACAGTACTAAAAGGCAAAAAGATATGACGCTGGAAGATGAGCCCCTCAGGTCGGAAGGTGTCCAATATGCTACTGGGGAAGAGCAGAGGGCTAGTACTAGTAGCGCCAGAAAGAGTGAAGCGACTGGGCCAAAGCCGAAAGGACGCTCAGCTGTGGATGCATCTGGTGGTGAAAGGAAAGTCTGATGCTGTAAAGATCTTTTCTCCATGGGAACCTGGAATGTAAGATCCATGAATCAAGGCAAGCTAGACATGGTCAAACAAGAGATGACAAGACTGAACATCCACATCTTAGGAATCAGTGAACTAAAATGGACAGGAATGGGTGAATTTAACTCAGATGACCATCAGGTATACTACTGCGGGCAAGAATCCCTCAGAACAAAAGGAGTAGCCTTCATAGTCAATAAAAGAGTAGGAAAAGCAATACTGGGATACAATCCCCAAAATGACAGAATGATCTCAGTTCGAATCCAAGGCAAGCCATTCAATATCACAGTAATCCAAGTCTATGCCCCAACCACTGGTGCTGAAGAGGATGAAATTGACTGGTTCTATGAAGCCCTACAGCACCTTATAGAATCAACACCAAAAAATGATGTCCTTATCATCATGGGGGATTGGAATGCTAAAGTAGGAAGCCAAAAGATAAACGGAATAACAGGCAAGTTTTGGCCTTGGAGTACAAAATGAAGCAGGGCACAGGCTGATAGAATTTTGTCAAGAGAATATGATGGTCATAGCAAACACTCTTTTCCAACAACCCAAGAGATGGCTCTACACATGGACATCACCAGACGGGCAACACAGAAATCAGATTGACCATGTGCTCTGCAGCCAAAGATGGAGAAGCTCTATACAGTCAGTAAAATCAAGACCAGGAGCTGACTGTGGCTCAGATCATGAGCTTCTCGTTGCAAAATTTAGGCTTAAATTGAAGAAAGTAGGGGAAAACACTAGGCCACTCAAGTATGAACTAAATCATATCCCTGATGAATATACAGTAGAGGTAACAAATAGATTTAAGGAATTAGATCTGATAGACAGAGTGCCTGAAGAACTATGGATGGAGGTTCGCAACATTGTACAAGATGTAGCAACTAAAACCATCCCAAAGAAAAAGAAATGCAAGAAAGCCAAAATGGCTGTCTGAGGAAGCATTGCAAATAGCTGAGGAAAAGAAGGGAAGCGAAAGGCAAGGGAGAAAGAGAAAGATACACCCAATTGAATGCAGAATTCCAGAGAATAGCTAGAAGAGATAAGAATGCCTTCTTAAATGAACAGTGCAAAGACATAGAAGAGAACAATAGAATAGGGAGAACCAGAGATCTCTTCAAGAAAATTGGAGATATGAAGGGAACGTTTCATGCAAAGATGGGCATGATAAAGGACCAAAATGGCAGGGACCTAACAGAGGCAGAAGAGATTAAGAAGAGGTGGCAAAATTACACAGAAGAACTATACAAGAACAAGCTTAGCATCCCTGATAACCACGATGGGGTGGTCCATGACCGCTCGAGCCAGACATTCCTAGAATGTGAAGTGAAATGGGTCCTTAAGGAAGAGCTGAGCAACAACAAAGCTAGTGGAGTGACAGATTCCAGCTGAGCTATTCATACCTTTAAAAGTTGAATGCAGTAAAGTGCTACAACTCCATTTTCCAGCATTTTGGAAAACTCAACATGGCCACAGATTAAAAGGTCAGTTTACATTCCAAGTCCCAAGAAAAGTCATGCCAAAGAATGTTCAAACTATAGCAGACCAATTGCACTCATTTCACTGCAAGTAAGTTATGCTTAAAATTCCCCTACAAGCTAGACTCCAGCAAGTATGTGGGGATTCGAGAACTTCCATAAGTAACAGGCAGGATTTTCGAGAGGCAGAAGGAACTAGAGATCAAATTGCCAACATACGCTGGATTATGGAGAAAGCTAGGAAGTTCCAGAAAAACATCTACTTCTGCTTCATTGACTATGCTAAAGCCTTTGATTGTGTGGATCACAACAAATTGTGGCAAGTTCTTAAAGAGATGGGAGTACCAGACCATCTTATTTCTCTCTTGAGAAACCTATATGCGGGTCAAGAAGCAACAGTGAGAACTGAACACGGAACCACTGATTGGTTCAAAATTGGGAAAGGAGTCTGGCAAGGCTGTATTCTGTTGCCCTGCCTATTTAACTTATATGCAGAGCACATCATGAGAAAGGCAGGGCTAGATGAATCAAAAGTTGGAATTAAGATTGCCGGAGAAATATCAACAACCTAAGATATGCAGATGATACCACTCTACTGGCAGAAAGTGAAGAGGAACTAAAGAGCCTCTTGATGCGGGTGAAGAAGGAGAGTGCAAAAGTTGGCTTGAAACTCAACATTAAGAAAACCAAGATCATGGCATCTGGCCCTCTCAATTCCTGGCAAATAGATGGGGAAGAAATGGAGGTAGTGACAGATTTTATCTTCCTGGGCTCTAAGATCACCACAGATGGGGACTGCAGCCAAGAAATTAAAAGACGCTTGCTCTGGGGAGGAAAGCTATGGCAAATTTAGACAGCATACTAAAAAGCAGAGACATCACCCTGCCAACAAATGTACGTATAGTCAAGGCCATGGTTTTCCCAGTTGCAATGTATGGCTGTGAAAGTTGGACCATAAGAAAGGCTGACGCAAAAGAATTGAGGCCTTTGAACTATGGTGCTAGAGAAGACTCCTGCGAGTCCCCTGGACTGCAAGGCGGTCAAACCGGTCAGTCCTAGAGGAGATCAACCCTGACTGCTCTTTAGAAGGCCAGATCCTGAAGTTGAAACTCAAGTACTTTGGCCATCTAATGAGAAGGAAGGACTCACTGGAGAAGAGCCTAATGCTGGGAAAGATTGAGGGCAATAGAAGAAGGGGATGACAGAGAATGAGGTGGCTGGATGGAGTCACTGAAGCAGTAGGCGTGAGCTTAAATGGACTCCAGAAGATGGTAGAGGACAGGAAGGCCGGGAGGAACGTTGTCCATGGGGTCGCGATGGGTCGGACACGACTTCGCAACTAACAACAACAACAAAAGATTATAATTTATTCATACTATCTACCCAATGTGTCTATTTGTACGTGTATATATGTCTCTCATTTATGCTTCCTGCAGTTCCCTAATTCATACTTATCCATTCATACACTGCCCTACCATGCTCACAGGAAGGTTTTTGACATGCCACCGAAAAAACATTTAGGTCAGTGGTGGCGAACCTATGGCATGGGTGCCAGAGGTGGCACTCAGAGCCCTCTCTGTGGGCACGCGCGCCGTCGCCCAGTCCTAGGCCTTCAGCTGGGTTTTATAAAACCTTTTCGCTTTAGGCCTCCGCTGCCGTGTGCAAAAAAAAAAAAAAAGGTTCAATCAGTCAATTTCAACTTCTCGCAGGGGGGGGGGAAGATCTTGCAAAGTTGGAATTGATTGATTGAACTTTTTAGTCCCACCCAGTCTGTCGTTATCATCGCAGCCACGCCCAGCCAATGGGCCACACCCAGCCAATGGGCCACACCCACCCGGCACTCGAGGATGCATAAGTGGGTTTTGGGTTGCAGTTTGGGCACTCAGTCTCTAAAAGGTTCGCCATCACTGATTTAGGTGATGGGGGGAAAGCTGAGAAAGTCCTTAATTTGGTTGGTTGTTGGCTATCTGAGCCTTGTAGCTTCACACAAGACAAGCATGTTTGCATCATTCCCCCAATAATTGCATGTACAGGAAGTGCTCCTGACCTTTTCTGCAGACATTCTTGCTTTGCAGTCCTTGAGTGCAGCAACATAGCTAGATTATCTCAACAATACAATGCATGTTTCTTCTCAGAGCTCCAAAAAAAAAAAAATGTACAGCTTCTGAGGCTGTTGATTTCTCCAGGAATAAAAGGAGAGCCCTATTGGTCTCTGGACCGCCAGTGGGCCTCTTCCCCTGCCCCAGCATCCCAAAGCTCTTCCTTGCTGCTGGGCACTTCTGCTGCTTGAATATTTCATTCAGGTTTCTTCCTCCTCTCTCTCCCCCCCCCCCAATAATCTCTCTTGCCTTTCAGAGAAACATGTCTGTGTATGTCTCTGTGCAAGCGTGTGCGTGGGCGGCCTTTGAAAGGCTTTCTGTCAGTCAACCACTGAGCTGAAAAGAGACCCAGATGAGGGGGAGAGTACTTTTAATGGGGAGCGTGGGCGGCTGTTGTTGCTGCCACTGCTGGCCACCAAACCAGCCTTGAAGTCCTTCCCTGGGGCACCTGCCTAAAAATGGGGAAGGAGACTTTCCAGACTTGCTCCAATGATCTGCCCGCCCCCGCCCAGCACCTCACTTCACCTGCCATAAAGAGAAATGGGAAGGGAGAAGGACCCAACCGGAGGAGTCTTTTTGACGCCTGCTGTGCATGCTTATTCTCCTACCCGGGATGTTTCTATACTTTAGGAATGGGAGCAGTTGCATGCCAGAAAAATTAGGATAGCCGAGGAGGGTCATCAAAGTTAACCAGTGTGGGGTGCTGCTTTTTAGATGAGAGGGATTTTGTATTGCAGATCACCTTGTGGTCTGTGAGGTTTGGGGTACTTAAACAGAGCAGTGGTAACAGCGCTGCGATAGCTTGAGATGAGGAGGGAGATAGTTACACTCCATAGAACTGAGTTATTACTAACAGCGTGATTGGACTGAGCCTCTGCAGGGCTTAATGGAAGCGAGGGAGAACATTTTATCAATGGGGAGTTTTTGGCAAATGAGGCTGAAGATTTGAGCGGAGCAGCTGGAGGTTTAGTTCTCACAGACATACACAGACACGTTTGTCTGAAAGCGTAGGAAACTATCCGAAAACAGCGCACCTCTGTCCATGTGCAGAGTGCATTTTATCCCTTCATCTCCGAATAACTACTACAGAGTCGCAGTAACTGGGCAGAATAGCCTTGCGTGAGGTGAGTCAGATGTAAAGCTCGGCACGGCGTTTATTTGCTCGCACAGGGGGCGAGCGGAGGAGCTTCCACAGGGCGCGAACAACCCGAGTGGACGGTTTCCCCCTCTCCCTGACCTGAAGGAGGAGAAAAGCTGCATTTGACTCGCTTTCCGCTGGTTGCCGTGCAGAGCGTGGCGAGCGGTGGCGTTCGGGGTGGGGAGGGGGGGAGAGAGAGAGAGAGACGTTGAGCTTTGCAATATGCCGCGGGGTGGAGCTCTGCAGCGTTTGGGGGGATGTAGAGCTTTGCAGCATGGAGTGGAAGGTGGGGGGGGGCTTTGCAGACTAGACTGGCAGGGCCGGGAGGAAGGAGAAGGGGGGGGAAGGTGGATTTGCAGGCGGTAGGGCTCAGAAGAGAGCGCGCGCAAAGCTCCGTTCCCTTCATCCCAGGCCCTTCTGCCGTCGCGGCTGGCGTCTTCCGCAGCGTGAGTCCCACCCCCTTCCTCCTCTCGTCTCTTTCGTTACCCGAGGCGGGGTGGGATGGGGCAGGTGTGGGGCGAGAGGGGGCGATCGCTGAGGGAAAGAGAGCGAGGGAAAGAGGCAGCTGGGCAGAGCCGCGGGTGGGAAGCCCCCGAAGGAGGACGGGAGGAGGAGGAAGGACTGCCGGCAGTCCGAGGCGTCTTCTTTGCGCGCTCGGTTGGTCGACTCCTCCGGGCGCCGCGAGCTTCTTTAGCGCGGGGTGGCTGATGGCCGGGGAGTGGGGGTGAGTGCTGCCACAGAAGCCAATACTACTACTGGGGCTGCCGCTGGTTCGGCTCTGTGTGTGTGTGTGTGTGTATTTCCACTTTCAGGGAGTAGCGCGAGGCTGGCACTTGAGAGGTCCCACGATCGGTTGCCGGCCAAGGGGGCGGAGGAGGCGGCGGCGGCGGCGGCATTTAGCAACGGGGGCGGGCTGAAGCAAAAACGCATGTCTTCTCCCTCCGCGCGTCCTGGAGGGGGGAGGGTCGCCGCCGCCGCGCGCGGACGGGGGTGGGTAGGTGGGAATGGCAAGCACGCACGCGCGCCTGCCTGCCTGCCCGGCTCGAGCTGGAGGCACCGGGGAGGTTAAATGGAAATCAATAAGAGGCCGCCGGGAGCCATCCCTGCGGAGCCGGTGCCCCCGTTTGTCTTCCCCTCTACCTGCTCTTGTAGCGCCCGCAGAGGAAAACTCGTGGATTCTGCTTATGGTCCCGCCCTTTTTTTTTTTTTTTGCCTTCCTGAGGACCGGGAAGCGGTACTCGATGTGACCCTTCGGTGAAGGGGAAAAACACGCTGCCCCGCGTGCCTGTTTGGAGTAGAAAACTCAGGGAGAGGTGTAAATAGGGCGAAAGCTGCCGTGGTCGTAGTTTATTTGAATGGAAGAGCAGAGGGATTTCGGAAAGGCCGAGGTTGGGGCGTCAGGGCGCTGCCCCTGCATTGAGTAAGCGAACTTGGTCTCGCCTTCCTGACGGCGGTAGAATGTTAACGATGGCCAGCAGCGGGTTTTTGTTTTTTTTTTAATTTCATGATGCCCTTCTGGGATAACGCGGAGTAAGTCCGAGCTGAGGATGAGACAGTCACAAGTGGCCGCAGCAGCCCATCACAAATCTAAATGGATGTGCTGAGAGCCCTATGGCCCTTGTTCTAAAAGAACTTGTTTTCCACCAGCCAGCGGGATTGACTGTAGTAGATACGTGAGGCCAAACTCCCTTTTCCTTGCTTGCTTTTTACCCTGATTTGTCCACAAGGACATTCTCTCCCTCTCTTTCCCCCCTTACTTTCTCTCTTTTGCTTTCTCTCTCTCTTTTTACCTCCCTCTCTCTCTCCATAATAATTTTATGTCTAATAAAATGTCCTGTGTTTCATTGAGGAAAGAACAGCATCGTGTATTTACTTCCTTTTTTTCTCCATGAGTAATATTTTTTAATTAAAATATTTGATGTTTGGCAAAGTGAGAAGATTTACAGCTTATCTGGCTTTGGGAGTTTTAACTCTAGCTGTCAAAAGACCTGTGTCCCCCCCCCCTAAAACAGATTTATTCTTTTCCATCATTTATTTATGGATTTTATCAGTCTTTTATTGGATGAGTAAATCTTGATACAGAGTTCCTGTTGATCTCTGCTAGATGCATAATGAACTTCAGAAGAATTTTACCTTGGTACTAAACATCAGGATTTTGGAATATATAAGTGCTTGTTTTACAGTTCTTATCATAGGAGGCAAATTAGGATTTAAAATAGTATAACTGAAATGGATGCCAATAGTTGGACTTGATTTGAGGGTGATCTGTCTCTTGGGAGACAAGAAAAACCCTTTTATATAGTCTTTATAGAAAGTGTTTTTAAGTGCTGTTTTCCTGAAGACAGCACTTATTCAGAAAAATGAAGGTATTTAAAACTGGGATTAAGTCAGAGATTTAATACTGAATTTGCAGATAGAAAAATCATTACGTCCTTGTTCCAATTCTTTGTATTGCACAATCTTACAAATAGTATATTCCAGCACCTTAACATGCATCGACTAGACTCATTGAATAGTGCCTTCTATCTATAACATTTTGGATCTATCGCAGACCAGTTGGGGAAAAAAAATCTAATTTTGGTGAATAATGCCTTAGATTTTACTGAGATTTTATTGTTTTGACTTCGCTGAATGTACCCCTTTACTCCAGATATTCTTTAATTTTGAAGAACACAATCCAAACGGGTGGAAGGAAAGGGCATAGCTGACTAAACTAGACTTATTGCTGATTACTGATGTTAAAAATAAATGTGGAATTGTTTCTGGTAATTAAGATGTTTAAACACCATTCATTATGTTTTTCCAATAAGAACTGCAATCTGGACATAGTACTTGATGGAGCATGAAAGTCTGGTAGCCTTTTGTTTTGTACAGAAACCACATATGTTCTTGTGATAGACTAAAATTAGGTCATTCTTTTTAAATCCAATTTAAACAGAACAATTTCCTTGGCTGTGTTATGGTAACACAGCTACATTCATCCATTAATGTTTTTCAGAGCTGCATAGGTTTTTGGGAGACAGGAGTCCTTTCTAATAAACAGATATTTTAAAAACTAATTTTAGAGAAATTACGTCTTTGCAATATTCCTTTATATTTATTCTGTTTATCACAATTATATCCTGCCGCAATCAAACTGTCAGCCACAGCACAGTTTACTTCTTGGTTTTCAAGGTAAGTCTAAGTGTTATTATCCAGTGGAAGTTGTTGGAAACATCCTATATTTTGTAACTTATTCCTGGCTTTATCATATTAATAATAATCTCACCAGATGCAGAGATGATCTCTGGCAGTGTGATTGTGTTTGCAGTGCTTGGGAAATCAAGCAGACTCTTCGTAACTCTATAAGGGATAGACTTTTGGTATATGAAGATCTATAATGTTTATTGTTGGCACTGGCTTACACACCGAAATCTTTTTGGCTTTGCTGTCTAAAATATGTTTGGAGATAATAGGAATGTTGCCTCATATGTCCCATATGAGAGTCAGTTTAATGGAGTGGAAAAAAGCATTGTAATATAAAGTAAAAAAAAATATGCATTTGTATTTAATCACTAGCCCTTTGTGGGTACTTTCAATAATTACGTATGTATGTATGTATAATGTGAACACTAGGCAAGTGTTTTGTATATTGCTGGTATGATTTCAAGGGTTTTGAAAGATACGTTATATGTGTCTAAATTGGAAGATGCCTTAAATGGATTTTTAACGTAAAAGATTAACTACAGATATTTAAAACAAAATCAATCTCATATGATAGTGATTGGATTGAATTGGAATAGCAAATAAAATCTTCATTTAAACGAAGGATTCTATGAGTGCTTCCAGTACTATAGCAACTTTTCAGTGCTGTTGCTGAACATTTCAGGCGCAGTACTAAATTGAGGAGACTTTCTTCCTTCAAGATCAGCAGGCAAAGGAAGATTTCATACATAACCAGAATGGAACAGCACCTTGGGAGACACCCATTAGGATGTTTAGAAATACGGTAGAAACCTTGCTTTATGAAAGACATTCTTGGATGTTTGGGATTGTGGAATTGTCCTTTGTTGAAGAATGTGTAATGAAAGACTGGGAGGAGGAAAGGGTATACGATAAAACAACAACAGCATGATTCACATGCAGAAAAACTTGGATCTAAATCTAGACTGGACAATATGAAACCCTGAATAGCTGTTATGAAGGCATATGTCAGTGGTGGCGAACCTATGGCACGGGTGCCAGAGGCGGCACTCAGAGCCCTCTCTGTGGGCACGCGCGCCATGCCCCAGAGATGGCAACCGTCCCTCTTCAACCAACCGCCCGCTAACTCGCCGAGGTCCCACATGGCCGGATGCATCCCAGCACCCATGCGCTCACTGGCCTCTGTGTGCAGGGGCCAATGGTGTCAGGCAGCCGCCGCCCTAACCCCTGCCTCACCTTGCCCTGTGACAATGGCACCCCCGCCCTGCCTCGCCTTGCCTCGCCTCACCCCGCAGGATGAGCCTCTTGCCCACCGCCCCACCTGCCAGAGACCCCCTGGATCTCCCCCAACCCTGCCCGGCTCCCACAGGCGTTCCTCCCCACGAGCAACATCAAGGTGATCACGCCCACCTTGGCCACACCCACCCAATCTGCCGTGGCCACCACAGCCACGCCCACCCAGTGGGCCACGCCCACCTGGAACCCGGCGATAAATAAGTGGGTTTTGGGTTGCAGTTTGGGCACTCGGTCTCTAAAAGGTTCGCCATCACTGGCATATGTTATGTAATAGAGATAGTCCTTGACTTACAACCATTTATTTAATGACACTTCAAAGTTAGAGCAGCAATGAAAAACTAGTCCTCGCACTTAACAACCATTGTCGCATCCCCATGGTCACATGATCAAAATTTGGGCACTTGGCAACTGGCATCAACTTGCAACAGTTGCAGCATCCAGGGATCACATTTTAACCATTTGCAGCCTTCCCAGTGAGCCTTTGACAAGTATCATTGATGGCGGATTCACAAAAAAGCTCATAAAATCTGGTAGTCTCAATTATGTTCCTAAGTCAAGGACTGCCTGTATTGGACCAGACGACCAGTAAGGCAGTTTCCTGCGATTCTTACTTTACTGCTTATATTGCATGAATCATTGCAAATATCCATCATGAAGTTTTGGGTAAAGACTATGACAGCACTTGGCTAACTCAGTGTAAAAGCTTGCATTTTCGGTACGGCTACTGCAGAATTAAGACCGTAGTTAGAATGGATCCTTCTTTATGCGAGATCAAAAATTACATCATATATACCATCAAGATTTGGAATTGCCAATATAAAGTGAACCAAGCTTCTTTTCTCACAATCGGGATTCAAGCATAACGTGATACCATTTTTTCCCCACTTTGATTTATTTATTTTCTCCCATTTTGGTCCATTGCCATTTTTTCCCCCTGTTCATTTGTGTCCAGTTCTCGGAGACTGCCTGGACAAGTCCCTGCAGTTTTGTTGGCAAGGTTTTTCAGAAGTGGTTTGCCATTGCCTCCTTCCTAGAGCTGAGAGAAAAAAATGATTAGCCCAAGGTCACCCAGTTGACTTCATGCCTATGGCGGGACTAGAACTCATTGTCTCATGGTTTCTAGCCTAATGTGGCTTTCCTTTGAAATTAACTCATGGATAGCTGTGTTGACTAAGACATGATTTGATGAATTTTTAGATAGCATTACCCATAAAGTATGACTTTACAGCAGCTAGATTCAAACAAGAAGATAAATTATAGCCAAGCGAACCATATAGCTTTATGCAATCTCTGAATATAGTGAAACATTGGCTGTGTTTGCATGAAATAATTAGCAGTTTTTCTTCTCTTCTGTTTAATACTGTAGTCTGCTGTTCATTAAGTCCTGATGATCCACTCGGGGAGGGGGCAGTTATTTTCTCTGTCTAACCAACTGCTGCAAAGGATGCTTTGGATGTTACCACTTTCTAGTGCCCTCCTGCCAGTTTTTGTTTAATGGTTTATTATTGCACAGTCAACCAGATATTCAGTCTGCATTTGGCATTTTTATCCACCTATCAATTCCTTCCCAAGGGCCTGGGATAGGCAGATGTTGATGTTTGATGGTATTAGCTGTATCATCACAGGATGCAAGCTGTTTTGAGTAAAGCTCTCTTTTGCAATTGACTGACAATGAATTTGTCAATGCTGATGATCTTCAAGAGGTGCTCCAGTTATTCTGGCATTGCATCCAAGGCGCTTATTACAATTGGTATTACCTTTGCTTTCTTTTGCCAGAGTCATTCTATTTCTACTTACAGGTCTTTGTACTTTGTTATCTTCTCCAGTTCTTTTTCTTCTATTCTGCTGTTTCCAGGTACTGCCATGTCCACCATCCAGACTTTTTTGTCTGTTGTTAAGTTTACTATTGTAGTGACTTGGAGTTTATACCACTTGAAGTAACCTGAGGCTCAATATGCCTCCCAATTCTTTCTGCTCCTTTTCCACTCTTCCTTATTTTATTTTAGCCTTATTTTAGCATTGCTTTCTGGGAAAGGGATAGTTCCATCACAATAGTGGATTGATTTCTCTCCAAACAGCTCTGGTGTGGTTTTAAGTCAAACTAACCCTCTCTGAGTTAGGTTTCTGGGTCACCGTATCATGATATGATAGCTTTACTCATGACCCAGTAAAGCATTTTATATTAAGTAACCTTCCTTTGCTTTTCTAGTTCACTTAGCAAAATGAATCAGGCCTTTATTATCTTGACTGAGTGCTCTTGAGTCCTCTGGATTGTACCTTGTCTTGCTACTTCCATTTACCGGGATTTAGTTTTGAAATGATACTTACCTTGAAATTGAATATCCAAATGCTATTCCACACATCAGTAGATCCAAATTTACCTTTAAAAAAAAAAAAAAAAAGTGAAATCAATTCCAGTTCTCAGATGAATTATCTACAGGATAAATACATTCATCACATTCACTTTTCAGAATTGTGAATTAAACATTCATAGGTGTGCTTCTCAAATATGCAGTGGCATAGAGATATTTTATTTATTTATTTGTTTCTTTATATCATAACTTATTGGAGAAGCCGCTTTATTCTATGTCTGTTTCATCTGTAATAAAAAAAACACGGTGGGGTTCACACCACACGCTGACCCAAATCCAGACAAACCCTTTGTGTATTAGCACTGTGGAAAATATTTCATGAATCCTAGCAAGCATCTTTTAAGTTCAAAAGCTTCAGAATCTAATGCAAAGGATGGAGAAGATATTAAGACCAAATTTTACCTCAAAAGCCTATTTATGTAACGTTAAGGTGGGTATTGTACTGTTTTCCATATGGAAGTTGCAGACTTCTAGTTTTTTTTTTAAAAAAATCCTAGCATTTTCTGATGGGCTCCAACCTAAGCTATGGTAGTGTTGATTCTGATTTACTTTCTAGAGATCAGCTAGTGAGGTGCTGCCACCTGCTGTGATGGTACTGATAATATGTTGTATAACATTTAATAATGGTAAGTTCATAATTTGGGAATTGTAAACCCTACAACGATGCTTAGTGAATTCCCACAGAGGATCAATCAACCCTACAAAGGTGCTTCTCTAAGGTGCTTAGAAAAGTTGAATTTTTTTTCATCTTGTTACATTAGTATTTTAATAAGCAAGAATAAAATTAAACGGACATCCCTTAGCAAAAGTTCATGAAAATGATCCTATCTTAACATAAGAATGAATATTGCAGAGGTTATGTTTCAAGTGATTGGTGGGGCACTTACCAGATGTTGACAAAAGGAAGCATCATAAAACAGTTTCATGTATTCCCAAAGTACTGGTGAAGCTTGACTTTGATGTTTAGTATTGGAAGTTATAAATATTTTCCAAACTTGAATCACAGGTTACTAATTCAATGAGAGAACTTCACTTTTTGCATGTTGGTTCTTTGGTAGCCATAAATATAGTACATTTGTCATGTCTTCTAGTACAGGGCTTTTCAACCTGCGGTACGCGTACCACTTAATAATAATAATAATAATAAAGTTGGAAGGGACCTTGGAGGTCATTGAGTCCAACCCCCTGCTCAGGCAGGAAACCCTATACCATTTCGGACAAATGGCTGTCCAGTCTCTTCTTAAAAACTTCCAGTGTTGGAGCATTCACCGTTTCTGGAGGCAGGTTGTTCCACTGGTTAATTGTTCTAACTGTCAGGAAGTTTCTCCTCAGTTCCAGGTTGCTTCTCTCCTTGACTAGTTTCCATCCATTACTTCTTGTCCTGCCCTCAGGCGCCTTGGAGAATAGCTTGACTCCCTCTTTGTGGCAACTCCTGTGATATTGGAATACTGCTATCATGTCACCCCTAGTCCTTCTTTTCATTAAACTAGACATACCCAATTCCAGCAAACGTTCCTGATATGCTTTAGCCTCCAGTCCCCTAATCATCTTTGTTGCTCTTCTCTGCACTCTTTCTAGAGTCTCAACATCTTTTTTACATCGTGGTGACCAAAACTGGATGCAGTATTCCAAGTGTGGCCTTACCAAGGCATTGTAAAGTGGTATTAATACTTCACGTGATCTTGATTCTATCCCTCTGTTAATGCAGCCCAGCACTGTGTTGGCTTTTTTGGCAGCTGCAGCACACTGTTGGCTCATATTTAAGTGATTGTCCACTAGGACTCCGAGATCCTCTCACAGTTACTACTATTGAGCAAGGTACCCCCTATACTATACCTGTACATTTGGTTTTTCTTGCCTAAATGTAGAACCTTACTTTTTTCACCATTGAATTTCATTTTGTTAGATAGCGCCCAGTGTTCAAGTCTGTCCAGGTCCTCCTGTATCTTAAGCCTGTATCTTAATGTACTTGTGGTACATTAATGAGTGTACTTGTGGTACATTAATGAGTGGCAGGTGGTACGCAGCCCTGCCTAGCCAAGTGTAGTGGGGAAGGGAAAGAGCCAGCACAGGCAAAGACTTACAGTGAGAGAGTCCTCTGGAGCTGCAGATTTTACTTCTGAATGGAGCCATTTGGGGAGGCTGCCTTAGCCGGCACTTGCTGGGCTCCTTACTTTCCTTTCTAGCCAGTAGCTAATTCTTAAAGGGGAAGTGCCCTTTTAAGCTAGTTCACTCAGCAGCTTGTCTTTTCTGTCTCTGGAGGCCTTTCCTTGTTTGATCAATTTATGGAAGCGGGAAAATATGGGGGGGTTCAAATTCTTCCTTCAGAAGGAGATGGGAATGAGAAAAAGGGAGGCAGGGAACGGAGGGAGGGAAGGAAGTCCCGCCTTAGCACTTGGCCACCAGCAGCTCTGCCATTGACTTTGCTTGTCAAAAGGTTGCAGAAGGGGATCACATGACCCTGGGACACTGTGACCATCATAAATATGAATCAGTTGCCAAGCATCCAAATATAAATCACATGACCCTGTTGCTGCAATGGTCATAAGTGTGAAAAATGGTCATAAGTCATTTCAGTGCAATTGCAACTTTGAACAGGTTTTTTTTTTGTCACCAAGTTTTTGACACCTTGCTAGGTGGTACTCGAATACTGCCATATCCTAAAAGTGGTACAATCGGTAAAAAGGTTGAAAAGCCCTGTTCTAGTAAATAGTAAATGTTCACAATGTCACTCGGGAAAAGATGGGATTCTATCAGATGTTGGCAACCTAGAACATTTGCACATTGATACTTTAGCACTAATCTGTAGGAAGAAGAAAAGCAGGGCCAAGAGAGGAAAGTTGCTGAAAGGTGAATTGATATCAATATAACAGAGTAAATATCTGCATTTGTGTAACAGTAGAATCAGAATTCTGCTTGATAGACTTGAAGCTGAATTGTTAAAATCATGTACTTACTTAGCCTTTTAGAATTCCTGTTGACTTCTTGTAACCTCTACAGATTTTGCATAAATGGTGCAAGCATGAGCAATCGTTCTTCTTAACACAAGGGAGATCCTAGGGCCTAGGCAATAGGAAATCTTGATTCATAGATGTAAATACCTGTACTTTATTATTCCCTGGAGTTCTAAACAGTGGAGAACATGCCTGCATTAGAAGGACTGATTCTTTTTTAAAAAAATGAATGCTTATATTTACTTAACCTCAGAAAGCTTGCCATATTTGCAAATACATTTGTTACCTTGTTCAGTTCTAGCCTCCAAATGATATATGATATGGTACTTGTTATAAACTACCCTTTTTTAAAAAGTCAATGGTAGAGAGCCTATAGATCTTTTGTTCATTTTCATGGGAACCATAAATAGCACTGAGTGGTCAAATAGAATATAGTTGGGGAGGAGGAATATATTCTTAGAATTCAGTGACTGAATTACTGTACTGCATTAAGTCAATTATTTTTTGTACAGCCTAACTGGTCTTGAATCAAGCCAGTAACAGCCTGGTGTTGTTAGGTGTATATTCCTCAGATATTAAGCAGCTAATATTTCAGATTGGGCATGTAGACACTATTGTAGTTTCCTTTTATTTATTGGGCATTAGCCAGATTTAATATCTCTAAAATGTATTCTGGAGAAACGTTGATGGCAGAGAAAGTACCTTAAATTGCTTTGTGTCCCAATCTATGTTTATGTGACATTATTTTCTATATAGTCTTAGCTACCTGAACTGAGCTAATGATGAACTTATTTTATTGACTGTTTAATCATTATCTAATTAATCATTAGGCCCTTTCTCTGTTCATTGATTCATCTCCCTTTCCATGAATTCTCTTCCAAGTATTTTTGTTTGTTTTGCAACATACAGATATACCCCAGTAATATTTTTGGAACCAATTTAATTAATTTAGGATTACCAGACTTGGGTGAAAAAATTGGAAAACCACTAGATGGCAGCTATTTTTCTCTTCTTTGCCATCTAGTGGTCACCCTGATTTTCACAACCCTATTCTAATAATCCTAAGTTTAATTAATTCTAATAGACATGAAAAAGACCAGTAAGTTAATATATTAAGGAGAGTTAGCATTTGGAATTGGAAGTTCTCATTACTTAAAAAATACCTCTTTCAGTTGTATCTTCAGCTTATCTGCTGAATTTGACATCAGTGTTTTCCTTTTGACAAGGATTAGTATATTAGAAAATATTTTATTCACACCAATTTTATTCACTACCAATTTTTCAGATATCTTTAAAATATTTTTTTTTTAAATTAAGTGTTACAGTAAGAACAGTTTGACAATGTAACTAATTAACCAGAGCGTTATAGGGTTCCCTTTCCTTGGGTAAGTTCACAAAAGAGACTTAATGGTCATATTTGAAGATACATTAATTGGGGTTCCTACACTAAGCAATGCATTGAACTAGAACTTAAATAGCCTCTAACAGCTTTGATTCTATGGGTATGTGATAATAAACTGGATAAGGGCAAACAAAAGAATTCGGAGTTAGACAAGCCAGAGGCATTGTTATTTCTCAGTCTGCACAAAGGGGATTCAGCCTAGACTGGTTGACTGTTCAGAGATACTCCAGGATTCGTCACTTACTGGAGTTACTCTTGTTAATACCAACCCTTTCTGAAAATGATGATGGTGGTTATCCAATGTTGCAAGAATGGTTTCAACTTCTCCAAATTACAGTTAACATTTACAGACACAACAGGCAGAAACTAATTTATTCGCAGAAATTCTAGATGCTCCCTAGGCCTAGACAAACCAAAATGTCTAGCTGATATGTAAAATGTTATATGATTTATCGTCTGAAAAACATCAAGATTTCTCTCTAGGAAATCAGAATTATCTGAATCTACTCACAGATGGCTAAAAAGTTCAGAATTACTAGCTGTATGGCAGTTTGCATCCAGGAATTTATAATGGCTTGCCTGACTGGCAAAAATTCAACAGGTTAAGATTTTTCTTTTTCACTTCATCTCTATAAAGGGAAAAAGTAGCTTATGTTGAGTTTGCAATTGCCATTCATCTTTTGAAAAAACACTATATCAGACAAATAACAGAGGATTTTTCCTGATCTTATGAACATGAAACACAAACCTGCCACTATTTACCACATCTTGCTCATTATAAATTCCTTAAGCAGAGTCCAAGAATGTACAGGTAGTCCTCAACTTGCAACAGTTTATTTAGTAACCTATCAATGTTGCAGTAGCACTGAAAACAGTGACTTATGACTGCTTTTCACACGACTATTGCAGCATCCCCATGGTCACATCAAAATTCAAAAGCTTAGCAACTGACTCATATTTATGACGGTTGCAGTGTCCCGGGGTCATGTGATCACATTTTGTAACCTGACAAGCAAACTCAATGGAGAAGCCAGATTCACTTAACAATCATGTTACTAACTTAACAACAGCAGTGATTCACTTAACAACTGTGGCAAGAAAGGTTGTAAAATGGGGCAAAATACCTTGCTTAGCAAGGTAACTATGCAAACAATCCTTGCATTTGTGACTTTTGCAGATCAGTAAAAGCAAAGGAAAAGAAGATTGTAGTAAGATCTTGCAACTTCACTCAGTGACTGCTTTGTTTATCAGCCAAGTTACAGTCCAAATTGTGGTCACTAGGGCTACCTGTAAAAGCAGTGTAAAGGTTTTCAAGCTGCGCATTATCTTCCACGTAAGGAGAGAAACAAGAACAAAAGAGAACAGTCTGGAATCAAATTGCAAAAGATTAGCTCACAAGTCAAAGGGAGACACAGCAGCATAGTCAATAAATTAATTCAGAAGTCAAAAGCAAGAAAGCAGTTGGAACCAGGCAATAAAGAGCTGGTATACGGTAGTTAGGAGGCCTGTAGGACAGTATGGCCCATATATTTCCTTCCAGCCATTAATTGCTCCCAGAGAACATTATACTAAAGCTGTAGCTTTAGCTATTATTCTCTAGTCTAACATAACTTGTCCTCTTTAATGTGACTGCAAACCTTCTGAGTGCATTGAGCTATTCTTAGGTGCAACACCTTTTATTCACGAGGTGCTCTTCCATATTTTTTCCCCACCTTTTGATACTCGGTTTGACTTCACTACTGTTGTGGCAGACTGGGTAGTTGTACTGTTGAGTGTGTTTCAGAATCCTTGGCAGAGACCAGTGAGGACTGATTCTAGCCCAAGCTAACAGAGAGGACTTGATGAGATATCTCATCTATCTTCCTTCTTTAGAAGCTCCCTCAGTTGTGGTTGTACAGTATTGTTTTAAAAAAAACCAAAAACTTAACATCTGACCAGAATCTGCCTTTCTGAAACTGAAACTGTTCTGAAAGATCATTTTCAGTTTCTGAGGATTGTAGATAGAATAAGATGGTTGCATTTCTTTGATCTTGTTGGTCTAGACCAGGGGTCTTCAAACTTGGCCCTTTTATGACTTGTGGACTTCAACTCCCAGAATTCCTCAGCCAGCGTGCCTGGCTGAGGAATTCTGGAAGTTGAAGTTCACAAGTCATAAAAGGGCCAAGTTTGAAGACCCCTGCCCTACACTTTGGAATGAGAGAGAATAGGTATATGGCGATTTACTACCATTTCCCTTTTGCTCTTTTCTTCTAATGCTCAGGTATTTTCTTTCTTTCTTTCTGTATCTCTCCATAGCTTTTTTCCTGATACTGTTTGTATAGTTTCATACTACCTTTATGTACTCTTCCTGGTAACCTCTCCCTCTTTCTGACTCCTATAGGGATTCTTTTTTGTTTCGTTTTTTGCTTTCAGAGCTTCTCTAAGCCCTTTTTTTTACACTGTAATCACATTAGCTTTTGCTGCTATTTTTCCTCATTGGAAATATTTGTAATTGTGCTTTTAGTGTTTCTCTTTTTTTGGAAATCTGACTTGCCACAAAATTTTACTTGCTGCTTTCAGCTTATTAATGTTGAGTCTAAAAAAAAACCCTAAGGTGTTCTACCATTTTCAGCTTTATTTTCTATTAAAATCAAGAAGTTCAGTATTACATATCCATTTTACATTATCATTTCTTCCAATATTCTCATTTTTAGAAATTTATTCTGAAATCAAGTGTAATCATGTTGGAAATTTTGAACACATCCTTACATGTATGTTGAAGGTTATTACATTTTAATCAGTGTTCTTAACTAGAGGTAGTTACTTTTAGGTTTTGGGCAAGATTCTAGGTGCTACTAAAAATTTTAATTTAGTGTGGTGTCTCTGCTTGATTCTTCGGCAGGCTGTTCCAGGTAGAATATTTCATTTGTTCTGTGGATTTCTAATGCTTGCTGTGTCTAACAAAAAGCATTCCAACTCTTTCATTTGGCCTGGAAGCTTCTAATATTTCCATATATATAGTCTCCTTGGATTTCCTGGGAAATGTATCTGTCCTTGTGGCTTTCTCGATGCTCGATTCCTAGAATTAGGTATTTTTCTTTGAACAGTTACCAAAAAAAGTATCCTTCTTCTCTAAGATTCCTTGCATTCTGTCATCTTTCTCCCCCAAATCAATTTAAAATCTGCTCTGCCACTCTTCACATTATGTGCCAGCAGTTTGGTATACCCTGTTTCAGGCGCTACCCATTCTTTTGTAAAGACTGGCTTATCCCAGAAGATATCCAATGCCTCGTGAATGTAAACCTTTCCTCCTGGCTTCATTATGTCAACCATGCACTGAGACTACTCAGCCTTGCTTGTCTAATTGGCCCTCTGCGTGGAACAGTCACGACTTATGTGGTAAAAACATTCCTATTAAATAGCAAACCATCTTGAGGTATGAATCATATCTTTTGAATTAAGTCTGTTTTCTAGGTGGTTGAAGTCATACAGGTTGATTAAGAACTCGGTTAAATATATTACCTAGCCTACTTCAAATAGTTTTCCCTACCTCCTGCATGAACATATGTATATCAACAGTTTGTTTAACCACAAAGTTCCCCATTTATAAGGTTAACACAAAGCATCCATCTTAATAATAATAATAAAGTTGTAAGGGACCTTGGAGGTCATCTAGTCCATCTTCAAAAATTGATAATCAGAGCCATGCTAAGCAGGGACCAAAGGAAATGTGAAGTAATCTATCATATTATCCTTAGCCATGATAATGTTTATTGATGAGAAAAGGTGGCTTGATGGGGACAAGATTTTTAATTTTATTTTTGCAAAACAGATTTAATTTTGGTCAGGAGGAGAGGAAATTTTCCTATGATGATTCCAATCTTATTTAGATAGAACAATCTGTAGTGGGCTCCCTTTGTAGGAAACAATATTAAGATCAAAGATCCACCAAATACTACATAAGTTCTCATTCCAAAGCCTCTTTTACGTCAAGCTCAGCTCCTGGTGACTTCATGGATATAGTTTTCTTGGCAACAACATGACACTGACTACTTTGGGAATGTTTTTTTGAGTTCTCTGTCTAGCCAACTGCCCTAATGATATCACATCCAGGTATTAACCAGGTCTGGTGGCTTTTCAATTTACTTCTAATAACATCCAAATAATTCTGGAAGTCTACATCTAGGCTAAATATTTTTTTTAAAGGAAGATATTTGAAAGTATGATGAAAAATGATGTAGTATTGACTATAATTTCAGGTCAGTGTGTAAATTGAGTCAACTTCAGTTAGAATTCCAGTTCAGATGATTTCTCTGAAAACAATAAAAGTTGGTTGGATGTGATGATATCTATATTATTTTATTCTGATAAATCAGTTGTTTAAAAATGATATTGTTATTTATATTAAAAGGGTAACTGGAAGGACATAGTAAATATCTTCCTGTTTTCATTTGATTCTTACATACTGTATCTTAACTCTTATTTAATTATTATAGATCTTTATAAATGGATTTGGCACAATCTGCCTCCTTAATTCTTCCATCCCATCCCATCCCAATTGTTGCTATATTGATGAAGAATTATGAAGAAAAGCATACTAGTAGATTTACTGCAAAACCATTTTTCTATAAAATGCTAAATGTAGTATTAGCAAAATCCTATAATGCAAAATCCGTCATAGTTGATCACTTCAAGGAAGTATATTCTATTAATTGTAAGACTCATATGTTTAAAAAAATCTAATTTTGTGACTTCTTGTCACAGGTATGCCTTGGAAATGCTAGCTCTTTCTCTATAGAATGAAAGACTTTGTTTTTTAAATGATATTTATCTGTAACTGCATGAAAAACAGGGAACCGCATTAAGATGATGCTTGTGTTTAAATAGGGACTGTTCGTTCAGCAAAGGAAATCACTTGTGAAAAAGAGGCAAGCGCACACTGGTTTTCAGGTTGCGGCTACTGCATCAGGACAAGGAAAGGCCAGCTTGTGGTCTTTGGGCCACATATAGACTTAAGTCTAATTTAATATTGCCTATGTATTTTACAGTACATAGAGTGCAGTCAGTAGTTTCTGTCTGAGTGTGCATCAGGAACAGGCTATGTTGGGAAAAGGAGACCAACTGATGCTAGAGAGAAAATCAGTGGCTGAATTTTGACTTTTCTTCCCCACAATTTGCTTTAATTCTGTTCACCCTTAACACATGCCCCTCTGCAGATTCTTCTCAAGGAAATTCAGCTAGAAAATATTGCCAACCTCTGCTATCCACTGAGATCAGTTTTCAAGAAGCTTAGTTTTGTAATCAAAGTACATTAGAGCTTCATGATGGAAACATTGGTTCAAATATATCTGATTGCATATATAATGCTATCAATTAGATTGCTGGGTTGCAATCTTCTGATTCTTCTTCTAGAAATGATTTCTCAATTTTGCACACTCTGTTCTTTTGCTTTAGTCCCTTTTGTTGTTTTCACATTCTTCCCTCATTGCACAGAAGCATTCATTTAGTTAAGTATAAGGCTGTGTTTAATTTTATAATATATTTCTCATTCATATCCATTGAAAAATACTTTCTCCTCCCCCCTTTTTCTTTCATGCTTTAGGTTTAGGAGAAGTGGATAATTACTGATTCAGCTGTGGAAGTCCTAGAACTGTGGTTCTTAGAATGGCATGGAATTACTGACTGCTAAGTAAGTTGATAGTATTTGCTATATGTTTGTGTAAAAGAAGCAAATTGTTTAAATATATGCAATAGAAGGCTGATCTGATGTAACATGGAGCCAAGTCAAAGATACTTACTTTGGTTTTATTGTTAATTATTGGGTCAAATAATCCTCTCCAACATTTTGAAATAATTATTGCAAACATATTTTTTTAATAGTAGAATATTCTTGCTTGCTATGTTGTAGAGGCAGTCAATCACTTGTGCTAAATAGATAAATAGATATTCAAAAATCTTTGCACATTGGATTGCATTATTTAAAGACTGTGGAAATCTGAAATTGAATGGTTGAGTTTCCCACACAGCCAAAAACCAAGGTGCCAAGGTGTTGGACTAATGACTCATATGCTTTTATTGCCCATTACTGTAACAGAATTAGATACATTTCTCAATATTAACTTTATTCTAGAACATGAAATTCTAGCCCTCATTCTCCATAAATGTCTAAAAACAAACATTTTCCTAAATTGGATATTACAGTGTTAAATATTTGGCTTTTAGGTTATATATTGAAATAATTGAAATCTAGTATAGCAAGGCATACGATAACATCCTGTAATTTTTAAAAAAGGAAAGAATTATTATATTTGGAAGCTCACTGCTGGAAATGGAATTTATAAAGAGATTTATCCCCTGTAGGTCATGTGATATCAATTCCAGCAATTTTTCAATAGATCTTGTTTATCCACAGGGTTGGCACGTATATAAATATAGAAAGTTGCTCTAATCATTAGCTACTGTAGCTCCGTATTATCAGAACTGATCAGTGGCTTTTCAGGACTTTAGGGTAGCATTTATGCAACAATTCAGCTTTTCAAAGAATGTGTTCAAACACTTGTATTTTGATAGAGCTTAGAGAAATTTGAATAAGCGGTAACCATATGTAATTTAAGTTGTTGTGTGGTTAGAAGTGGTCAGCTGTACTGTGTGGAAAAGACTGGTTAAGCCTAGAAGACTAGGCTCCTAACTTCTGAAATTATATATGTGTATCACTTCAATGGATAAACAAAAAAGTTGTTTTGTCTCAGGATGTCTGTGAGACTTTTGCTTTCAGAGAGGAGGAAAAAAAACAAGAAGCTAGATAATAACGTTCAAACAGGAACCAAGATGCTTTTTGCATATGTCACAAAAATCTAGCATATAAATTAGACTGACATTAACTTGTTTTATTTAAAATCCTAGGTTCATAACTGCTACCTTCCCTTGTTCTTTTTTATTTTCCCTTTCTCAAATAAATTGCTTTTTTTTGTAACTGGACATTTGGCTGTATTGTTTTAAAAGAATTTCTCACTATAGTTGAGGGCTTCCACAAGAAGGAACAAATCTCTCCTCTCCTTCTGCTGTTGTTTTGACTATATTAAACAAATAACTATTTCTACTAAATAAATGCTGAAATAAATAATAAATAAATCTCTTCATTTTTTTTTCTTTGCAAAGATGTGTTTTTAAAAAGAAACCCACCATTTTAAAATACAAGGTATTGTTTTAGAAAATACCATTTCTGTCAGGAGAAGACCGAAGGAAATACTGGGAGAATTAATCATGTGACTGAAAATTTGAGCTGCTTGTCAGATGGTGAGTACATTGTCACTGTTCTGAAAAATAACACAATTTCTGTTTTACTTAAAGAAAGACCCTGAACAACTCATAAATATCCTTAATGTAATAGGAATGGATATTTCAGAAGACTCATTATTTTGTCAATCTTTTGTGAGTACTCACTCACGTCAATCTTCAGCTAGTAACTTCAGCTAAATTTAAAGCTCCTGTGCAATATTGAGCTTTTGAAAGATAACTTACTTAGAAGGATCTAACTAAAAGAACATGTTTAGAAGAAACTAAAAACATTTATGTTCTCTCTGCTTAATGTTCTGACAAGACATTTATTAAAAGTGGACCCAAAATATGCCGGCATATATAGAACTTATATAGCTCATGAGCTTATGAATTCTTTATCCTTTTCCACACCTTTGAGCTTGATCTAGTCTAGTGAAACAAAATATCAGTACCATGGACAGCAACTTATCAGTATTAAAGGCTTTATCTCTTTAACTTACACAAGCACACATGCACATGCGTGCACACACCTACATACACATGAAAGGAGAAAGGCTTAAAACAAAACAATTCTAAAGGATTAGGATTATTTGTACATTTTGAGAACCGTATATATCTTAAGTAAGGACCCTAGTTGTGTTACTGCAGCATTGATTAATCGATCTACTTGAAGATCCTAAATAAGAGGTTGTCTTTGCATTTGCTAAATGAAATAGGAAGAAACCTGTGATTACTGTAAGAACAGCAATAGGAGTGATTGAAGCAGGGTTTGGAACAATATTCATCAAATAGTTGATTTTATTTGTGTTTAGAATAATATCAAAGAAATCTGTCTGGCTTTGTTAGATTGGTCACACTGCAAATACTTTGGTTTCTCTTCAAACATGATACATATTTTAATAAAAATTGATTTGTGGTGTATATTGTTACCTTAGCTTGTGAGCAGCTCTTGGGACAGAAATTAAGTAACATATAACCTTAATTCTAACTGAAAAGTAAGATTGGGTTTGGGCCTTTTGGTCTATAATGTAAATTCTTTAATAAATGAGTAACTAGACAGTTTCAAAATGCAAGCAGAAGCTAGAATTCTTCCTCTCTAGACAGTGTATATCTAGAAAATCTATATGTCCAACAAATAACTGCAATCCATTCATATACTATCATCTTCAACTGCTCTTTTAAGTTGAAATTTCACAAAACAGTTTACTTGCTCTTGCTTAAAATGCAACACTGGATCAGTAATTGGAAATTAAATTGTCATCAAATCTGCACAGAACACTGAGCCTGAGTTTGAACTAATAATGGCTTAGTCCTCGTCTCTAGTTTACAATACATGAATTTTAACAACAGTTTTTAGCAAGTCCAATAAGCGGGGCTTCAGGAATGTAAGGGATGCTATTCTTCATATAGACGTGAAGCCAGGGGAATGTCAAAATATTAGTACCACATCCACAGAGTTTTCCTTCTGTGCTTGTGACATGAGATTTTGTCATGTTTTGTGTCAATCACCTGGAGATCTTTATGTTATGCCTTTAAGGATAATTGGAACAATTCCCTTTAAAATCTAATCTAATTATTGTTGAGTTTTAAGAAATGCACTTAAGAAGCTAATATTTAATTGGTACATTGCTAAAAACCTATTGCAGAAAGTGTGAATACAAACTAAATAATTTTTAAATTGATGGTTAGCACTGTATGTGCCTTGTTACTGATTTTGATCCAGACTGTATCAGGCTTGCTGATTACAGATGGGAATCATTCTTATTTTCTGTGTTTTTCCACTAAGGTGTTGTACATACAACCACAGAATATTCTTAAGTTTAGCATGAGGGTTAGTCATATTCAACTTTTGTAAAGTAAATCACATTAGTGGAAATTGTGAAAGGCTACAGTTTGTCCTCAGATTACAACGGCAATTATGATACGATTCTTGGTCACTAAGCAATGAAGTTGTAAAGTGTGACATCACATGACCACCCTTAATGATGGCAGTCCTGGTAGTCCTAATTGCCATTATTAAGTGGGATGAAGACCTGCAGCCTAGGCAGCAGTCTGATAAGAGGCAGCTCAGTTTGCAGGTGGTGGTGGGGGAAGCATGGGAAGCATTTCAGAAGAGACCCTCCCTACTTTTCCAGAGGATAAAAAGAGAGGAGGGGAAAATACTTTCTGTCTCCCAAGATTCTGTTTATATAACCTTACAGTAAAGAAGGATTAGTTCATCCAGGTGTGTTTCTTGTCTGGACTACCTTGCAAGGCTGACAGTCACAATCTGTTCACCTCTATTCAGACCCTCATTGCCTCTATACACTGAGTAAACAACTAAAGGAACACTTGTACAGCCCAGGGCAGAGATTTGTAACATAGCATGTTGAGAATTCAGTTCACCCCATGCCAACCGAAGGCTTCACCTGGTCGTTTCATGTTAAATAGATGTTAAATAGCAGTGGAGGGGGAAAAAAAGAGTTCTGAGTCATCCCACATTCTGAATTAGTGTCTAGGATTATCTCTCCTTCCACAATGCGAATTAGAACTGTCCTACTTGGAGGAAGGAGTAGCACTGCAAAACTGGGCCTCTCAACCTCCTGAACTGGACTAGAAGCTGCTGAGAGATCCAGGAAAGCTCGGACGGATGTACCACCCTCCAGAAGTCATCCACAAATGCAACTAATGCTGTTTTGGTACTGATTGGAAAGAGTCCAGATAAGGACAAGCAGACACTACCTTCTTTGTTAAACTATTTTC
Source organism: Azemiops feae (assembly GCA_023970755.1). Classification (NCBI taxonomy): domain Eukaryota; kingdom Metazoa; phylum Chordata; class Lepidosauria; order Squamata; family Viperidae; genus Azemiops; species Azemiops feae. The sequence continues at coordinate 155,492 of JALGBA010004127.1, read as the reverse complement.
CTATAATGTCTGAACAAGGAAGATACGGTTTAAGTATGCCCTGGAAATCAGCATCAAAACAACCTTTGCAAGAGCTGCCTGAAACTAGTTTGATTGTGCAGATATCATGGGAAACAGTGGCTTAAGAATGTGAAAGAAATGAAATATTCAAGTTTGTTGCTTATTGTTATTCCAGTGAGCAAGACATAGGAAAGGGGTTTGGAATCAAGAACACTATGTGTGAATTAAACTTACATGTCTTCTGGATGCTCTTTAGAGCAACTGTGGTAGAAAATGAAATTGATGTGGCCCTGATGGGCCTTGTACTAATTTAAGTTATTTATTCTTGTGTGGGTGGCCTGGACTACATGCACATAAGAACTTACTAGAATATTTATCAATTTCACAAGGAATAGTTTTGTAAGTTAAATAGTTCTCCAGGGTCAAAGAGCTGCAGAAAACTATACCTTTCAGAATTCCTCTTTCTGGTAAATGGAGTTCTGAAATTTGTGACTCACAAATTATAAAGTAAATATATTTTCTTTCACTCATTCTTTCAATATTTGTAGTCCTCCATTCAGACTCAAAGCAGGAATCATTGTGATAAAAAACAACAACAGTGCTTGCTCTCAGGCTTGTAGTCCAAAATGGCATACCACAGAATGAAGGGGGAAGAGAAACGTGGTAAGTTCATGCATCCATTCTGAATATTGTATCCTGATGATAATAGATTGTAGAGATGTGTAAATCATTCCATGCAGAAAATATATACAGGTATAGGGGTTTCTGGTGCCTGAACTGAAACATACACGTTTTCGATAATTTGGTCTATGCACAGAATGAAATGGTATTCTCTAGTTATGTGCAGGGATTTTATTGGGGAGAGGGAGGGTGACAGTGGGTAAGAGCCAAATATATCTGTGTTGGCAGATGAATGGAGGCAGGAGAAGGGGGGACAATGCTGGGACAATTTGGAAAAGGTGGCCTGGTGAGATATGTACTGTACTGCAATGTTTCTCAACCTTGGCCACTTTAAGAGAGGTGGACTTCAACTCCCAGAATTACCCAGCCAGCCACCACTCTTAATGTGGCCATGGTTGAGAAACACTGCTGTGGTGGGACCATAATAGGAACAGCTAAGGAGAGAAAGGGAAGGAAAAACATTGATAAGATTGAAACTGGACGTGCTGGGAGATATGCCATGTTGAAAACTGGTGGGTGGAAGCTAGAAGAGAGAAGGCAACGCATATCACCCTTGCTGTACTCGCCTTGTATGGATTTATTTCATCTGGAACCTGGAACAATCAAACCATAACTGACCTGAAATAGCTTAGTAGAACTTCTGGAATATGAGTGTTTGTTGTGGATTTGAAACAAAGCCTATTTTCTATTTCATTCACACCATGAAAGGGAAGTCCAGATAACAATTTCACCTTCAGAAAAGACAGTGCCCCAGCTCCAGTTGTCATAGTAACAGCAAGTGAAGGTGACAGTTCTTCATTGTGCTTCTGTTTCACAGGGCAGCTGGTCATTTTAAAATCCTGCATATGTCCCCTATAGTGCCCTGTCCAGAATTTTAATACTGTAGAAGAGAAGTATAACCATTGATTTCAGCATGGAAAAAAATCTAGGCCTTGACACCTTTGGTTTTATCATGAGTTGCATTTGGGCATTTAAGTAAATATAATGTTTCTAACAGTGGTGAACATTTTTCTTTCATGTTTTCTTCATGCTACAACTCCTATACTTTTTGAAATCATAGAATAAGGATTCAGTTTTCCAAACATCCTCCCTCTGATTACTTATAATGCTGGGAAATGAAGGTATTAGCATCCAGTTTTGGCTTTGAATGCATTTGTTCTTAAGGGTTGGCCTTATGCAGCTAGAATTAGCTCCCCTTTCTTCAACTTTCTTGCTATTAGCCATTGGCAGGTCTTGTTGTTATATGCTTTGCCAGCTAATTTTTTATGTACAGGCCATGGAATACTTTGCCATGTCTCTTTCCTATTCTTCATTGAACTTTCTTATAGGCCAGCTTGGTCTGTTCAAGTACTCAAAAAGCCTACATGGTGTACTAGTTTCAGTGCATCTTTTTCACTTCAGATATTCTTCCAGTGCCCTTTTTTCTTCTTCAGCTTGTCTGGTGTACTTGCAACATTCCACACCCAGCTATTTTTCTTGGTAAGTGGAGTCTGTCAACATCCTTGAGTGGATGAAGGGCCTGATTCATTGCCATTATTTTTCTATCCATGGCTTTTACTTCTGCTTGAGTCCAGTCCACTATTCCAGCTGTGTATCTAATGTCTGGAATTGCCCAGGTGTTAATTGTCTTGGTAGTGTTTCTTCCACTGAGTTTGGACTTTAATATCTTCACTCTCATGATGTATTCATTTCTAACCGTCTTCTTGACTCAAGTATGCGTAATGTTGTCAGTTGAAGAAGACCTAGGTATTTGTAGCCATTGTCTTCATCCAGACTCTTGATGTTATTTCCATAGGGCATTTTGATTCCTTCAGTTTTCCCTGTTTTTCCCCTGTTGATAATGAGAGTGGCACATTTGTCCAGTCCAAATTCCATTTGCAATATCTTGGCTGTATATATGGACAGTGTTGAGTAGCAATTCTATTTCAGAAGGTGTTTTTCCATCTAGCATCAGATTGTCCGTGTAAAGAAGGTGTGATAGCCTGTCAGTTGTTTTTGAAGTTTGATAGTCATGACCTGACTTGTTCAGTATTGTTGACAGAGGACTCAGTGCAGTGACAAATGTTAGTGCTGAGTGTGAAAGATTCTTGAAAGATACCTGAAAGAGTCCTCTCTTTCAAGGAATGTTAACTTCTCTCAGTTTATCACAGTTGACAAGCAACTGTGTCTTGAATTCTGCCATTGATCTTTGTGCGAAGCTTCTGATGTTTCTACTGAGTCCTGTCCTTATTCAGTCATGTGGCAGGGAGTGCTTTTTTGTAATCAAACCAAACTATGTTCAAGTTGGTCTTCCTTCTCTTGCAGTTTTGCAAAATCATCTTGTTTATTAAGAGCTGATCTTTTGTTCCTCTGTTATCTGGGCTGTTTCCTTTCTGTTCAGGTGGAAAGAGTTTGCTTTGAAGTAGATGCTGTTGGACTGCTTCAGCTACCACATCAGTTAACAGTGGTTGGTAAGCAGATAATTGGCTTTGCCTGGTTTTTTTTTTTTTTTTTAATGTACCGGCCATGTAATGATTTGCCTTGCTTTGTAAGTTTTGCCAGAGGTTAATCAATCTTCAATTTCACCACCCTACAATATGTTATTAAAACAGCTTGTCAACGAGTAGGTATACACCAATCAGATGTTTCAGCCAAAAACCATGCAGTTAATCTTCACCCGGTGCTGATTAATTCTGGGTCGTCTTTGCCCTTTTCTCCATCATTGCTGCTGTTATTACAAGTTCTTTTATTTTACTCTTTTCTTTATTCTTACCCACTTCCTTTATCCAAGCTGCAGTTTTATGATATTTCTTTGTGTTGCCCTGAACTGCACTGTTTCTTCTTTGTCAGGTGTTGACTAGTTCACTGCAGTTTCTCCACTGATGGATTGGTAGAAATGTTTCTGATTTGACTGAAATTGGAGATTCTGCCTATAGTGTGCAGTTTGAGTTTCATATCTGATCTTCTTGGTATAACTGTTATTTATTGTTTTGTTATTTCCAATGCTTCCTTAATCTTACTTGTTTGTAGGTGATACTTCTTGATCAGGGGTTCTTTGATCTTCTTGCTCTTCAGTTTCTTTTCTTTCATCTGTTCTAGCTTGCTTGCATTTCATCTTAGCATGCTGGTTTTATTTTCCAGCCTGATCTTCCATTTTGGTGGTGACTGTTTATATTATTATTATTTTACAAATTCAGTTCTGAACATAAGAGATGCCAGGGTACATGGAAAAACAGTTGTTGTTCTCTGTATAATTAACTTTCTGTGATACCATATATTGATTTGTAAAATAATTCAATATATAGATCAAATAGAATATTTTTCTCTGTTCTAATATAGGTTTAAATGTTCTTTATCATAATTCTGGTGAATTATTTCCTTTTTCATGGATCTGCAGCTCTTGGATCTTGTGTGCCTGATGAACTGTGGCCATTTGACATCTAGCAAGTGTTTGAACATAGAATATAGTGACTAATATGCAGCTAGACAATGTTCACGCTGAGATTAAATAAAACAAATTAGAGATACATCTTAAGCAGCCGATTATTATCACACATACAGAAATAAAGAATAAATCAGAAACTTGTCTTCTGTAATGCTCCTTACCTATCCTTCTTTGGGATTGTATTCATTATTAATGAGGAACTCCTACGCGTAATCATTTGTTTGAAGAGAGAAGTATATATTCTAGTGTCACTGTTGAACAGAAGGCTGCATTGACTGATTCATTGTCCCTTGAGCTAATAGAACAACAAATGTTCTTGAGATACAAGAACATTTGAATAACTGAATAAAACTTCTTGTCATAGACCTTTATACATGGAATGATGTAGATTGTGTATAAATAACAGGAGGACATGTGTGGAAGAAATAACGAAATAATAAAAGTGTAGGCTGTAGAAAGCAGCAATGTTTTTCTGCTTTCTCAAGTAGAAAACTTCCAACTTCCAAATTACCTCAGGTTAACTCCCAATTATTAGTGCCATTGATTTTCTCTGCCCACTTTTCAGCTGATTGTGGGTGATCACTGAGTGAAGGTTTAGTGTTGGACTGCTCTGTGACTCTTATTTAGTGACTTTGCATTAGTGTATTTTATAATAAAATATTATTGCCTGAATATATATTTTGGGGTTTTTTCATATCTGATATGGGTACCTTTACTTTTTTTAAAAAAACATGCTTTTTATTAAATCATTAAAAAAAGAACAGAAAGAAAAGAAATTCAAGGTGCAAAAAGAAAAAGATAAAAATAGAAAAGAATAGTTAATGAAGCAGCTCCTGATCTTCCTTGCAACAAATAAAGGCAAATTAATTTTTCCATACCCACTGTGAAATTACATATATGGTTTACTTCTTCTCATAAATATAACCCACCTTATCTATTCACAAATCCAAAAATTGCGATCTCTGTTCAAGTGTCATCAAAAATTCCATAAAGGATGGGTACTTTTACTTTTTGATGCGCATGATGCATGGAGGGGAGAGAAATGAAATTCTAAGATATACTAATATTTATGAAGTAAACAGTCAAACTTTAGTTAAATAAAAGTTGATGATGAGGTCCAGCTTTTGGGATACCAATAGGAATACTGACCCTGTGTTAGGCCTTGATTTTGGACTTCCATAAGGTCAATATTCCACCATCAAACCACAAAAAAGAAAGGGAAAACAAATAGCTGCAGAAGAAACATTCCTACTCTTTCTAGTGGCCACAGAAGGATGGACCCTGTGGCGATGTGGGAGAGGAAGATCCTGCAGTGGCCAATTGGAACCCAGCTGGTTGCCAACCCTCTGAAGACTGTGTCCCTTCAACATACAATGGCTACATTTTATTTCCCCACGGAAAATCATTTTCCTTCTGGTTTCAGTCTGCTTTATTTGTAGGTTGCAAATAAAATGGAGGATCCATTGTGAGGATTGTCCTCAATAAATGGTAAGTGAGCATTAGCAAACTGACAACCCAGGGATGTCATGTAGATATTAAATAGAAGGAGAGAGAGAGAGAGAGAGAGAAAAGCCATGAGGGACCTCCCCAGAATAGAGACCTCCCCAGAATAGAGGCCTCTAATTTGATCTCTTTTCCCCATCAACATTGTTTGAAATGATCCTGGAGAAAGGAGGAGAACCATCATAGTACAGTGGCTCTATTCCTAATTCTCTGAGCCAGCCCTGACTATCTAAAAGCTGTTGAGGGATTAAGGAGCACATAGGTGGATGTACTATCCCCAATCCTGGGCCTGCCAAAGGATATCATTAGGGGTCCAGATAAATCAGCTTCTTCTAAGTTCTTTTGGAGCTGTTTCTTAATATTGTAATGATTATATTGTTTTTATTAATTATTATGGCCCTACTATGGACCATCCAACTTTTTTTTGCATAAGCATATGATATATCTTTTTCGTTTAGCTGCAATGAAATAATTGTGGATGGAACAGTTACTCAAGTTTTAGATTTATTAAATTGTAATATAGTTCCACCAAAATTTAATTCTCTTATATAGAATATGTCACAAAGTTCTATGCTGGAATTTAACATGGCGAATATATGACAACTTTTAATACTCTTTTTTTTCCCCAACTATGCTTGTTTGCTTTTTAAAAAAATATCTTGATCTTGAATAAACTGCATAGATAAACATACTATATGCATCAATAGCACTAAACAGTTTGTTAAAAACACTTGGCAAATTGAATATTTACTGATTGAAGGGGGAAATGTTTGTTAAATTATTAGCCTTTCTTCCACAAAGCTTATATAATGGTATCTTACTGTGCTGAATGAAATGATGCAGCTGAAAGTGGTTGATACAGCAAAATCTTGTAGATACCACTGAACTCAGTTTCTGCAATTCTTTTTCCTGGAATTGTCTTAAATACCATGATGAAACTTCACTGGAGTTTAGAAAACAACACATAGAATTCTATTTCCTAATGTGAGTTTTCTTTAAGTGAATCACTCCTAATCACCCATATCCAGCCAATTAAAGCATCCTGAATATTTTAAACCGATACTACTTCAAATTCACATTAATGCTGTATTTAAAAATCTGTATTTCTGTCCTGTTATTTTTTTTCTTTCAGTTTGTTTTTCTTTTCCCTTTTTGCATCTTTTTTTCTTTCTGTATATTAAAGCAAGATTTGCTGGTAATACTTACGGGAGGTACCTGAAGCAAGATGACATTTTGAGTTATAATATCATAGAAACTGATACGAGAAAAAGTGACATTTATAGTAGCTGTCTTACCATATTACACTGTACAACCCTTGATGATATCTCATGCATCATGATGAGATATAGATGCAGATTATGTACTTTGCAACAGTTGCATAATGTCATAATATATCTGTCATGCCCCTTTTCCCCCATGCCAATGTACTCTTATCTTGTTTTTAGAGTAGTGAAAGTTTAGGCCATGGCCTCAGTAGCTTAACCTAGCAAAGCTGCACTTAATTGTAAGATACTTCAATGGCGCAGAAATTAAAAGTAGAGCAATCTTCAGCCCATATTCAGCATCCTGAACACATTTCAAGGGAGGTGGCTAAGGAAAGTTCTGGAGAATAAAGAAGAGAAATAGATAAATCTTAGAAAAGCACAAGAGAGTTTTGAGTTAGAAGATGGGTTGCTACTATTCTTCAATAATATGGAGAAATTTTAATTTGGATCTGAATTTCTCTGAAATCAAATCATCCTCATTCTCAGAAATTATTGACTTGATTATTATGACATGCAAGCAAATACAGGATCTCCAAGATCCGTATTAGCAAAAGTCATCCATGAGTGCCAGGATGTCAGTGGCCAACTGCCTTTCCAAAAAATAAAAATGAAAGCCCCAAATCTCTTACAATCAACTGAGAGATTGATATTTTTTAAATAAAATCTGAAATTTGGTTAAGAACTTGCAAGGTGTTGATGATCTCGCACTAGATTGTAGGGTAAAATCATTGAATGTTTGCGAGATTTTTTTTTTTAATGGGTGACCTGCACCATTGCACAGAATTGCAATGAAGGCCTCCAGCACATGATGATTCTTGATGATGATTCTTGAAATAATGGAAGTTCAAGTTACCAACTTTGCATTCATAGTCTTTCTACAAATGCAAGAAACATGAGTTCTGTCGATTGTTTCTAGCAAAAAGAATACAATAACCCTTTTCACACATGATAAGAATCTAGATAGTTTGTTTTTGTATTCGTATGATGTAAAACTCAACTCATTATGGTTTAGGGCTACATGAATCACCTACCCAGTAATTCTCAATGTAGAATTAATATGCAACAGATGTTTTGAAAGAAAATAGAATAGGAATGGTTGTTGGCTAAGGTCACAGAAAAACTTTGGAAATGTCAGGCGCAAAAGATTAAGTCCACACGTGGAGGTGTAATAAAGCTGACTTATTGCTACTCATGTCTATGCACAGGAATCTTCTCAACTAATGGTTAGCAGCTGCTAGGAGTTAAGGGTCAATGGAATTCAAGCGAATCTGCTTGTGGCTATGTAGGGATGCTACGGCTGGCTGATCCCTCTTAACTTTGCTCCCAGATTCTGCCATTCCTTCCTTTACAGGAACCAACAGAATGAGCTTGAAGAGTATAATAAATATATGTAAAGGGGAAATACAGTATTAGAAAACCTATTTTATAAGCTGTTACGAGTTCGTTGGTTTCAATTGACATAAATTATCATATTCTATGGCACTGCATTTATTGTATTTGAGAAGTGTTCGACTGCAGCTGCTATTCTCCTAGCTCCTAGCTAATAACTTACCCAACTGTTGAGAATATGATGTTGCACTCCCTTACAGCTGAATAGCACCACACAGGAAAGTGTTGTCTAACGTGCAGAATGTTTTGAAGACACCAGTATGATTTCATGAGAAAACTAAGCCCTGCAGTGCTGCCATTGCTAACCATTTAGTATTCAAGGAAGTGGGGCATACTTAACTTGGCGTGTGATACAAAGTGCCAAAACACTCAAAAATCTATAGTTATAAAGGTTACAAAAATTGCTTGGTGTGGATGTACCTTTTTTCTAAAGAAGTTGGTTACATTTTCAATTCTGCAAATTATTTCACAACTTCAGTTATAATTTGCGCTGTTCTAATTTGCAAATACAATTAAGCATGTGCAATTCAAGTGTGATTTATTTTACTCAGGCAATGGAAAGTTTTTTTTTGTTAAATTCTTACTATTAAATTCTTATTATTACAGTTTAACCCCAATTTATTCTCTTCTTTTGGAATTCTTACTAAGGAGTCCTCCAGTGAGATTTCAAAAGAAAAATAAATGTAACATTCTAATAATACATATATACTGCATGCAGAGGAATGCAGAATATAATAAAATTGCTAATATGTATGAAAGCAGCCTTTTAAATGTTTGCTATACTTTATTGCTGCTTAACATACTTTTTTTCAAAGATCAGAATTGTTTTCATTTTAAAATAGAATCCCCCCACCCATTTTTCTTTTTAAAGGAAAAGAAATATTCCTGTGCTATAGAAAGGAGAAGCAAGTAAAATAAACGATTCCCATGTTCTTCTCTTTTACACACTGTTGTTTTTACAACAAACATACACAATGTGACCTTCAAGTTTTGGCTTACTGTTGTTCATGAAGACTTTTTTAAAAACTATTGTGTTCCTGACAATGCTAAGAGCCCTTGCTTGCCTGAAGTAGAAACCTTGTAAGGAGAACAATCAAGAGGTTTGAAAACTCATGAGTAGGTGCTTTGCCACATGGTACCCCACCTTCTTGCTATTAAGCCATGAGCCGCATTCCTCATTACATTCAGCGTGCAAACCATTGTTGCAGCAAACTCAGAACAACTTAACAGAGCAATGTAAGATTTAGGCATATCAGCGCAAAGAGCATGCTTTCATATTCATTTGATGCTAATTGTGGCTGTCTTTGGCAATGAGCCATTCTGAAAGAAGAGCATGACGCTTAACACAACTAAGCACAGCCTAGTCCATTTATTAGAAAAGCGTAGGTGTGCATTGTTGACAGCAATTATTTTTTCAACTTCTGCCTCTGTCAGAGTGTGGGTGATGGCTGCATTAAAAAGCAAATTCCTGAATTGAGGTATGGGAAGAAGAGATATTTTGTCATATTTCAGAGAGAGTGATAAATTACTGAAATTATTTGTTCTTCTTGTGATGAAGGGGAAATTCATTTCTTTATACATTTCTCTTTTTTCTTTTCTATATTATTTTATCTGTATTTTCTATTTTTCATTATATTTTCTGTAGTTTTTATCTTCTCATTTAAATTTTTTATATCTTTTTAGTTTGCATTAGTTTTTTATCTTTTTAATTGCAATCTTTAATAAAATATTTTTTTTAGCAAATTTCTCTAGAGCAGGGGTGTCAAACTGCCGGCCCGTGGGCCGGTTGCATAATGCGGAGGCCACGCCCACCCAGCTCCGGTAATGCGAAAAAAGTCATAATATGTCACGTGACGTGGCGAGTTTGACACCCGTGCTCTAGAGACAATAAGGCAGAGTAAGTAGAGACTGGATTGCAGGATCCTCTAAACTCTGTGCAACCCATCTTTCAATTTCTTTCATATTCCTGGGACATGAGAAACTAGTGTTCTGTGGTGAGGATGGTAATATATCATGATAACGTGCCTCCCAGTCTGTTCTAGCAGCAGCTTTGTTGTGGCTGGATACCAAATAGTGGTTGGACAAAATTAAACTTCGCATATTAAGAGATATATAATGACTTTGGTGTCTCCACACTCATTTTCCTAAGAGCCATCCCTTCTACTAACAGGGAGGCTTATGTTGGTAGACATCAATATTTGAATCAGGCAGTTTGTAATATCAATTCTAAGACTCTACTTTCCATCTCTAAAACAATTTTATATTGTATACCTGTTTCACTCACACCCCATAGACATGTTGATCGGGTTCACACATTGCAGAAGGCCGCAACTTACTTCACAATGGTTTGCGGGTAAGGTATAGTTGGCTAGATCCACATAACATGATGCATCATAAGTTGGAATGGGCAGTCTACCTGGCTATGAACTTCGCTGAGAAAATAGACTCATTTTTTTTTTAAAGAAGATATTTTTGTTCTTAGAACAATGAAATACAAAGGAAAACAAGGTCTACACTGGATAATAACACAAAGGGAACAATTACTAAGCATACATAAGATATTTATAAAAATATTATGAAAAACTTTCCAGAAGCACATTTGCCCCTTTCCTTCTGTTTATGCTGAACACAAACTAAATATATTTTCCGTTAAAAATGAAAGATTATTGCTAGAATCTATTTAAGTCCTATTAGTTTTGACTGATCTCATCATGTTTTCCTTCAAAATCATATTCCAAGTGCCTAAATTTGCCCTGCTATATAATATGTAATATATACAGGAGCCATTTTTGATTAAATTGGTTGAGCTTCTATTATGAATATATACTGGTAATTTTGTCATTGCTGCATATTCTCCAATATTAGTGTCCCAATCTGATATAATCAACAAAGTTCCTTCCCCCCCCCCAGTGTTGTACTAGATTAGCTTTTGTAGCTGTCAGCATTTATCTTAGTAAATTGTGGTATTTTACCTAACAAGAATCTTCGTATTTTTAGTTAAAATATTTTTAGGATTTTCTGAATATGCTGATGTCTTTTTCCCCAGTACTTTTGAATTCTTTGACACCACTACCACATAGGATAAAAAGTTCATTCTCTGTTATGGCATTTCCAATATTTATTTTTCTATGATTTGTCTAACTTGATGACTATTTATGGATTTATATACTGTATCATCTGTAAAAGTTTTTACCAATTTTCCCTTAAATTATAATTTGGGATAAATTTTATTAATTTTTTCCATGATCCTTATTATTGCAACTACATTACCATTAACTTCATTATTGCAACTACATTACCATTAACTTTATACATTACCAAAAACTTCATATTTTTTTATTTGTTCCATCTTTATGTCATTTTTCAATAACAATTCGTTTATTTTTCCTAATAGGTGATCTTAGTTTTGTATGAGTTACAAATTCTATGATTTTTTTCAAAATACCTCCTTCATTCTTGAGATCACTTTTTAGTCTTCTAGCAATTTGTAAATATATCAAGCAAATTTCTACCTTCATTGAATAGTTCCTCCTATGTTTCCTGAATCTTGATATTGGCCTGTATGATTAAATCTTTCTTACAATAGTTATCCTTAAAGTAAATGACATTTGATGATGAAGGTAATGGAGAACTTGCTGGACTTCTTTTTGATTTTAAAATATTCCATATATTTTTTAATCAAACTTCCTTTCAAATTGTTTTCTTCTTTTGTTCCCTTTCAGCATAAAGACGGATGAAGTCCATTGGCTAAGCTGGCTTCTTCTATGATTGATGTTCTATTTTGGATTTTATCCACTTCGTTAGTTCATTTTTACTGTTGTGATAAATCCCACCTAAGAAGGTTTTTAAGTTTTCCAAGATTCTTTTAAAATTTATTTTCATAATTTATTATAATTGTTCTGAAATACTATATGACTTTATTAGTTCCTGTCAAACAGAGACCCAAATAGTTTTTTTTCTCATCTCATATCCAGATTCTTTTTCATAAAGTCTTCTTCTTTTGGGATTACAGTGGGGCAAAAAAGTATTTAGTCAGCCACCAATTGTGCAAGTTCTCCCACTTAAAAAGATGAGAGAGGCCTGTAATTTTCATCATAGATAGACCTCAACTATGACAGAGAAAATGAGAAAACAAATCCAGACAATCACATTGTCTGATTTGGAAAGAATTTATTTGCAAATTATGGTGGAAAATAAGTATTTGGTCAATATCAAACGTTCATCTCAATACTTTGTTATATATCCTTTGTTGGCAATGACAGAGGTCAAACGTTTTCTTTAAGTCTTCACAAGGTTGGCACACACTGTTGCTGGTATGTTGGCCCATTCCTCCATGCAGATCTCCTCTAGAGCAGTGATGTTTTGGGGCTGTCGCTGGGCAACACGGACTTTCAACTCCCTCCAAAGGTTTTCTATGGGGTTGAGATCTGGAGACTGGCTAGGCCACTCCAGGACCTTGAAATGCTTCTTACGAAGCCACTCCTTCGTTGCCCGGGCGGTGTGTTTGGGATCATTGTCATGCTGAAAGACCCAGCCACGTTTCATCTTCAATGCCCCTGCTGATGGAAGGAGGTTTGCACTCAAAATCTCACGATACATGGCCCCATTCATTCTTTCCTGTACACGGATCAGTCGTCTTGGTCCCTTTGCAGAGAAACATCCCCAAAGCGTGATGTTGCCACCCCCATGCTTCACAGTAGGTTTGGTGTTCTTTGGATGCAACTCAGCATTCTCTCGCCTCCAAACACGACGAGTTGTGTTTCTACCAAACAGTTCTACTTTGGTTTCATCTGACCATATGACATTCTCCCAATCCTCTTCTGGATCATCCAAATGCTCTCTAGCAAACTTCAGACGGGCCCGGACATGTACTGGCTTAAGCAGGGGGACACGTCTGGCACTGCAGGATCTGAGTCCCTGGCGGCGTAGTGTGTTACTGATGGTAGCCTTTGTTACGTTGGTCCCAGCTCTCTGCAGGTCATTCACTAGGTCCCCCCGTGTGGTTCTGGGATTTTTGCTCACCGTTCTTGTGATCATTTTGACCCCACGGGGTGAGATCTTGCGTGGAGCCCCAGATCGAGGGAGATTATCAGTGGTCTTGTATGTCTTCCATTTTCTAATTATTGCTCCCACAGTTGATTCCTTCACACCAAGCTGCTTGCCTATTGCAGATTCAGTCTTCCCAGCCTGGTGCAGGTCTACAATTTCGTTTCTGGTGTCCTTCGACAGCTCTTTGGTCTTCACCATAGTGGAGTTTGGAGTGTGACTGTTTGAGGTTGTGGACAGGTGTCTTTTATACTGATAACAAGTTCAAACAGGTGCCATTAATACAGGTAATGAGTGGAGGACAGAGGAGCCTCTTAAAGAAGAAGCTACAGGTCTGTGAGAGCCAGAAATCTTGCTTGTTTGTAGGTGACCAAATACTTATTTTCCACCATAATTTGCAAATAACTTCTTTCCAAATCAGACAATGTGATTGTCTGGATTTGTTTTCTCATTTTGTCTCTCATAGTTGAGGTCTACGTATGATGACAATTACAGGCCTCTCTCATCTTTTTAAGTGGGAGAACTTACACAATTGGTGGCTGACTAAATACTTTTTTGCCCCACTGTAAATATCTCGTTATTAACTTCGTTTTCTTTTCACTGGTTTTATATCTGGAGAATTCACCAAAGTCTATATTTATTTTCATGAACTTTCTTATAATTCTCTGTAACACGTGAAGTATTAATACCACTCTACAATGCCTTGGTAAGGCCACACTTGGAATACTGCATCCAGTTTTGGTCACCACGATGTAAAAAAGATGTTGAGACTCTAAAAAGAGTACAGAGAAGAGCAACAAAGATGATTAGGGGACTAGAGGCTAAAACATATAAGGAACGGTTGCTGGAATTGGGTATGTCTAGTTTAATGAAGAGAAGGATGAGGGGGGACATGATAGCAGTGTTCCAATATCTCAGGGGCTGCCACAAAGAAGAGGGAGTCAAGCTATTTTCCAAAGGGCCTGAAGGCAGGACAAGAAGCAACAGATGGAAACTAATCAAGGAGAGAAGCAACCTAGAACTAAGGAGAAACTTCCTGACAGAACAATTAACCAGTGGAACAACCTGCCTCCAGAAGCGATGAATGCTTCAACACTGGAAGTTTTTAAGAAGAGACTGGACAGCCATTTGTCTGAAATGATATAGGGCTACCTGCCTGAGCAGGGGGTTGGACTTGATGACCTCCAAGGTTCCTTCCAACTTTATTATTATTATTATTATTATTATTATTATTATTATTATTATTATTATTATTATTATTATTATTATTATTATTATTATTATTATTATTATTATTATTATTATTATTATTATTATTATTATTATTGTACTACATCATCTGCATAGCATTTCAACTTTTATTCTTCTCCCTGCACTTTAATCCTAAGTATTTGTGTCTCTTCAAGTATTTGTGTCGCTAAAACTTCTAAAACAATTTCAAATAATAAGAGAGAAAGTGGTCAACTTTGCCTGGTGCCTTTGCTTATTGGAAAAGTTAGAGGTTTTTTTGTTTGCTATAACTTTTGTTTGCTGTTGATATATGAGTTTCACTCAAATTTTAATTTTTTCTCCTGGATTGTGTTTAAAATGAAGACAAGTTAGAATTTTCGTTCAGTAATCATAGACATGTACAATGCCAACAGATATTCCTCTGATTGGGGTCAAGCTACTTTTAAGTCATTATGATTGATAGTTCACTGTATTTTTCATTTAGTCTACTTTACTGAATTGTTGTGAAGAATTGAAAAAAAAAAACCTGGTCTGTAAGCTAACTTGAGAGCACTACTTAAGTTGTATGCTTTTATTTTGGCTCTGTCTGACAATTCAACATCAGATGTTCACAGCTGTTTCTTTTACATGCTGTTTACTATTAATAAAGACATGGTTAGGAAACATTTTAAGTACAAAATGCTCCAGTCTATGACAACATGTCACTTGAAGTCTCTGGCTCCAAATTAATTATGTTCCAGATTCCTTTGTAAGATTGAAGCTACATGTTTTCTTGCATATTTAACTATACAAGTATGGTTTAAATGTCCTTCAGAGTGAAACACTATACTGCAGGTAGTGCTCAACTTACAACAGTTCATTTAGTGACCGTTTGAAGTTACAACAGCACTGAAAAAAGTGACTTTATTACCATTTTTCACACGACCTTTTCAGCATGCCCATGGTCGTGTGATTTATATTCAGATGCATGACATCTGACTCACATTTACGACGGTTGCAGTGTCCCGGGGTCATGTGATCACCTTTTGCAACCTTCTGACAAGCAAAGTCAATGGGGAAGCCAGATTCATTTAACAACCGTGTTACTAATTTAACAACTGCAGTGATTCAATTAACAAATGTGGCAAGAAAAGTCATAAAATGGGGCAAAACTTACTTAACAAATTTCTCACTTAGCATACATTTTGGGCTCAGTCATGGTCATAGGTTAAGGACTACCTGTACTTGTATTTCTCCATGCTAATCTGCTGCTGGGAGGAAGACAACAGCAAGCTTCTTTTTATAATATTGTATTATTTGTAGAGGAAAGGTCTTGTTTTTTCATTTATCTTAAATGGGAATATGATCACATGATCTTCTATAGAAGAAATTATTTCCCTTATAATTCCATAGAAGGCAATCAGAAGAAAGTTTTTTTCCCCCTTTTATCTTCTTTACAGGAAAACGTGAATTAAGAAAGTGGTAGAAAAAGGTGGGAGTTGATAGCATATTCTGTACATTCATAGTTTGCTAAGCTAGACTGCCACAAGGCTGCCAGAGTTGGTAATACTTCATCTACCTCCTTAATCACTGCTTGGAAAAGTCTACCTATGTGTGCAAAGGAGCCTACCTCAGCCAGATGCCAGATGCATGTGCAGCCCCCAGAATTGGTCATTTGGATTGATAATTACAGGAATTGCCCCACACATCTGTACTTCCAATGTGTCTGGAGGTCGGGAAAGACTAGTATAATACGTAACCAGGCACCAAAGCTATAGTCATTCTTCTTCTACCTATCCTCTTGGCTAAGATGTCGCTATGTCATAAAAGTCATCCTCTGTTAAATAATGGAGAATGTTGCTTTACTTGCCCCATCTCTTATTCCATATGAAATGACAGCTGGACTGAGTGGGCGCAATGTGGAAATTAATGTGTGGAAAGACATAGTGACTCACCGGAGACTGTTTAAAATCAAGCCTTCTCCTCCAGTGTTTTAGCACATGGCTTCTCTTCAGTTCGTTCAGACAGGGCAAGGGGCCATCTGTGGGAGGGAATGGGTAGGAGAAGAGGGCTGAGAACTGAGGCAGAACGTTCAGCATATTAAAATGAAAATGGATTCAGCTGAGAAGAGAAAATCTCTATTTGTATTTCTAGCCAATATTAATTTCAGGTTGATAATTTCTAACAAGCAGATTCCCTTTGTGATAGTCACAATCCATTTCTACGTGTAACCCACACATATTTTAATAATGGATTTTGGAGGGGGGGGGAAGTATACTAATGCCATTGTGAATTATGTATCTTTGATCTTTAGGTAGAAACTTAACTGTTATTCTTTATTCTGAAATAAATGCACGGCTTAAGAACGATGTTTGTTTTTGGATTTGTTGGTGCATTTATAGAAGAAGTAGTGGCTGGGTTTCATTCCAAGACTTACAGTCAAACCTTTTGTGAGCTTATCAAGCTTCATTTCACTGCAAGACTGCAGCACACAGACTTGTGGCTGAATCCCAAATTGAAATTCCAATTAAAACATACATAACACATATTTTCTTCAATTTATAGCTTGGATTTGCCTGAAAACAGTTCTACCACATAGTTGAGACAGCAGTGAGGAGACATGGTTTGTCTTGAAGACTCGCTTCATTCTTCCTCATTGCCAAGTCTTCTTCCAGCAGTTCAAAATAGCCAAAGAAGGCATGTTCTGAAATAAATCAAAGTGAAGCAGTGTAGCTGCTTTGCTCTTAGAAATTGGCATTAGTGTTGGGGAATATTATTAGATTACGGCTCAGAAATGCTTCATTTTCACAATGGTATCAAAGCTCCATATACTGTACGTGTGGTATGTTCAGTTTCCCAGTAGGCATTAGTTTGATGAGGCTACATAAAACCCATAACTGCTTTGAAGTGAATACTGTGGAGCCTGTGAAATACTTTCAGATAACTTTCTTCATGAGCATCTTGAAATGATGCCCTTAAATCTTTATAAAAGGTTTAAGGAATTAAAACCAATTCCTTAATTTGTTAAATAATTAATACTTTCATCTTTTACAGTGTATCAAATCAGAAAAATCAAAGGCTGAATGCATATGTTTTAAATCGGTCCAAGTGATTAAGGGAAACAAGGGAAAACCCCAGTTTTGTTGCTCTAGGGAAAAAAAAGTGCAGTGCTGTTTCCAGTCTTCTTTTTTCTAAGGAAGGTAGCCGGGCCTTCCATGGCATCCTACTAGTGCGTTTAAGAATCGTGATTACTAGTTTGGCATGTAGTAATTTTACCTTCAGAATTGATTGTGTATTCTGTGTTGTTTCTGTCGGAACATGGGAGATGCATAGGTACTTATCTCCTGATTGTATCATTTTTATTTCTGAAGGTATTTCCAAGCCAGCAGAAATGGAACCACTGAATGGAACAGATGGCCAGCCAGAAGGACAAAGCAAGACAGAACCACCTCTGAAAAGTGTTGAATTGTCTCCATACCATCGCTGGGTGACCTGGTGGAATGGAATGACAACAGGCGGAAATCTGTATCTCTTTATCCTCTCACTATTATTGGTAAGGATTCTATCTGAATTGGGATGGACATTGCTTTCGGACAAAAGAAAAGGGAAAACATTGCTTTTGTTTTTTTTAGATTCATACATTTTAGGGGCAGATTTCCCACGTCATAAATGCTGATATAGCTGAAATTAAATCAAAAGATGTGCCGTGTTACATCAGGTAACTCAAGTCTTTTTATTCAAGTTAATTTTGCAGCTGCAAAAAGCCTCTGTGCTTTAAAAATAGTCATGGTTATAAATAAAAGATTATTAATTGAAATCTTGGATTTGCTATTTAACATTTAAAAAGTGCAGTAACCTCACTATTCATTATCTGTTTAAACCACAGGTTTTCTTCTTTATGTTTTGGTGTGGTGGATGTGAGACCATCCCAGCAGTTCACGATATTTTGGCTGTCTTGTCCAACCTATTTCATCCATCACAACAGTTGGAGTCAAATTCTAACAAGGTATGTTTGGTGATTTCAGTATATTTCAATGTGGGGTATCAATGATCTGCTTGGTAGTGCTAATATCTTCTTGGATGAAATATTAATAATGGATGTAATACATAAAGTAGTCTTTGTTATACATTATGAATAGCTTCTCTAGCTAAATGATGAATAAAGGAGCAGTTCTGAACTTGACATTAGCAGTGTACAGACCTCATTGAACAAATGGAAATTGCATAATATTTCCTGCTTAGTGCACCACAATGTTTATAAAAGACAGGCAAGGATATTTGCTTTGAATGAACATTTGTGTCATTTATTCCCCTTTTCTCAAAAGGATGTTTGGAATCAAAAGCTCTTAAGCTACATTCAACAACATGCGACTGAATTTCTATTTGCAAATAGTACTTCCCTTTTGTTTCTACCCCACCTTCCTCACTGTATCCTGTGTGCTTTCCAGATACATTTCAAAATATCCTTCTGTGCAGATCTGGGTCTGTTAAGGGGGTACCAGAGTGAAAGAGGAATTTCATCAGTCATGACTGAATATAACTTATTATAATTTCCTGAACTTCTTAAAAAACCCAATGCACATCCTGATTTCATAGATCAGTATATAAGTTATAAATGCAATAGTTTTACTCCTTGTGTAAAAATTGTTTTACTCCTTGTGCTTTATTCATACCTGAGTTATGTCAGTTCAGGAAAACTATCTGAAAACTGTATCACAATGATAATATAAAGTATAATCGGATTGCATTTTCTATGATGTATTATAAAGATTTAATAGATTGTAGTGCTCTGAGCTATTGCTAGATCCTTACTAATCTGAATCCCTTTTCTTTATTCATTGCTCTTGGCTATGACTCATTTCTTCTCTTTTATTGGCCTTATGCCACTATACAGATTGGCAGTCCTATCATAATCACTTCCTTTCTCCAAACTCTAATTGTACATCTTTTGCAGGACCCATTTTCTTTGTAGACAGTAATGTGTTGGAAAAAGAACATTAGCAATAGTCTTATAACAGAATAACAGAGTTGGAAGGGACCTTGGAAGTCTTCTAGTCCAACCCTCTGCTCAAGCAGGAAACCTTCTACCATTTCAAACAAATAGTTATCTAATTTCTTCTTAAAAACCTCCAGTGTTGGAGCACCCACAACTTCTGGAGGCAAGTCGTTCTACTGATTAATTTTTCTAATTGCCAGGAAATTTCTCCTTCATTCTAGGTTGATTCTCTCCTTGATTAGTTTCCATCCATTACTTTTTATTGTGCCTTTAGGACCTAAACTGGAACAATTACGATTTGTCTTTTACCCTCTTCTCCCTAGAAGTATGGAGCTTTAGTTGCTAACAGGAATGTAAATAGAGCTCTCTGCTCCCTCGAGATGAATCTTTCAGGCAGGGGTCACATAGATAGGGTGAATGAGAGAGCTCAGGTGCTAAGCCTCCTCCTGGGCTGTGGCAAATGATGGATGGATGGGAGAAGAATAAGAGGAGAGACATGCAGACATTCCTACTGCTGCTGCAGCTACTGCAGCAGTAGGACCAAACCACACAGAAGACTTACAAGACAGTGGCCAGGAATGAGAATTGGAGAAGCCACCAAAACTTCTTAGAGCTTTGCCCCTACCACATGGTCTAGTTCTCCTTTACTGCTGTATTTCTGGGTAATCTTAGTTGCTTTTACATTCAATCTTTATAGACAATCAATGTCCTGTTGTTAGTTTTTCCCAATTTTTAGTTTCCCATCAATATTTAAATTTAACATTTGATATTTATAATTTCCAAGTTTTAGGTAACCAAAGTTTCCTTTATCTCAATTCATAACAAAGTCTAATATTCAAGATACACATCTTATCTATTTAAGTATATTCTATTTCCCACCATCTTGCATCATCTAGTTAATAATACAATATAACATCCTTAGTTTCAACTAATTTCCAAATGTCTTAAATTTAATGACCAAAATTTCCCTTATTTCAACATCAAATACTTCCTCTCTTTTTCCCTTAATATCTACTGTCTCATATTTAAGCTAATACAGTTCTTATTATATCAACTAAGTAAAAACATGCTTATTACATTTATCAATAATTTTTTAGCTTATACATACCTTAATTACTTTTACATTCAATCTTTATAGATAATCAATATCCTATTTATTTGTTTTCCCCAATTTTTAATTTCCCATCAATATTCAAATTTAACTTTTAATATTTATACTTCCAAGTTTTAAGTGACCAAAGTTTTCTTTATCTCAATTCATAACAAAATCTAGTATTCAAAATACACATCTTATCTATTTTGAGTATATTCTATTTTAATTAGTAATATAAAATCCTCTCTAATAAATCAAAACCCCAATTTTCTTCAGCCTTATTCTAGCTTTCTTCCTTTGCCAGCTCACCTTCCATATCAGTGCTTTTAAGTCATCAAATAGATCTCCCTCTGTTATATATATTATTTGAAATAAGAGAGACCATCCAGTCGCCATTTTTTGGGAAGGGCTAACGAATTGTCTCTCTATTATTCCGAATCCCCATAGTTGTCCTGATATGTTTGTCTTCCCTTCGGTCTGTTCTTCTTCTTGCTCCTCAAATTTCTTCTGATTTATATAGAAAGTCTTTTCCATTTTCAGTGTTGCCAGTCCCTTTTCTGGATTTTCCATTGACTGTATTTGTTGGTCAGTTGAATCCTTTATCATAGTATTTAATTGTTCCACTTCTTCTGTTATCTTCTGCGTAGTTGATTCTTTAATTGTGGTCAAAATTTTGGTTCGTATATCTAGGCTGACATCTTGTTCTTTTCTGTAGCATCTTATTTCATCACAAGCTGAAAGAATGGTTTCATGTATTGCTTTCAACATAAAAAGAATCTGTTCCTGGTCTTCATCCATATTCTCTTGATGGTGTGTTAAGTTGAGGGCTTTAAAGTCAGAGAATGAAAATAATTTTATAACTGGGTATAAGACACAGCTGAGCTTCTCACAGCTGGTATTTGTCAAGGTTGAAAAAGTCTATAGTCTGGGCTTCAAGCCAAGTCTCCTTTAGACAATAACAAGTTGTAATATCAAACTTGGCCACAAGATGTCACCAATGCCGTTTAAGGTTTTTTAAGTCCAAAGGTTTTATAATCCTTTTTCCAATTTTATTTCTTTTTTGTAAATAAAAACCAAAGTCTTCTGTAAAGATAAGAAATCTTTTGGTTCCCAAATTTTAGAAGCATATAAATCCAGTTAGATTAAGGTTATTCTTTCAGTGTTTTAACTCCCCTGGATAGTCAGTCACCGCTATTCTTAGAGGGTGGGATAGAAGTTCCCTTCCCTCTCACAGGGGGGAAGATGCTTTGGGCAGCTTTTACAGGAAAAGAAAATACTTGGGATTGAAGAGAGGTTCAGATCTCACCTAGTCTCATCCGTGCTGCTTTAGAAGTGCCTGGTGGTAAGTTTGACTTCGGCTGTCTGCAGCCTAGTGACGAGCCATATTTCTATGGCCGGTCTTTCGTCTGCCGGTTTGGAGGGCTGCCGAGCGGAAGGGCTACCACCCTCCTGCGATCAAGTGGGGGTCCCCTCCTTGCTTGTCGCCCCTACAGGGCGACTCTCACCCCTTTCCAGGGACCCCCAGCGGAGCGAAACCGAACGCGGAAGACGGAGCTCGCCTTCCAGCATCTGCGGCGTCCGCGATGGCAAACCGGAAGTCTATTTCTGGGTGATCTTAGGAGTAGCAATGATGATGGAAGTGATTCTGTAGAGAATAAAGAGGATGGTCTTGGCAAGAGAGGAAGATCAATGATCAAGGCAACAAGTAGATTTTGTTACTATAGCCCATCTAAGAAAAAAATAATTTTAAGCCTATGTGGCATCTTGTTTCTTGGTCTGGTTTACCTTTTCAAGAATAGAACTCAAGAACGTGAGACAAATTCTTCACTCACTCAACAGAAGTCTATTCTCAAGTTGCTTTCAGAAGTCAAGGAGGAATGGTAACAAAGACAAATGACTTGTGCTGAACAGAGATGCTCTCTTGGGAGTGGACTAATGTCAAAATTTAATTCACAAGAGTGATCGATGCTATCTTTGCCCTATGCCCAAGTATGGATCTGGATTCCAAGGAATTTAGATAATCTTTTTCCAGCATACTCCAGAATTGTTCAGTGACCAAGAGTAGGTTATAGCTTGGCCAATAATTATGAAGGGTGTCTGGGTTTGAAGAAGACCTCCAAGGAGTGGCAAAATACAGCCCCTTTTAAAGTTGCAAATTGTACCTTCTTCAGAAGTTAAGCCTTAGCCATTGTCTCATCTCAGGACCTTTTCTCTATAGAGTGAACCTTTCATTATCTATTCCAGAAGTCAAGAAAGGCGTGCTTAGTTACCACACCTGTGAAAGTAGCAAGTTTTTGACATTTATCCTTTCCTTGATTTCTTCTCATTTTTTGATCATATTTCAGAAACTCATAATTTCACTTTTTCCATAACATTATTTTTCTGAATCAGTTCATAACGTCATAAATGACTTAAGTAGCCCCTAATTATCCAGGAGAGCACATGCTGTAGTTTGATGAACTGCCAAAAAGGTTTTATTTTAATGAGTGAGAAAAGTTAGTTATTTTCAAGTTTGAATTGTTAATGTTGGGTCAAAAAAATGTAAATGATTTACATAATTTTAGAGCCACCTTCAGGACAATTTCCTGCATTTTCTTGCATGCCTCTCTGGGTCTTTCACTACCCTAAAATAACTATAGGCTTATATTCTTCCTTAGAATCTGATCAGGGAAGAAGGCATCACAGTGTCTTACCTCCTGCTGTCTCTGTTCTTCCTTGGCTTGCTACTCGTAGCAACATTGGTAAGCTGACATCTTGGAAGCATTTAATTTCAGTTGAAGAGTTTGCTGAATAAATTAATAATTTCTGAGTTTCCTTAGACTGTTCTACTGGTACATATGGCGAAAAATAAGCTTAAATAAGCCCTAGCAATGTATGTATACTTTCCCATAAACATTATACTCTGACAGATTCTGGGAATTAGACAATTGTAGGGTGCCCTTTGTTACTTTTGCAAAAAGAAGTGTGTTTTTTTTTTAAAAAAAAATCCTTTACTAAAGAGGGTAATTAGTTAACTCAATAAGAGGACTGATGTGGGTAGTAAGATTAGCTTTGCTGTACAGTTCATTTGCCCTTTGCAAAGCTCTTATTCACCAGATTTATTGTTTGATCAAATAATAAGCTACTACTGTAGAGCAGGATAATCATGCATATTAAAATGCAAAGGATGAGCTTCTAAATTGACAGTGAACTGTAAAAGGTTCAAACCACTTCTACAATGAGATACTCCCTATTGCAGCGCAAACACAGAATAAGAACAGTGGGATTAGTCCAACTGAATTTTCTATAGAGTTCCACACTTTTTTCCTATTTAATTTTTAATTAAGAACATCAGTAGTACAGGGAAAGGTTCTTACGGTGTAATTTTAGATGTACACCAATATTAGCAAAATATCTTGAAGTCTTTACATGCAATAATAGTTCATATGATCAGCCAAGTTATGAAAATACTTGACTGTGTAAAGTTATTAAGTGTTAAGTAGAAACCGGGACCAACGTAATGTATACAATTAAAATGTTCCTTAGTCGTCCTACTTGATAGAGAAGAACCTAGATTTGTCATATCTTGAATATTTAGAACATATCTTTTATAGTTTAAAATTCCCCCATACACTACTATTTCGTATTTTCAATATTCAGTATTTGTGAAGCTCCCTTATATTTCAAGTAACAAAGCCTCCATTGGTCTGATTTTCTTGAGAGTTCCACAATATGCAAGGCAGTGTGTTTTCTTAAATTGGCCAGATTGTATTGCAACTTAATCACATCTGCTATGGAAGCCAGTGTTTCAGAAATGGCTATACAGTTCCTAGGCTGATCCCTCCTTTCTTACAGTCTCCTCTGTCCATGCTCCACCCTACCAGGTTCACCATGACTAACTACATAAAATGAATTCAAGGAAGCTTCTGATTGAAACTAGACAAAATATGTTCCATCAAGTGCAAGGGGATTTTTGCTTAAGTATGTATGACCAAAATTACAATTTGAGTTTCAGGAATGCTAAATGTTAAGCCAACTACAGATTTATTATGATTTATTTGTTAAAATCATTTGCTGCTCATCTCGCCGTGGGGCTACTTGGGCGGCTTAAAACAGCAAAACGGAAAAAAATAATACACGGAAACATAACAGTAGCAAAGCAATGAAACAATAAAAATAAACTAGGAAAGTACAATAATATGAATTAAAAGATGGAGAAGGAGGAGCAGGAAGCACAGGGGGGAGATGGGGTCAGCTGGTTAGTCTAATTAGTCTAGATTATTTTATATTGCTGTCTAAAGCTTATTTATGTACAAGTAGCCCTTGACTTACAGCCACAATTGAGCCTTTCTGTTGCTAACAGGATAGTTGTTAGGTGCGTTTTGCTCCATTTTACGAGCTTTGTTGCTGTAAAATGGGGCAAAACGCATTGCGAATCATTGCAGTTGCTAAGTTAGTAACACGGTTGTTAAGTGAATCTGGCTTCTCCATTGACTTTGCTTGTCAACATATCACAAAAGGTGATCACATGACCACGCTACAGCCATCATAAATATGAGTGAGTTGTCAAGCATCCAAATTTTGATCCCATGACCATGGGGATGCTGCAATGGTCGTAAGTGAGAAAAATGGTCATAAGTCACTTTTTTCAGTACGGTTATAACTTCGAACGGTCACTAAAATAATGGTTCTAAATTGAGGACTATCTGTATTACTCTTAATTTGAGATAGAGGAAGAGGAAAGAAGGCTTCCTTATTAAAAAAAAAAAAATCCACCCATGTCAGATTATGTTCCGAAAAGATTCACATTTGAATAAACAATGGTAAACATCACAAGAGTTAATATGGAGTTAAGAATGTTAAAAACAGTAAAAACTACATCAGAGAAATAATTTCCCTTTGCGTAATATTGTTTCCTACCAAAAATATTCCTGTAAGTAAACTTTATTTAGGAAAAGCAATTAAAACAGGACCACTGATATATTTTAATCTAGATCTAAATGATGGCAGGACAATAAATAGAATGCTCTATATTTTTCTACAAGGCATTTAAAATCAGGCCATTTTTGTAGTAACTACAGGCGTAGTACAGTATAATTCTTCGTTGATTTCAGTGGTCCAGTTACTGTAGAGACCAAGTTTATAAGGTATAAAGAAGTTGTGCGAATGACTGCTGATTTCTTATGACCCTAGCATGTGTCCACTCTATATCCAGAGTCACTATAAGAAATAGAATATATGCTAAGTCAAGGGTTCCCAATCTTGGCCACTTTATGACTTGTGGACTTCAACTCCCAGAATTCCTCAGCCACAAGTCATAAAGTGGCCAAGGTTGGGGACCTCTGTGCTAAGTGAAATAAGGTCTTTGTGTACAATAAATCTGAGTGTTAATTTGGTCGTGTAATTGCTTTCTTGAGTTGAGTGTTAAATGTGATTATGAGCATATAAACAAAACATCCCCATTCTGTTTTTGCTAAAAGAAGTTTCAGGGGTAAGGTTAAAAAAAAACTGCACACAATAGCATACACTTCATTTAGCATCAAATCGGAAAGGACTGCATTTACAAGATTTAGGAAGTATTTATAGTAGAAGCCTTAAAGCCTTTTAAATGGTAATGCATTCTTCCAAATACACATTAGAGGGAGAAATTATTCACCGAATCCCCAACTCCTCCCCAGTGACCATTATCCAGTTTTGGTGGAGGGGAAACCACTAAATTAAACCTGGTATACATTTATCGTAGAGGTCGTCTTCAGTGTGTATCCAGGGTACAATTCTTTTGCCTTTCATTTCTCTTTACTTTTAGATGGAGTTGAGTGTTAAATGTGATTATAAGCATATAAACAAAACATCCCCATTCTGTATTTGCTAAAAGAAGTTCCGGGGTAAGGTTAAAAAAACTGCACACAAACAGATGCCTAAAAAGAAGGGGAAAAAACTTGATAATGAAATCAGAAACAAATCAATGGCCAGGAAATAGAGAGCTGATTCCCCCCCCCCTTAAACTAAGAGTACAGGAGTACATACCTTTTTAATGCAGTGATTTTATATAAATAACAAAAGAGAAGTAGAGCATGGAACATATTTTCCTCTACCCATCAGGCAGCTGAACTATGGGGAAAAGTCAGCAGGGAACCATGGATCCACTGAAAAAGAAGTCAAGAGGATTCGTGCACACTTCTAAAATAGGGCAGTTTCCCCCCTCAAAGTCTGCCTATCCTTATCCCTTTTCCTTATTAAACCCAGCCTTGTTCCTAATGTCAGGTTTTGGGTGGAAACAGAATAATTATTGATGGAATTGGAAGTTATTTGAATGCTGCATTTCTTGCAAAGATGCTTACACACATATTTCTTTACCCCTCTGTTCCTCTTTGGTTCTACTGGTCTTTGCAGATTTTTGAAATAATATAAAAATCAGCTTATCAGAGATTTTAAAAATTGGATTAAGTCAAAAGGAAGCTCTCTTTCAAGAAGCCTTCATCCCTGTCAATGGAGAAAAAGTTGTTTTCAGAATCCAAGGACGGTTCCTGGTAATGACCTAGTTCATTTGTGGTGGTGGTTGTGCATCTTATGACAGTGGATCCCTGTGTAAAATACATGTAAGCATTTTCCAGGGTCTCCACTGTATTCAGTGGTAATTCTACTGAGGGAACTACTAGGCATAAAGCTTTCCACCTTGAGTGCAAAACTATAATGGACCTTTCTCTTGTGACATACAGAGGCGCTGCATAGCATTTTCCTGTTCTCTTCAGCAGAACCCATAGGCTTTCTCTCTAGAGAGCATTAAATGCAGTCTAGTTTATTTTCCCATAGGTTTGGCGTCTTGTGAAGGCTCCTCCAGAACCCCCATTTCCCCTCCAAGAGGACAGGCGACAGTCTGTAAGCCGTCAACCATCGTTCACTTATTCTGAATGGGCGGAAGACAAAAACGATGATGACTTCCTTGATTTAGATCCTGTACCAGAGTCACCTGTTTTTGACTGTGTGATGGATATAAAAGCAGAAACAGATCCAGCAACTCTTACAGTTAAATCTGTAGGGCTGCAGGAAAGGTAAGGTAGCATGTGAAGAAATGCAATCAGCTGATCACAGGCAGGGGAAGCTTAGCCATTATGAACAATCAACTTAATTTGGATTAAATAAACTTATTTTCTTTCAAAAAAATAAGCAGCTGCCCCCTCAGCTCAATAATTAATTAATTCCCAATTAATATTTACCAATATACTCTATGAAACTGTTATGGATTTCTCAAACTGTATTAATCTTGTTAAAGTGTTGAATTTTCTGGCTATTGAACAAAAGTAAATCTACTTTTACTTACTGGAAAAAAATGATCCATTTGTTATTCATAGAGTTCGTTTGCCACTGATGCTTTTCCCACAGTTTTTGATTTGTTTTGATAATCAGTGGCAATAAAAGATTGCTTTGAAAGCAAGAATATGTCATTTGAGAGGGTTATTTAACCCTATCCTCATGTCAACTTTCTCAGCTATTATAGTCATTCCTCTACTACTCTAAATCTCACAATTATCTCCATGGGAATGCCATGCATGGAAAAAAGCAGTGCATATTGCATTCATGCCTCTTTTCTCTTGCTGGGATGGATGATGACCTCCTTAGACAGGGAGGGTTATCATCTTCTAGGTCTCTATAGGGCTGGTGTTCAAGGCAAATAAAAAAAAAATCTTAGAAAAGGAAGAAAAGGTAATTCTATTTGTGGATCTAAAGCCCTTGACAATATTTTGAAATAAGGGATGTAAATTATTATATTGTCTGTTATTCTTCTAATAAATAAATAGGTTTTCCACTGACCTGTCTTCCAGGGGTGTGAATCTCCATTCCAATATTTTCTAGCCAACGTAGTGTTAGGCTAACCTTCTTTATTAAATTGAATTATTTGTTTTAGCTAGAATGTTTTTCTCTCTTAAGTAGCATTAAATTCCACATTTCAATATTCTATGCTCAGAAGGATAATATAATAACAGGTAGTCCTTGAATAGTGATCACTTAACTCAATGACTGTTCAAAGTTATGACAGGACTGAACAAGGAAACATATATCACCAGTTCTTGAAGTTGCAGTCATCGCAGTGTCCCCACAGTCATATAATCACAATTTGGGCACTTGGTAACTAGTGCACAATTCTGACCCAAAGTCACATGATCCCCATTTTCTACCTTCACTGCTGGCTTCCAACAAGCAAAATCAGGGAGGAAGCTGTCAGAAAGTCACAAGTCACAGTTACGACTTGTGCTTAACAACTGCATGTGAATCACTTAACAACTGCAACCCGAACTGGTTGTTGTAAGCCAGTGGGGTCATGTGATTTCTCACTTTAGGACCATGTCTCTCCATGATGCAATTGCCGTACCCAATGAGGACTAGCGGATTAATTTTTTGGTGATTGCTAGATATATTTGATTACAGGTCCCAGCTAACCTGGTCATAGTTTATTGACTGGATGTACCGTATGTGAAAGGAAATGTAATACAATACATCCAGAAGAATGAAAAGATTATGAAGATACATCTTGAATTTTTCATGTTATCTGGATCTCAGGGTGAATATCATACAAAAAGGGGAAGTGAGTGATTCATGTTGATTTGTTTCATAGCTATTAACAGTTACCTCTGTATGTCCAGGCGAGGTTCAAATGTTTCGCTCACGTTGGACATGTGTACTCCTGGCTGTACTGAACAAGGGTTTGGCTATATCATGTCTCCCAGGGAACAGTCAGCTCAAGAATACCTCCAGAAAGCATCAAACATTCTCTCAGAAGAGGAACTGCACGAGAAAGCTTTAGATTCTTTTGCTCTCCAGACAGAATTTTTTGTAAGTATTTTGGTGCCCCCCGTTTCCAAAATAAGTGTTTCTATTAGCACTGCCCATACTGGAGCATATCAGTGCTCACAGTGATCTGAAGAAAATTATAATATTCAGTGAAATCGACTGCAATAATTTAAAACAAAAGCGTTTGTTTAAAAAAAATTAAATTCATTAAGCTCTGGGGAAAATCTAGTTAGAAGAAAGGAAAAGATGTTTTTGGTGCCCTGAATCTAGATTTGGAAATATTTCAAGGATGGCTCGACACTTCCCCACCCCCTCATTTCATGCATGGATTTCTGGAAACAACCTTCCTTTTAGGACAGCATTCAGCATGCACTTTTAACCTGCTGTTTGAATCAAATGTCTGCATTTTGAAAGTTTTAAATATATCCCGGCTATGGCTGAATAGGGAGGAAATATGAACAGTTTTAGGAGACATGACCTTGGCAAGGCCGAACAGCTTTGAAAGGAAGCAAAAGCAAACATTCTTTGTACATTTCATAAATATACAACAAAAAGAAACCCATATAGTACATTAGCATACAGCATTTGCATCTATCAGAACCAGATTTTTGTTCATTTATTGGAGAGTTGGGGCATATACCAGTAGTAAGTTCTGAAAGAATGGAAAAGTGACTTGAAGTCTAGGGAAAAATGGCTGAATTGAGGGGAACATATCCTGGTAATGTAATTTCCTATGCTTAATCTCACTATATTGACTAACCTAACTTAGATATTATCCATTGCACACACACACAAAATCTACAAGTTCTTGCACCTGTTGCAGGTTTCTTCCTGGTAGGCATTGCTGCAACAGAGCTTTCCAGCCTTATTTGTACACACACAGTCATTTATAAATACCATACAGTAATTAAAATTAAATTCATTAGTTTTACTATTATTTGTACAGTGGTGCTTTTAATGACTTGCATTCCCCCTTGGTCTTATCTTAAGTAATGAAGTGTATAAAATTAACATAGATTTATTTGATAAGCCAGAAGCATAAGGGATTTTTTTTTATTGTTTAGCAGAGGAGTAACTATATAGTTTAAACTCCCATAAGGTTATCAGATGATCAACTAAATTATTAAAAAGTGCCAGTAGAACAAAATATTAGTACAACGAATATTAGATTCAGGTTCATAAAAAAGATCAGCCATAGAAATTCACTCTGTCTCAGTGTAATGTGCTGCACGGGAATATTTTAATAAAGAAAAGGGGAGAGCCCCAATATAAACTGCCTTTTCTTCCTGGAGAAAATATAGAATATAAATCTAAAAATAACAAAAAACACAATGTCATACTTTAATCCCATTCATATTAAACTAAAATAAAAGGGCTTTAAATATATATCACAGGTCCATCACATTTCCTTTAGTGCTCAAATTCTCCAATTCACTGGTTTTGAATCTGGATTGAATGAGTTTTCACAAGTATTACAATATTCTTTTTTTAAAAAAATCCACTTTCACTTTTTAAGTGAAAAGCTATTAGGATTGTAATATGTCTTGGAGTAAATTTCTTGCCACCAATAATTCTTGTTCAAAATTTAATGATATTAATACATTATTAATTTTTATGATATATCTTTCAACAGGAAATCCCAATGAACTTTATTGATCCAAAGGAATATGACATTCCAGGTTTAGTCCGAAAGAATCGCTACAAAACAATTCTCCCAAGTAAGTACAGAGAAATCCATTTTTAGTACAGAAGCATTTTGAACTATGTGTTCAAAATACAAGTAGTCCTCAACTTACAACAACAAGTGAGCCCAAAATTTCTGTTGCTAAGTGAGACAGTTGTTAAGTAAATTTTGCCCCGTTTTATGACCTTTTCTTGCCACAGTTGTTAAATGAATCATTGCAGTTATTAAATTAGTAACATGGTGATTAAGAGAATCTGGCTTCCTCATTGACTTTGCTTGTCAGAATGTCGCAAAAGGTGATTACATGACCCCGGGACACTGCAACCGTCATAAATACATGCCAGTTGCCAAGCATCTGAATTTTGATCACATGACCACAGGGATGCTACCATGGTCGTAAATGTGAAAAAAGTCATAAGTCACTTTTTTTCAGTGCCGTTGTAACTTTGAACGGTCACAAAAATGAACTGTTGTAAGTCGAGGACTACCTGAATGTACATTCCCAGGCAGTAAGTATGAATCTCCCAATTTGAATGTTGTGTGATTTCAGTACCTCTCAGAGTTTGAGAGATACATAAATCGGTCAAAATCTTCTGAGATTTTACTATTTCCTACAATTTTTAGAATTTCTGTTTTGGAGGGATCCAAGGTTATTGTTTTAGACTGCATTATATTTCCTGATATGGAAATGTTATGTTGGATGTTGGTATTTACTATTTATCTGGTCTCAATCATTGTTCTGATTGTTTTAACAAAATGGACTAAAAAATTATATCAACTGTTTAAAATGCTTCCTGAAATGTGTTTTTCTTCTATTTGAAATACATCCGTGCACTGAAACATTTGATCTGCATTAACACTTTACAATTGCAGTTTCATTCTTTAAAAAAGCTTAAAAACAGTTTTCAATTAGAAAAGTTGCCCACAAAACAGAATACGTTGTTCTGAAAATAAAAGAAAATATTTAAAGTTTTCAAAAATAGATGCTCATTCCAGCTAGAACTGAAAGATAAATAGGCACTTAAGTTAATGATCAGTTAGTTTCTTGCAACACTATAGTTAATTGCAGTTAGCGAGAGAAATGATAATAGTCTTTAATTCAGCTAATGTATACTGCATTTCTTTTGCAGATTTACAGATTTGTTGTGGGTAATTTCTTTTAAGCCTTTTGTCTAAAAAAAATCCATCCTAACCATATGAAAATGGTTGATTTCAGAAAGCTCATTAAAAAAAAAGTTACTGCTCAAAAGCAACACAACATTAAATCCTATAGAATTATAGCAGATCTCTGCCTTTGCACTGGTATTTAGATCAGGCTACATGCAACGTTAATAATGATTAGTTCTGCAATAAGAAAGAATACTGAATTGTAAAAGGTATTGCAGCACCCTGCTTCTTCAGCATTGCTGTGTTCTGTTCATTGCTACAAAATGTGGTAAAAGTATTGATTAATATGGATTCCAAGGGGAATTAGAAAGGGATGTTAAGCCTCTTAACGGGTACTAGTAATAGCATCTAAATACAGTCCTAGGGTTGTATCCCACTGAATATTAGCTGTAGGTGAGCAAAAGCAATGAATACTTTCTACAGGACATCTGTATTGTAACTGTGGGAAGCAGAATTCTGAATTAGGTAGACCTTTCGCTAAAACCATCAGGGTTCTCTTGTGTTTCTTCAAATCAAACATTTGTTCCTACAATTCCAGATTAAGGGTCTGTTGTGTAATATTTTTGTACAATTCATGCTGGAAGAGAGAAAACCTTTTTTTTTCCCATTCCAGTTTATAACTCAGCATTGTTGCTTTCCATTTTCCAGATCTTCACAGCAGAGTGTGCCTTACCTCAGATGATCAAGACGATCCCCTTAGCTCTTACATTAATGCTAATTACATCAGGGTAAGACTGGCAGTTCCATAGAATTTTTCTGTATAAGTGGTTTTGTTGGGCCTCAGTTATTTTTCAAAATCATTTCAGTCCTTCCAACATGCTGACAGAGACACAGATTCAGATCTCAAAAGTTGTAAAATATACATGCGGTGATTTAAAGTGTGACTTGCTAGCAATCTCTGATGATGAATTACAGTCATCTTTACCATCGTACTCTTTATAATCCAACCAGGCCCGAAAATGGGGTGCCAGATAAAGCCCAAATGAATTCTCACCAATTCTCACCATAGGAACTGTTAGTTTTTGTATAAATCAAAATGATGTCGCTTGTGCTTATTTGTTTCACTGCGTGTGAAGAGTGAGTGAGCATATTTCTTTCTGATTTACTAAAGAGCTTCTGAGTGAAAACTGAAGGATTGCGGTATATGTACATTTTAGCACTCATGATCCTTGTTTTTGTTTTGTTTTTTTGCTAGGGCTATAGAGGAGAAGAAAAAGTGTACATTGCTACTCAGGGACCCATAGTTAATACTGTCAGTGATTTCTGGAGAATGGTATGGCAGGAGCATTCTCCAATCATTGTCATGATTACCAATATAGAAGAGATGAATGAGGTAATGCTGAATCTCTATTTTCTATGTTTTTAATCCTGTTTTGCGCATTGAATGTGTTCCTGAATGAAACATGATTCCGTTCATAAAAATAGTCTGCTTTGTAACATCAGTAATCAAGGTAAAGATGGAATATAGTATAAAGGTTTGATGAATAAAAACTTTAACATATACTTGAATGTCCCAAAGGTGCTTTTTCAAAAGGCAACCAGACTTCCCTTGTTTTTGCTTGAAGACATTTTGCTTCTCATCCAAGAACAAGCAAAAAAAAAAAAAAAAGGAAGTCCAGTTGCCTTTTAAAAAAGCACCTTTGGGACAACCATGACCTGGATGACTGAGATTCTCCATAGATGTATATTTGAGCCACTCCTGAAGTACATTTCCTATTTTATTTTATTTTTGAGATTGAAATCTCTCTCTTGAAATGTTCCTGTTGCACATGGATATTTAATTTTGTTATTAAAGTAAATGTGATTCTTGTCCTGCTATTGCTTCAGCTGCAAGGATGAATACTGATCAGAATGTGATTGCAGTAGAGCTATGTCAGCAGCTAGTTTTTCTAGAAAGAATTTTTGATAAGTACATAGCAGTGATGACCTAATGCAGGGGTCTTCAAACTTGGCCCTTTTATGACTTGTGGACTTCAACTCCCAGAATTCCTCAGCCAGGCACGCTGGCTGAGGAATTCTGGGAGTTGAAGTCCACAAGTCATAAAAGGGCCAAGTTTGAAGACCCCTGGCCTAATGCCATGTTAAGGCCCTACTAATAGAGTACGCTGCCAGCAAAGTTTGTGGCCCTTGATTCCACCTGTTGAACACTTGTTTAATTCTGCATTAGCAGCTTCACATGTACTTTTGGCTTCTGTCCTTGCTGCCCTTTTCAACTGAGCCATAAGAACCTTGAGCATCTGATTCTTTTAAGATGGCACACCAGGACAGCTTTAAAAAAACTAAAGTCTGGTTGGCAAAATATTTGACCAATTATCTAGAAAAGTAGCATAAATCAGCTCTTACCAAGCTAGAAAGCTTTTGGTCGACTGCCATGTTTTCATTCTATTCATCGCAATTTATAGCTGCAACGTTACAGCGTTATTACAAAAGAAATGGAAATCTTACACATCTGGAGTTCTCTGTACATACTTGTGCTTTATCAGAGATACGGCTTAATGAAGTCATTCATTATTGTTCAAGACTCTGGGACGCTTCACAATTTTTCCATTAAAAAAAGATGTGATTGAATTGTGTTGTGACTCAAATATAAATATAGACTACAAGAAGAATCTTTGTGTCCACACTATATACATTAATTCTAAGAATGCAAAGATTAAGGCTCCAGTACTGTAGCGCTCTTATAAAATGTAATGTGAACTGACAGACAGCCCACGGAAATGCGTGGGTGTTCTTCATTTCAGCTGTTCCAAGACTGAGCTATATATAGCTACTAGCACTTCTGATTATGGTGTGTGTGCGCCCCCCCCCCCAATGGAATGGTGAAAGAAAAATTTAAGATACTGCCTGTTCATCAGCAGGATAGCTCTTCAGCATAGAAGAGAATGAAACATACCTTGGTATGGAAGGAAAAGCAAAAGAAACATAGATTGTGGTTAAAATGGGCCAGACTTATCTGGGGGCTGTGCAGGAAAAAAAATCCCTTAATTCACTCCTATGGGGGATGCAATTGAGAAGTGGTTTGGATGATTTATGAATATTGCAATCCAAGCCCACTTCCCATGGCACAGGGCATCCAAATGCAGCCCATCCTGTGCATCTCAGTTCACACATACAAACACAGATACAATATGAGGAAACAACAGAAAAAACACAGAGAGAGAGAGAGAGAGAGAGAGAGAGAGAGCAAATGTTCCTGATTTGACCTCACAGATACACTTGTACACATACACATCTAACACTCCCTGATTAGCCCGTAGAACAGAAAGTGCACATCACACATATACAAAGAGATGAAAATGTTTCTTCATTACAAAGAACACAGATACCCCCTATAGCTACTGTTAGTTAAGGGGGTAGAAAAAAATCTGGATGCTTTCCCTACTTTGGTAAAAAAATCTTGTTTGACAGTGGACAAATGTGATTGTAGAATGGGTAGACTCCAGCAGATGGTGGGGACAAAACTGAACATTCAGCAGAAGAAATAGTTAGCATTATAGGACAATAGCATTTCTCATCTATCTGTCACGTTCCACACCAGCTGCAGTTTTCAGGTCATCTTCGAAGCCAACCCATGTAGGGGACATTATAGTTCTCAGAGGTGAGTGGTAATGAGGGCATTAATGACTACAGATAGTCCTGGACTTACAACCATTCAAAGTTAAAACAGCACTGAAAAAAGTGACTTATGACCATTTTTCACACTTACAACCATTGCAGTATCTCCCCTCCCTTCCCCTCACATATTTTAATTCTCTATTTTCTACTTTCTTCTCTGCTCCTTGTTTGTCTGAGTCTTCTATTCTGGGAAGTGTACTTTACTCGCTTGGGGACAATTCTGAATTGTCTATAAAGTTACGTCTTATACCCTTGTATTATGCACATGACAGTGATAATATAAATTTGTTTCAATTTTTTTAAAACAAATTCCTGTAAATGTTCTATCCTTGCTATCTGCATCTCATTCTTCCAAAAATTAAATGGCTCCAGGCATGATGGTGATTTTCTATTATAGCCTCAAATGGGTCTAAATTTAATTTTGTTGTTTTTGAACCCTGAATCTTACATTTGAATTTAATCTTGTCATCGTCAAAGTTAAAATCTGAATTGAAACTTGGCTCGTTTGCAAATCCCTACTGGTTTCTTTTGTCGCTGTAATAATGACATGAGAAAAATAAATGTGATAGGATTTTCTCATCTCTGCAGTTCTTAAACCAAGGAAAATATTGAAAAATGTATGTTTTAATGGGGAGCCAGGGGGAGAGAGCCAAACATTCTGACTCAGGTAAAATACCACTTTACATCAGTTAATACTTTTACTTATAGCACAACTGATTTCTGAAAACATTCTGCAATAATTCAAATGTATACAAGTAGTTCTCGACTTACAACTTTCATTTAGTGACCGTTCAAAGTTACAATGGCACTGACAAAAGTGCCTTATGACCATTTTTCACACTTATGACTGTTGCACCATCCCCATGGTCATGTGATCAAAATTCATATGCTTGGCAACTGTCTCATATTTATGACGGTTGCAGTGTCCTAGGGTCATGTGATCCCCTTTTGGGACCTTCTGACAAGCAAAGTCAGTAGGGAAGCCTGATTCACTTAACAATCATGCTACTAACTTAACAACAGCAGGGATTCACTTAACAACTGTGGCAAGAAAGGTCTTAAAATACGGCAAAATTCACTTAACAGCATAACTTTGGGGGTCAGTTATGGTCGTAAGTCGAGGACCACCTGTACTTTTCGTAAGCTTAATAGAGCACATTTAC
The DNA here is from genome assembly GCA_023970755.1 of Azemiops feae. Classification (NCBI taxonomy): domain Eukaryota; kingdom Metazoa; phylum Chordata; class Lepidosauria; order Squamata; family Viperidae; genus Azemiops; species Azemiops feae. The sequence goes on along the minus strand of JALGBA010004127.1, from coordinate 118,488 downwards.
TTTTTGCAGACTTCTGCCTTTATATGTGTGATTTAATTTTTGCCTAGAAATGTACAGAATACTGGCCAGAAGAGCAAATTACCTATGAAGGAATTGAAATTACAATTAACAGAGTCATACAAGCAGATGATTATCGGTTAAGGCTTATTACCCTAAAGGTAAGATATAAAGTAAGGGGTAACTCATAGACAATTCAATTAAAAAAAAAATAGAAATATTCTTTTCGCGACCCTGCTGCTGCTGATGTTTCTAAATTCCATTCAGGTAAGCAGCACATCGTGTAGCTTGGGATCCAAAAGTTATAGCCTTTGCAGAGCTCCAGATTGAAGGCGGCTTTAGTAATGTTGATAGGCCTCTTAGAAAGAATACGTGTAATACGAAGGCCCTCAAGCTCTTTGTAGAGCAATTAGAATGATGAGTCATTCCACTCAGCCGCCTACTAGCAATTTATTACCACACACTTTCTCAACAGGCATTTGTGATCTGCTTTTGTTACCTATTAAAAAGTCTTCCTAAATGTACTGGCTTTACAACAGCCTTAGTATTTGTACCATATCTTTATTTTTAACAGATTTCTATATTTGAGCAGGTTAGATATTAAAAATTAGCTCTATAAGATCTTTGGTGTGACTGGTATTAGTATTGTTGAACCTATGTGGGGACCACAGTATGGAAGTACCTGCACTCTGCAGTGATCTCGCCAATTGCCAGAAAACCCTCCATGGACAGCTTTATTTTCTGCAAATACACTCATAAAATTTTCAGTGCTGGTTCTCTTAGACAGCAACATTTCTTTCATCCTCAAAAGATCAATCCTACCAAAGAAAGAAACAAATATTTATAATTCATGCCTTTCTATAAAACTGTTTCTGTAAAGTGAGTTGAGCACAGAAACAAACAAAAAAAAAAACGTTACAAAATCATCTACTATTTTAGCAGCTTTTTTTGCCTGGAGAAGTGAATATTTCAATACTTACCTATTCTAAAAACTTAATGTTATCTACCAGGTAAATATATATCTCTAATCAAAGCCTTCCCCCCCCCACCAACCCCCCCTGGAATATAATGCTTTTAAGATAGAGGTAAACCCTCTATAATCGGCAATGACTAATGGAGTAAAATGCGCAGGGACTCTTATTATTTTTTTACCCTTTTTAATATAGTAGTGCAATCTGAATTAATGGACAAAGCAACATTGCAATGTAAATTATCCTCACTTGCTAGTTGCATGATATTACATGAGCCAGTTTAATAAAAAAAAAATGCATCAGTGTTCTATTGCTGCTTCAGCTGCTGTTGCTCTTGATTTATTCTAGTTGTCAGTATGTTAATAAAAAAGTCAAAGTAGCCCCCATTTAAAGGGACTGCTAACATGCTAAATAACGATAATAAGTTTTGGGGATGGAGACTGTTGAACAAGAGACATAGAACGTAGAATAAAGGGTTGGAAGGAACCTTGAAGGCCTTCTAGTCCAACCCTGTGCTCAAGAGGAGACGCTATACCATTCCAGACAAATGGCTGCCCAATCTCTTCTTAAAAAACCTCCAGTGACAGAGCACCCACAACTTCTGGAGGCAAGCAGTTCCACTGATTGATTGTCCTCAGGGTCAGGAAATTGATTGGATCTTTCTTTAACGACAACCAGTAGGATTTCCTTATGTAGCTAGACATCTCTCCTGCTTTGTGTCCCTGCTAGCTTTCTGTGCAGAATTTTCAGTATTCGAAAAATCCTCACCCAAATAATCTAAGGTATTGAGTCATTCAACAGAAACGTGCAGTTAATTTTTACCTTAAAATTTGGAATGCAAATCAAGGAATCATATGGTGCCATATTTTCAGGAGTCTTTGAACAAATGCCAGTTGATTGCATATTTCAAGGAAAGGTGTTAAAAGTCTGAGCCATTAGAAATTTTTACCTTTGGAAATTCTGGGCTGCTTTTTGAGGTTTCTCTAATGGGAGATGCTTTTCATATCTGAAAACAAATTCATGTGGTTGCCTCTAATTCTCTTGCTCCCGATTTTCTTGCTCACTGTCTTATAGAATGGTGAAGAAACAAGAAAACTGAAGCACTACTGGTATACATCTTGGCCAGACCAGAAGACCCCTGGTCACGCACCACCCCTGCTCCAACTGGTTCAAGAAGTGGAAGAAGCCATGCATTGTGCCGAAGAAAAGAATGCCCCAATCATTGTTCATTGCAGGTAGATTATTAAACATTGTTAGAAAGAAATGAAAGGGAAAAAATAATACTTAGGTAATTTTCCTATGCCCATGACAGTGATGGCGAACCTTTTAGAGACCGAGTGCCCAAACCGCAACCCAAAACTCACTTATTTATCGCAAAGTGCCAGGGCCGCATCAGCATTGTGATGCCCTCGGGGGGGGGGTTTAGGGAGGCCCTCTGAGTGCTACCTCTGGCATGCAAAAACCGGGGGCGCAAAAATGGGCCACCGTGCTGCAAGGCGCAAAAACGGCCACCGTCGCGCCACGGGATGCAGATACAAGGCGCTGCACCACGCAAGAACGGGGCAAGGCTAGTGAGTATCATGCAGGCACTAGCCCCGCCCCATTTGCAGCGCGTACGTGCTCGTGGCCCCATGCGTGCATGCACGCATATAAAATGCTTCCCCCTCCCTTCCAGTCCACCAATCGACAATGGTTGGTGACCTCTGCTCTACCACCTCTACTTGAGCTTGCTAGTCGGCCGCTTCGCCTCCTTTGTGCTTGGTGGGGCTCCTGCTCCGGGCGGTGGTGGCGGCCTGATGGACCTGCTGCTGGCGGCGGTGGCACGTGTGCCAACAGAGAGGGCTCTGAATGCCGCCTCTGGCACGCGTGCCATAGGTTCGCCACCACTGGCCCATGACATTCATTTGAAACATCCTTTGCTTTTAATGTTACATACAATACTGAGCTTTGCTTTCACTTTTTCTTTGACATTTTGGACACACCTTTTCTATGTGTCCACTCTTAATATTATAGCAAGGAAATATCCCCTGCATCTAAGCTTGTTGAGCCCACAGGAACCAAAATTTCCACATTAGGTTTCACTGTAAACTAGGGCGTGGTCTGACTCTCTTGGGTGCCTGTTATGCAGTGCAGATGAAATGTGAACCGTGCAGCCATTTCACTTGTCTGAAATGGTATAGGGCCCTGCTTGAGCAGGGGGTTGGACTAGAAGACCTCCAAGGTCCCTTCCAGCTCTGCTGTTCTGTTATCTGTTATCGTGTTTTTATAATGGGCTTATTGTGTATTTTTACTGACCAGTCCTGGATCTGGTTCACAATGTGTGGTCATTCCCCATCATTCTTCTCTTTTCCCCTTATTGTCCAATATAAAGTGCTGCAGATACTACAGAGATCAGTTTAAAAATATGTCTCAATCATCACTTATAAGTGCAAATCAAACATTAAAGCATCCCACATAAAGAGCTCTGTCATATCACAACCGCTTGGGGTGGCTAGCCATCCCCAATTAAAAAGCAAGTCTTTCCTTTGAGACAATGTCACCCAGGAGTAATTAATTTTCAGAACTTCCGGAAAGACACGGAGCACAGCTGTCAAGTCAGTCTAGCTATCTCCCTCTTGTCAGCAAGTGAAGGTCAAGAACAACACACCTAAAGAGGTGTTGCTTTCTGAGAAGACCCTGACTCTTTGGAAGACCTGTCTATGATGTTGCCGCTACTGAGTATACAAGGGAAGCCCCTGGTTATAGATGCAATAAGCAGATTTCATAGAAATCTTTAGAGGACTCGTGACCACTTACTGGTTAACTCCACCCTTAGGAAAGTATTGAACAGAGCTATATAATGTGAGGCATAACCATTGCAGATATGTTTCTGATTTATTTTTCATATAATTTGACTTTGGTGAGCAGAAAGGAGCATTTACATTTTAAAGCTAAATTCATTTTTAGTAAGATTACAAAATGAAATCTTGTATAAGGAATATTCATGTTGTTATGCAAGATTGCTGTAAGTACCCCTTGTACAAGCAGATTATGGATGATGGGAGAAAAGTATAATGAGTCTCTAGCATTTTTCATAAACAAACGCATGTGAGAACATAATGTGCTATCATAATCTAAAGTAATAAAGTACCATTTTTTCTGAATATTCTAAAAGTATATTTTTTCTGTTATAATGCAGTCAGATAGCTGTAATATTGTGCTCTCTAAATTCAGCATTTCTCTTTTAACAGTTTGCATTGCTTTAAATTTACATTAACATAATTCTTTACAATCTATGTGAAGGCATATTATTTGCAACTTGCTTCCAGTGCTTATGAATTCCTTTTCATCATTTTTTTTTCTTGGAGATTACATTTATAGCATTCATTTCCATTCTTCTATATATTCGCATATATTATAGCATTCCCATACAAATCACTAACATACTGCACTTAGCATTTCCTTGTTTTAATTTCTTCCCAAATTATTTCATCGGGTCTAATTTTAATTCCATTTCCTGCTCGTGTCTCTTTGTTTAGCTTTCTTCACTCACTTCTAAAACAATTTTTAATGTCTTATCAAAATGTTCCACCTCTTTTAATCTTAATCCTTCCTTGTTCTCTTTATATGCATTCCTCACAATTATCTTTTCTTTCTGTACATTATGTAGCATATTTCTCTCATGCTCAGTTTTTGCAGCATTTACCTACAGCCTCTTCATCATTCCACCAAACATCAATTTTCATACTTCCCATTCATGCAATCCTATATATGTCTTGGCACTTTGTAATATAATTCTCACTGTGTTCCAATCAAGTTCCACAATCTCTTTCCTTATGCCCACTTTCCACAGTGAGGGCTCCTTGGCGCTCTCTGAGCTCGCTTGTTTTCTTGCAGACATTTCATTACCTAAACTAGGTAACATCATCAGTACTAGTGGACTGATGGACCAACACTGATGATGTTACCTAGTTTGGGTAATGAAATGTCTGCAAAAATACAAGCGAGCTCAGAGAGCACCAAGGACCCCTCCTTTCAACCTTGATTTACAAATGTTCTCCTTTATTGGTACTTTCCATGGTGTTGGAACAGTGTTGACTCCTGACGGCTGCCTAGACTAGGATCTGCAATTTTCTTGGCAAGGTTTTTCAGAAGTGGATTGCCCTTGTCTTCTTCCTAAGGCTGGGAGAGAGTAATAGGCCCAAGGTCACTCAGCTGACTTAATGCCTAAGATGGGACTATGGTAGAACTCTCAGTTGGTGCCTTAACCATTGCATCAACTGGGCTCTCTGTGAATAGAATTAGGCTCAGACTACGTATTTGAGACAAATATACTTTTGTTTTCTAAACAGGTACTCATAAACAGTCACTCATTTATTCTTGAGGTTTTGAAATGTCAGTCACTTTTTCTGCCCTCTCTCTTCTTCTTTACACTCACCTGTTCATGCCAATTAAGGGAATATTTATTTCACCTGGTCTACACTTATTTATAATAGTGCACAAATTTTCTCAAATCTCATCTTTAGTTCTTCAGTTATCAACATTCATTGGAGTGTTAAATGCAACTATCACCAATGGATGAGTTTCTACTTTCGTATGCATCCGCAATAGCCTAAACAATGTACTAAATCACTTGTTCTTACACATTTTAGCTGTTTCATTCATATTTAAACCTACACCTTCACTTCCCTGCATGAACTATACTCCATAAGATCAGATCACCTTAACTCAAATCTTTTAATTTCTTCACCTTTCTCTTAGTTTCATGGATACTACGTATATCATTTTTTTTATTTATTTCATTTGTGCATTTATAATAATAATAATAATAATAATAATAAAGTTGGAAGGGACCTTGGAGGTCATCTAGTCCAACCCCCTGCTCAGGCAGGAAACCCTATACCATTTCGGACAAATGGCTGTCCAGTCTCTTCTTAAAAACTTCCAGTGTTGGAGCATTCACCGCTTCTGGAGGCAGGTTGTTCCACTGGTTAATTGTTCTAACTGTCAGGAAGTTTCTCCTTAGTTCTAGGTTGCTTCTCTCCTTGATTATTTTCCATCCGTTGCTTCTTGTCCTGCCTTCAGGCGCCTTGGAGAATAGCTTCACTCCCTCTTCTTTGTGGCAGCCCCTGAGATATTGGAACACTGCTATCATGTCCCCCCTCGTCCTTCTCTTCATTAGACTAGACATTCCCAATTCCAGCAACCGTTCCTTATATGTTTTAGTCTCCAATCCCCTAATCATCTTTGTTGCTCTTCTCTGTACTCTTTCTAGAGTCTCAACATCTTTTTTACATCGTGGTGACCAAAACTGGATGCAGTATTCCAAGTGTGGCCTTACCAAGGCATTGTAAAGTGGTATTAATACTTCACGTGATCTTGATTCTATCCCTCTGTTAATGCAGCCCAGCACTGTGTTGGCCTTTTGGGCAGCTGCAGCACACTGCTGGCTCATATTTAAGTGATTGTCTACTAGGACTTCGAGGTCCCTCTCACAGTTACTACTATTGAGCAAGGTACCCCCTATACTATACCTGTACATTTGATTTTTCTTGCCTTAATATAGAACCTTGCTTTTTTCACCATTGAATATCATTTTGTTAGATAGTGCCCAATGCTTTTATACTATTTCAGTAATAATTTGTTTTACCATTTACTCTCCTACACCTCTCCCAAAGTTTTCTATAAGTCATGATCATTATCAAATGGGGACATGGTCAGTCAAGGCTTTCACATAAGACTTTTTAATAATATTGAAAAATATAGTTTACATTACTTTCACTTCCTTGATACCTTGAATTGCTCCACTGGGAGCCAGTGTGGCTTGCAAAGCAGTGATGTTATATAGAGAAACCATGATTTGCTCCAAATCGCATGCACTTCTACATTCTGGACTAATAGCAGCTTTTGAAAGCTGTTCATGAGCATTCTATGGAGAACAAATTACAACAGTCTTAACTGAGAGCTGCCTAAGGTATGAATAAAGCAGAGCCTCCTGGTTTAGGAATGGGTGCACAAAATGAATATGGAGGCCCTCTTGGCCATAGCTGCCACCTGTTCTTTGACCATCAGCCCAAAAAGACCTCTACCCCAGATTGTGTATCATCTGTGTCTAGGAGAATGCTACCCATCCAAGTCAAAAATAGAAAGCCTAAAACCCACAGCTACTTGATCTTTCTAGAATTGAATCAAAGCCTGTTCTTCCGCATCCAGATCCTTAATCACCTCCAGGCCTGGGAAAGAATCTGAACAGCATCATCTGGGCCACTCAGGGCAAAGATGTACAGCTGAGTATCATCAGCATACTGATGGTATTTAACTCCATGTTGATGAATGTCCTCAACAGACGTTAAATAGGAGTGGGGAAAGAGTCATGCTCTCAGAATGTAAGAGTTCAGGGCTGGATCTCCTCCCTCCCTAACCTTGACTGAAACAGTCCTGAAGATGGAAAAGAACTACTGCAAAAACTTGCTTCCTGCTCTCAAGCCCCCTCCCCAATCAGCCCAAAAGAATATTAAAATCTAGGTGGAACCTTAATTGAAATACAGTAGATGAAATATGAATGAGATTATTAATAGTATTAATGTGAAATTATTAAGTATTAATGCAAAATTAAATACAACACAAAATCTTTTAATGAAGCAATATATATTTCTGAAGTAATTTCCAATAAAGAAGAGTATGATGGGTATGCATATACATATTACCACGGGGGGGGGGGGGAACCGATCAAATCTAACATCTGTAGATCTGGGTGGAATGACTATATAAGTTGCATTTCTTCTTCCTGGGGGGGTCTAGGTGATGGCCCAAATAATTTAAGTGACAGTGATGGAAAGTCATCTAAGAAGCTTTCAGCAGAGCCAAAGATTTGCAAAACCGAGATGCTCTTGGACCATAAAGTAATTGTTACTTGCTGTTTGTCTTATTTAAAATGACATGTTGACATATAAAAGCTGACAGAAGCCAGATACCTCACATAACATCTCTCTGGCTCTCTACCCTGTAACATTTTATCCAATAAAACTGCTAACCTTCTTCTGAAGTAATACAGAGCCCATGGTAAAAGATACTCTGCTGGTTTTTTTATTGCATAAGTTAGAGCCAGATAAGAAAACAAGCTCATTAAAGTGTCTTTTCATATGCCCGATCCATATTCAGTCTATGGGTTGAGTAGCACTTCTATCCAGCTTCCCACATATTCTAGAATAACAACCCCCCACCACACACCTACCTTACTTAGTAGTTAGAGTCAGAGGATATAATATGTGAGAAGCCAGAAGACCACCATATTTGTACACATGGACGAAAAATCACTTTGGGCAAGCAAAGAGCTTCAGTCTAGTAAAGACTTCTGTTCGTATACTCAACCAACATTATCTGAAATAAAATAATAATAATTTCCTAAAACTTGAGAATACATGATAGAGCTAAACAGTTATGTTCAGTACCAATAAAGGAGAACATTTGTAGCTCAGGGTTGAAATGAGGAGTCCCTAGTTTCACATGATGAAAACTCTTTAATTTCACAACATATGGACAGACTTAACCAGAGTTTCAATTGGGAAAATGTGACCATCCTAGACTAAGACCAAAATGCTAGGGGATTTCTAGAGGCCTGGCACTCTGACAAATTAGCCATCAATAGACACATAGACATCAACAGTACTATGCAAAGGAAACACTCAAGAAGCCAAAAAGGGAACAAAAAGACCAAAACACCTCCCCACCAGCAATTAGCACCCAGATGAGTACAAATTATCTCCCAAGATTAACATCAGACCAACAATCAAGTAAACAATACCCAATCAAGGAACTGCCAAACAAGCCAACAGTAAACAGCCCAACCAAAGAACATCTTAAGACCAGCCCAACCAAAGAACCTCTAAGGCCACACTTACAGGGCAAACCACTAGAACAGTGGTGGCAAACCTATGGCACAGGTGCCAGAGGCGGCACTCAGAGCCCTCTCTGTGGGCACGCACGCCATTGCCCCAGTCCTAGGCCTTCAGCTGGGTTTTATAAAACCTTTTCGCTTTAGGCCTCTGCCACCGTGTGCAAAAAAAAAAAAGGTTCAATCAGTCAATTTCAACTTCTCACAGGGAAAAAAAAGATCTTGCAAAGTTGGAATTGATTGATTGAACTTTTTAGTCCAACCCAGTCTGTCGTTACCACTGCAGCCACGCCCACCCAATGGGCCACACCCACCCGGCACTCAAAGATGCATAAGTGGGTTTTGGGTTGCAGTTTGGGCACTCAGTCTCTAAAAGGTTCGCCATCACTGCACTAGAATATAAACTGAGAGCAAAGCCCACTCCTTTACTAGCACTGATGATATTACCTAGTTTCAGTAATGAAACATTTGCAAGAGAACAGCCAAGCTCAGAGACCACCAAAGACCCCTCAGTTATGTTCAGTTTTCTGCTCTGACTCTTGACTTCTGAATGGTGCTATAACATCCCCCTGGCCTTGTTTAAGAAGCTCATGAAGTTGGTCCCAGATGGAAAAGATGTGAAGAAGATTTTCTAAACAATGTTCTATTTTTTGGCAGATCTTTCTCTTCACTTTTTATTTCTTTCTCTGGTCAGTGCAGGGATTGGGAGAACAGGTTGTTTTATTGCTACCAGCATTTGCTGCAAGCAGTGGAAAAATGAGGGTATGGTTGACATACTCAGAACAACATGCCAACTACGGTTAGACAGGTAAGATAATTTTTCTGCTAAAATCAAATGTAATGTAGCCTTCCCCTAAATGGTGGCTCTCAAATGTCTTGATCACTTGAATTATTCTTTATTTTATTTATTTATTAACTTGATATGCCACCCATCTCACTATCAAGCGACTGGGCCATTTCCAATCATAAAAACAAAGGTACAAAACATTAAATATTAATAATTGGTCAGGAATCATGGAAATTATAATCCATCCTATTTTGTAGGCATCAGATTGTGGAAGGTTACATTCTTAATCCAGCACTCAATAACATTTACTTCTTTGTAATATGTAAACAAGTATTTGCTTCAGAATAAAATTGTGAATGTACAAATCATTTGCATGGAAAAGTTAGTGATTTTATTTGGAAAAGATTATAGTTTGAAAAAAGTATTAAAATTCTTGAATTTTGATTTTTTTTTCCTGTATAGCATGTATTTTATTCCACTTAATTTTATTCACTTTATTTCTGTTTTGATTGTTTAAGAACACAGTGGATTAAAATGTACTTTTAATTAATCTTAGAATGAATTGTTGAGTTTTCTTTTCTTTTTTTTTAATTGTGAGTTCAGTGAAATCAACAACATTTCCAAAACAATTACTTGCCAAATTAAAGCTTAATCTTCTGTGTGAGTTAACTCAGTGGTATTTTCTGCAAACTAAACCTGGCTTGTGTTAGATAGGTACAAAATCCTGTATTTAAATACTTGTTCAGAATAGACTTAGCTGGACTATATTTCTCCTTAGTAGCTCAGTTTAAGCATGGAAGTTAAAAACAAAACTCCCACCCTCCCACATCTTTGCAGATTGAAATGATTATTTTATAATGGGCTTTATCATGGTTATTGAGAATAAAATTCTAAATGATTTAAGAACGGTAGTTCAGTATTACTTGCGTCCATTCATTTTTTTGCTGATAACTGTTTTCAAGTGTGGCACTAAACTTGCATTTTCCGAAGAGTTCCATAACCCAACAGCCTGTTTCTACTGTTAAAATTCATTAGCCATCTAACTAAACCAAGCAAATGCTCTGAAATCAGTTTCCTTTTTGAATACCCTTTTATGACAAGCCATTAGAGCTAGCAATAAGGATGCCTGCTCCCTAAGTCGGTCCTAAATGTGACCTTTTATATTTGGTCTTATTTCTACTAGTTTTGTACAGGTACAGTAGTGGCCAAAATTGTGGAAACCTTTTGGGAAAAGTGTATTTTTGAGGTTTGATGGCTAATAACACCACTTTTTTTTTGGAGTAGTACCATAAAATTATATATCAATGGAAAGACATTAATCAAGAATGTAATGCAACAAAGTTTGTTCATTATCTGTACTGTATTCTATGAAAGGTTATAGCCAAATAACCAGAAAAAGGAAGCACAGCTTGCTTAGGTTGATACCAGGTAGCTTTCCTTCATCTGATTGTAGCCAATGAGCATGAGTGTTTAGAGAGCCAATCAGGTGTCATCTTGTTTTGGCAATGAGCCAATCAGATCACAGTAGGATTCAGTTATTGATGTCATGTATTGAAGCTGAGAGGAGGACATTTGTCAGTGTGTTATGTGATCGCTATCAAGTTGGTTGGGTTTTTTTGTGTTCTTTCATTTAGTGAGCTTGTAAAACGTAATAAAATTAAAGTAATGGTGCAAAGAGTTGACTGGTTGCCCAGAAAGCGATGTAAACTAGTATTATTAAGTGAACAAGGCTACAGTTATAAAGAAATTAGAAGAGAAATTGGTGGAAACTTAACCAAAGCTGGCATTTCTACTGTATACTTTTCCCAAAAGGTTTCCACAATTTTGGCCACTACTGTACACTGAAATGCCCTTAGAAGTTTTACTAGGTAAGTAGAATTCTCCTGATCAATAAGAATGATCAGGGGGCTGGAGGCTAAAACATATGAAGAACGGTTACAGGAATTGAGTATGTCTAGTCTAATGATAAGAAGGACTAAGGGAGACATGATAGTGTTCCAATACTGTATTTGAGGGGCTCCTACAAAGATGAATGGGTCCACTTATTTTCCAAAGCATTAGAAGGCAAGATGAGAAACAATGGATGGAAACTAACCTAGAGAGAAGCAGCCTAAAACTAATTTCCCAACAGTGAAAGCAATCAATGCAGTAGCTTGCCTTCAGAAGTTGTAGATGCTCCATCATTGGAGGCTTTCAAAAAGAGACTGGACAACCATTTGTCTGAAATGTATAGGGTTTCCTGCTCAAGCAGAGGGTTGGACAAGAAGACTTTCAAGGTCCCTTCCAACTCTATTATTCGATGTTATTCTATGTTAATTTTTTCATGGTAATGTTCCATTGACTTCAGTAGAAAAAAGTGACAGATCATACTGTATATTCTTCTACATGGAACACTCATGTTTAATTTTAAAAAACCTTCCCACTGGTAATTAGTATGACTTAACTCCAAGATGCTTCTGGATAGATGGCTTTGCCAATCAAAATATATTTCAGAGTTCTTCTTCCTTCTCCCCTAAATGGATTTTGTGTAGGAAATAAACATGGGGAAATACAGGACAGTTTTAAATTAGGGTAATTTGAAAACCCCTTTACAACATTCTGTGAATAAGAAAGCTTGAGTGCCTTCATTTGATGCTTTTATTGTTCAAAGATAAATGGGCATAAAAGTACACCCGTAGCCATTGCCAAATTTATTGGAATGGGAGCCTTATATTCAGTCATTTGTTGCCTAAAATGATTTTTTTTCTCCCTTGCTTATAGTTCTTCAACTAAATATTTTTATGCTATTATTTTTCAGCATTTGTCTCCATTCGTTCATTCTAAATCAATAATTTTAACTGTTTCAAGTTCTGGATTTTCCTTCTATTTCTGGTTTCTCAGTTGAGACCCTTTTAACTTTGCATCTTCATTAAGGAATTTTATCATGTTACAGTGGTCATTAGTATTCCTTGTTTGATTTTTTTTCCCCACTTCAGCCATATTATCTTTGTACCTGTTCAGATCATATAAATATTTTTCATGAACAAGTGGGAGCTGTTAAAATAAAGGGAACTTTTCTTAAATAGTTTACAGCTAGTCTTTGACTTATGTCCATCATGGTCACATGACCAACCCAATTTTATGACCTTTTTTGCAGTGGTTGTTAAGTGAATGCTACAGTTGTACAGTGGCCACTGCAAGTTGTTAAGCAAATCAATGGTTCGTTATGTGTGCGGTTTTGCTGACAAAAAGTAAATGTGGGTTTTCGACAAAACCATTATAAAACCACGATCACATGACAGCAGAACGCTGCAAATGGCTGTAAATGTGGCCTGGTTGACAAGTGCCTAAAGTTCAATTATGGTGACCGTCAGAACTTTTGAATCCAGGTTGTAAGTAATTCCAGGTAGGTCTGTTGTAACTTTAAATGATCAAGTTGGTTGGGGGTTTTTTTGTGTTCTTTCATTTAGTGAGCTGGTAAAACGTAATAAAATTAAAGTAATGGTGCAAAGAGTTGACTGGTCACCCAGAAAGCGATGTAAAATAGTATTATTAAGTGAACAAGGCTACAGTTATAAAGAAATTAGAAGAAAAATTGGTGGAAACTTAACCAAAGCTGGCATTTCTACTGCACACTTTTCCCAAAAGGTTTCCACAATATTTGGCCACTACTGTAGTTCTTGACTTACAACCGTTCTTTTGGTGATTGTTCAAAGTTACAACAGCACTGAAAAAAGTGACTTAGGATTGTTTCTCACACTGCAATGTGATCATTGCAGCAGATGGCCACATGATCAAAATGCAAACTCTTGGCAGCTGACCCGTATTTGTGAACCTTGCAGCATCCCGGGGTCATGCGATCACCTTTTGCGACCTTCTGAATGGGTTAGCCAGATTCACTTAACAAGTGGGTTACTAACTTAACAACAGCAGTGATTCACTTAACAACTGTGGCAAGAAAAGTCATAAAAGGGGGCAAAAGTCACTTAACAAATGCCTCACTTAGCAACATAAATTCTGGGCTCAGTTGCGGTGGTAAGTCGAGGATCACCTGTACTGTGTATCTTTTCTAGAAGTAAAACCGGTAAAACCAGTGTCCACATCTTTTTAAAATTCTTCCTTGCTTCTCTTTCCAGGGGAGGAATGATCCAGACTTGTGAACAATATCAGTTTGTCCATCATGTCATGAGCTTGTATGAAAAGCAGTTCAGCAGAGCAGCAGCAGAAGAATGAAGATTCAGCATCATTTATTATGATAAAGATCAAGGGAACTCCGATCAGAATCACACGTAGGACAGAGCTGAGAAGATTTCAGAATTTTCAGAGCAGAAGATATTTATTTATACATATAAATATATATATAGATATATATATAGTTTTTCTTTCATATTGCTTTATTTTGCATTCAAGAATTAAGATACTGCTTTTCTTCAACATGTGACAAGGTGTTATCTTCACTTTAAAAATATAAAAGGCCTGTTTATACTGTAAATAAAATCAATAGCTTCATTTGTTCCAAAAAATTTTAAAACATCATGGTCATTTTTGGTACTTAAAAAGACAAAAACAAAAACAAAAAAAACCCACCTTGCTACTAGATCCAAATACAATGTGAATCTCTTTGATAGATGTCTTGCTGAAGTCTGTAATGTATGTTTATTAAGCTTGAAAACTTAACTTTTCTGCCTTTTTTCTGAATGATTGTTTTTACATTTTAAACTACCGGATACTGTGTATATCATAAAATCTTCTGGCCCTCTGCATTAAAGGATTCAAGTGAATTCATACTGGAAAAAAAAAACATGTTTTGTGCCTTGTGTATTTACTTGTTGAAAACACTCAGTCCTACAAAGCATAGTGACTGTAGTGTCATTGTAAAAGAAAAACATAAAATGAAGATAGCCATCTTGGCTATAAACAAAATATCCATAGAAGGTCAATTTTTTTTCCTTAGGTTAACGGAAAAGCAGAAAATAAAGTGCAAGTATTTGAAAAGCAAGTTAAAACTCATGTATTTAAAACTTTAAAATGACATATGGTATCAATTAGGTGCTATGATGGTTGCTGTTGGAATAAAGAAATGACCAAACAATTACTCAAAAATAGAGAATCTATTTGTAATTTTTCCTTTTGGTATAACTTTCTTTGATTTTTAAAAGGGGAAATTATTTGGGCTTTTCTATTTCAGAGACTTAATGGATAAAATTTACGGTTCCTGGATCAGTTTCAAGAATAAAATAAACAATTATAGTTGTAGTATTGTCAGTCTGGAGGAGTTTGTTATGTAGTGATATATTTATGATAATGCTGCTGCTTCATATTCCTAACTCACAGTTTAAATCCTACTTTATCAGTTCATGATTCAATTTGAAGCAAGGATTTAGAGTTCCTCTTTGAGGCAATACAAAAGTAGAATAAAGCAATTGAAAAAGTGCTAGTCAGTAAGTAAATAAAATTGTAAAAGAGAGCCGCAAGCTCTCACATGTAGTATTTCCAGCTGAATCTATGCATTAAATATTCCTGAAGTTAGCTGGACCATTTCCTCATCAACAAAATCCTTTCATTAAAGGCTCCTGAGAAAACTTGGAAGTCATCATAGAAGAGAATGTGTTTGTGCATGTCTGAATGCAATCCCCACCTATGAACCTGAAGAAGCAATTCCAGTCAGAACATAGGTTTAAAGGTTTCCCCTGTCCAGTTGTGACTGACTCAAGAGGGCGGTGCTCATCTGATCCTCAGCCAAGGGAGCCTGTGTTGTCGTGAGAGACGTTTCCGTCATCATGTGGCCAGCATGAAAGTACAGAATGCAGTAACCTCACCGAAGTGTTACCTATTTATCTACTCACATTTACATGCTTTTGAACTGCCAGGTTGGCAGGAGCTGGGACAGAGAAGAGCAACAAAGATGATTAGGGGACTGGAGGTTAAAACATATAAGGAACGGCTGCTGGAATTGGGTATGTCTCGTTTAATGAAGAGAAGGACGAGGGGGGACATGATAGCAGTGTTCCAATATCTCAGGGGCTGCCACAGAGAAGAGGGAGTCAAGCTATTCTCCAAAGGGCCTGAAGGCAGGACAAAAAAGAAACTAATCAAGGAGAGAAGCAACCTAGAACTAAGGAGAAACTTCCTGACAGAACAATTAACCAGTGGAACAACCTGCCTCGAGAAGCGGTGAATGCTCCAACACTGGAAGCTTTTAAGAAGAGACTGGACAGCCATTTGTCTGAAATGCTATAGGGCTACCTGCCTGAGCAGGGGGTTGGACTAGATGACCTCCAAGGTCCCTTCCAACTTTATTATTATTATTATTAAGTAAAGAGAGCTCACCTCATTGCACGAAACCCAGGTCTCGGACTGTAGATGATAACCACAACATCT